>JBBGZY010000023.1:2515000-3222500 GCA_037952925.1 Lithobates clamitans | reverse complement strand
TCTATATAACTGTGTGTAGGACTCATCCTGAGCCTACTCATTGTGAGTCTGCTGGAACTTAAACCAAGTGGAACTTTTCTAAGTGGTGAGTTTAAAAACCAGAGAGAGAGTGAACAAGTCTTACTTTTTGTTTGCTGGGTTGCATTTTTGGGGCTTTTCCTTTTAGCTTTTCAATCACCTTTTTCTGTCACTTTTTAAATAGCTTTTTTTTTTCTTCTTTGGTTCCTTCAGGCTATTAATTAAGGGGAGGGGGTAATTGCTCACAGGTGCCTGCAGTCTATATAACTGTGTGTGGGACTCATCCTGAGCCTACTCATTGTGAGTCTGCTGGAACTTAAACCAAGTGGAACTTTTCTAAGTGGTGAGTTTAAAAACCAGAGAGAGAGTGAACAAGTCTTACTTTTTGTTTGCTGGGTTGCATTTTTGGGGCTTTTCCTTTTAGCTTTTCAATCACCTTTTTCTGTCACTTTTTAAATAGCTTTTTTTTTTCTTCTTTGGTTCCTTCAGGTTATTAATTAAGGGGAGGGGGTAATTGCTCACAGGTGCCTGCAGTCTATATAACTGTGTGTAGGACTCATCCTGGGCCTGCTCATTGTGAGTCTTCTGGAACTTAAACCAAGTGGAACTTTTCTAAGTGGTGAGTTAAAAACCAGAGAGAGAGTGAACAAGTCTTACTTTTTGTTTGCTGGGTTGCATTTTTGGGGCTTTTCCTTTTAGCTTTTCAATCACCTTTTTCTGTCACTTTTTAAATAGCTTTTTTTTCTTATTCTTTGGTTTCTTCAGGCTATTAATTAAGGGGAGGGGGTAATTGCTCACAGGTGCCTGCAGTCTATATAACTGTGTGCAGGACTCATCCTGAGCCTGCTCATTGTGAGTCTGCTGGAACTTAAACCAAGTGGAACTTTCCTAAGTGGTGAGTTAAAAACCAGAGTTCAAAACAGGAGATTATAACAGGGGTCATGGTACCTGTGTAGTGTGAGTACATGAGTGTTGTCTGAGTAGTGTGTGTGGATCGTTAGTACTTGTGTATTGTGTACTGTATACGTGAGTATTGCAATTGCACGTAGTTCTGTGAGTACCTGTGTATTGTCTTGAGTATTAGTGCCAGGAAGCTAACTGTTAGGTAATTTGGACAGGGTAAAATCCCCAATCCTCACTAAATTTAATAGGTACGATGCCCGGCGGGTGTGGAGAGGCGACTCTTTGTACATCTTGCCACATGTATGCGTTCCTTGATAATCCGATCGAGGGCGAATACTGCTGTGCAAAATGTAAGCACATTGTTTCCCTGGAAGCTCAGGTTCTGAATCTGGGGAAGCAACTGTCAGCACTGAGAAGTCCCTCCATACTAAAGGAGAGCCAGGAACGTACACGGCAGGTGCCGGCAGGGGCCAGCACAGAGGCGGGTGGAGACAAAGAGGTGCTGGCACTAGCAAAGAGTAGATGGGTGACAGTCAGGAGGGGTAGGGGCCAGGGAGGCCGATTCAGGACTGGAGCATCCCAATAAGTATGCTACTTTGAGTGACATTGGTGAAACCAGTCAGGGACCAGCACTGCTGGAGCTGAGGGACTCTCCTAGCTGCCGGGGGGAAGAACTCCTCCAGTGAGAGTGGGGGGGCAGCAAAGGGAAAGGAAAGACAGATTCTGGTGGTAGGGGACTCAATCACGGATCTTGTGGACAGATTACTGGGAGGGGCTGGGGAAGACCCGGCTGTCATGGTGCACGTTGGCACCAATGACAAAGTCAGAGGCAGATGGCGTGTCCTAAAGAACGATTTTAGGGACTTAGGAGCTAAATTGAGGAAAAGGACCTCCAAGGTAGTATTCTCAGGAATACTACCGGTACATCGAGCCACACCAGAAATTAAGAGGGAGATTAGGGAAGTAAACAAGTGGCTGATGAGCTGGTGTAGTAAAGAGGGGTTTGGGTTGCTGGAGGACTGGGCCGACTTCTCAGTCGGTAACTAGTACTATAGAAGGGACGGACTGCACCTAAATGAGGAGGGTGCAGATCTGCTGGGAATGAAGATGGCCAAAAAGTTAGAGGGGTTTTTAAACTAGGCGATGGGGGGAGGGTCCAGAGGCAGAGATAGCCAGCGCGGAAGCTATTCCAGAGGGTAGTATTGGGGGCATTACTAGAGATACTGTTGTACGAGGAGGATTTGGATTTTGTGGGAATTTCAGAGACCTGATTCAACAGCTCTCATGATTGGCTGGCAAACATTCAAGGGTATACCCTATACCGCAAGGATAGAGAGGGTAAAAAAGGGGGAGGGGTATGCCTATATATCAAGAATAATGTACAAGTGAATGTGAGAGATGACATCACCGAGGGAGCTAGAGAGGAGGTGGAATCCTTATGGGTAGAGCTCCAAAGGGATGAAGCTAAGGGGAAAATAATACTGGGAGTATGCTATAGGCCTCCTAACCTGAGGTAGGAAGTGGAGACGGATCTCCTATCACAAATTGGATTAGCAGCAAGGATGGGAAGTGTTATCATAATGGGGGATTTTAATTATATAGACTGGGCGGAGGGAACCGCGCATTCATTTAAGGCTCGCCAGTTCCTTAATGTCTTGCAGGACAATTTTATGGGTCAGATGGTAGACGCACCAACTAGAAATAAAACATTACTGGATCTACTGATTACCAATAATACAGACCTGATCACGGATGTGGAAATACGGGGCAATTTAGGTAACAGCGATCACAGGTCAATTAGTTTCAGTATAAATCACACAAATAGGAAACATAAAGGGAATACAAAGACACTGAATTTCAAAAGAGCCAACTTCCCTAAACTACAAACCTTGCTAAAAGGCATAAATTGGGATAAAATATTAGGAACAAAGAATACAGAGGAGAGATGGGTTTGCTTTAAGAGCATATTAAATAAGGGCTTTAGTCAATGTATCCCATTGGGTAATAAATTTAAAAGAGCGAACAAAAGTCCTGGATGGCTTAACTCCAATGTAAAAATGCATATAAAAGCAAAGGAGAAGGCCTTCAAAAAATACAAGGTTGAGGGATCATCCTCAGCATTCAGGCTTTATAAAGAATGCAACAGGAAATGTAAGGGTGCAATTAGGACAGCTAAGATAGAACATGAAAGACACATAGCGGAGGAGAGCAAAAAAAATCCCAAAAAATTCTTTAAGTATGTAAACAGTAAAAAAGGGAGGACAGACCATATTGGCCCCATAAACAATGAGGAAGGACATCTGGTTACAAAGGATGGGGAGATGGCGAAGGTATTGAATTTATTCTTCTCCTCAGTCTTCACGAGTGAATCGGGGGGCTTCAGTAACCAAAACTGCAGTGTTTATCCTCACGACACAAAACAGGAAGCACCTCCATGGTTAACAGAGGACGGAATTAAAATTAGACTTGAGAAACTTAACATTAATAAATCACCGGGACCAGATGGCTTGCATCCGAGGGTACTTAGGGAACTCAGTCAAGTGATTGCCAGACCGTTGTTCCTAATTTTTACAGATAGTCTACTGACTGGAATGGTACCAGCTGATTGGAGAAAAGCCAATGTAGCACCAATATTTAAAAAGGGCCCAAAATACATCCCTGGGAATTACAGACCAGTTAGCCTACCATCAATAGTATGTAAACTCTTGGAGGGGATGATAAGGAACTATATACAAGATTTTAGTAATAAAAACGGTATCATTAGCAGTAATCAGCATGGATTCATGAAGAATCGTTCTTGCCAAACCAATCTATTAACCTTCTATGAGGAGGTGAGTTGCCATCTAGATAAAGGAAGGCCCGTAGACGTGGTGTATCTGGATTTTGCAAAAGCATTTGGCACAATTCCCCATAAACGTTTACTGTACAAGATAAGGTCCGTTGGCATGGACCATAGGGTGAGTACATGGATTGAAAACTGGCTACAAGGGCGAGTTCAGAGGGTGGTGATAAATGGGGAGTACTCGGAATGGTCAGGGGTGGGTAGTGGGGTTCCCCAGGGTTCTGTGCTGGGACCAATCCTATTTAATTTGTTCATAAACGATCAAGCAGGGCAATAACTTCTCCGCAGGATGTGGAAACCTTGCAAAAAGACCTGAACAAATTAATGGGGTGGGCGACTACATGGCAAATGAGGTTCAATGTAGAAAAATGTAAAATAATGCATTTGGGTGGCAAAAATATGAATGCAATCTATACACTGGGGGGAGAACCTCTGGTGGAATCTAGGATGGAAAAGGACATGGGGGTCCTAGTAGATAGGCTCAGCAATGGCAGGCAATGCCAAGCTGCTGCTAACAAAGCAAACAGAATATTGGCATGCATTAAAAGGGAGATCAACTCCAGAGATAAAAAGATAATTCTCCCGCTCTACAAGACTCTGGTCCGGCCGCACCTAGAGTATGCGGTCCAGTTCTGGGCACCAGTCCTCAGGAAGGATGCACTGGAAATGGAGCGAGTACAAAGAAGGGCAACAAAGCTAATAAAGGGTCTGGAGGATCTTAGTTATGAGGAAAGGTTGTGAGCACTGAACTTATTCTCTCTGGAGAAGAGACGCTTGAGAGGGGATATGATTTCAATTTACAAATACCGGACTGGTGACCCCACAATAGGGATAAAACTTTTTTGCAGAAGAGAGTTTAACAAGACTCGTGGCCACTCATTAAAATTAGAAGAAAAGAGGTTTAACCTTAAATTACGTAGAGGGTTCTTTACTGTAAGAGCGGCAAGGATGTGGAATTCCCTTCCACAGGCGGTGGTCTCAGCGGGGAGCATTGATAGCTTCAAGAAACTATTAGATAAGCACCTGAATGACCACAACATACAGGGATATACAATGCAATACTGACACATAATCACACACATAGGTTGGACTTGATGGACTTGTGTCTTTTTTCAACCTCACCTACTATGTAACTATGTAACTAAATGTATGCTGGGTAGGCTATAAAAGGCCCCGTGCAGCCATCTTAGTTCTCTTCTGGATGCATGGCCTGCCTGTGAGGACCTGTGCGGAGGTGTTCCAGAGAGCGCAGCCTACACCTACTGCGGAGCGGCACAATCAGCGATTCTACCATGCACCAGTGAGCTGTAGAGACGCTGGGACAGAACTGGGAATGGTCCAGAGACGCCTGTCAGAGCCATCAGAGGGTTCCGGTCCATCTTGTGGAGCGTAACGGTGTAGCGGCACCGGCCGGCGGGAAGCAAGACCCAGTGCACCGGAGCGGAGCTGTCCTGCTACACAGACCTGGTTGGGTGAGAGGGCTGTTGCCCAAATTTTTCCTAATGCACTTTTACACACCTGATTCTGTAACACAGTGTGCTGGGACTTGTAGTTCCACACAAGGGATCTAAAGGAACTAAAGACTGAGTTCAAACAGGCCTCAAGCCTACCCTTTCCTATACTTCTAGCACTGTGTTACATGAAGTTAGTTGCATCGAAGACAGTTGCAGTTTACTACACTACCAGGATAATTTTCAACATCTACTTTATCTAACCCTGGTTTAGGTTTATTTAACAGTTGGATTACAATTTGTAATTCGTAAATAGCTAGCAGAAGACAGAAGACAAGGAAAAGACTGCCTCTTTCATTGTAAGGCCTTGCATCCTATTTCTGGTTAATAGAGAGTTTACACTCTAAAGCAGGGGGAGCTCCCTAGGGATTGCATTTGTGCTTTATTTAATAACATTGTCTTCTTGTGGTTACAAAGGTGCACTGGAAGTGGGAAGGTGCCCAGAATTAAGGTATTTCCCATTCTGGCATTAGTGCCACTTAGAGACGCACTTCCAGAGACCATTTAATATAATTTGATGTGTACCAATTATTGTGTGTACTTATTGGGCTGTTGCACTATGTTTGTGTGACGGACCAAATATTGTAATACTACTTTTATACCAATTCCAATAAAATTACGTTTCTGATTGAGTACAACTTGTGTGAAGTGTTGTTCCATTTCTAGCAGGTTGAACATCGGATACCCAGGTAATAACAAAGGTATACTGTTGTTATATTGTACAGTACATTGTGAGGTTATCCTTTTACTATTAGCTTCACATTAACACTGCACCACAGCTGTGTCAAGGGGATTGAGTCAAGTCATTGGGGGTGTAAAAGGCAGAGTACAGGCCCAATTAAATATCAGCAGCTCCTTTGGGGGTCAGTGCTACAACGTGGGGGATCATCCGGGATATCTATTACTCTGCAAGCAAACCCACCCCCTTGGCGCCAGTATGGACCCCATCACAGTGGTCCAGTGGTGCGAAGAGGAAGATGCACGCTCAGAAGCGAGAGTGGCACTTGAACTCCCAGGAGAAGAATAGGAGGAAAAACAGGTCAAAGAAGTTGTGCAGGAGCTATCCCCAGAGAGGAAGGCCTGGGTGATAGCTGTGAGGCCAGACTATGGGACCTCCCGCACTTATGCCCTACTTATGGAGGAAGAAAGACCATGAAAATTTCCAAGGCACCAGTGTGAGACTGTCTGACAGGACCAAATTTTGCTTGACACATCCTGCCAGGTCAGGCGAAATTTGTCCTAGCTCAAGACAGACAGAGCCTACTCAGCAAGAAATCAGTTTTCAGTCAACTCCAAGGGCAAGTGGCAGAGGGTCCCCTAAAAATAAGAAAAGGGCCGTTAAGACAGTTGGAGCTCATGGGAGGAATTCACAGTCAGAGCAACAGTTGGCTGACCTGAAACAACAATACGATGACATACAGGAGAGGTTTCAAGAGACTTCCAACATAATTGCAGAACACATCATAGGACTAAGTGTCACATGCAGAGACCTGGGTGATAGTCAGGTAACACCCAGACCCGTGTCAGTAATCAAAAGACGCCCTCATAACCGCCTGCCAGAGGTGACCATCAGAAAAGACTTCAAGACTGATGGTCAGATAGGAGAGAAGGGACAGAAGGACAAGCTGTCTTATACAAACCTCTTGCATTAAATTGAACTGGGACTTACAGAGAGGATACCTGGAGTCTGAGATTGTAGAGGCTGTGATCCATTATTCCAGGCCAGGCATGGATTGACTTTAACACAACTCAGGAGAATACTGAAGAGTTATTATAAAGAGGAAGATGCTGCTGAACTGTTTCATCAACTGAAAATATGGCACTGAGTAGTCAGGAGACTCCCCAGAACTTTTTATTCAGAGCTATTGAACTAAAGGATCGTCTGTTGTTTGTTTCAAAGAGGGAGGGCTCTGAGGAACACTTTGGAGCTATACTGATCCAGAAAAAAATCCTGAGGTCCGTGGCCACAGGACTGAGGAGTGACTATGTCAAGTTTCAGTTGAGGCAGTACCTGGAAGATCCCTCTACACGAGATGAGGTGCTCATCAAAGAGATGGGGGCGGTTAAGATGGAGGTAGAAAGGGACAAGGAACAAAGAAAGACCCAATCCATCAGCATAACCAGGACCAAAGGACACCAGTCAGATGGGCTACAAGGTACTCGAGAACCCAGTGTCCTGACGGTGATCACTGACCAAACACCTTGGTCTTCACCTACACAGCATCTGCCAACATGTGAGTCTGGGCTGGAGTAGCTGCTCCAAATGCAGAAGGAGATGTTGGAAATGATGGCCCTATTGACTGCTGAACTGGTTATGCCACATGAGGAAGAAGTCTCGACCCTCAAGACCTTGACGGGCTCTACCACTAATCGGACTGTGAAACCGGTGAAGAAAAAGATCTGCTTTAAATACGGAGGAGTGGGACACTACTGTCGAGTATGTCCAAGCCCAACAGGACTGGAAGCAGAACAACAAATGCCAGCGGAAAACTTCAGAGGGCCCCAGTGAAGGAGTCAACTGGGCACCCTGTCACAGCAGTCAACTCCAAACCCACCTGTACACACCAGGCCCCTGGGGCCACAGCTAAGCTGAAACTGAGAAAGGAAACTCCACGTAAGCAAAGCGTGAAGGTACAAGCCACCAAACGGGGCAAACATGCCAAAACTCATGGATTTCCTCCCAAGCTAGTGGGGCCTTCTCCGATTGTCCCCATTCAAGTAGAGGGAATTTACACTAAAGCTCTGTTGGACACTGGAGCTCAGATGACTCTGTGATACAGAGACTTTTATGAGAAATATCTCAAACATCTCCCATTGCAGAAGCTGGAAGAATTAGAGATATGGGGTCTAGGCACACAGAACTTCCCCTATGATGGATACCTACCTATCAAGCTCACTTTTTACCCGTGTGTGGCAGGGAGAACTGAAACCTTTGATACCTTGGCAGTGGTGTGTCCCCGACCCCCAGGGGCTGATAGAAGCTCTCTCATCATTGGAACCAACACTGATCTGGTAAGAAGACTGCTAACACCACTCGTGCAGGAGAACACCCCAGCCAAGGGTGTGCACCCCATGCTAACACAGGTGTACCAAGATCTTGTGCAGGAACAGAAGGCCCCACCAGAAGGAGTGGGAAAAGTCTGGCTTCTGGACAAGAGTGAAAAGCTGGCGCAACTGGCTGAGGTAGTCTGCCTAAAGGCTTCTATCAAGCTGAGTTGGAGACAGCCCGGTCCCTTCATTGTCCTCGAGATGGACAGGCAGAAAGAAGATAAGGGCTTGGAAGTTATCCCTGAAGTGTTGTTAACCAAGGCACTGAAGAGAAGTATAGGAAGAATTTCAGTCGGTGTTCGCAACAAAACAGCCTTGCCTGTATCGGTGCCTGCCAGAGTTCTGCTGGGACAGGTCAGTCAAGCAACCCCAGTCTCACTGTGTGGTATCATGGGAGAACAAGACGGAGAGATTCCCCTGGAAGAGTTCTACCCAAAGAACACACCTCTTACACCTGCCTGGATGGAGAGAGCCAAGAACCAGCTCCTGAGATGGAAAACTGCTTTCTCAAAAAGTGAGTTTGACGTGGGGCTTGCAAAGAGTGCTAAACACAAAATTCGGTTGGAAGAAGACAAACCCTTCCAAGAGAGGGTCAGACGGATTCCATTTGGAGATCTGGAAGAACTGAGAGAACAGCCGGCTGAGCTGAAGAAGACAGGAATTATCAGTCTCGGAGTCCATATGCTTCACCAATAGTGGTAGTGAGGAAGAAGAATGGGTCATTACGGTTGTGTATTGACTACAGGACGCTGAAACAAAGGACCATTCCTGACCAATACACCACACCTCGGATAGAAGACACCTTACAGAGCCTGTCAGGGGTGAAGTGGTTCAGTGTACTTGATCTAAAAAGTGGATATTACCAGATCCCCATGTGCCCTGAAGATAGGGAGAAGACCGCTTTCATTACCCCTGTGGGATTCTTCGAGTTCAATCGCATGCCACAAGGTCTGTCTGGAGCCCCGGCAAATTTCCAGAGATTGACGGAGAAGACTGTGGGCGACATAAACTTGATTGAGGTGCTGGTGTACTTGGATGATATCATAGTGCTTGGTCGAACACTAGAAGAGCACGAAGAGTGCCTGGAGAAAGTCCTGTAGAGACTCCATGATGAAGGCCTGAAGCTCTCAATGGAAATGTGCCAGTTCTACCAACCCTCAGTAAACTACCTAGGACACATCGTGTCTGCAGAAGGAGTGGCAACAGACCCTAAGAAGCTAGAAGCCGTCACCTCTTGGCTCAAACCCACGAATGTGACCGAGGTTCTACAAACCTCCGATAATACAAACAAAAGCCTAAGAAGGATCTAAATCCTTCTTAGGCTTTTGTTCATATTATCGGAGGTTTGTAGAAGGGTTTACCAAGATAGCTCACCCACTTACTGAGCCATTGAAGAACCAAAAGGAAGCTGACCTAGACTCAGATAAACCTGGTAAACTGAAGGAGGGACCCAGGAAGAAGAAAGAGTCCATTCAAGACCAGTGGACCCCGCAATGCGAAGAAACCTTCAGACAGCTGAAGTGGAGTCTTACCACTGCTCCGGTTTTAGCTTACGCAGACCCTACAAACTGCATGTGGATGCCAGCTGAGATGGGCTAGGTGGAGTGCTTTACCAAGAACATGATGGGCATTTAAGACCCATTGCCTATGTGGGCCAAAGTCTAGTCCCTGCTGAAAGGAACTATCCTACTCACAAGTTCGAATTTCTGGCCTTGAAGTGGACTGTAGTGGACAAGCTGAAAGACTATCTGTATGGTACGGAGTTCGTGGTCAAGATGGACAACAACCCCCTCACATACTTGCTCACCACCGCAAAGCTGAATGCCACTGGCCACAGGTGGTTGGCTGCCCTCTCAGCATTCACATTGAGCTTGAAATATAGACCAGGAGCTGGTAATAGAGATGCTGATGCATTGTCACTCACTGTTCTCAGGGTCACCTGGAAGAGTGGACCCAGCTCACCCCTGAAGGAGTAAGAGCTCTCTGTGAAGGGGCGGAACAGAAAGGAAAAGGAAGAGCAAGAGCTGAAGAGGTCGGAGTGTCAGCCGTAGGAGTGCCTAAATGCTACTGTAATGTTGCTCAGCTCACTGAGGAGGGTCTACCCAAGTTAACTATAAAAGACCTCCGAAGAGACCAACAGGAGGATCCACTTTGCAGCCTGGTATTGAAAGCTTTAGAGAGTCAGCGCCCTGATTTACTCCTAAAAAGCACTCAGAAAGAGGCTCAACTACACAAGGAGTGGGATCTGTTGCAGTTGCAACAAGGGGTGGTCTACCGAAGGGGTCCCTCTAAGATAAGTGGCAATTGTTTCTGCTGAAGAAACGCAGAGAAAAGGTACTGATCGCCTTGCATGATCACCATGGCCATCTGGGATCAGAAAGGACTCTACAGCTGGTAAGGGACAGGTTCTACTGGCCCTGTCTGAGGACTGAAGTGGAGAGCTACTGTCATTCCTGCCTCAGGTGCATACAGAGGAAGACCTTACCCCAGAGAGCTGCCCCAATGGGCCACTTAGAGAGCCAAGGGCCAATGGATCTAGTCTGCATAGACTTCTTGTGTTTACAGTCTGACCTGAGTGGACAAGGAAACATTTTAGTAGTCACCGATCACTTCACCCGTTATGCTCAGGCATTTCCCACTAAAGATCAACAAGCTGCCACTATGGCGAAGATTCTGGTGGAAAAGTTCGTCGTCCATTATGGTTTACCTCAACTGATCCATTCAGACCAAGGGAGGGATTTTGAGAGTACTTTGATTAAAAGACTGTTGGATCTACTAGGTATTCAGAAGTCCAGAACTACTCCCTATCACCCACAAGGAGACCCTCAACCTGAGAGGTTTAACAGATTGCTTCTCAACATGCTGGGGACTTTGACCTCTGAACAAAAACCGCATTGGAGCAAGCATATCACTGCCTTGTTGCATGCCTACAATAGTACCAAGAGTGATACTACAGGATATTCACCTTACCGGTTAATGTTTGGGCGAGAGGCCAGGCTACCGATAGACTTAGCCTTTGGAACTTCCTTGGACCACACCTCAGAGACCTCTGATCGAGGGTATGTGAATAGGTTGATGAGGAGTTTGAAGATAGCCTATGAGAAGGCCCAAGCTACATCAGACACCAGAGGAAGTAGGAACAAAAGGAACTTTGACTTAAAAGTACGAGTTCAGGACCTACAACCCGGTGACCGAGTCCTACTAAGAAATCTGGGCATCCCAGGCAAGCACAAGTTGGCTGATCGCTGGAGGTCACAGCCATATGTGGTATGCAGACAACTTCCAGGACTTCCAGTGTATGAGATCAGGCCAGAAGGGAATACTGGATAAGTAAAGACCTGGCATAGGAACCACCTCCTACCTCTCACAGAAGCAGTCAGGATAAATCTAGAGGAAGACCTACCTTCTACATCTACTGCTGCGCAACGACCAGTAACTAGATCTCAGCCTGAAACCTCAGAAATTGAAGCAGAAGAAGAGATGGAAATAAGTTGGCTATGGCCATCTGAAATACCAGAAGCTGAAGCGGGTGTTTCACCTCAGACAAGAAGTGGAGATAGTGGGACTCTTAGACCTGAAGCCCCAGAATTTGTACCACTGTCTGGACACTCTGAGGAATACTTGTCCCCCACTGGCATTGAGATGCAAGAGACTGAAATGGAGAAAAGGAATGCTTGCCCAGAAGTGGTGACCATACCCAAAAGACAAAGAGAAAAGAGAGACATTCACGTCCCAAAAAGACTGACATATGATACACTGGGCAATGCTCTGAAGTGACTCAAGTTACCAGTAAGAGAAATACTGAAGTGCCTGGTCCTTCTACTGTCAGTTCAGACAGATAACCCATCTCACCCCTTGACACATCTGTACCAGACCCTATAGTGTCAACTGTGTGTGCACAGAACAGCTCCCCATCACATGAGAATTGGTGGGGGGCTCCTCTGTCAGTCTTATGCAATCGCTTAGATGTGCAATAGGACTAAGATTTTGAACATCTTTGGGGACCAAAGATTTAAAGCAGGGGGAGTATGTAGCGCCAGCATTTTTGCCTGTTAATATAATGCAATGTTAACCTATGAACAGTATTATATTTTAGTATGTGGCAACATCTAGTGGCCAAATTGTGAATGGACTCTATTTTATTTTACTATTTGAAGAACATGAGAAAATATGACAGGAAGTGACTGTTGTTTACTTTTAACAATATACCTACCTACCCAGAATGCCGAGTGATTTACCCAGCAACACTCAGTACTGAAATGCATGCTGGGTAGGCTATAAAAGGCCCTGTGCGGCCATCTTAGGTCTCTTCTTGACACATGGCCTGCCTGTGAGGACCTGTGCGGAGGTGTTCCAGAGAGCACGGCCTACACCTACTGCGGAGCGGCACAATCAGCGATTCTCTGTGCACCAGTGAGCTGTAGAGACGCTGGGACAGAACTGGGAATGATCCAGAGACGCCTGTCAGAGCCATCAGAGGGTTTTGGTCCATCTTGTGGAGCGGAGTGGTGTAACGGCACCGGCCGGCGGGAAGCAAGACCCAGAGCACTGGAGCGGAGCGGTCCTGCTACACAGACCTGATTGGGTGAGAGGTCTGTTGTCCAACGCACTTTTACACACCTGATTCTGTAACACAGTGTGCTGGGACCTGTAGTTCCACACAAGGGATCTTAAGGAACTAAAGACTGAGTTAAAACAGGCATCAAGCCTACCCTTTCCTATACTTCTAGCACTGTGTTACATGAAGTTAATTGCATCGAAGACAGTTGCAGGTTACTACACTACCAGGATCATTTTCAACATCTACTTTATCCAACCCTGGTTTATTTAACCGTTGGATTACAATTTATAATTCGTAAATAGCTAGCAGAAGACAGAAGACAAGTTTACACTCTAAAGCAGGGGGAGCTCCCTAGTGATTGCATTTGTGCTTTATTTAATAACGTCTTCTTGTGGTTACAAAGGCGCACTAGAAGTGGGAAGGTGCCCAGAATTAAGGTATTTCCCATTCTGGCATTAGTCCCACTTGGAGACGCACTTCCAGGCACCATTTAATATAACTTGATGTCTACCAATTATTGTGTACTTATTGGGCTGTTGCACCATGTTTGTGTGACGGACCAAATATTGTAATACTCCCTTTATACCAATTCCAGTAAAATTACGTTTCTGGTTGAGTACAACTTGTGTGAAGTGTTGTTCCTTTTCTAGCAGGTGGAACATCGGATACCCAGGTAGGCTGGATTCACACCTATGCATTTTTAGTGCTTTTTGCATTTTGCAGATTTGCACTACAGTCCATCTAGCATGGTTTCCTATGGAACATGTTCTGTAGTGCAAATCTGCAAAATGCAAAAAGCACTAAAAATGCATAGGTGTGAATCCAGCCGTAATAACAAAGGTATACTGTTGTTATATTGTACATTGTGAGGTTATCTTTTTACTATTAGCTTCACATTAACACTGCACCACAGCTGTGTCAAGGGAATTGAGTCAAGTCATTGGGGGTGTAAAAGGCAGAGTACAGGCCCAATTAAATATCAGCAGCTCCTTCGGGGGTCAGTGCTACACAGGGACACAGTTACAGGGTCAAGAGGACCGAGGTCAATGCCTAAACAGCTGTGCTGACCAGAGAGCCAGGTGGCTCGGTATTTTACATTTATTTCATTATTGCTTTGTGGAAGAAACCCCTGCGTGGGAATCCTGGAAGGACTGTTTTTCTTTTACTTCAATAAACATGGGCCAAAAAAGCCCTTAAACTGCATATCTGGCATAGACTCAGCTCACTGGTAAGCTCTACACTAAAGCTAAACAACCCCCAATACCACAAGTGGTGTTCGAATGCGGGCATGACGGAAGAGTTCCAGATCCTCGCATACCAAAAAACAGTGAGTAGCAAGAAATTGTGTGTTTTGCAGCAATGCTGTGAGGATCAGCTAATGTGAACCAGTGGAGTCTGCATGTGAAAGTGTGCTGCTTGCAAGTCTTAAAGAGACAGTAAGCCAAATTTTCCTGTGTTAAAAGGAACTATGTTAAAAAGCATTGTGAGCCTGACTGCAGAGATGGGGCAGTCAAAACGTAAAAAGGAGGCAATGTTTGCTGAGATGAGAGCCAGAACCCTGGAGGGGTTGTTTACCGACAGAACAAGCCCCAGACTGGTGCAAGATGCACTTGGCCCCACTGGAGCAAAGGAAAAAGGAAAGCAAGCCATCACTTAGTGCAAAGAGTGAGCAGATGTGTGCGATTGCCCATGACAACTGAGCTTGAGGTCTCCCAGGATGACTGTTTAGCCACCCCGGCGGGTGAGAGAGTGTTTTATAAAGCAAAAAGTGATATAATAAATATCTCACAGGCTCAAGCTGGTAATGAGCTTAGACAGCCTATGAGAGTCAGGAATGATAATGAGGAATGTATTTCTGAAAATGTTGATGATGTAGGTTTTCCCATGGCAACCACAGGCAGTGCCGCAGAGTTGTCCCTGGAAATCTCACGAGGACTCCCTGTGCTGGAGGTGGCGGGGCTCCAGAACAGCTCTGATACTGCTCAGGTGGAAGACAATGGGAAAACAGCTCAAATGATGGAGCATGAATTATCACAATCTGATGTGGTTTACAGTGACTGGTGCAGGAAGCCTGCTGCTAAACCACTCTGTCCACCTGTGACTCTATGGACAGAGGGAGCAGTACTACGGAGTGCTGGTGACTGGAGCACAGACAGGATAGACTGGGATAGTCTCACTATAAAGGCGTTAGCGTGGTGGAAAGAAATTTCTGAAGGTAATGGTGAGGTGGACACTATTGCTGCTGTGACAAATGGAGAGGCTGCAGGGCCAGTAGACACAGGTTCATTGGCTTTTGCAGAAGTTAACCCTCTCCAGTTGGAAAAATCTGGAGCGCATACATAGCAGAGGTTTTGTCCACAGCAAAAGAGATGAGTAATGTTGAGTGTCAGGATGGTGGGATAATGGATAAAGACTTGGAAGGGCTCAGTGTTGCTGAAAATGAGAGGATGAGTGTAACACATGCGTTTTGCAGTGCTCATGGGGAGCCACAAGTTTTGTCAGTTGCCTCTGAGGTGGAGGTCTCTTTGAGGGTCTCTGCCTCTCAAGTCTTAGCAAATGAGCCCCTCCACATCATTACTAAGGGAAAAGTCCCTAGAGTTCTGTGTTTAGATGTGGCATGTCTAGAAATAACTGAGATGTTGTTGGAACTGGTGAAAATCTTTCCGCTGTACACCTGCATGTATCCACCGCAGATGGGTGACCTGGTACTGCGTAGTACCAATCAGTGGAGGCAGGTGGTACAGGCGATTGTTAAGCAATGTTGATAAAAATCGGTTACTGTAATGTTGGTTAATTTTGTGGAAAGTGGTGTCACAGTTCCCTGCGAGAGTGCTTCCAGCAACATTTGTGTGTGGAAGGCGCTCAGGGGAACTGCTAGAGGTATCATAAATTATAGAAATAGTGGAAGTCTCTCCGTATGCTGGTGTGATGAGGTGCATTCCTGCTGGTGCGGTCCGAGGTGCAGCTGAGCAGTGGTTGGTACATGTGTGCTGTCTCACCCGCTGGACCTCATGTAAAGAAAGGGCCCGAAACAGACGCAGCAGTAGTGGGAATTTATTCCATCACTCGCAGGGAGGTGCAGGTTGAGGTACCAATGGACACAGAAATAGCCAAAGAGATTGGTGTGGAAAAATGTGGCGAAAAATGTACGTTGGTAGGACAGTTGCTATTTGAGTGTTGGACAAGAGGGGGCAATGTGAAACTGCGGGAATATCCCATAGGGAATAACTGCCTGCCTGTAGATGGTCCCTCCATAGACAGTGACACTGTCCTAGCAAACAAGGTGACAAGAAGTCCTGATGACAATGATAATATTGAGTTGAATAACCCCTTGTGGAACATTGCTATTGAGGTTAAACAGAAGGATGTGGTGTTGATCTTAGATGGTTTGGTTGCCAAGGGTAACCACACAGGGTTTAGTGAACTTGGGGAAACGGATGTTGTTTGTCAGTGTTGGGTCAGGTAGTGAGAGGGGTCAGTCCCTAACAGGTTTCATAGAAGTGGGTCCCCAACAGTCCCAGGAGAGTAGGTCTATGGGAGAAAAAAAGAAAGGAAGGATCCTGTGGCCAGAAGGTAGAAGGGATAGAGAGGTTAGTGGGAGCCCACGGTTCAGTAAGAAGTACTGGTGGAAGCACACCCTGAAGAAGATGTGGGTGGAATGCCCCTTTAGAAAAAGGTTGGGCAGATTAGGACTCCTACTGCTGATAGCTGGCACAGAGGTGCCAAGGTGAAGTGCTGGTGGAAACAAACCCGGAAAAAGAAATGGGCCTACGCAGCTAATGGCTGCCACAGAGGTGTCCCATTCATAGTGACGGGTTTATGTGTTCCTCCCTCCGATTCGAAACAAGAGGGGAGGATATGTGGCATTGGAACCCTGTGCTACCAGGAATATTGATGGTTTACACCAGATTTTGGAGAGAAAGGCACGCTGATTGCACAGCTGTGTGCTGGGCTATTTAGTTGTGACTAAGGATGGGCTTTATGTTCAGGTCGAACATGAGTTTGACTCAAACATTGGCTGTTCGCCTGTTGGCCGAATAGCAAACATTTTGGGGTGTTCGCGGCAAATTCGAAAAGCCACAGATCACCCTTTAAAAGTCTATGGGAGAAATCAAAAGTGCTAATTTTAGAGGTTAATATGCAAGTTGTTGTGTTGTCATAAAAAGTGTTTGGGGACCTGGGTCCTGCCCTAGAGGACATGTATCAATGCAAAAAAAAGTTTTAAAAACTGACATTTTTTCGGGAGCAGTGATTTTAATAATGCTTAAAGTGAAACAATAGAAGTGTAATATCCCTTTAAATTTCGTACCTGGGGGGTGTCTGTATGCCTGTAAAGTGGTGCATGTTTCCCATGTTTAGAACAGTCTGACAGCAAAATGACATTTCTAAAGAAAAAAAGTCATTTAAAACTACTCGCGGCTATAATGAATTAGAAAAACACACATAACAATATACTAGCGCTAAAGTAGTGGGAACAGTCAGAAATATAGGAGATAAAATCAGTGTCTGTATCCCGTGCTGCTGGAAAAAAACCATGACTGGTAGAAATGAATCTGACAGTAAAAAACAATTACCAGCGCTCAAAGGGTTAAACAGGCAGTCCACAGTTCATAAAAAGTTATAAAAAATTAATAAGTTTATTCAAAGAACTGACAAATAGTGATGAATGATGACAAGTAGTAAAAATACAGTCTGAATCACTTGCAGAAAACATGAGAAAAGAGGGGGTGGCTTACATACTCTCCGGCAATCCACTGAGCAACTAGGAGTTGAGCTATTCACTCTAAAACTGTTCGCCGCAATGGAAGGAGGGGGGAGAGAGGGATCAGCTGGAGAGTGAATCAGCCATCTGTAATGCTGCTTGGGTTTGGGTTTGGTCCCAGGAAAGCCTGCTTACACACGTGTAGCCAACAATCCAGCGTGTAGGAGGGAGGGCACTGTAACCGCATACGGCAGGATGAAGCAGAGGAGCTCTGACTCAGGAATGTCAGTGACGTCAGTCCAGCTGAGACACTGACTCAAGGAGGGGGAAGACCCGGCGTGACTGGGATGGATTAGCTGAGGGATCGCTCCTCCACACACAGGCTGGTCTGATGCTGCCGCAATGTCAGTAGATCAGCTGCTTCGCATACTAGTGTCATACATATAACATCTGAGAAAAAAAAAATGAGGGAGGGGGGATCCAGCAACATAAAATTAAATACACAATGAAGGCAACATATAATTAAAATACATGATGAAAGGGCACTATATCAAACTGCATGTTTCTAATTCCAAAAGGAATTTTTGGGGGCAAGTGAGGGGGCAAGTGAGTCAAACATATATATCCAAAATACCTCCCTCTTACATAAAAGGGAAAATCTCTCGTTTGTAGTAAGTGTTCCTTTTGGAATAGTCACGAAGACCTCCAGACATTTAATATCTTTATTGTAAAAAAAGGCTTAAAATGCCGGGGGACGCTGTGTTTGTCACAACCCTTAGCAATAAATCTGCGATGGTCTCCTATTCTTGCACTTAGTGCCCGAATGGTACGACCCACATAAAAGAGGCCACATGGGCATCGCAGGACATAGATCACAAAATCCGTAGAACATGTAATGAACTGCCTAATTTCATAATTCTTCCCTAAATTGGTAGTGATGATCTTGGTACCATGGGTGATGAATTGGCAGGTTAGGCATCCTCTTCTTTTGCACTGGAAAATGCCTTTCCTGTCATTAAAATAGGACCTAATATCCAAGGGGGATCTAGTTGGCTTGTTTGACATTTTGCTCGGTACCAATAAATTTTTTAATAGTGCGAGCCCTCCGGAAGGTGACCTGAGGTACCTCTGATAATATTGGGGCTAAACCTTGGTCTAGCAATAAAATATTGTAGTGTTTTTTTATTATTCTGGAGACAGATTTAAATTTATCATTGAAAGTTGAAACAAACCTCACTGTGTGGTTTTTGTTTGATTCCTCTCCAAACACTTTCCTTCTAGGGGGAGGGTTCATGTTGGACCGAAAGACTTCATTAATTAGCTCACATGGATATTCTTTTTCTTTAAATTTTTTTGTCATCAGGGGCCCTTATTCTATATAGTCCTTTACTCTAGGAAAGTTGAGTCTTAATCTATTAAATTGTCCTCTAGGAATGTTACTTTTCCAAGTGGGATGATGACAACTTCTAAAATGAAGGTGAGAATTGCCACTACTGGGTTTTATGTCGTTTTTAGTAATGATCTTATTTTGATCATGGAAAAATACTAGGTCCAAGAATATGAGTTAGTGGGGGTCCAGAACATGCGTAAAGGATAAACCAAGGGGGTTGGAGTTGCAATGGGCCAAAAAGGAGGGGAACAGCTCAGGGCCCCCACTCCATATAAGGATCACATCGTCAATGTACTGTCCAAAATACATGATGTGTTCAGAGAACGGATTGTTGACCCAAATGCTGTCCTCCTCCCAAAGGCCCATGGTAATGTTGGCATACACCGGGGCAAAATTTGCCCCCATCGCTGTACCCTTACGTTGTAAATAAAACTGCTCACCAAAAACAAAATAGTTCAGTTTTAGACAAAACTCAGTTGCCTGGATTAAAATTTGTGATTGTTACGAGTTAAAATCACCGCTTTTAGATAAAAAATGTTGCATAGCCTTTAAGACCACATCGTGGGGTATAGATGTATAGAGGGAGGTGACGTCAAAAGATGCCCACCAATATTCCTCTTCCCACGTATACTGTTGGAGGGCTTCGATCACTTAATTTGAGTTCTTGATATACGAGGGTAATTGGCTCACCAGAGGTTGTAAACAAAAATCGATTATATACTTGGATAAACCATTTAAAAAACTATTAGTACTGCCACAATTGGTCTTCCCGGTGGGCTGACTAGCGATTTGTGAATCTTAGGGAGGTGGTAGAAATACAGGGTGCTACACTCTGATGGCAACATAAATTGTCGCTCTTTCTTGGTGAGCACCCCGTTTCCCCATGCCTCTTGTACCAAAGTTCTGAGTTCCAACTGGAACTCTGGTAAAGAATCAGTCCGTAATTTCAGATACGTGTCAGTATCAGCCAGCAACCTGTTGGTTTCTTTAATATAGTCCACACGATTCTGTACTACAAGACTGCCTCCCTTATCGGCCTACCTGATGGAGATGTCTGTGTTAGCTATTAAGTTTTTTAATGACAACTGCTCTGCTTTACTCAGATTATGATGTTTCCGAGTATTGGGTGTATCACAAAGTGCCAAAAGATCTTTATACACGGCTTGGTAATATGTTTCTATATAAGGGCCTTTAGAGTTGGTGGGAAAAAATGTTGATTTGGGTCTAAAAGGAGTATGTGTAACAAGAGGTTCCAGACTAAACGATGGAACATAACCCTCTGTGTGGCCCTCAGCACATAAATCTTCGAGGATTTTTAACACCTCTTCATCAAGTTCAGTGGAGGATAAAGTCTCTGGTAGGGGAGCACAAATAGATTTATTATCAGTCATAAGTTTGTGATTAGCTTGGGGATTCGGAGCGTAGTGGCGTATTAATGTAAGGGAGTGTATGAATCGGTGTAAATCCTTAAATAGGCCGAACTTGTTTGGTCCTATTGAAGGGGAGAAACCCAAACCCTTTTGGAGCAATAGTTCTTCAGCGGGTGTAAGGATATGAGAGGACAGATTGTATATTTTTATTGTACTAAATCCTGTGTTATTTCTGACCTCTCTTTTTTGTTGGTTCTTCCTAACGGTTCCTCCTCTTCGTCCTCTTCTAGTTTTCTTTTTTCTTTGTGGGCTCCCTTTGGAGGCACTACCTGAAAATTTAGACTATTGGGAGATGTTGTCTGGCTGTTAGAGTCCTGTAAAGGGCAATCATCTGTATTTACTTGGGACTTGGGCCTAGCTCCTAATAAAGTATAGTCCTCTAAATCACGGGATAGAGGGCTATACCTATTACAGGTTGGTATATTAAATGATACATGAGGTTGATTGATCGGGGGGTGAGACCAAATCTGTCTCATGCAACATATTAGATGGGATAAGTGGTGCAGGCAGGGAAGAAGAGGATAGGGATGGGAAGGGGGTGAGATCTAGAATGGTAATGGTGGGTGTAACCTTATTCAAATTGATTGGGTTTGACACTGAATAAGTAGAACTCAAGGGTACAGCGATGGGGGCGAATTTTGCCCCGGTGTATGCCAACCTTACCATGGGCCTTTGGGAGGAGGACAGCATTTGGGCCAATAATCCGTTCTCTGAACACATTGTGTATTTTGGACAGTACATTGACGATGTTATCCTTATATGGAGTGGGGGCCCTGAGCTGCTCCCCTCCTTTTTGGCCCATTGCAACGCCAACCCCTTGGTTTATCCTTTATGCATGTTCTGGACCCCCACAAACTCATATTCTTGGACCTAGTATTGTCCCATGATCAAAATAAGATCATTACTAAAAACCACATAAAACCCGCTAGTGGCAATTCTTACCTTCATTTTAGAAGTTGTCATCATCCCACTTGGAAAAGTAACATTCCCAGAGGACAATTTAATAGATTAAGACGCAACTGTTCTAGAGTGGAGGACTATATAAAACAAGGGCCCCTGATGACAAAAACGTTTTAAAAAAAGAATATCCATGTGAGCTAATTAATGAAGCTTTTCGGTCCAACATGAACCCTCCCCCTAGAAGGAAAGCGTTTGGAGAGGAATCAAACAAAAACCACACAGTGAGGTTTGTTTCAACTTTCAATGATAAATTTAAATCTGTCTCCAGAATAATAAAAAAAAAACACTACAATATTTTATTGCTAGACCAAGGCTTAGCCCCAGTATTATCAGAGTTGCCTCAGGTCACCTTCCGGAGGGCTCGCACTATTAAAAAATTTATTGGCACCGAGCAAAATGTCAAACAAGCTAACTAGATCCCCCTTGGATATTAGGTCCTATTTTAATGACAGGAAAGGCATTTTCCAGTGCAAAAAAAGAGGATGCCTAACCTGCCAATTCATCACCCATGGTACCAAGATCATCACTACCAATTTAGGGAAGAATTATGAAATTAGGCAGTTCATTACATGTTCTATGGATTTTGTGATCTATGTCCTGCGGTGCCCGTGTGGCCTCTTTTATGTGGGTCCTACCATTCGGGCACTAAGTGCAAGAATAGGAGACCATCGCAGATTTATTGCTAAGGGTTGCGACGAACACAGCGTTCCCCGGCATTTTAAGCATTTTCACAATAAAGATATCAATTGTCTGGAGGTCTTCGTGATAGAAACTATTCCAAAAGGAACACTTACTACAAACGAGAGATTTTCCCTTTTATGTAAGAGGGAGGTATTTTGGATATATATGTTTGACTCACTTGCCCCCAAAGGGTTAAATGAAGAATTAGAAACATGCAGTTTGATATAGTGCCCTTTCATCATATATTTTAATTATATGTTGCCTTCATTGTGTATTTAATTTTATGTTGCTGGATCCCCTCTCCCTTGTTTTTTTTTCTCAGATGTTATATGTATGACACTAGTATCCTCTGAGCAATGAGGGGTTAACGTCAGTGGTTAGTTTTATCCAACCCCTCAGCTCAGTATAGTTGTACCCGCCCATTTAGATTATTTAAACCTCCTTAGTTGCCTTTCTTTCCTTGACTATGACAAAGCGCTGGTGCGTGAAACGCGTCATCAAGGCAACAATTTTACCATTATTGGATTATTTAAGATTTTTTTATATTTATTCCAGTATTTGACTCCCACCCCCGGGCAACCTCTGACAGCGTTGTTTAGCCCTGCACTACCACTCCAGTGTGTCAGCCTCAATTCTCCAGCAAGCTATACTTTCCTGTAGTATATGCCAATACATGGGACTGTACGGCATATGATGGAGCCGATCCACCAACACGGCCATAGCATCGGTATACACTGTATGCGAAGCAGCTGATCTACTGACATTGCAGCAGCATCAGACCAGCCTGTGTGCGGAGGAGCAATCCCTCAGCTCATCCATCCCAGTCACGCTGGGTCTTCCCCCTCCGTGAGTCAGTGTCTCAGCTGGACTGACGTCACTGACATTCCTGAGTCGGAGCTCCTCTGCTTCATCCCGCCGTATGCGATTACAGTGCCTTCCCTCCTACACTCTGGATTGTCGGCTACACATGTGTGAGCAGGCTTTTCTGGGACCAATCCCAAACCCAAGCAGCATTACAGACGGCTGATTCACTCTCCAGCTGATCCCTCTCTCCCCCCTCCTTCCATTGCGGCGAACAGTTTTAGAGTGAATAGCTCAACTCCTCGTTGCTCAGTGGATTGCCGGAGAGTATGTAAGCCACCCCTTTTTTCTCATTTTTTCTGCAAGTGATTCAGACTGAATTTTTAACACTTGTCATCATTCATCACTATTTGTCAGTTCTTTGAATAAACATATTCATTTTTTATAACTTTTTATGAACTGTGGACTGCCTGTTTAACCCTTTGAGTGCTGGTAATTGTTGTTTTTTACGGCTATAATAAATTGTTGGTCCCGGCAATACACATAAAAGTTAATTGATAAAAATCACATGGGATTCCCCCACAGGGGAACCCCTGAACCAAAATTAAAAAAAAAAAATGTGTGGGGGTCTCCCCAAATTCCATACCAGGCCCTTCAGGTCTGGTATGGATATTAAGTGGAACCCTGCACCAAAATTTAAAAATTGGCATGGGGGTCCCCCTCAAAATCCATACCAGACCTTAAGGGTCTGGTATGGATTTTAAGGGGAACCCTGTGCCAAAATTTTTTTTAAAATGGCACTGGGTCCCCCCAAAAATCCATATTAGACCCTTATCTGAGCATGCAACCTGGCAGGCCGCAGGAAAAGAGGGGGGACGAGAGAGCGCCCCCCCTTTACTGTACCAGGCCACATGCCCTCAACATTGGGAGGATGCTTTGAGGTAGCCCCCAAAGCACCTTGTCCCCATGTTGATGGGGAGAAGGGCCTAATCCCCACAACCCTTGGCTGGTGGTTGTGGGGGTCTGTGGGCAGGGGGCTTATCGGAATCTGGAAGCCCCTTTAACAAGGGGACCCCCAGATCCCGGCCCCCCCTGTGTGAATTGGTAATGGGGTACAAATGTACCCCTACCATTTCACAAAAAAGTGTCAAAAATGTTAAAAAAAGACAATAGACGGTTTTTGACAATTCCTTTATTAATGTCTTCTTCTTTCCCCGCTTCTTCTTCCATCCTCTTCTGGTCTTCCCTCGGTGTTCTTCTTCCTCCATCTTGTTCTTCCCTACTTCTTCCTCTATCTTCCTCCGCTTCTTCCTCCGGTCTTCTCGTCCGGCATCTTCCTCCGGCTTCTTCTTTTCCGCTTCATCCTCTGATCCGCCTCAATGGGAGTCTCCTGCTGTGTGACGCTTCTGTTCAGGTGACAGCTCTTATATAACGGAGGGGCCACATGGTGACCCTGCCCCCCTCTGACTCACGGGGACTTCCCTATGGCTTTCCCCGTGTTGTCAGAGGGAGGCAGGGTCACCCATTTACGTAAACGTCAGGTGGACTCCCATTCCTCTGCAGGAGTCAGTGACTGCATGGGTGCAGCCAGAGCATGCATGTCTGCAGGAGGCAGATGTACTTTGTGACAGAGCAGCAAGGCGCTGATCAGGAGTAAGCTAGGAGAGAGCTTAACTCAAGGAAACCCTTTTGTTCTAAGGAGCAGACCTAAGGCCTAGGCTACAGGCCTGAAGCAGCCGTGTGGCAATAATGTAAGCCAGGAAGCTGTAAGAGAGAGTCACCAGAGGTACAGTGTGGGTACCAAACAGGGACACAGTTACAGGGTCAACGCCTGAACAGCAGTGCTGACCAGAGAGCCAGGTGGCTCAGTATTTTCCATTTATTTCATTATTGCTTTGTGGAAGAAATCCCTGTGTGGGAATCCTGGATAGACTGTTTTTCTTTTACTTCAATAAACATGGGCCAAAAAAGCCCTTAAACTGCATATCTGGCATAGACTCAGCTCACTGGTAAGCTCTACACTGAGCTAAACAACCCCCAATACCACTAGATAGACAGATAGACAGATAGATAGATAGTAGTACCATGGATTAAGAGCATAAGTCGTTCCAGAAACATGCTTGTAATCCAAAGCACTCGTATATCAAAGCGAGTTTACCCATAGGAATCAATGGAAACTCAGATAATTCGTTCCAGTTTTACTGCTAGTGTATGCAGTACCGTATGTGGCCAGAGGTGGGGGTGCGCCAGAGACACTCGGAAACACTTGTCTCTGGCGTCCCCCCCACCTCTGACTACATGCGGTACTAAACACCCCAGAGGCTTGATTCCTGCTCATCTTGCGAGACAAGGCTCGCAAATCAAGTCAGGATTTTTTTAAAAACTGCTCGTATTGCGAAACCCACATAAACAGCGTTACTCGCAATCCAAGGTTTTGCTGTATACTAAACTGCCTGCACGCCATTAACTAACCAGCCTAATCTAGCTCAAGTTTTCTCAAACTCCACGTTATCACACTACATACGGCCACTGTGTAAGCAGCCTTATATAGTGTGGGATTTGAACCCTGCCTTTGGCCAATCATGGCTCGCTCTTACAGCAGATTGTGCTGTGATTGGCCAAAGCATGCAGGTCTGGTGCATGCTTTGGCTCCGCAGCGCTCAAATTTGCAGCCAACGCCCCATATGTTTGGTTCTTCCGCCAGCAAATGAATACCTGATGTTCGAGTCAAACTTACGTTTGATTTGAACATCGGGACTATCCCTAATTTCCATAAATGTTAAATACATTCATGCCTATATTTAAAAATTTTTGAGTATTTGAAGCTTTTTTTCTTTAACCGCTTCTGGACCGCCCACCGTACATTTACTGAGGCAGGATGCCCGACTGCGCGAATAAAGGTACCTGCATGTTGTTTCCTCTTCGGGGTCTCGGGCGCGCACCACCAGCGACCCGCTCCTGCAGTGATTGGCAGCGATATGTAAACAAGGCAGACAGTCGTTCTGTCAGAGAGGAAAATGGAGATCTTGTGTTTCTAAGCGGAAACACAGACTTCTGTTTTTCTCCAGGTAAGCCACCCCCCACACAGTTAGAAAACACTCCCTAGGAGCACACTTAACCCTTTGATCACCCCTGATGTTAACCTCTTCCCTGCCATTGTCATTAGTACAGTGAGTGCATTTTTTTTAGCACTGATCACTGTATTAGTGTCACTGGTCCTCAAAAAGTGTCACTTCGTCTCCAATTTGTCCGCCGCAATGTCACAGCCCCGCATAAAAAAAAAATGCTGATTGCCGCCATTACTAGTAAAAATAAAAATGCCATAAAAATAACCTAAAATTTGTAGATGCAATAACTTTTGCGCAAACCAATCAATATACACTTATTGGGATTTTTATTACCAAAAACATGTAGCTGAATACATGTTGACCTAAATTGATGAAGAAATTTGATTTTTTTACATTTTTTTTAATGTGTTTTATAGTAGAAAGTAGAACATATTGTTTTTTTTTTCAAACTTGATGGTCTTTTTTAGTTAATAGCGCAAAAAATAAAAACCGCAGAGGTGATCAAATACAACCAAAAGAAAGCTCTATTTATGGAAAAAAAGGACATAAATTTTTTTTGGGTACAGCGTCGCATGAACGCGCAATTGTCAGTTTAATGGCCTGGTCATGAAGGGGGTAAAACCTTCTGGGGCTGAAGTCGTTAAATATAGAGTCTAGGTATGCTAACTACAATTAGTAATTTAATGTAAAGGAAATATTCTCATATGGTAAAATACCTGAACCCATTTTTATACAAGCTCAATATTGTTTGGATTACCTCTCCTTCAGGGAGCTGTGTGGCCCCAATTGCTTTCATGAGGACAGATACTGAGCCAGCTGGCCCAGTGATGTAAGCTGCTCCTGTGTCTATAGCTACTGTGCACTCTTCTTTGCAGAACAGAACCTCTGCACCAGCTGATACCCTGTTGACAAAAAACAGTCATTGTGAACATGACTTAAAAACAAAATAAACACTGAAAACTGAGACATTACACTTTTTAAGATAAGAGGAAGCATGATACTTTTCTTTATAGCTACTTGGACCCCTTTTTGTCCTATAAAGACTCTGTCAAGCTAAAACAATATACAATATATTATATTTTCTTGTTTTAACCTTTTTAAACATGTCTTCATGTAATAATAATGGTGGCCACACAAAATATTGACATTTTTGGGCCCAATTTTGACATTTTAACTTACGGGTGTACTCACTTTTGTTGCCAGCAGTTTAGACATTAATGGCTGTGTGTTGAGTTATTTTGAGGGGACAGCAAATTTACACTGTTATACAAGCTGTACATTCACTAGTTTACACTGTAGCAAAGTGTCATTTCTTTAGTGTTAAAAGATAGAATAAAATATTAACAGAGATTTATAAAAGGATGAGATGTGTCACGATCTGCTTAAAAACAGGGAATGGTATCGTCCTATTGGACGATCTTCCCTGGACAAATTCACACATGAGTTTTATGGTCTTGTGGATATGGCTTTTCACCACAGTATCATAACTAAGGACACATGGGAATTCGTTAGAACTGATCACCCAAAAGAAGCCACCTTCTATGCACTACCCAAATTGCACAAGAGACTCGACAAGCCACCTGGCAGGCCAATAATTTCTGGATGTGGCAACCTTACAGAAAACTTGAGCCGGGTTATTGACAATCATCTGAAACCCATTGTTGAATGCCAAGCATCATATACACGTGACACTATACACTTCTTACAAGCACTTCGGGATATACATATACCCAAAGGCACTCTCTTGGTCACCATTGACGTCGAGTCTCTCTACTGCAGTATACCCCATAATCTCGGTCTTGCGATGGTACGCCGAGCACTTTCACAATTCAGTGAGTCTAAGCCGGAATACAATGAGTTCATCTTGAACTCTCTCGAGTTCATACTATCCCACAATGCTTTTTGTTTTAATGGTTCCCACTACCTCCAGGTACAGGGCGTTGCGATGGGGACTTGTTGTGCCCCATCGTACGCCAATCTGTACCTGGGGGAGTGGGAACATTCTCTAATCACCAACGACTCGTTGTCTATCTACATGTGCCACGTCTTAATGTGGCGCAGGTATATAGACGACGTATTCCTCATATGGGACGGCCCGGTTGAACTTCTGTGCGGTTTTCTGGATGCAATTAACCGCAACGACTTTAACCTGGCCTTCACCATGGAGCAAAGTGAAACCAAGATTACCTTCTTGGATGTATTGGTCAAAAAACAGCCTGACGGCAGCCTTTCAAGTCAGCTTTACCGCAAGCCCACAGCAGGGAACTCCCTCCTACACGCAACCAGCTTTCACCCTAAACCCCTGCTGTCCTCTATACCCTACACTCAATAGCTTAGGACACGTAGAAATTGTTCTGACGATCTCACATTCAAAGATGAGGCCGAGAAGCTTAAGATCCGACTACTCGAAAGAGGTTACTCTCGGTCTTCCCTAAAAAAAGCTTATAAAAAAACTCTAGCCTTATCACGACAAGACTTACTTGACACACCAAAACAAGCCTGTAATGATAACACTATCAGAATCATCACCACCTACACCACACAGCACCGACAATTAAAGCGAATCCTAAACAGGTATTGGCACTTGTTGAAAATGGATCCATCATTGTCCCCCTTTATCACAGACACTCCATCTGTGACTTATAGGAGAGCTCCATCTATCGGTGACCGATTAGTCCAAAGTGAGTATAAATCACATAGAGGAGATACTTGTAAAACCTTAGGTACCTTTTCATGCGGTGGATGCCCCTACTGTCAGTATATAGACAAACGTAGGGACATCCACCTGCCGAATGGATGACCCTTCCACCCAAAACACTTTATCAACTGTAAAACTCCAGGTGTGGTGTACTTACTCACCTGTGAGTGTGGATGTTATTATATTGGAAAGACTATCAATCCTCTATGGAAGAGAATATACCAACATATCTCAACAATCTCCAAACGTGATCCTGACGTAACCATTGGCAGACATATGGCCCATACACATCCTACGTCGATCCCCAAGATCTATTTTTTGGGACTCGATCGTATACACTTTAATTCCAGGGGTGGTGACTTCAATAAAAATCTCTTGCAATGTGAACTCAGATGGATCCATACCTTACGTGCTACTATACCACCAGGATTAAATGAGGCATTTAATTTCAGACCCTTTCTCCCAGGCTTCTCCTCAGGGGGCTGTGAATTAAATATGTGAATATTTGGTTCCTTCCCTAGATATTCCAAATATTTCAATTTGGTACATTTTTCAAACCATGGTCAATATATGTTATGTAATGCAATATATGTCATACTGCAGATGTCATGTAATGCAACTGTACTACCATCAATGCAATTGAACTTTTTAAATTATTGTTAATATATGTTATGTAATGCAACTGTATGGTTTGTTTTTATCTCTTCACCGTATTCTGTAATTTTCCCCATTTTTCCTTTGTATTTTATATATCTCCCCACTTTTCTGTTGCTGTTTATTTTTATTTTTCATTTTTGTAACATTGTTGTCATATGTCTTCCATTGGTCTAACACTCTGGCTGTCTCTCCCTCTTTCTTTCCACTAGATGGCAGAGGTGAGGTCTCCTTGGTCTCCTGGGATCCCGCCTGTGCACCGACACCCGGCGGGTGAGCTCTCCTCTGTGCGGCCTGGGTTGGTCGGAGATACTCTCTCCCGCCCCTGGTTGCCTGCGCCGAGTAGAGCGTTTCCACGCTCTCACCGCCGTCTCCATGATGACTGGTGCAGCTCTCCAGCCGGTGGCGCGCCGGCGCGTGACGCAGTCACGCCTCTTTGGGGCATGGTTGCGCCGCGCGCCTCCACGCCTGAGGTACGCCCTTTGAGGTACACCCACGTACGCCACATGTGTCGATGCGGCACGCTGGCTGGCCTCTCTGTCTGCACCTGGATTGGCTGTTGAGTTACACACCCCTTTACCGTCTCCCTTTGGCTGTGTTTGACACAGCTGTGAGCAATCCGAGCACCGCACTCGGATTGGCTGCCCGGCTACACACCCCCTATTGTCCTCCTTCGGCTGTGTTCACACAGCTGTGAGCAATCCAAGCACTTTACACCTTATTGGCTCACTCCACATACATAAGGGCTTCCCGCTGCTCTCAGACGGATGTCCATTGCCACTTCCCAGGCGGACACCGGACTGTCAGCAGCAGATGGTTTTGGCCATTACAACATTTGCACCTTTTTCAACCAATCAAGGTAGGAACCCTGTTTTTCAGGACCCTTTTACTTATTAATAACCAGCTACCTTCATATGCTGTACTATGCCACATATAGCCCAGTGTCTCAATACACACTGGGCTTTATAGTCATTTTATATATACCTTTTTTGCCCTTCCCCTATGTGCTATTTTTTTTCTCCCCCTAATGGTGACATTGTTTGCTACAGGGAGGATTTGGCGTCCCTTGTGAAAGTGCCCCTGCGGCTCTGTGTGTCACCACGGTACCTCTTCCCCTCTGCCACCGGTGGACAGCCAGCACCTGATTCTTTTATCTATTATTATTTTTTGACTTACTATGCGAGTTTAACCATGTAAGTACTGTGTTTTTACTCACCTTTAATCCATCGTATAGTCTTTCCTTGCTATGTTACTCATTTGTGTATACACTTATGTTTCAGAGACAGGAAACATTTTCTCACCCGCCTATATATAAAATAAAATCCCCTGAAGAAGGAATACACAAGTTTGACTACGGTCTTCTCCGAAACATGTTGGGATACATTTTCTAGCCACCCATCCCCACCATGCCCACCTAGACTGGGTTGGTTTCCTGGGGCTGATGGCATCGGGTGATATCACATATCCATGTTCTGTATGGTTTACAATCCAGTAATCATATATAAACATTCTTTGTAAAAAACTTTTTATATGTTTGTTCTGTCTTCTAGACAATTTTATTTATATTTGTATATCAATAAAGTTGGCATTATATGTGCCTTTTACCACTATCTACTCTCTTCACTCATATGCTGCCTATAAAATCCAAAGGGGCGTCCCTCATGTGCGCCTAGTTGCATATATTGTGTTCAATAAAATATTAACAAAAATGTGAAGGGTGTACTCCCGTTTGTGGAAAACTGTAAATCATGTGCCCTTACTCAAGGTGGCTATGGGTAGGAATGCTAGGGGGGTGTTTTTCAAAGTGATTTCTCTACAAAATAAAGCATGGAGACATGGATGAATGCGTGAAATTCAAGAACTACTCCATCATCACAGGCAAGAAATCCTTAGCCTTAAAGAAATATTTCCTTTGGGTTTTTCACTTACTGCCCTTGGGGGGAACATGTAACTGGACATGCATAGTTTCAGCTACCTCACTGCTTTAGTGCTGTGGAGGAATAGGCAAACATGGATAAGCCCAGCTATTTTCACATGTTGGTCTTTCTGTGGTTGAGAAAGATGAGCGTATCTCATATCATATCTCATATTTGCAAGCACGAAGAATACAGTGTGTTTCATGTTCGAGACAGAAGAAGGTTAAGTGAAAGGTCTGGAATAGGAGTAATCTTACATGGAGCAAAAGCACGAAATGCATGCTATTTTTGTCTACCCTGTGATTGTGGCATCTGATGGAATCTACAAGGATCTGTTAGTAGATGGGTGAATGGGGAAGATCCAAGGAAAGGAAAGGTTATCCAACATTTTGTAAGAAAAAGGGTTATGTTGGTAGCAAAGATGTATCTTTCCAATGTGTACCTTTTTGGTACTGTTTTGTTTTTAAAAAATTATTGCTTTAAAGATGAACAACTTGAGAAAATTCACTAATAGATTGGAAATAAAGGGAATATGAAACATCTGCTCACAGATTAATTTGAAAAATGGTATTTGTGACCTTTCCTTTAACAGGAAGGGCAAATTATGTTACTACTGTAAAAAAAAAAAAAAAAAAACAGTTATGAAAAAGAAAAGTTTTGTGTAAAGTATCAGTAATCCTGAACATAATTATTTTGGGTACACAAAAGGAAATGTCTGCAATCTGTGTGGAAAAGTTAGGCCATTTATATGCAGCCCTCTAAAAAAAAGGAAAAGAGGATGTCGGGTCACCTGAATCCAGGTGACAGATGCACGCCGTTGGGGTCAGTAGTGCACCGCTAAGGTAGTGGACCTTACGCCTGACTGCCGCAGATAGTGCTTGTAATAGAACGTATAAACAACTGTGACTCCGTCCTAAAGATTCTCTTCTATTTTACATACAGTAGAAGTGAACTTTTCCTGTGTGTGTGTTTGTGTGTGTGTGTTTTACCATAATCAGCTTAAAAGTTTGCATATAACCACACCCTATGAGATGTTGTGGTTAAGCGGAATTTGTGTCAGCAAAAGTCATTAGCTATTTCTTGTTATCTAGTTAAGCAGAAGAACTCTTGATAAGAAAGTACTGAGTTTAAGTTTTGTAAAACTCTTAGGCATGCATTTTTACTGGTATAAATACTACCCTTGTACTAAATATACAAATCAGAGTTCTTATGAACACACTCCAGCTTGTTTCCTGTGACTCTTTTGGTTTCTCGCGGATCCGAGAGTCTCGTGGTCTGCCTGCATAAACCAGGGTGGTCTTCAAGGTGTACAATTCCTTTCAGAAATTGGGGGTTCATCCTGGCAAATCATCCTTTGTAAGTAAAATGTTTGTCTTATTTTGATTAATTATTTTTCTTGCCTAAGCTTTGATAAAGCTTTAGTCCTTTAAAAATTATTTAGAAAGGAGACGGGAGACCTGAGTCCTAGAGAGAGGATTCATTAACATTGTGAAAGGTCTTTGGGAGACCTGAGAGTCCTAGAGAGAGGGTTCATTGATATTAGACAAAACAGTACTGTAACTTCTTTTGGGAAGGAGAGAAAGAGTTTATGAGGTAACCACCACCCTGACCCAAACCTGTTTGCTTTGTCTTTCTGTTGCATAGAAATATATCAGATAATTTGTTGTGTGGAAGAAGCTGTAAGGTAAGACAGCCTCTCGTTCACTGTAATATGGGTCAAAACCATGGTAAAGAGGCTCCGCCTTCCCCTAACCCAGGATTATGTTGCTAGGGTTTGTGGTACTGATTATGAATTTATAAATCCTTGGGTGTCTAATTTAGCAGGGTGGACTGAAACTATGCATAGTAGTGATCCCTTCCCCCGAGATGGAGATAATGATGAATTTCATATGGATATGGTAAAAGGTTTATGTCTTGGTGACATGAAGGCTTTCCCATGGTTTTCAGGAGACCCTCAGTGGAATATGAAATACATGAAAGAGAGAGGGGGAAATTGGCTTAAGGGAGGGATAATAAGAAACAGAAGAAAGCAAAGAATTGTTTAACTAAGGAAGAGTATGACCTTAAATATAAGAAGGAGTCTGAGGTCAAGAGACCTGATCCCACAGCTCCACCATTGCCTTTCTCTCATGTATCCCCACTACCTGACGGCCAGTCAGATCTATCCTAGCCTCAGCAAGGACGAGATAGATCTTCTTGCTGGATATCATGCCACCCACCAAAGACCCCCCTCCACCAGCTGCCCCACAGGCTCTTCCACAACAACAAGCACTTCCACAGACACAACAGCTAGTGGTACAAACCACACAGGCACCCGCCACCCCACAAAGACAAGCATCACAACATTCTGGGGATAGTGATAGAACCTCAGAAGGGGCAAAAGGGGGCCACACATCAACTACCCAATCCCCCCAATCACCCCCTACTGTTATAGTAGTAAAGAAAGATGAGGAAGATGATTTTATTATGATAGAAACTACAAAGAAAATTGGTGCTGCTATTTTAAATGCATTAAGCCCTGATAGAACAAGGAGTGGAAAGAAATATGGGATGGGCGCAGATGTACAGGGTGTCAGCATGCTGGCTCCTTTTATGACTATAGGAAATGAGATGCTTAAAAAGGTTATAGACATTGAGGACATCAAATAATTAAACATTGTCCTAAACCCACTCAATCGTCATCTGTTACACTGAGTTATTTGAAAAAAGCTTGTAATGGCAGAAACTATACACAAGAAGATATGCGGTTGATTGTTGATGGGGTGATCGGACATACATTTGCTTTTGATTGGAAAAAGGTTCCCAGTATTAACGATATACAGGGCAATGCTGTCCGTGCATATCAATATAGATTAAATACAGAAGCTGGAAGGATGATAATATGGACCCAATTAGAAACAGAATTTAAACGTGCCTTTAAAGATAGAACCTCCCTCCCCACTGCCATAGCATGTAAACAGAAATCTGGAGAAAGTGTGTTAGAATTTTGGAAAAGATTCATGGATGTATGGACTGAGGAGGCGGGATTATCCACACTGCCAAACATGCATAGTTTGATGATCCAGACTTTCATTAGCAACCTTTAATCACAACATGGTTTAATTGTAAAACAAATAATTTCTGATCAGCCCACAAAATCAGTAGGGGACTTTCAGAAAGCACTGACTGAAAAGAACGCAGCAGGTTGCTTTGATATACCGAAGAATAAAGCTACAGGTGCCCTTCCTAAAGGAGGTCCACCGCAACAGGATACAAGACCTCAGGATAATTCTGGGAATGAGAGGAAGTGGGGTAGAGGAAGGGGTAGAGGAAGAAGCAGAGGGAGAGGATGAGGGAGTATTTTCTAAAGCCCCCTCCCTCCAGAACCGGATGCTTGTTTTTTGTGGAGCTGAAGAATACTGCAGGAATCATTGTCCTTATGAGATTTATGACCCAAATAATTAACAGCCCTTGAATAATACCAATCCTGGTCCTCAAAGATCCCAGAGTCAACCAGCTCCTGGCCCAAGGATTCCAATATAGTGGACCCAACCGAAACAACAATGAAGCTGCCCAGAAGGTGGTATCCCAGCATTTCCTCTTGTGTCTCACTCCTTTGATGACCAACCTTTAGTGACCCTACATGTAAATGGGTACTGATCCCGTTTCTCCTCGACACCGGGGCAACCCAGAGTACTTTGAGACCGCAAATGCTGAGCCTTCAATGGGAATTAATGGGATACTCCCCAAGATCTACAAAATACCTCCCCAGTTTTAGGATCATAGAAGAAATATAAAAAAACTGCGCTAAGACAAATAAAATAAAAATTTGAGAGGAACTGTATCCAAAACTATGATCCCTCAGAAGCTGCAATTCTTATGTATAACATTAATACAGAAAGGAGGATTTAGAAAATTAGAATCACGCTATCAATAAATTATTGACCAAAAATCAAACTGATCTCATAACTAAATCTGATAATAGTGAAAAATTCATAAATGATAATAAAAATCTAAATCAAATATTACCCAAAAAATAAAATGTGCATGAATACATTGAATAGTGAAAGCAAACATTAATAGGTCCATGAGTGATTAATTAAAAAAATTATATACATCAGTGTAAAAAATGATAAGTCCGTAATTTGTATATTTGGATTATAAATGTGAAAAAAGCAATCCAGTGAACAAATGAATGATAAGCCACCCGTGCAAAAAAATACATATATTACGAACAAGCCATCTTTAGAAATATTGAATAAAGAGCTGTGTTGAATCCACCACCAGATCAGCAGAAATGAACTCTTACCCGAGTTCTGTGATCCCCCATAACAGAGGATCAGGGAATGTGTGTAAGGAAACACTGTATGGCTCCAAGGACATCGAGCACAATCACAGATGCCAAGAGGTCCCCTTCCAATGGATCAGGTCGTCATGAGAATCCCACATTGCATAAAAAGATATAAACACCCCATAGTGTAAACCTTGATGGTCTCTGTACCAATATGGGTCTGTGTTTCTTTTAGGTGAGAGATAGAGCTATGACTGAGGCCACCAACAACAGACATAAGGGTGTTAAACTTTTGTAGCTCTAGAAGTTTCTCTACTATTTGTACAAACTGCTTAATGACAGCTGTCCTTTGTTGTGGAGTAGGTTTGCTGAGCACCATAAGCTGGATCCACTGAGAAACACCATTAAAGAGTGCTATGAATCTTTCCAAGACAGGGTCTCCCACAGTACAACCATGGAGGACAAAGCTGTGATAATCCTAAAAACGTTCTCAATGTATATCAGGCTGCTCTCTCTGCGATTTCCTTTGTTTTCCAGTGCTCTCTTCAGGTCTCTAATTTGATCTCCCAGCTCAGGATTCAGATCAAATTCAGCTGGGTATTCAGCTATCCAGAATAGAGCTTTACTACCAAGTTTTAGGATCATACCAAATTGTCTTGGGTAGGGACTTGCTGGAAAAATTGGGTATGAAGATAATAATGTCCCCAAGTGGCGGTCTTGCTACCTATTCAAACAAGGTCCCCATTATGCCCATTTTGGCCCTAAGTAATGAAGCACCAACAGAGGAATTCCCAAAAGATTTACAAAATGCCTGGTGAGATGGGTCTTTGGATGTGGGTCTCATCTCCTGTACCCCATACAAAGCCACCCTTAAACCTTGGGCAAAAGGAGGATGGAATTGCTCCCATGGTGGAACATTTCCTTAAACAAGGAAATTTAAAGGAAACAATTTCACCTTACAACACTCCTATAAATCAATTCAAAAAGCCGGATGGCAGTTATAGGTTTGTTCAAGACCTTAGGGCCATAAATAATCTTGTAGTGCCCATAGCACTTATAGTACCTCATGTGCCATCACTCCTGACTTCCATACCATCCGATGCAGAGTATTTCACAGTAATTGATTTAGCAAATGCATTTTTTAGCGTCCCAGTGGACGAAGATACACAGCCTATTCTTGCATTTTGTTTTAGAAATCGCCAGATGACCTGGTGCAGAATGCCCCAAGGGTATGTAGACTCCCCTGTAGGCTATCTTTTCTTGGTATGATTGGTTACTGCCACCAATGGATACCTGACTGCACTTTCCATGATAACTTCCTAAAGCAAGCCACAGGCCCAGACATGCCAGATTGTGTAAAATGGACAAATAAAATGTGTGATGCATTTATGTACCTTAAGACAGCAATGGTAATGGCCCCTGGTCTCGGATTGCCCAATTATGACAAGATGTTTCACTTGTTTTCCAGGGACAATTGTAAAACAATGGCGGGAGTCCTAGCGCAGGAACACGGAAGAAAACTCTGCCCTATTGCATATTTTTCAAGAGTAGTGCCAATGCCGATACAGGGCGTGTCTCAGAGCTTTGGTATCCTGTGCTATGGTAGTGGAAATGGCTACTTCTTTTACTCTAGGACATCCAACCATTACATACTACTCATAATGTATCCATTTTGTTGAAAAATATTCATACCCAACATATGTCAGCCCAAAGATTGAGTGGATACAAGGTTATTTTCCTCTCAAATCCAAATCCCCCCCAAAAAAATGTGCTTTACCTACTTCAGGCCCAGCCCCGATCCTAAATGCGTTACTAGGTTTAAAAGGAGAAGAGGATGAGGTAGTTCTTCAACATGAGTGCATTGAAATAATCCACCAGGACACATCTCCACATGCAGATATGTCTTCCACTGCAATCCCCAGGGCACAAAATGTTTTTGTTGATGGTTCTTGTTCTAGACCAAATGACAACACATATCATGCAGAATATGCTGTAGTCCAGTTACGTGATGTAGTGCTCGAAGCAAACCCAGTCCCATTTTAATCAGCACAGGCTGCAGAACTGATTACCCTTACAAGAGCATGCCAGCACTTTGAAGGACAAGATGTGAACATTTATACAGATTCTAAATACGCATTCGGTGTATGTCACGATTTTGGTATTACCTGGTTAAAAAGAGGGTACATAGCAGCAGATGGCAAATCAATTTCACATTCAACATTAGTGTCCAGCCTTTTGGAAGCAATTAAATTACCTCGCTGTATAGCTATCCTCCACTGCAAGGCACATGCCACAAACCAAGATGATGTTTCAAAAGGAAATGCCTTAGCTGATAAAGAAGCAAAGGAGGCAGCTTCTAAACAAGAAGCTACCATACAAATGCCATCACTTGCACCTGAAATGCCCCTGTTAGACCAAACCTTGTCAGATCTTCAGACATATGCTACAGACACAGATATTAAACAGTGAAATATTGCAGGAGTGCAGAAAAGCCCAGATACTGGACTTGTCTGTCAAGTGGGGAGACCATGTATACCTGTAGCTAGTGCACCTTTATTTATTTCTCAGTATCATGTGATAGGGCACAGAGGCTGGCAGGTCACATGTGAATTATTGGACAATGATTTCTTTACCCTCGGTCTTCCCACTTTGGGCAAATCATATTTTGCCAGATGCATCACATGCATCCGAAACAACCCAAGCAATCCACACAAGGCAAAACATGAACACCTTACATATTCATTCACACCTTTTACACATTTACAGATTGAATTCACCCATATGCCTAAATTAGGTAAAAGACAGGAATATTTACTTGTGATAGTAGACATGTTCTCAAGATGGACAGAAGCATTTGTAACCACAAACAGTTGTAAAAATCCTCATGCAGGAAATTATCCCTAGATGGGGATGCCCGCTCCAAATAAAATCGGATAATGGTTCTGCCTTTATTTCAAAAGTGTGCCAAGCTTTAGTGAAAGCACTTAAAATTAATTGGAAATTTCATATACCTTACCACCCGCAGAGTTCAGGTATTGTTGAGAGAATGAACAGAACCATTAAAGATAAAATAAGAAAAGCAATATATAATAAGTGGCAGAAAGTCCTACCAGCAGTTTTGGCTGAAATAAGAATGACCCCCTCTAAGAAAACAGGATACTCTCCATTTGAGGTCCTTATGGGTAGGCCATTTCCCACCCTGTGGGCCGGACAACCACTTATGTTAGAAAGAAGGGACCTAGAAGTAACACAGGGAGAATATATTAGGAAACTCATTGAAACTCTGGACAGAGTTGAAAGAAACATTGCTCGCACCTCTCCTTCACAGGAACCTACACACCCTTTCCAGGTAGGAGACGTAGTGGTGGTCCAACAGCTAAATCGCACTAAGAAGCAAGAGTACCCGTTCAGACCCCCGACTACTGTGATCGCAGTCACACCTATCACAATCCTTACCGAGAGACAACAGTCCTGGATTCATGCCAGTCGTGTGAAAAAGGTGAACCAAACACCTAAGAAGCAAGATAAAGCATAGAGAGGTGAAGCAGGTGATACAAATCCTCGAACATTGAGTGAAGCAGGTGGTCAAGACTCTAAAAAAGATGACCTCACTTATTTTACCACAGACTTCTGGGAAGACATTTTGCCTCCTGCTCCTGATCTCTCTTATAGTGTTCCTACCTACATGGATCATAACTAATTGTATTTATCATCCTGAGGACTTGGAAGCCCTTAAAGGCATATGTGGGTCACCCAATAACACCATTGATAATACACATACCAGACACAAGAGAGATACACAATCAGATAATGAAGGAGTTAAAACTGATAGTTTTAAAGACAAAATGTTGCTACTGAAATTCAAATATAATTATGCCCAGAAACAGGGTATGAGAAATGTTGGATGTGTAGTAAACTGCATCCTAGTACAGCCTGTATTCCCCTTATGGCTGTACCTTTAAATATCACCCTTTTTTTAAATGGAACTCCTCCATTTGTTTTAACCAACATAGCAAGTTTATATGTAAGCAACATCATTACTTTTCCAACAATGGGTAGAAGTAATTCCCCTGACTGTGGTTTTAAGTAAGTAATTTTTATGACTTAAAGATGGGATTGTAATAGAATGTATAAACAACTGTGACTCCATCTTAAAGATTCTCTTCCATTTTACATACAGTAGAAGTGAACTTTTCCTGTGTGTGTTTTACCATAATCAGCTTAAAAGTTTGCATAGAACCACACTCTATGAGATGTTGTGGTTAAGCCGAATTTGTGTCAGCAAAAGTCATTAGCTATTTCTTGTTATCTAGTCAAGCAGCCTAACTCTTGATAAGAAAGTACTGAGTTTAAGTTTTATAAAACTCTTAGGCATGTATTTTTACTGGTATAAATACTACCCTTGTACTGAATACAAATCAGAGATCTTATGAACACACTCCAGCTTGTTTCCGTGTCTCATTTGGTCTCTCACAGATCCAAGACTCTCAGTGGTCTGCCTGCATAAACCAGGGTGGTCTTCAAGGTGTACAATTCCTTTCAGGGCTCTGGGTGATTCGGGAAAGCAGGTCCTCTGGAGCACCGACATGGATCACACTGGGAGCTAGAACATGAGATTCCCCAAGGCACGGAGTCTGAGGGCCAGCAGGTGTTCACCGGAGCCTCTAGTGGTGAGGATGGACTGCGCTGCAACAGGCAACCAGGTCACGGTCCCCAGAGTCTCCCAGCTCACGGTAGGCTACTGAAGGATAAAGAGGAAGCAGCGGTCCAGGACAACAAGGGATAGTCATAAGTTAAGCCAAAGGTTGGGGCAACTAGTAGACAAGGATTAGACAAAGAACACGCCAAAGGTGAGGGTAACAAGCAGGCAGGGATAGTCAAAGAACAAGCCAAGATCAGTGAACAGAAACAGACGTAGAGCACATGGCAAGAAACAAACACTATTCATCAGCAAGGCTTGGCTTGCAGTGCACAGGTTAATATAGTGTTTCCTGATAGGGGCTGGGTGGAGCCATGGTTGAGGGAAGATTACTTAAGCATACAGGGACCGGTCTCTAAGCTGACACAAGAGAGGTAAGCAGACAGACAGGCATGAATATTAATTGCAGATTCAGGACAGAGGAATGCCCTGCAGAAAACCAGAAGGAAAGAGAAAGCTGTGAAGGACCCTCCCCACCCATGTTACCTTATCAGATGGAGGAAGAAAAGATTGGAATTCCAAAGTAAGGAAGGAGAAGGGCAAAGACCGCAAAAGAATTTTGTTCTAGGGAAGTTCAGCAAATACTCATATTTGGTAAGAGTAATGCCGCGTACACACGGTCGGACTTTCTGGAAAGCTAGGTCCGACGTACTTGCCGCCAGACTTCCGGCGGACTACCGCCGGACTTTCTGAACGGCCGGACTTGCCTACACACGGCCGGACTTTCCGGAATCCGGTCTTCCCGACGGACTTTCAGAATGAACAGACTTTCCCACACACGGACAAGTCCGTTCATTTTGAACGTGACTCGGGTACAACGGGACTAGAAAAGGAAGTCAATCTCGCCGCTTTTATCGGCGAGATTGAAACCTTGCGAGCCCCGTCGCAGGCATCCCAGGCCCTTAGGTCTGGTATGGAACTTTAAGGGGAACCCCCTACGCCGAAAAACCGCCCCCCCAAAATCCATACCAGACCCCGATCCGAGCACACAGCCCGTCCGGTCAGGAAAGGGGGTGGGGACGAGCGAGCGCCCCCCCCCTCCTGAACCGTACCAGGCCGCATGCCCTCAACATGGGGGGGTGCTTTGGGGGAGGGGGCATCCTGCGGTGCCCCCCCCACCACAAAGCACCTTGTACCCATGTTGATGAGGACAAGGGCCTCTTCCCGACAACCCTGGCTGTTGGTTGTCGGGGTCTGCGGGCGGGGGGCTTATCTGAATCCGGGAGCACAAACTGGGAACCTAAAGAAGGAGGTGGAACCTTAGAAATGCATTGCGGCTCACCCACGTGTCGGTCTCCTGTAGCCTGTCAGTGGCGGGTGCTAGAGATAGAGACGGTGTCACATCTCTGTACGGCGGGTCTGAGCTTGTATTTACACAGCCGTCTTCTCATGCATTCTGACAGCTGTCTGCCTTGTATGGCTTTCCACATCCCACCTGCATGCAGCTTGCAAGATACTACTATATAAGTTTATTTCAATAAAGTTCAATTGATTTTACATTCACGCTGACCTAACGCCCTCTCTTTTTTCTGTCTGTTTTTGTCCTTGTTTGAGGGAACTCCCATTTCCTGCTGAGGAGCTGCTGGCGATTGTGTGTGCCATTCCCATCCATCTGTGGATCCATCCCGAGAATCTTTCCTCGATATCCCCTTATTGTTGGAAGAGCAGCAGCAAGTAGCTTTTTATACTGTGAACTATATATATATATATATATATATATATATATATATATATATATATATATATATATATATATATATATATATACATATACATATATATACATATATATATATATATATATATATACATATATATACACACACACACACATTATACCTGTCTATACCAGTAGGGGCACTGTAGTGTTACTATGGCAATGAAATGAGAGGAAATACCATTTATCTTTTGTGTGTAGTTGTATGCTCCTTGTTCATGTTCCATGATAAGGATATGCTTTGCAATCTTCCATGAAAATAAAGTTGTTTTCCTTTATTCAAGAAATTTCCAATGCATCATTTCAATACTCTGCCAACAGGTTATGGGCCCAGGCACTAGAGAGAATACTATAAGTCAGTGAATACTGTATACAAGCTGCTGAAAGATGGCAAGCAGTCCAGATGTGAAGTTTGCAGTCGCAAAGCTGAACAATGCCAAGTACCAGCTGTGGAAGTTCAAGCTAGAAATGCTTCTCAGCAAAGACGACTTGTGGCAAGTGCTGAATAGGGATGAGCTTCATGTTCGTGTCGAACCCATGTTCAACTCGAACGTCGTGTGTTCCGCCATTTGCCAAATTGCGAACGATATGGGCCGTTCGCGCCAAATTCGAGTGGTGCATCACAGCCCATAATTCAGTGCATTGCTGGCTGATGATTGGCCAAGCATGACCCGCATACTTGGCCAATCACAGCGCCGTCTGTAGAGAGAGCCATAATTGGCCAAAGCCAGAGTGGCTTTGGCCAATTATGGCTCAGGGGGTTTAGTACACGCCCCACACTATATAAGGCCACCTGCACGGCGGCCCTGTGTAGTGTGTTCCGGAGATAGATAGACAGAGACAGTGGGGCTGATTTACGAAGCATTTGCGCCATGACTTGCGGTGCATGCCGATGCGCAAATGACATTTTCGTATTTACAAAGCATTTGCGCCGGTAACACAGCGCGATCCCCCATTTACTATTCTCTTCCCGATGCATGGGAAGAGGTGATCTGTACGCCACTATAGACCTGGTGCACGGCATCTTTAACTTCAAATTTAAACAAGCTGGAAGTGCCAATAATATGGGGGTGATGTGGGGTGATGTGGGGAAGTGTAGTACTAACTGCCCAAGTCACAAATATGGCCAAAATCGAATGAGAAAGTGACTTTCTCTGAACAAGCCGGCAGCGCCGGCAAATACATTTAAATTGCGGGAGGTGAATTTATACACTGCGCATGCTCAAACAGCATTTGCGCTTGTTCAAATACTTTGGTTTACTGCGCCGGCAAAATATTAGTAAATGTCAGGCAACGTAAAAGCATTTGCATAGGTTGAACAGGCGCACCTCTAGACTTTTTTTTTTTTTTTTTCTTAATGCTGGTTCACTTCGTGCGGCTCTAATGAAATGTTGGTCTGGCAAAACACATAAAGGTTCATTGATAAAAACAGCATTAACCACTTGACAACTGGGCACTCAAACCCCCTTCCTAACCAGACCAATTTTCAGCTTTTGGTGCTCTCACATTTTGAATGACAATTACTCAGTAATGCAACACTGTATCTATATGAAATTTTTGTCCTTTTTTTCACACAAATGGAGCTTTCTTTTGGTGGTATTTAATCACCGCTGGGTTCTTTATTTTTTGCGCCGTAAAAGAAAAAAGACCGAAAAATCTGTAAAAAAATACATTTTTCTTCATTTCTGTTATAATATTTTGCAAATTAGTAATTTTTCTTCATATATTTTGGCCAAAATTTATACCGCTACATATCTTTGGTAAAATTAACCCAAATCGGTGGATATTATTTGGTCTTTGTGAGAGTTATAGAGTCCAAAAGCTATGGTGCGAATATCTGAAAATTGATCACACCCTTAGGGCCAGTTCCCACCATAGAAACGCAGTCCGGACGCGTTCCAGGTGCTTTTCTGCATGCAAATTTTTGATGCGTCCCAGTGCGTTTTTGGTGCGTTTTATAGCTTTTCAGTACAGTCCAGTGCAGAAAAAATGCAGCATGTTCTACTTTTGTTTCTGGAACTGGAACGCACTGGAACGGCAAGCACTGGTGTGAACTATGCCATTGCAAACCATATAATCAAATTTCCATGCATTTTTGATGCATAAAATATGCACTGGACTGCATTGGTGTGAACTGGCCCTTAAGCAATTTGGCATATTTAACCACTTGCTTACTGGGCACTTAAACCCCCCTCCTGCCCAAACCAATTTTGAGCTTTCAGCGCTGTCGCACTTTGAATGACAATTGCGCGGTCAAACAACACTGTACCCAAATGAAATTTTTATCATTTTTTTCCCACAAATAGAGCTTTCTTTTGGTGGTATTTAATCACAGCTGGGGTTTTTATTTTTTGCTAAACAAACAAAAAAAGATGGAAAAAAAAAAATCATGTTTAATAGTTTGTTATAATATTTTGCAAACAGGTAATTTTACTCCTTCATTGATATGCGCTGATGAGGCGGCACTGGTGGGCACTGATAGGCACAGATAAGGCAGCACTGATAGGCACAGTTAAGGTGGCACTGATAGGCACAGTTAAGGCGGCACTGATGGGGACAGATAAGGCGGTACTGATGGGCACAGATAAGGCGGCACTGATGGCCACGGATGGGCGGCACGGATGGGCGGCACAGATGGGCGGCACGGATGGGCACTGATAGGTACCACTGATGGGCGGCACTGATGGGGCGGCACTGATGGGGGGGCACTGATGGGCGGCACTGATGGGCACTTATGGGCACTGGTAGGTGACACTGATGGGCACTGATAGGTTGCACTGATGTGGGTGCTGATGGGTGGCACTGATGTGGGTGCTGATGGGTGGCACTGATGGGTGGCACTGTGAGCACTGATGGGTGGCACTGTGGGCACTGATGGGTGGCACCGATTGATGGCACTGTGGGCACTGATGGGTGACACTGGTGGGCACTGGTAGGCAGCACTGCTGCCTATTGCTTTGTGTTAGAAGATCGCTGTGATCGGGACTGATGTTCCGATCACGGCCGCCGGTGATCTGGTTTTTTTTTTCCTCCTCACGCTGTCAGCGCGAGGAGGAAAAATAGCCGATTACCAGCTCTGTTTACATCACATGATCAGCTGTCATTGGCTGACAGCTGATCATGTGGTAAGGGGTCGGGACCAACCCCTTACTCTGATCTGTGATCAGGCGAGTCTCATAGACTCACTGATCACCGGGCGCGCAGGCCGCTCGTGCACGGGACGACGTCAATAGACGTAGTCCCGGCAATTTAGATCCGCGCTGTTGCCGTTATTTGGCAATGGCCCGGATCTGAAGCGGTTAAAGGCATTTCTCCTTGTTTTGTTTTTGGGATTGTCCAATTGGTGACATTGATATATGTCCCTTAGGGTGGGACCTGGGCCCCATACTCATTTTAAGGCCAATAACTAGAAGATAAGCCAGCCAAGTAGGGACTAGTAAAATTGCCAAGTCATTTCCCTTAGACTGCAATGGTATTTGTTGTATAACTTTTGCACATGTTAGGCTCTTTAGTTTGTTTTGTCCCATCTGTAATTTTGGTGCATGCTGGATGATGTGCTTAATTTTGGACAGGGGGTGGCTTATTTTGTGCTAGCTGCATTTGGGTGGTCACGGATGTGTTCAAGTGCGCGCCCCAGGGGGCGCGCGAGAGGGGAATTCTGGGAGGCCATCATAGTACGCCCTCCCAGAGTTATCCAACCGCCCTGCAGCCGTCATTCGGCTATAGGCTGGTTGGTAAGTGGTTAAGAAAACAAACAAAATTCAGAAAAAAAAATGTGTGGCGTTCCCCCGAAATTCAATACCAGGACCTTCAGGTCTGGTATGGATATTAAGGGGAACCCCACGCCAAAAAAAAAAAAAAAAATGGCGTTGGGTTCCCCTTTAAAATCCATACCAGGCCCTTCAGGTCAGGTATGGATTTTAAGGGGAACTCCGCGCCAAAATTTGAAAAAAAAAATGGCGTGGGGTTGCCCTAAAAATCCATACCAGACCCTTATCCGGGCACACAACCTGGCAGGCCGCAGGAAAACAGGGGGGACGAGAGAGCGCCCCCTCCTGAACCGTAACAGGCCACATGCCCTCAACATTAGGAGGGTGCTTTGGGGTAGCCCCCCAAAACACCTTGTCCCCATGTTGATGAGGAAAACAGCCTCATCCCCACAACCCTTGGCCGGTGGTTGTGGGGGTCTGCGGGAGGAGGGCTTATCGGAATCTGGAAGCCCCCTTTAACAAGGGGACCACCAGATCCCGGCCCTCCCCCTGTGTGAAATGGTAAGGGGGTACAAAAGTACCCCTACCATTTCACAAAAAAACTGTCAAAAATGTTAAAAATGACAAAAGACAGTTTTTGACAATTCCTTTATTTAAAGTCTTCTTTCTTCCATCTTCTTTCTTCCTTCGGTATCCTCCTTCATCTTCATCTTCTTCTTCTTCTTCTTCTGGTTCTTCTGGTTCTTCCTCCGGTGTTCTCGTCCAGGATCTTCCTCCACGGCGTCTTCTTCCCTTCCTCTCCTCGGGCCGCTCCGCATCCATGATGGCATGGTGGGAGGCTCTCTCTGTGTGACGCTTCTCCTCTTCTGACGGTTCTTAAATAACGGGGGGCGGGGCCACCCGGTGAACCCGCCCCCCTTGACTCACAGGGACTTCCCTGTCTGCCCCCTCTGACATCACGGGGAAAGCTTCGGGGAAGTCCCCGTGTGTCAGAGGGGGCAGGGTCACCGGGTGGTCCAGCCCTCCTTTATTTAAGAATCGTCAGAAGACGAGAAGCGTCACACAGCGGGAGCCTCCCATCCCATCATACTGGATGTGGAGTGGCCCAGAAGACAAAAGGAAGAAGACGCCGGCACCGTGGAGGAAGATGCCAGACGAGAACACCGGAGGAAGAACCAGAAGAAGATGAAGATGAAGGAAGAAATTGAAGGAAGATAGAAGAAAGAAGATAGAAGAAAGAAGAAGCATTTAAATAAAGGAATTGTCAAAAACTGTCTCTTGTAATTTTTTAACATTTTTGACAGTTTTTTTGTGAAATGGTAGGGGTACCCCTTACCATTTCACACAGGGGGGAGGGCCGGCATCTGGGGGTCCCCTTGGTAAAGGGGGCTTCCAGATTCTGATAAGCCCCCCGCCCGCAGACCCCCACAACCACCAGCCAAGGGTTGTAGGGATAAGGCCCTTGTCCTCATCAACACGGGGACAAGGTGCTTTGCGGAAGGACCCCAAAGCACCCTCCCAATGTTAAGGGCATGTGGCCTGGTACGGTTCAGGAGGGGAGGGGCACTCCCTCATCCCCCCTCTTTTCCTGTGGCCTGCCAGGTTGCGTGCTCGCATAAGGGTCTGGTATGGATTTTTAGGGGGACCCCACGCCATTTTTTAAAAAATTTTGGCACGGGGTTCCCCTTAAAATCCATGGCAGACCTGAAGGGCCTGTTATGGAATTTCGGGGGAACCCCACACATTTTTTATGTGTATTGCCGGACCGACATTTCATTATAGCTGCGAGTAGTTTTAAGTAACTTTTATTACTTAAGGGCCAGTTCACACCACATGCGGTCCAGTGCATTTTTTTTCTGCATCAAAAACACACGGAAAGTAGCTTATATGGTTTTCAATGGCATAGTTCACACCAGTGCTTGCAGTTCCAGTGCCTTTCCAGTTCCCAAAAAAAAGCTTTCAGCGCTGTCGCACTTTGAATGACAATTGCGCGGTCAAACAACACTGTACCCAAATGGAATTTTTATCATTTTTTTCCCACAAATAGAGCTTTCTTTTGGTGGTATTTAATCACAGCTGGGGTTTTTATTTTTTGCTAAACAAACAAAAAAAGATGGAAATTTTTGAAAAAAAAATCATGTTTAATAGTTTGTTATAATATTTTGCAAACAGGTAATTTTACTCCTTCATTGATATGCGCTGATGAGGCGGCACTGGTGGGCACTGATAGGCACAGATAAGGCGGCACTGATAGGCACAGTTAAGGTGGCACTGATAGGCACAGTTAAGGCGGCACTGATGGGGACAGATAAGGCGGTACTGATGGGCACAGATAAGGCGGCACTGATGGCCACGGATGGGCGGCACAGATGGGCGGAACGGATGGGTGGCACGGATGGGTGGCATGGATAGGTGGCACGGATGGGCACTGATAGGTACCACTGATGGGTGGCACTGGTGGGGCGGCACTGATGGGGGGGCACTGATGGGCGGCACTGATGGGCACTTATGGGCACTGGTAGGTGACACTGATGGGCACTGATAGGTTGCACTGATGTGGGTGCTGATGGGTGGCACTGATGTGGGTGCTGATGGGTGGCACTGATGGGTGGCACTGTGGACACTGATGGGTGGCACTGTGGGCACTGATGGGTGGCGCTGATTGATGGCACTGTGGGCACTGATGGGTGACGCTGGTGGGCACTGGTAGGCAGCACTGCTGCCTATTGCTTTGTGTTAGAAGATCGCTGTGATCGGGACTGATGTCCCGATCACGGCCGCCGGTGATCGGGTTTTTTTTTTCCTCCTCACGCTGTCAGCGCGAGGAGGAAAAGTAGCCGATTACCGGCTCTGTTTACATCACATGATCAGCTGTCATTGGCTGACAGCTGATCATGTGGTAAGGGGTCGGGACCAACCCCTTACTCTGATCTGTGATCAGGCGAGTCTCATAGACTCGCTGATCACCGGGCGCGCAGGCCGCTCGTGCACGGGACGACGTCAATAGACGTAGTCCCGGCAATTTAGATCCGCGCTGTTGCCGTTATTTGGCAATGGCCCGGATCTGAAGCGGTTAAAGGCATTTCTCCTTGTTTTGTTTTTGGGATTGTCCAATTGGTGACATTGATATATGTCCCTTAGGGTGGGACCTGGGCCCCATACTCATTTTAAGGCCAATAACTAGAAGATAAGCCAGCCAAGTAGGGACTAGTAAAATTGCCAAGTCATTTCCCTTAGACTGCAATGGTATTTGTTGTATAACTTTTGCACATGTTAGGCTCTTTAGTTTGTTTTGTCTCATCTGTAATTTTGGTGCATGCTGGATGATGTGCTTAATTTTGGACAAGGGGTGGCTTATTTTGTGCTAGCTGCATTTGGGTTGTTCTGGGCATACTCAGGGACTTTGTTTTTTTTTGGTGGTGCTTTTTGTGTGTGAACAGCACTTGGATGTTTCTGGGCATGCTCAGAGTGTGTTTTTTGGGTTAGTAATTTAAGGACATCCTTAACAGGTGTACCCACTTTGAAGTTCAGTCTCTACATTGAGTGAATTTGCATTTTGTGCGTTTCATGGACTGTCCATGAGTTTGCAATTGCCTCATTAGCACACAAACCTATGTTATATAAAGCTTGCAGATAGCAATCTTTACTTTGCCCTGAAAAGAGCCAAGATTGTGTGTTTGTGTGTGTGGGGGGCCGGCAAGAGAGTACATTTGGGTGTCCTTATCGAGTTTCTAACACATGTATTTTCGATTTGTATTTTGTTTGTTATGTTGTTGCAAAACAGATGTGTTTTTATGCAATTTATTTGTTACTTTGGTTTGTTGTTTTTTTTTGGGTGGTAGTTATTTTACCCTGAAATCTTTTTTATGTTGGCAATTTTTGTTGTTTTTACGTTTTTCACTTTGATTTAACTGTCTGTGCTGCCTTATTTTAAAAATTCTTTTCTCAAGATGTTGTGCCTAATGTTGTTTTAATCTTTAATAGATGTCCATTTGTGGGTGCACTCCTTTTAACTCCTGTTCATTTACACTGCAAAAGGGTCAAACCTCAAACCTATTCTGTTAGTGTCTCAAATTAACATACATGTGTGTATTTTGCTTTCCTTGCTTCTTTTCCAAGTCCTGTTTTTTTTTTTTTAGGACCAGTGAAATTGTTTCAAATTCTTTGTTTTATACCAGGCCCTTGGGTCTAGTATGGATTCGGAGGGGACCCCCATGCCAAAATAAAAAAAAAATCCATACCAGACCCTTTTTCGAGCACGCAGCCTGGCAGGTCAGGAAAGGGAGGGGATGAGCGAGCGACCCCCCCCTCCTGAACCATACCAGGCCGCATGCCCTCAACATGGGGATGGGTGCTCTGCACCCCCCACCCCAAAGAACCTTCTCCCCATGTTGATGGGGACAAGGGCCTCTTCCCGACAACCCTTGCCTGGTGGTTGTCGGGGTCTGCGGGCGGGGGGCTTATCGGAATCTGGAAACCCCAAGGGGGCCCCCAGATCCCGGCTCCCCCTATGTGAATGAGTATGGGGTACATTGTACCCCTACCCATTCACCTGTAAAAAAAGTAGTGTAGTGTTAAAAAATACAGTAGACAGTTTTTGACAAGTCTTTTATTACAAATCTTCTCCGCTTCTTCCTCCGGACTTCCTCCATCTTCTCTCGCATCTTCATCTTCCGCTCTTCTTCTCCCCCTGCTTCTTCTTCCACTCTTCTTCTGTCTTCTTTGTCTGGTGTTCTTCTTTCTCCGCTCCCGCTGACAACCTTCCTCCGATGCTTCGTCCCACTGATCTGTCGGCGCTGATGTCCTGCATTTCTTAAATAACGATGGGGGCGTGGCAATCGGATTACATCATCAGAATGCCACGCCCCCTTGTGATGTCACAGACCCATCATGCCCCGGGCTGTAACGTAATAAGGCTGCGGGGTCACCGGATGACATCACCCAGTGACCCCGCCCCATGCCTATATAAGTCATTGGGCATGGCGCACACGTCATTACAGAGGGAGACAGCGACAAGTCAGCATCGGAAGAAGAGAAGAGGGGAGAAGACGACGAAGACCTGGCAAGAGCTAGAAAAAGAGCGGGCAAAAGAGCAGAAGAACCCGGCAGAAGGCACAGGACAACTGGAGAAGAACCGGAGAGCGCGGAGAAGAGAGTGGAGAAGTCGGAAGAGACCCCTGGAGCTGCATAATAAAAGACTTGTCAAAACCTGTCTACTGTATTTTTTAACACTACACTAATTTTTTTACAGGTGAATGGGTAGGGGTACAATGTACCCCATACTAATTCACATAGGGGGGCGGGATGTGGGGGCCCCCTTGTTAAGCCCCCTGCCCGCAGACCCCGACAACCTCCGGACAAGGGTTGTCGGGAAGAGGCCCTTGTCCCCATCAACATGGGGGCAAGGTGCTTTGGGGTGGGGGCGCAGAGCCCCCCCTGCCCCAAAGCACCCATCCCCCCATGTTTAGGGCATGCGGCCTGGTATGGTTCAGGAGGGGGGACGCTTGCTCGTCCCCTCCCTTTCCTGACCTGCCGGGCTGCGTGCTCAGATAAGGGTCTGGTATGGATTTTGTGGGGACCCCCACGCCATTTAAAAAAAAAAAAAATTGGCATGGGGGTCCCCTCCGAATCCATACTAGACCCAAAGGGCATGGTATGGACCTGGGGGGGACCCCACGCTGTTTTTTTTCTCATTTTTCTTTTTTAGCCGGCATTTTTTTTTACATTGAGCGGGAAGTCAGCTGATGACTCATCGGTTGTTAAGTACACGGCAGCTGGCTTCCTGGCCCCTTCCTTAGCAACTTAGCTATATACAGTGTAAAAAAAGAACAAAAAAAACGCAAATCACAGTAAAATCGGTAAAATCGCGGTAAAATCGTGCTAAAAATGCCGATCCAAAAACGCCACAAGTACCACAAAAAGCACTGCAGAAACACTCAAAAGCAACATGCATAGATGTGAATCGAGCCTTACTGCCCTGCTAGCGCACCGCTCCAGTGTGAAAGCCTTATTCACACTGGAGTGAATAGAGCCACTTCTTTAGGGCGTTTTTCAGGCGCTATTTTTAGCGCTATAGCGCCTGAAAAATGCCACAGTGTGAAAGGGGCCTTAGGCCCCTTTCACACGGACGGCTATTCTGCCGCAATTAAAAGCATGTTTTTTTCTGTGAAATTTAAGACTCCAGGCACTGCGATCAGCTGCATTGGTACAGTGCGATTAGCTGCGGTTGCGTTTAGCTGCGGTTTGCCACTTCCATAGCAACCCGACAGGGTACCAACTGTATTGAACGGGGATCCGACTTGGATCCCCGCCAATACCCGGCACTGTTTGGTATGAATCTTGAGGGGGAACTCCACGCCAAATTTTAAATAAAAAACTGGCATGGATCTGGCCCTTCGGTCTGGTATGGATTTCAAGGGGAACCCCCTACGCCGCAAAAATGGCGTGGGGTCCCCCCTCAAAATCCATACCAGACCCTTATCCGAGCACGCAGCCAGGCTTTCCCGTCAGGAAAGGGGGTGGGGGCGAGCGCCCCCTCTCCTGAACCATACCAGGCCGCATGCCCTCAACATGGGGGGGTTGGTGCTTTGGGGCAAGGGGGGCTCCCTGCAGCCCCCCCACCCCAAAGCACCTCGTCCCCATGTTGATGAGGACAAAGGCCTCTTCCTGACAACCCTGGCCGTTGGTTGTCAGGGTCTGCGGGCGGGGGGCTTATCGGAATCCGGGAGCCCCCTTTAATAAGGGGGCCCCAGATCCCGGCCCCCCACCCTATGTGAATGAGTATGGGGTACATCATCCCCCTACCCATTCACCTAGGAAAAAAGTGTCAATTAAAGAAAACACACTAGACAGGTTTTTAAAGTAATTTATTAGGCAGCTCCGGGGGTCTTCTTCTGACTTCGGGGGTCTCTTCCACGCTCTCCGTATCTTCTCCCCGCCTCTGGTTCTTCTCCGCGCTCTCCGGCTCTTCTGCTGGGCTCCTCCGCTATCTTCTGCTCTTTTGCCGCTCTTTTGCTAGCAGAGGAGCCCGGTCCTCTGAGACGTCTTCTTTCCTCTTCTCTTCCTGGGATGTTGACACAATGCTCCCTCTCGCTGTAATGCCGTGAGCGAGGTCTGTAACCAATTATATAGGCATGGGGCGTGGCCAATGGGTGATGTCACTCAGTGACCCCGCCCCTTATGTCGTCACAGTCCCAGCATAATGGGCAGGGTCACCCGGTGACATCACACGGTGACCACGCCCCATGCCTATATAAGTCACCACACACCTCGCAGACGGCAGTACAGCAGGAGAGAGTGTCGTGTCAACATCGGAAGAAGAGAAGAGGGGAAAAGGTGGCGGTGGCAACGAAGAAGAAGAACAACAAGACAACCGGGTCACCGCTAGTAAAAGAGCTGGAAGAAGATAGCGGGGGAGCCTGGCAGAAGAACCGGAGCGGAAAAGAACCGGACAGCGCCAGAAGAACCGGACAGCGGGAGAAGACCGGGCTCCTCCGCTAGCAAAAGAGCGGCAAAAGAGCAGAACATAGCGGAGGAGCCCGGCAGAAGAGCCAGAGAGCACAGAGAAGAGCCGGAGAGCGCGGAGAAGAACCAGGGACTCGGAGAAGATCCAGAGAGCGCGGAAGAGACCCCCAAAGTCGGAAGAAGACCCCCGGAGCTGCCTAATAAATTACTTTAAAAACCTGTCTAGTGTGTTTTTTTCTTGACACTTTTTTTCCCCCAGGTGAAAGGGTAGGCCGGGGGCCGGGATCTGGGGGCCCCCTTATTAAAGGGGGCTCCTGGATTCCGATAAGCCCCCCACCCGCAGACCCCGACAACCAACGGCCAGGGTTAGTAGAAAAAACATTTTCCAAATTAATCGTGCGTTTTTCAATAAAATCAAAAATATCCATCACTGCAGCTAAATGTGAAAAACTGAAGTAAAATAGGTAAAAAAGTATAAAAAACACAAAGCGCTGTGATGATTAATAACTGATAAATACACATCAAACAAGTGAGGCTGCTATCAAAAAAGAAGTGTTTCAGGGTCACTTAAAAAAAGAGAATAAAAAGGTGTTTGAAGCGCTTCACAATGTGATAAAATAGATGAAAAATTGACTTTAAACCACTAAAAAATGCAATATATAAAAATATATATAAATTAGTGACACCAGGTGTGTAGATATAATACACATCAATAAATAAATAATAATGTGTTGAAAATTAAGTTAAATCCGTAAATAAAAGCATCAAACAATCAAAATGACATAGAAACTCGCTTTAGTCCCACTAGCAAAGTTCTAAAATAGCACACACTTGCTTAATTGGGGTGCTCATTGGTAGTTTTTCAACAACAATGTTTCTTTGCTTTGTTCACATCAGCTGTGACGATCACCATCAGACCTCACAAATAAAGCAGATAAGAAAAAAAGAGATCATTGCGCAATGCTCTTCATACCAGGTACACAAGCAAACCTGTACTGAATCCACTCACGTGCACCTAATAGTAAAAAGGCATATGCAGGTTTCTATATAGCAGTCAGCCGCCTCAGACAGGAGCAGAATCGCTGTAGTACACCGCTCGATGCTGCCAGTCTGCACAGTGCGTCCTTGGCTCCTCCCACGCGTTGCGTCACGGTCACGTGACTTTTTCAAGGATAACTCAAGCTATCACGGTCTCAGATTTATAGCACAACGGCAAAGCGGTTGCCATGGCCAGGGTTGTCGGGAAGAGGCCCTTGTCCTCATCAACATGGGGACAAGGTGCTTTGGGGTGGGGAGGCCGCAGCGCGCCCCCCTTCCCCAAAGCACCCATCCCCATGTTGAGGGCATGCGGCCTGGTACGGTTCAGGAGGGGGGCGCCTGCTCGTCCCCACCCCCTTTCCTGACAGGCCAGGCTGCGTGCTCGGATAAGGGTCTGGTATGGATTCGGGGGAGACCCCCCACACCGTTTTTCAGCATAGGGGGTTCCCTTTAATATCCATACAAGACCGAAGGGCCTGGCATGCAACCGAAGGGGGAACCCATGCCGGTTTTTCTCACGCTTCTTTAATAGGAAGATGTATTTTTCCTATTGCAGCGAGATGTACCTCGCTGAGAACAAGCGCGATCCTATCGCTCTGGAAACATTCTCGCGTGCAGGTACTCCTGTGTGTGCGCTGGTTCACACGCTGGATTAAGGATCTATCCAGCGCACCAATTAAGGTCTGAACCAGCGCAGTGCATTCATCTTAGTAAATGACCCCCAGTGTCATTTGATTTAAGTTAGATAGAGTAGGCAGGCGAGTCAGTTAGCTGCACTTACAGTGTATTGTGTATAATATATATATATATATATATATATATATATATATATATATATATATACACACATATATATATACATATACATATACACACACACACACACATATATATATATATACATACATATACACACACACACACACACACATATATATATATATACACATATACACACACACACATCCATCCTAGGTGTTGTATATACACATACACACACACACACACACACACACACACACTGTATTCAGTTTAGCTAGATCCGTTCCTGTTATACTCTTCCTACTACTGACAGGCAGGCAGGTGTTTTTACAGTATTTACAGCTACCTGAAGAAAATTGCTGGTGTTCTTCTGATCCTATTACTCCTATTAGCTACAGTATTTACAGTTAGTGTAGTGCATCCACTGCACAGTGTGCACCTAAAGCTACCTAAAGAAAATTAGTGGTGTTCAACTGATCCTATTAGTACAGTACCGCAGGCAGCTGCAGTATTTACAAGTTAGTGTAGTATTTCCTCTGCACAGTGTGCACCTAAAGCTACCTGAAGAAAATTAGTGGTGTTCTTCTGATCCTATTAGTACAGTACCGCAGGCAGCTGCAGTATTTACAAGTTAGTGTAGTGCGTCCTCTGCACAGTGTGCACCTAAAGCTACCTGAAGAAAATTAGTGGTTGTAAAGGAAATTTGTAAGTTCTGTATATAATTGTATTCTATTTTGTATGTATTGCACACTGCCCTCACTATGCACACAGCACTAATAAGGTTTTCAGTATATGTCTACATTCATTCAAGTCCTGATTAGAATTAGCCTACCTATGTAAAGCCCCTTGTTACCATAAACGTACAATTGTAATATTAATGCGATACCTACGTAATCATGCGTATAAAAACCTTCAATTGCGTCATAATAAAGCAGACCAATTATTTGAAAAGATGCTGAGCGTATCTTTTGTGTCTGTTCCCTACTGCAGTAGTTATTAATTTGGAACCACTAATCAATATGAGGATAGGAGTTGCTATTATGGGGGAATTGGCACTGTTCAAAAGTGTTCAACAAATCAATAAATAAAAGGTAAATGCAAATCAATAAAAAAATAAAAATAAAATTAGATACTCCAAATAATATGAACCCCAAACACGCTGATGTGCTATAAAGTGCAAAGTGTTGGAAAATATGTGATCTGAAACATATATAAAATACATACAATTCATGAAAAATAAATTAATAACTAGCAATGATATTAGGAACACCAAATAACGTCCTGTAAAAAAACTAAAAAATAAATAAAACCAAAGTCTTTCAAGTGAATCCGCAGCAAACCACAGTGAAAAAAAATGGCAAAAAAATGCTAAAATATAATATGAAAAATACTGTGTGTAAATATGATAAAAAATCTCTGTCCTGGAAAAAATGAATACAATCAGTGTAAAACTATTGTGCCTCAATCCAAAAATAAAACTCCAAAAAAGTTCTTAATGTGATGATTCATCAAGTGCTCCCCGCCTTCAACTGCAACCCCACTTGTGCCCGCACTCACCAGAGCGCCTAACCCCTGCAGGGGTAATAGGCATGTAGGCTAAGAACCAGCAGTGATGTTTCTTGGTAGTGTATGGTCCTTCACACGGGTGCCGTTATCTTCCCCCTTTTTTCTTTCTTTATATACCACAGAAATCCTCTTATTAGTCCCCAGCGATAGACATACATATAGTATAGAAAAAAAGGAGCCTCATAGTATGAATCCAAAAACGAGATTTATTGCAAATGCTACAAACTAGTTTAAAAACAGGAGCTCCAATGCTCCACTGACTGGTTGAAGCCGATAGCCGCAACAGCAGCGTGGTAGCGGCGTGCGTTCCACAGACTGCCTACCAGAAACCGGAAGTTCAAAGAAAAACAGGAAAGACGTATTGCGTACCACGTAGCTCCGCCTTGCGCGTTTCGTCACACGGACGTCATCTGAGGCGCGGCCATATTGGTACACCATACGTCTATATATAGTACATAGAGGCGCCATGATACCCAATCGAGAGCTGTGCATACAATCACACCCAAAAGGGCGGATGTAAAAGTAACTGATGACGGAGAATAGAGGTTTACACCAAGCGCCATCTAGGGGGATAATAGGATAATGTCATAGGTGGCGCCTCCTTGTGTACAATTTAATCAGCAAACAGAGGAAAAAAGAAAATGAAATTGACAAAAAATATAAATAATTGTAAATAATTGACAAAAAGTAAAAATATTATGTATTAAAAACTACCATATATCAAAAACCAGCAAAAAATAGCAGTATATAGAGTAATGAATCCCCTAAGTTAAATCGGTTTGAATAAAGATAAATAAAAATAGATAAAAATAAATGCATCACCGCATATGTTAAAAGTAAGATAAAATTAATTAACCATACTATAATGAATTAAAAATCACCAGTGTTGTGTATAGCATAACAAATGCGTGTATTATTAAGCAGGTGTGCATATCGACTTACATATGGATATAGATATAGATATATATATAGATATATATATGTGTGTGTGTGTATTATTAAGTAGGTATGCATGTCGACTTATATGGATATATACATATCCAACAAATATCTAACAGAAGGTGTCTGGTATAGATCTTTAAAAACCAAAAAAAACAGGAAAAAAAGGAAACAAACAAGAAAAGAGCAACAAAGGGCCCAAAAAAACAAAAAAACAACAAAAAGAGGGAGGGGAAATAAATGGGAGACATATGAGGGCTGGGGATCTGCATTAAAAATTAGATAAAAAGCAGTTCAAATCAATCTCCACATTTAGCCCTCTAGGTACCAGACAGTCTAAACGGTATATCCATCTGGTTTCATTTTGAGATATCAGATTTTTCTTATTACCTCCCCTCCAGTGGTCCTTAATGGTGTCAATGCCATAAAAAACCAAACCAGATGGTGAAATTCTTCTAAATGTCTGGAGAGATTGTGCTTAGGGAACCCCTTTCTAATGTTGTTAATATGTTCCCTAATGCGTACACAGAGGGGTCTAGTGGTCCTACCCACGTATTGCAAATGGCACGGACATTCGATGACGTAAGTCACATGGGTAGTGTTGCAGGTGACAAGTTCTCTAATCTCGTACTCATTCCCATTCCTCGATTTGAAGGAGGTTCTCTTCTTTGGTTGTTTCTTACTGACCCGACAAGCCAAACATTTCTGGCATCTGTAGAAGCCCTTCATATTAGAAAATAACTTAATAGTTTTACATTATGAACCAAATGGTTTCTGAGGGTAGGTGCTTTCCTATAAATAAAACGGGGCTTTCTTGTGAGGATTTTCCCTAAGGTCCTATCAGATTTAAGAATGGGCCAGTACATCCTCACTATATGTTCAATGGAGCGGTATTGATTAGTGAAGCTTGTAATGAAAGCTACGTCCAACGGAGAATTCTTACTCGTATTCCTATTTTTTGTCAATAAGGATTCCCGATCAAGATCTTGTATCTCCTTTTTCAATTTTACTAAGGGGTCAAAATGATACCCCTTTTCCACAAACTTATTTATCAAGATGTCGGCTTGGTTCTGATAGTCTTCAATGCTCCGACAATTCCTCCGTATTCTCAACAACTGTCCCTTGGGGATGTTCTCTTTCCACTTAGGGTGGTGGCAGCTGGAGACAGGTATATACCCGTTGCGATCTGTTACCTTAAAAAAGGTCTTTGTAGACAATTTCTCACCCTCTTTGTAAATCTGTAGATCTAGGTAGTCAATCAGATTATGATCACATTTACCAGTAAAGGAAATACCATACACATTGTGGTTTAATTCATCCAGAAACTTCTGAAACGACTGAGTTTCCTTCCCTCAGCATGATCACATCATCGATGTACCGACGGTAGAACTTTATTTCAGGTCGCCTGATACCATATACGTAACGTTCTTCCAGCATATCCATAAATAAATTTGCCCCACTTGGGGCATACTTGGCACCCATAGCCACGCCTTTTTTCTGAACGTAGAACCCTTTCTTATACCAAAAGTAGTTGCTCCCCATTGCTAGTCCAAGCCCCTCTAAAATAAATTTGATTTGTTCATGTTTAAGATCTGAGCTTTCATATAAGGCCTTCTCAACTCCTTTCAACCCGTCCTTCTGGGTAGTGCTCATATACAAGGAATTAGCATCAATCGTGGCCAACAGGCACTGGTTGACACCCGTGACTGTTTTTAATTCATTGATAAGTTGGGTACTGTCCCTAAGATAGGACTTCCCTTTCACCACTAGGGGTTTCAAATATTGATCAATATATTCCCCCAGTCTTGAGAATAGAGAGTTCACTCCACTTATGATTGGCCTGCCCGGTGGTTTATCCAACCGCTTGTGTATTTTGGGCAGGTAATATATAACCGGAGTTTTTGTAGACTCTGGGACCAAATATCTAGCTTCCTTCTTATTTAAAATACCTGCCTCTCTCCCTCTATTCACAAGTTTTTTCAAACTCCTCTCGTATTGCGGTTTGGGATTACGCTTCAGTTTGTTATAGGCATTTAACTCTGAGCAAATTATTCATTTCTTCCTCGTATTCCTCCTTTTTTACCCCCCTTGTCGGCAGGTCGTATCACCACTTCCTTTCTGTTTCCAATTTCTTTGATAGTTTTCCAGATATGACTGCTTTTGGACTTCCTCTTCTCTAGTTTAGCCAAATCACTTTCCACCATCCGTTGTAAAAGCCCCTATACATTGATCACCTGGAACTTTGGGGTTAAAGATTGAGTTATTCCTGAGATTTGTGTGTGCATTAATGTCTGGTTCCTCTGGTGGTGTAACTTTATTATTCAGAGCATAATGTTTTTTTATTTTCAATTTCCTAATAAATTTCTGTAGGTCAATGAAAACTTCAAATTTATCAATACTCTTGTCCGGTGCGAACTTAAGTCCAAGGTCCAGCGTCTTTAGTTCATCATCAGAAAAAAAACGCTTCACTTAAATTAAAAATTCCCTGGCCTAATACTCCCTTCTTTTTCTTCTTCCCTCCTCGTTTTCCTCTTGTCTGTTTCTTTCGTTGCCTCTGTGTATATATTCCGGTTCTCTTTCTGGATTCCTGCTCCATCCATTCCCTATATTCATACGTGGATTCTGTGGGGATGGATATCCATGATGCTCATTCATCCTCTGTGTTCTGTTCATACCGAAGGGTAGATTCCCTCTTCTTTGAGAGTTGTAGGGGTCTACCTGTGTCTGTCTCCAACCTGGTCGGCGGTACTGTACTCTCGCATTCCATCTCCCAGGGGGTCAGTCTCTTGATCTCCCCTGGTAAAAATCCCTTTCTCCTAAATTTTCCCTTCTATTTCTGCAATCCCAATGGGATGTACGTTGTCTAATGGGGGAGAATCTGTTATATGTGGGGACAAATTTTATACTTAGCAACTGGGGCGGGGCGTGACCGGATGTTGGAGTGAGAGGAGATGTGAGAGATCTTCCCCCAGCTCAATGCCTCTGTGGCCATCCGAACCAGCCTGGTGGATCTAGCCTAGCTGGATGCACTTTTTCTCCCCATAAAGTTTTGTGCCTGTCCGGCCGCCTGGCTCCCTCAGACCCTGCCTGTGCCTGTGATACGCCGGAACATCGATGCAGCTGCCGCTTGGATAGCGGGAGCTTAGAGAAGGACGGCATTGGTAACTCCCCCCTTTGGAGTAGCGAGGAGGAACTCGAGACGCCGCTGTGCCCGGAAAGGTTGCCGGGGTAACGGCTCTGATACCTGTGAGGGGAGGCGGCGGAGACGGAGATGGCATTTGCCGATTGTAACAGAGGCGACTACTAGGAGAGTCCCTGCGCTGCCCAGGGGGTCCAGCAGCACTAAGGTACCAACTACCCTTCTTTATTTATAAGGTGGTCTCCTCTCTCCCACCAGGAGCTGAACCGCTGCCTTTGATGTGGAGGGGAGGGGATACAGGTGGCCTGACATATTGCTATATAGCGGCTTGCCCCCTGTGAGGGAGAGAGACATCAACTGGCTTGTGGAGGGCTGTACAAACAGGGCAGATTCTTATCCACGGGTATAATGCAAAAATCCTAACAGTGCTGAATTATTCATCACACTAGGCAGGGTGATAGCCCTAATGCTGACTGAACTTTAGTAGGATAATATTGGGACTGTAATATTACTTAAAACTAGGTCAGCCTAAAGGTTGTTAAATCCTTTTCACATACTCCCCTTGCTAATATAACAAATTATGACTAAAAAAAAGGGCAAAGAGTTGCAACAACAGGAGAACACCAGCTCCCAAACGACCCGTATATCCAAAGAGAAGGGAAATCAGGCAGCAGCAGCGGCCAAATTGGAGAAATTTGCGCACCCCTCTACTTCATCATCACTTAAAAGTACTCAGCAACAGCAGGAGAAATCTTGTGCAGGGGGCCCCGGGGATAGGAAGAGCCTAGGAAAAGGATCGGCGGCAATGCATACCACAAAAACTGCGAGCAGCAAAAGCTCTGCGGGTGAGCCCTCGGGAATAGCAACTAACAATGTCGCTGAACAAAACGCATCAAAAACAGCTGAGCCTACACTGAAAGATGTTTTATGCGCTGTTAATTCATGTAGGGCCTCTCTAAGCGATCTATGCGATCAGCTTAAGGGATTAAAGGAAGAGTTAATAACAGTAAGTCAGGAACTGCAAAGGACTATTGTTAGAACAACTGCACTGGAGGAGAGGTTGAGCCAGGTGGAGGATGATTTAGCTCCAATGAAGTTGGAGCTTAACGCAATGCAAACGCAGATGGGCCTACATAAAGCCAAAATGGAGGAAATGGAAAACAGGGCTCTCAGGAACAACGTGATGGTGGTGGGCTTACCAGAACGGTGTGAGGGTCCCCACCCTGAGGAGTTCTTGGAGAAATGGCTTAGGGGAATATTCGGGACAGAAACTTTTTCTCACCTCTTTGCTATTGAAAGAGCCCACAGAGTGCAGACGAGAGCCCCATTATCAGGGGGGTATCCCAGGCCAATAATTATGAAACTTTTTAATTACAAAGATAAAGCAACCTTGATGCACAGGGCAAGAGAGATGGGGGATATCCTGCACAATGGAGCTAAAATCTTATTCTTCCCCGATTACTCTCCAGACTTGCAGAAACGAAGGGCTGAATTTAGGGATATCAAGCGCAACCTACGGAATTACAAAATTGAATATGCCCTGCTGTATCCGGCACGCTTACGCATTACTGCCCTAGGGGCTACCCATTTTTTTGATACATCAACAGGGGCTACAAAATGGCTTGAAGATAACAAAAAGGACCTGTAGAGCCATGGGTTGAATAAGGCTGGTTAAAGCTTGGAAAAGAAAGGAGAATAAGAAGAAAGGGGTGTAACAGATGGAAGCATGGATTAAGGATGGGGTTTCACTAATTACGTATGTTTTGAGCGTTGTTTTGATGTTTTGGAATTGGGCTGTGGGAGGGGGGGAGGGGGGGGAGGAGTTTGGAAGGTGTTGCTTTGATGCTTCGGAATCGGGTTGTGGGAGGGGGGGAGGGGGTGAGGAGTTTGGAAGCGAGTCACAAAGTATTTGAACTGTGTTGTGGAAAATAAATCTCTGGTGATAGCAAATGTTTACATTCCTCCTCCGTTCAAAACAGATACCATGTTGGACCTGCTGGAATTTGTGGATAGTATAGTGGATATTCCTATAATAGTGGTGGGGGACTTTAACGCAGTTCTAGATAACAGCATGGATCGGTTCCCGCCCGTGACCCACGCGGAAAGGGTATCAGAGGGACGCCTAGGTCAACTTCTTGAAGAGATGGGATGGTGTGATTTGTGGAGATCTCACAATCCAAACACTCGGCAGTACTCGTGCTATTCAGGGTCATATTCCACTCTCTCGCGTATTGATATGGCAGTGGGTAACAGTGAAGCCCTTCGATTAACAGGAAATATAGAGTATAGACCAAGGGGAATATCGGATCATTCACCCTTGACCTTAACCCTAAACTTAAGTATTAGATCTAGTCAGAAAAGGTGGACAATAAACCCACTATGGTTGGACCTGATAAGCAGCTCAGCAGAAGTAGCCTCCATATTAAAAGAGTTTGTAACATTTAATTCAGGTACAGCACCAGCAGGGGTAGTGTGGGATACCCTAAAAGCATATCTTAGGGGACTACTACACCAGCAAGTTACTATAGTGAAGAAAACATCAAGGGATTGGGAGGTGAGGGCCAGTAGGGAAGCCATGGAAGCAGAAGCACAATATGTGTTAGATCCAACCCCTGAAAAACAGGAGGAGATTTGGCTCGACAAACAACAAGAGTATAAAGAACTAATCAACAGAAGAGCAGAGAATAAGAGACTTTTCCAGAAACAAAACTACTTTGGTGAGGGGGCGAAAATAGGCCGGATGCTCGCTCTTTTAATTAAGTCTAATTTATCCTCATCGGCCATCTCTTCAATTAAGACACCGGCTGGAAAGATTACATCTGATCCCGCCGAAGTCTTAGAAATTTTCTCTACATTCTATAGAGATCTGTACAGGTCGCGCCGGGGTTCGAACCGGCGTGAGATGGACGGATTCTTAAAAGGGGTAGACCTGCCCACAATCTCGGAGAGGGACAGGAGAGAGATGGACTCCCCTCTGGCTCTAGTGGAGCTTCAAAAGGCAGTCGCGGAGTTGTCAGGCCAGAAATCTCCGGGCCCGGATGGGCTGCCGCTGGAAATTTATAGGAAATACGGGGAGGTCCTGCTCCTGGAGCTCCTAAAAGTGCTGGAGCAGACGATCAAGGTTGCCCCTATCAATGTCGGAGGCCGATATAGTAGTGATCCCAAAGGAGGGGAAAGATCAATCGGAAGTTTCTTCGTACAGACCGATATCCCTGCTGTGTACAGATGTCAAGATTATCGCAAGGGTGCTGGCATCCAGATTAAATAAATATATCACAAAACTTGTGCACCCGGACCAATCGGGGTTTATCCCCGGCCGGTCCACTAGCACAAATATCAGAAGGGCTTATCTGAATCTTCAGGTACCAACAGACAACGCGGCATCCAGAGCTATATTGTCTTTGGACGCTGCCAAGGCCTTCGATAGCCTGGAATGGGAATATCTCTGGAGGGTGCTGGAGAAGTTTGGATTCGGCCCTGTATTTATTAGCTGGTTAAAAATCCTACACAACCACCCAAGGGCAAGGCTCAAGATAAACGGCGAATACTCGGAAAGTTTCCCCCTCGAAAGAGGGACAAGACAGGGGTGCCCCTTATCTCCTTTGCTGATTGTCTTGGCCATGGAACCACTGGCGGGAGCAGTGAGATCATCATCTGAAATACAGGGATTTCAAAGAAAAGGGAGGGAAGAGAGAATAGCGCTTTTCGCAGACGACATTATATTCTTCCTGGGGGACACGACCTCCTCATTGAAGAAAGTGACGCAGCTAGTGGAGGACTTCGGAAAGTTCTCAGGATTAGCTATTAACTGGGAGAAGTCATCGCTCCTACCGGTTGATTTATTGGCTAATCCTACCTCGATGTGTCTGCCTCAATTGAAGGTTACAGGGAAAATGAAATATCTTGGCGTTGTGCTGTCCAAGGACCCCGGTGCATTTATTGAGGACAATTTGGTCCCTCTCTTATCAAAATTCAAGAGAAAATGCGACACTTAGAGCAGACTCCCTTTGTCTGTGGCGGGTCGAGCCAATTTGATAAAAATGGTTTGGATGCCGCAGTTGCTATATCTACTCCACAACTCCCCTGTTTGGATCGGGGAGAAGTGGTTTCAAAAGATCCAATCCCTCTTCAGGGAGCTAATATGAAAAAAAGGGCAGGCCAGGATCGGCCTACAAAAACTGCAGCGCTCCGACACTAAGGGGGGACTGGGGGTTCCCCAACCGTTTATTTATTTCCTGGCAGCGCCGTTGCAACAATTGGGTGGATGTGCCACTGAGGGAGGGGGAAGTAATAATGTTAAAATTATTCTACAGGGGAATTCACACAGCTCATTAGCAGGAGCACTGGAGGCAGATTCACTGCAAGGAGAAATCCCGACATTCAAAATGATCTCTAGGGCTTGGCAGACAGCTAAGAAAATAATGGGGTATAAAGGAATCTCAGAATACTCGCCAATGTGGAACAACAAGCAATTGCACGAATTACTAACAGTCGATAGGTATAAGACGTGGGAAAGGTGTGGGATAAGCCGGCTGATACAACTATATGAAGGGGATACTCTGAAATCTTTTGAGGATCTGAGACATGAGTATGGGATACCAAACAAGGTTTTTCTATAGCTACCTACAGATTAGGCATGCCTTGAATAAACAGTTCAGCAGACAACCCCAATATGGTGCAGGATTTCACTACTATAAACAATAATTAAGTCAGAGACCACCAAGGGCTTAATCACAGAGATATACAGCCAACTAACAAAGAGAAGAAATATGAAGGTAGGCCTATCGGGGGGAAGGGACAAGTGGGCGGCCGATGTGGGGGAGATAACGGACGAACAGTGGAAGAGGATTCTTGAACTTGGATCAGAGGTGTCGGTTTCTCCCTCACAAAAAGCCTCCCACCTGATGTTGCTGCACAGATCCTACTATACACCAAAAAAAGCTGTTTATGCTTGGTCGTAGAATTAATGATGAGTGCCCTAGATGCAGAGGAACAGGCGACCTAATCCATATGGTCTGGAGGTGCCCAAAACTTGTTAGGTACTGGACGGAGATTCTAAAGAAAATAAATACTACGTTTAGAGTTAATTTAGAGCTTGATCCTAAGATCTGCGTGTTGGGCCACGTTAATAATGGGATGAGGGATAGAAGCACAGCCGTAGCTATAGCAAGATGCTTGTTTCAAGTCAGAAAATTAATAGCATAAGCCTGGCAATCAAGAACACCCCCAACCCCGGAAGCCTGGGTTGGAACTGTCAACTCTACAATATGGAGCGAAAGGACATTCTACACAAGGCTAGGCAACTATAACATGTTCATGAAGCAATGGAATCCGTGGATCTAAGCAATGCCATGCTCTTTACCAGTGCTATTTTAGTGCTGAGAACAATTGTCTTTCTACCAAGGCAGAGAAGTTGTATTAGACATAGTATAGAATCTTGAAGCCAAGAGAAAACAATGAATAATAGCCTGATAAAAGGTGTGCCTCGGAATAATTAGGGTGGGTCATTGGGGGGGTGGGGGGGGAGGTTTATTAGGCTGAAAAGCAATAATGTACAGTCATGTATAGTAATAATAAGAGATTGTGTGGCCGGCTGGCCGGGATGTATAAAGCAGGTGTTTTTTCGTGTTACACCTCTGTACTATTGTAATCACTCACATATGGAATGCACAAAGTAAAGGAAAAGTCTGAAAGGCCACAATGATGTGACTCGGCAAGAGACATATATGATCATCAATCTAAAAACTGTCTCTGTATTAAGTTAACTGAAGTGGCAAAAAAAAAAGAAAAAAAAAAAAAAGATATCCATAGCAGCAGAATTAATATATGCACCCCCAGGTGACAAAAAACATAAAAGGTAAATTATTCTGCGCTTAGGAAAAAAGGGAACTGCAGCCCCCCCCCCAGCAAAGAATATCACCTCAGTGAAATTCAAAAAAGAGATCCTATTATGGGGGAATTGGTGCTGTTCAAAAGTGTTCAACAAATCAATAAATAAAGGTAAATGCAAATAAAAAAAAAAATAAAAATAAAATTATATACTCCAAATAATATGAACCCCAAACACGCTGATGTGCTATAAAGTGCGAAGTGTTGGAAAATATGTGATCTGAAATATATATAAAATACATACAATTCATGAAAAATAAATAAACTAGCAATGATATTAGGAACACCAAATAACGTCCTGTAAAAAAACGAAAAAATAAATAAAACTTGAAAATAAAGTCTTTCAAGTGAATCCGCAGCAAACCACAGTGAAAAAATGGCAAAAAAATGCTAAAATATGATATGAAAAATACTGTGTGTAAATATGATGATAAAAAATCTGTGTCCTGGAAAAAATGAATACAATCAGTGAAAAACTATTGTGCCTCAATCCAGAAATAAAACTCCAAAAAAGTTCTTAATGTGATGATTCATCACGTTCTCCCTGCCTTCAACTGCAACCCCACTCGTGCCCGCACTCACCACAGCGCCTAACCCCTGCAGGGGTAATAGGCATGTAGGCCAAGATCCAGCAGTGATGTTTCTTGGTAGTGGATGGTTCTTCACATGGTGCCGTTATCTTCCCCCTTTTTTCTTTCTTTATTTACCACGGAAATCCTCTTATTGGTCCCCAGCGATAGACATCCATATAGTGTAGAAAAAAAGGAGCCTCAAGGTGTGAATCCAAAATTGAGATTTATTGCAAATGCTAAAAACTAGTTGTTTTTTTTTAAATTTCACTGAGGTGACATTCTTTGCTGGGGGGGCTGCAGTTCCCTTTTCTCCTAAGCGCGGAAAAATTGACCTTTATGTTTTTTGTCACCTGGGGGTGCATATATCAATTCTGCTGCTATGGATATCTTTGGATATATGCTGAATCGCAACATTGACCTCACAGGGATTTTTAGTCAGGAACAGGTTAATAATACACAAGATATGAACAGTCTCTTTAAACAACTTAGACCTACCCTTGAGAAGCAACTTGGGGTCTGGTGAGACATTGCTACCCTTGAAACATACATTGGGGAAAATATGACACCTAGAAGGCTGAGATGGGACCTGAACCCTAATGACAGCCTGAATGATGCCAACCTTATGGATGAGTGGTATTCATTCTTCTCAAAATGTGAGAAGGAGCTCCTACGAAATATAGTTAAGAGAAGACAATTAAAACTGAGAGGGATTGAGACTAGTATTAGTGAGATTAAAGCACTCCTGCTGCCATATAGCAACCAAAATGATTATAAAATTAAAGAAAGGGAGTTGCAGGAGATAATTAAAAAATATGATGCAGAGATTCAAGCTAAAAAGCAGAAGAAATTTAAGAGAGATGTTCTGGATTATACCAATAAAAAGGTGTATAAGTGGCAGACGGATATTGAAGAGATAAACGAGGACCCGGATGAAATATCAATAGATGATAATCCTAGTGATGAGGTAACAGGAACGGATATCCAAAATTCAAATACCACACGTCAAACTAGGTTTGAACATATACCTCTGACCAGGAGGGTAGAAACACCCAGAACACCTAATCATCCACCTGGATATATGGACAATAGAAGAGAAGATTATTATGAACCAACTTATGGAAGATCTCCAGGCACCCCACAGTATAATGTCCCCACATATAACAGATTCTCCCCCATTAGGGAAGGGAGACTACGTACATCCCATTGGCATTCCAGAAATAGAAGGGACAATTTAGGAGAAAAGGATTTTCGCCAGGGGAGTTCAAGAGACAGACCCCTGGGAGATGGAATACGAGAGTACAGTACCGCCGACCAGGTTGGAGAGAGACACAGGTAGACCCCTACAACTCTCAAAGAAGAGGGAATCTGCCCTTCGGTATGAACAGAACACAGAGGATGAATGGGCACCACGGATATCCATCCCCACAGAATCCACGTATGAATATAGGGAATGGATGGAGCAGGAATCCAGAAAGAGAACCGGAATATATACACAGAGGCAACGAAAGAAACAGACAACAGGAAAACGAGGAGGGAAGAAGAAAAAGAAAAAGAAGGGAGTATTAGGCCAGGGAATTTTTAATTTAAGTGAAGCATTTTTTTCTGATGATGAACTAAAGACGCTGGACCTTGGACTTAAGTTCGCAAGAGTATTGACAAATTTGAAGTTTTCATTGACCTACAGAAATTTATTAGGAAATTGAAAATAAAAAAACATTATGCTCTGAATAATAAAGTTACACCACCAGAGAAACCAGACATTTATGCACACACAAATCTCAGGAATAACTCAATCTTTAACCCCAAAGTTCCAGGTGATCAATGTATAGGGGCTTTTACAACGGATGGTGGAAAGTGATTTGGCTAAACTAGAGAAGAGGAAGTCCAAAAGCAGTCATATCTGGAAAACGATCAAAGAAATTGGAAACAGAAAGGAAGTGGTGATACGACCTGCCGACAAGGGGGGTGGATTCGTTATATTAAAAAAGAGGAATACAAGGAAGAAATGAATAATTTGCTAACAGTTGAAAATGCCTATAACAAACTGAAGCGTAATCCCAAACCGCAATACGAGAGGAGTTTGAAAAAACTTGTGAATAGAGGGAGAGAGGCAGGTATTTTAAATAAGAAGGAAGCTAGATATTTGGTCCCAGAGTCTACAAAAACTCCGGTTATATATTACCTGTCCAAAATACACAAGCGGTTGGATAAACCACCGGGCAGGCCAATTATAAGTGGAGTGAACTCTCTATTCTCAAGACTGGGGGAATATATTGATCAATATTTGAAACCCCTAGTGGTGAAAGGGAAGTCCTATCTTAGGGACAGTACCCAACTTATCAATGAATTAAAAACAGTCACGGGTGTCAGCCAGTGCCTTTTGGCCACGATTGATGTTAATTCCTTGTATACGAGCATTACCCAGAAGGACGGGTTGAAAGGAGTTGAGAAGGCCTTATATGAAAGCTCAGATCTTAAACATGAACAAATCAAGTTTATTTTAGAGGGGCTTGGACTGGCAATGGGGAGCAACTACTTTTGGTATAAGAAAGAGTTCTACGTTCAGAAAAAAGGCGTGGCTATGGGTGCCAAGTATGCCCCAAATGGGGCAAAATTTATGGATATGCTGGATGAACGTTACATATATGGTATCAGGCGACCTGAAATAAAGTTCTACCGTCGGTACATCGATGATGTGATCATGCTGTGGGAAGGAAACTCAGAGTCGTTTTAGAGCTTTCTGGATGAATTAAACCACAATGTGTATGGTACGCCTTCTGCTAGATATTTGTTGGATATGTATATATCCATATATAAGTCGACATGCATACCTACTTAATACACACACACACACATATATTATCTATCTATCTATCTATCTATCTATCTATCTATCTATCTATCTATCTATCTATCTATCTATCTATCTATCTATCTATATATATATCCATATCTAAGTTGATATGCACACCTGCTTAATAATACACGCATTTGTTATGGTATACACCACACTGGTGATTTTTAATTCATAATAGCATGGTTAATTTATTTTATCTTATTTTTAACATATGCGGTGATGCATTTATTTTTATCTATTTTTATTTATCTTTATTCGAACCGATTCAACTTAGGGGATTCATTACTCTATATACTGCCATTTTTTGCTGGTTTTTGATATATGGTAGTTTTTAATACATAATATTTTTTACTTTTTGTCAATTATTTACAATTATTTATATTTTTTGTCAATTTCATTTTCTTTTTATTTTTTATTTTTTCCTCTGTTTGCTGATTAAATTGTACACATGGAGGCGCCACCTATGACATTATCCTATTATCCCCCTAGGTGGCGCTTGGTGCAAACCTCTATTATCTGTCATCAGTTACTTTTACATCCGCCCTTTTGGGTGTGATTGTATGCATAGCTCTCGATTGGGTATCATGGCGCCTCTATGTACTATATATAGACGTATGGTGTACCAATATTGCCGCGCCTCAGATGACGTCCGTGTGATGAAACGCATAAGGCGGAGCTACGTGGTACGCAATACGTCTTTCCTGTTTTTCTTTGAACTTCCGTTTTCTGGTAGGCAGGCTGTGGAACGCATGCCGCTACCACGCTGCTGTTGCGGCTATCGGCTTTAACCAGTCAGTGGAGCATTGGAGCTCCTGTTTTTAAACTAGTTTGTAGCATTTGCAATAAATCTCGTTTTTGGATTCACACTATGAGGCTCCTTTTTTTCTATACTATATGGATGTCTATCGCTGGGAGCCAATAAGAGGATTTCCGTGGTATATAAAGAAAGAAAAAAGGGGGAAGATAACGGCACACATGTGCAGGACCATCTACTACCAAGAAACATCACTGCTGGATCTTAGCCTACACGCCTATTACCCCTGCAGGGGTTAGGCGCTCTGGTGAGTGCGGGCACGAGTGGGGTTGCAGTTGAAGGTGGGAAGCACTTGATGAATCATCACATTAAGAACTTTTTTGGAGTTTTATTTCTGGATTGAGGCACAATAGTTTTTCACTGATTGTATTCATTTTTTCCAGGGCACAGAGATTTTTAATCATCATATTTACACACAGTATTTTTCATATTATATTTTAGCATTTTTTTGCCATTTTTTCACTGTGGTTTGCTGCGGATTCACTTGAAAGACTTTGGTTTTATTTAGTTTTTAGTTTTTTTACAGGGCGTTATTTAGTGTTCCTAATATCATTGCTAGTTATTTATTTATTTTTCATGAATTGTATGTATTTTATATATATTTCAGATCACATATTTTCCAACACTTTGCACTTTATAGCACATCAGCGTGTTTGGGGTTCATATTATTTGGAGTATCTAATTTTATTTTTTTATTGATTTGCATTTACCTTTATTTATTTATTGATTTTTTTAACACTTTTGAACAGCGCCAATTCCCCCATAATAGGATCTCTTTTTTTGAATTTCACTGAGGTGATATTCTTTGCTGGGGGGGGCTGCAGTTCCCTTTTTTCCTAAGCACAGAATAATTGACCTTTATGAGGATAGGAGTTGCCTATCATCAATTTAACCAAGTCAGTGGTGATCTTCGGATCCTATTAGTACAGTACCGCAGGCAGCTGCAGTATTTAAAAGTTAGTGTAGTGCATCCTCTGCACAGTGTGCACCTAAAGCTACTTGAAGAAAATTAGTGGTGTTCTTCTGATCCTATTAATACCACAGGCAGGAATCTACAGTATTTACAGTTAGTGTAGTGCGTCCTCTGCACAGTGTGCACCTAAAGCTACCTGAATAAAATTGGTGGTGTTCTTCTGATCCTATTAATACCACAGGCAGGAAACTACAGTATTTACAGTTAGTGTAGTGCGTCCTCTGCACAGTGTGCACCTAAAGCTACCTGGAGACAATTGCTGTTGTTCTGCTCCTATTAATACCACAGGCAGGCAGCTACAGTATTTACAGTTAGTGTACTGCTTCCTCTGCACAGTGTGCACCTAAAGCTACCTGAAGACAATTGCTGGTGTTCTCATACTAATAATACTACAGGCAGGCAATTGATTCTGCTAGCTGCAGTATCAGTAGGCATTAGTATGTCTGGAAGGCCAACAAGGAGAGGCAGACAGTCACAAGCCAATAAAAGAGGGCAAGCAGGCTCTGTGTCTAGAGGCAACAGTGCTGGTCGTGGAGATGGTGCATCCTCATCAGCACGTGGCCGTGGGACACACTTGTCCTTTATATCGGCAGCTGGCTGCGTTGAGCTGCAACATGCGGAAGACTTGGTAGAGTGGATGACCAAGCCGTCCTCATCCTCCTCATCCTCTCTCACCCAGGCTCAGGGTACTTTGTCTGGCAAAGCAGCTGCCAACGCGGCCTCTTCCCTCGGCTCAATGGCATCAGTGACTCCTTCCCTAGCCCCACCATGTCCTCCTGAGGAGTTTCCCGAACTGTTTGACCACAGTGTTGGGTACATGCTCCAGGAGGATGCCCAGTGTTTTGAAGGCCCTGATGATTTTACCCAGCTAGAGAAAGGCAGTAACATGAGCCCAGAGAGAGGGGGTGCCCAAGAAGGACAGCAATCTGGCAGTCATGTTCCCCCAGCTGCAGCATACTGCCAGCTTTGCTCCAGTGATGAGGAGGGAGGGGATTATGAGGTCACTGACTCCACGTGGGTGCCGGATAGGAGAGAGGAGGAGGAGGCACATAATCAACGAGGCAGGATGCCCTCCAGGGGCCTGCTTAAGGGCAGCACACCGACTGCATCACACTGCAGAGCTCCGCATGTGCAGGGCGCTGCTGTCTCTGCGCGTTATTCTAAAAGTTCTTTGGTGTAGGGCCTTTTTTGAGAGGAGTGCATCAGATCCCACCGCTGCTATTTGCAACATATGTCTCAAGCGTATCTCACATGGCCAAAACATCTCATGATTGGACACCACATGCTTGACCAGACATATGTTGACCTGCCATGCAGTTAGTTGGCAAGCGTACCTAAAAGACCCACACCAAAGAACAAAGGGGACCTCTCCTTGCTCCTCATCAGCTGGGATCTCCAACCCCACTATACCTTCAGTCCTCTCTGAGACCTGCACTGAGAGGAATGAAGGTGTAGAATTAGGTGTGTCACAGCCAAGTACTTGGAGGCAATCTGCTATCGGTACATCAGATTGTACCAGGCAAATTTGCCTGCCCCAGCTGCTGCACCGCCAAAAGAAGTTCGCTCCCAGCCATCCACATGCCCAGCGGTTGAATGCTAGCTTGGCTAAATTGCTAGCACTTCAACTGTTGTCTTTTCAGTTGGTAGACTCTGCCCCCTTCCGTGAGTTTGTGGAATGTGCGGTTCCTCAGTGGCAGGTTCCCAAACGCCACTTTTTCTCACGGAAGGCGATTCCGGCTCTCTACCGGCATGTGGAAGGCAATGTCTTGGCCTCGCTGGACAGGGCGATCAGCGGTAAGGTGCATATTACCGCTGACTCATGGTCCAGTAGGCATTCACCGCGCACTAGGTGATTCTTCTGCCAGCTGGGAAAGATGCAGGACAGGGTGCAGTAGTGTTGGAGGTTGTTCCGCCACCACGCCTCCAAAATACTACTAGTGGTGATTCTGCCACACCTCTCTCCTCCACCCCCTCCTCTTCTTCTTCTTCCTCCGTGGCCTCTTCCTGTGCTGATTTGTCTTTGGAACCAGCGGTGCTCCGTAGGCGTTCAAGGGGCTACACAAGCACGCAGGCCAAAAGATGCCATGCGGTGCTTGAGCTGGTCTGCATGGGGGACAGGAGCCACACTGCGGCAGAGATTCTGTCAGCCGTGCAGAGGCAAGTTTAGAGGTGGTTGACGGCACTCCAGCTTTAGGCAGGTATGGTGGTTTGCGACAAGGGCACCAACCTCCTCTCAACCCTCTGACAGGGACAACTGACCCATGTACCCTGTTTGGCTCACGTCCTTAACTTGGTGGTGCAGCAGTTCTTGGGCAGGTACCCGGGTTTACAGGATGTCCTGAGGCAGGCCAGGAAAGAATTTAAGCTGCCCAAGAACGCCTAATCTGTGACATGCCCACCAGGTGGAACTCAACGTTGGCCATGCTGCAAAGGCTGCACACGCAGCAGAGGGCCATCAATGAGTACCTGTGTGACTATGGCACCAGCACAGGGTCAGGGGAGCTTGTTTTTTTTTCCCCACGCCAGTGGGCCATGATCAGGGATGCATGCACTGTCCTGTCACCATTTGAGGAGGCCACAAGGATGGTGAGCAGTGACAGTGCATGCATCAATGCAATATTTTGCAGGAGGGTTCATTCCTGCGCTCCAACTAGAGTATCTGTGAGGGGTTGCAGTGTTGTGGCATCAGTGCCTAAGGCCCAATTTTTCTGCCCCTGTTCAACAGGGACATGTTGATCTAATATTTCACAGCAGGGCCCATTTTTGCGCCCACCAAGAGTAACTGAGGACTTACAGTGTTGTGGCACCAGCACCACCACCACAGGCCAAATTTTTCTGCCCCTGTTCAACAGGGGCATGTAATTACAATTCTTGATCTAATATTTCACAGCAGAGATCGTTCCTGCGCCCGCCAAGAGTAACTGAGGGCTTACAGTGTTGTGGCAACAACCAACACCTAAGGCTGCAATTTATGCAGAGTATATAGGGCAGCCCCCTACTTTCAAACATCCAACTTACAAACGACTCCTACTTGCAAACGGAAGGAGACAATAGGAAGTTAGATGAAATCTACCCCTAGGAAGGGAAATTCTCTCCTGTAAGAGTTAATATGGGAAAAACGTGTCTCCTCTTCACTGATGCTTTATCACCAATCCTTGTTTCACTAAAAACCCCACATTTTCAAAAAACATTTGTCATTGGGACAGAAAGTGAGGTGATATCTTCTGAAGAGGTGCACAGACAGCGTTACAAATGTCACAGGGGTGATAACCCTTCCCTATGTTTTCCAAAAAGCTTAAAAATAGATTTTTTGGCTGAAACTACACTTTAAAAATGTACCAGTTCAAAATTATAAACAGATTCTACTTAACAACAAACCTACAGTCCCTGTCTTGTTTGCACTGCCTGTATACTGCTGTTCAGAGTATATAGGGCCTGGGAGCCCCACGCCTTTCCTTTTTTTAATTTGGGTGCGGGGTTCCCCTTAATATCCATACAAGACCCAAAGGGCCTGGTAATGGACTGGGGGGGTACCCATGCCGTTTGTCTCACTGATTTCCATCCATATTGCCGGGACTGGGGTAGAGTAAAGCAGAACACAGCTTAGTGAGCAGTGTGGACTAGCTTGTGGCCAGGACATGGTTGCTGAACTGTGGAGACCCCCCTCATTGGTACCCCTGAGGCAAGCGGGAGCTTTCAAACACCCTGTTAAGGGACGAGTTTACAGATGGGTCTGATGTGAGTGGAGCCATAAAGAGTCTATTTTGGGAATCAGCTGTACCAATTACTGAGCCCAGGGGTGGCTCCAAAAGCGTGTATTGACACAATTAAAACTGTGTCACACGCTCCAAGGTGAGCGCAATCACATTGGGGGTCACCAAGGCACTTCACAGCATGTTTTCTTTTGGCACGTTTGACTCAGAACTGGAACTTTTTCTTTGAACTATCACTAATATACTGACTTTTATTTGAACTTGGTCACTTTACATTACTGGATTGGAAGATTTTTTTACGATTGTGATTTGAACACCAAAATTAGGGCGATTATAGTTTTAATTTTTCTATGCATGTGACTGATTTACTCTATATGTGTTTTTTACCAATTTTTACTAATATATATATTTTTCACTTTTTCACTTTTACTTTAATCACAGTGGATTCATATGTGTTTAACATTTTTTTAGCATATACACCCCATTAGAAATTATTTTAACCACTGATGATTTTATATTTACCACATCATGTTTATATTGTAAGATATAGGTATGTTTTATATGCACCATTGCACTAGACATTTTGGTGTGCATGGTTACAGGATTCACACAGCAAGTGATTTCAGCAAGTGATTTTAGTTTTAAACTCTGTGATTTGCACGCTATATTATTTGTGATTTATATTCAGGTTTACAGTTATTCAGGTACACCCCTAGGCGCGGCGCATTTTTTTATATAATTTATCGCACGGTCATGAATACGTGATCTGCGTCTGCAGCCGGGTAGCTATTTGGTTGATTTTCTATTGAGGCACTGGATGATTGTGGCTCCCAAGATTTTTTTCATAATTACATTAAAGCCGCAAGCAGTTTTAAATGACTTTTATTCCTTTAAAAATGTCATTTTGTGCAGGGACTGTTCTAAGCATGGGAAACACGTGCCACTTTACAGGCATACTATAGACACCCCCCCAGGTACGATATTTAAAGGAATATTTCACTTTTTTTTCACTTTAAGCATCATTAAAATCACTGCTCCAGAAAAAACGGCCGTTTTTAAAACTTTTTTTTGCATTGATACATGTCCCCTGGGGCAGGACCCAGGTCCCCAAACCCTTTTTAGGACAATACCATGCAAATTAGCATTTAAATTTAGCACTTTTGATTTTGAACGTTTGAGTCCCATAGACTTCAAAGGGGTTCTAAAGTTTGTGTGAATTTTCGGCCCGTTTTCAGGTTCTGGTGTGAACCGAACCGGGGGGGTGTTCGACTCATCCCTAGTGCTGAATACAGACAGACCCACAAACAGAGGAATGGGACAGGAAAAACAAACAGACAGGCAAAAGGGACTTGCTAGTGGAAGATGACCATCTTATCCACATAAGAACAGAGAAAACAGCCAAATGTATGTGGACTTAATTACAAAAACTACACGAGCATTCAAGCCTAAAACAACAAGCTATTTCTGCTAAGAAATCTGTTTAAAATAAGGCTAGAAGGATGCCAGCAAATGTGTGACCATGTGAAAGAAATGCTAAAAAGCATAGAGCAGCTCTGCGCCAATGGAGATAACTATATTCTTGCTGTGCTACTCTGCAGCCTTCCAGAGACATATACTGCTCTTATTAATCTTATTAGTCTGTAGAAACCAGACCCTAGCATGAGCTAACGCTAGACTATTTAATTTTGGAACTGGGCAATGAGGGGTCAGAACTAGGCACCACATCCCATTAGGTAAATAGGAACAATTGGTAAAGAACAAGCGGGACTTTAAAAAGGTACCAAAATAATATGCAAATAGATTTATAAAAATATAAATTTTCGGGGGCGCATGCGCGGCGCGATGCGGGAAGGACGTGAGTAACCTCAGCTCCGTCGGTCCCGGACATCACAGGCACATCAACCAGGGCCATACCGCTCACATCCCGGCGAAAGTGCCCCTACCGCCTTAGGAACCACCCGGTCCATGCCTGGAAGAGATTCCGGTCTCTCAAAACGCTCCCAGCACAATTTAACACACTTTCTGCTGGACGCTGCAGACAGAAGGAGCAGAAAGATGTCCCAAGATGGCGCCGGCGCCAGCACACAGGCAGCCTCAAGAAAATCTGCATCCATGCCATCCGTCCTCACAACTAACGCAGGGATCAGTGAGTACCCACCTCCCCTCTCTAAAGCAGACTTAGATAACAGCCTAACCACCATTTTTGAGAAACTAGTGGATAAAATCGAAAGTGAAGTTCATAAGTCCACTACGGCCTTATCACAAGAGATAGCCAATATTGGCAATCGCACAGACATATTGGAGACTAAACATGATGAACTTTCACTAGCCCATAATGACTTAAGGAAAGATTATGAGACACTTGCTGACAGCTTCGCATTTATGCAAGCTCAGGTTGAAGATCTCGACAACCGAAACAGACGTCATAACATCAGATTGCGTGGCGTCCCAGAGTCAGTTACTGACCTCATGCCAACGGTTTCCAAGATTTTTCACAATCTCTTACCAGATAGGCCTCCATCTGCATTCACTTGTGACAGAATCCACAGGGCTCTACGTCCTAAACCCACCCCTGATAAACCACCCAGGGATATTATCATGTGCATGAAAGATTTTCTGGTTAAAGAGGACATCATGCGCGCAGCAAGAAACTCTCCCAACATTTCCCTGGAAGGCAAAAAGCTGCAAATATATCCAGACATCTCTCCTGCCACACTGGATAGAAGACGCAGGATGAAAGAAGTCACCAACATCCTACAAGCAGCAAGAATAAAATATAGATGGGGCTTCCCATTTAAACTCACTATCCCCTACAATGGATCCACATACACAGTATACAACATAATTGAAGGCAAGGAACTGCTTGTGAAACTGGACTTGCTTGAACCTGAACCACCCAACCGTTTTCCTGTAACCCCCAGATCTTCTCCAATATGGTCCACCCCCTCCTCCAGGCGCAACACAAACAATCAAAGAAGATGGCGTCAACCTTTGCGAGATAACGTCGAATGACCGCATGACCAGGACATGGACATTGTTTCTTTACTAAGAGTTGAAAAGGAAGAAGAGGGATGAAGAAAGAAGACCGACTCTCTCATACCAACCCCCCCCCCCCCCTTTTTTTTTTTTTTTTGTCTATAACAGACTCCCTGCAATAGAACTACAGTTCTATAGCTGTTATTCTGCAATTGTAACGCAATGAGAGATGGTAATACTCCCTCCTTATTCTATTCCCTGATGACCCTCCCACCCTCTCCTTCCTTACCTCTACCTCCCCCCTTCCCACCCCCCCTCCCCTTTCCCACTAACTTGTTAAATCCTCCCCCCTGGTTACTTTATGCATGGTTTCACTATTTTTCTTTTTGAAACCTTTAAATATGCTTATCTTAGACCTGTGACATCCGCCACCGCTGGATTGTCCCCCATCCTGCTGATGCCGTTGACTGCGACACTCCCAATTTTGGAATTGTCGCACCCGACCGCGCTGGCAGGACTAGGACTTTTTTGTCCTCTTGAAGTTAACTTACTTGTTAGTGACAAGATGTTTCTTGTCCCTTTGGTACTACTTTACATCACTGTTTTACACTTGTTGGTCGCCCTTTGGGCAAATGTTATGATATACTTTAAAAATGGAAGTTTTCTTGATATCCCTCAACTACAACGGTATATATCTTGGTTTAAATACAATCAATATGGTATGTTACTCACATGGTACTACATACAACTCATTATGCTCCATATTTACTCTTTATATAACCCCTACCTCACCTCAGTAAATATTATCACCAATTATACTTACTATACAAAACATATATTCTTACCTATAGCCTACCCTGCATATATGTTTGATTTTATTCATAAACTTATTACCTTATCTATATCTAATGGTATTTAGAGTTATTTCACATAATGTTCAGGGTTTCAACTCACCTCATAAACGTAAAAAAGCTTTTCAACACTATAAAAGGCTAGGAGCAGATATTATCCTCATGCAGGAAACACATTTTGCTTCCTCCAACCATCCCAATTATTTTGATAAGTCATTTAACCAATTTTATTATACTACCTTTCATAACAAAACCCGTGGTGTGGCTATTTTTATACGCAACACCATTATTCTTGATATACAAAATATTTTTAAGGATGTTGATAGCAGATATATTATCATCAAGGGATTTATTAACAATAAAGCTATAACAATAGCCTCAATTTACGCCCCCAACGAATCTCAATCTATTTTTTTCACAAATTTCTTCGACAAACTTGACCAATACAGCTCACCTCATATTATTTTAGGGGGAGACTTTAACATGACAGCACACGCAACACTTGATAGAAGTAAAACTTCCTCTTCATCAAAAGCTTTCTCTAAATCCACGAACCGCTTTCTAAACAACTTTCAACTTATAGACACATGGAGATCTCACAATGTAGGAATCATAGGCTATACTCATTACTCAAACCCCCATGACGTCCACGCTAGACTTGACTATATTTTTTGTACTCCTATTATGCTGGCTAACTCCTCTGATGCGCAGATCCATCCTTGCCCCTGGTCTGATCACGATATTACTTACTTTGAAACGTCCCACATAGGACTTTCCCCTTCCCCTTACAATTGGAGACTAAATAACTCACTTCTAACAGATCCCTCAATATCTCAAACCATCTCATCACACATTGAAAACTACTTCACCGAAAATGCTATAGACGATATCTCTCCCACTATTCTCTGGACAGCACACAAAGCAGTCCTACGTGGACATCTAATTAGCATAGCTGCTAAGAGAAATAGAGAAAAACTCACAAACATTAAAAATCTCACCAAAGACTTAAATCTACTATACAACAAACTACAACACAATCCCACCCAAGAGATCACCAAACAAATCCAAGACAAACGTAAAGCCCTGGACCTTATATTATCAGCGAACACGGAAAAATCCTTGAGATTCTCAAAAGCTAAATTTTTACTACACAGCAATTCCCCATCAGCTATGTTTGCCAAAAAACTTAACCATGATCATAAACCCTCTCATACATATAAACTTAGAGATCGAGCTGGGAACATGATCACTCACCCTCAAGGCGTTCTTGAGGTCTTCTCCTCATTTTATAAAGACCTACTTTGTAGCCCTCAAATCCCTCCTGACCAACCCTCTAAATCATGGTTAGACGATATTCAACTACCCACTCTGAATGCCACCCAAATAGAATCCCTCAATGCGCCTTGCACACATGCAGAAATTATAAAAATTATCAAATCTCTCAAAACATCTACGGCCCCTGGCCCAGACGGTTTCTCTACATCATACTATAAAAAATATGCCCCTCTCTTAACCCCCTACCTAACCAAACTTTTCAATCACATTCTTAATGGTAATCATTTCCCAGATGAAATGCTCTTAGCTAATCTCTCCCTTATCCCCAAACCACTAAAAGATCACTCCCTTCCTCAAAACTACCGACCTATATCTGTCCTTAATAATGATCTAAAAATTTTTGGTAGGTTACTATCAGATAGACTAGCTGCAGTAATTACAAATTTAATACACATAGACCAAACCGGCTTTATCCCAGGTCGACAGATAGTAGATAATGTCAGATTAGTCACTAATATCATTCAAGATGCCAACTTAACCTCCCAACAATTATGCCTACTCAGCTTAGACATCCATAAAGCGTTCGACAGCGTTAGCTGGTCATATCTAAACCACTTACTTCCCAAATATGGAATCTCAGATAAATTTCTACAGGGTTTCAACGCTCTTTATCACAACCCCCAAACTAGAATTAAAATCCCTGGACACAACTCTGACTTTTTCTCTCTTAGTAGAGGCACCAGACAGGGCTGCCCGCTGTCACCATTACTATTTGCTCTAGCAATTGAACCCTTAGCTCAAAAGATTAGGAATAGTATTGACATAAAAGGATATACAAAGGGGGACAAAGAATTTAAACTCAGCCTATATGCTGATGATGCTCTTCTTTTTCTCACAAACCCCCTCACTTCTATCCCATCCCTTTTAAGAACATTGAAATCTTTTCAAAATATTTCAGGCCTCAAAATTAACACTAATAAATGTTCTGCTATTCCAATTAATTACCCTCACAACACCCAATCCTTACTATCGCAAAATTTCCCATTTATATGGTGTCCTAAATCATTCAAATACTTAGGCGTTACAATAACCTCCACACACTCTCTTTTATATAAATCTAATTATATCCCATTATTCTCACATATCATATCTCTTTTAAAGTCATGGTCCTCATTTCATATCTCCTCCTTAGGTAGAATATGTGTTATCAAAATGACAATCCTCCCAAAACTCTTATACTTTTTTCGCGCCTTACCTATTAATGTTCCTAAATCCAAATTGACCTCTCTTCAGAGAGAAATAAACAAATTTATATGGGCCGAGAGAAAACCAAGATGCAGCTACGCCCTCATGCATAGGCCACAAACTTCAGGCGGCCTAGGCCTCCCAAATATATGGCTCTATTATCTGGCATCAAGACTCACACAACTTACCCAGTGGTACACTCCCTCAATTAATTCCCCATGGAAAATGTTTGAATCCATCTCAATTCTCCCGCTTCATCTGCAGGGAATTCTTTGGTCCAACACTACCACTTACAGCAAACTTATGAAACACAACATCATTATAGCTCAATTTTACCAATTATGGTCTAAATATAAAGATATTTACAAACTCTCATCAGACATACCTCCCCTGGCTTCCTTCATAGGAGACCATAGATTTGAATATGCCTATAATAACATACAAGATTTTTCCACTTGGATTGACAAAAACCTGATTACCTTGAGATCTTTCCAACAAAAGTGGGAATTTATCCCATTCTCAGATCTACAAGCCACACATAATTTAGACACAAATGAACTCCAACGTTACCAACAAATTAGAGCCTTCTACGCTAAATATTTTGCACTCAACACTCATCCGTCATACACTACATTTGAACATATATGTATTTTATCCTCTAGAGACAGAGGCCTCATATCTAGGATGTATAGTTATATCAATGGTGTTGGTGTTCCCGATAAATCTACACAGATGCTTCAATGGGAGGCAGATATGAATGTCTCGTTTACTATTGAGGAGTGGAGCTCAATGTCAGAAAACCTCCGTAAAAGTAACAAAGCCATCTCCTTCAGAGAGACCCCCATTAAAATATTCTCTAGATGGTACCTCACCCCTTCAAGGCTCCATACCTTCTACCCATCCATCTCTCCTGATTGCTTCAGAGGATGTCCAGAACCTGGCTCCCTCTTACACATTTTTTGGAGCTGCAAACATATTAACCACATATGGCTCAAGGCAATCAATTTAATAGAACAACTTTCTAATCAAAAAATTACTCCCTCTCCTCAGATTTGCTTACTATACGCTAATATACCTGACATTCCTCTCCCATGTATGAGACTATTCCACTCCCTGTGTAGTTCAATCCACTGGATGACAGCATTCAACTGGAAATCCTCAAATCTGTCATGGCAACAAGTAATTAATAGAATGGAGCTCCTCAAACTTTCTGAGTGGATTTATCATACCCTTAACGACACTATTCACATTCACCAGAAGAAATGGGCCTATTGGAACCCAATCTAAATAATTTAATATACTAGTATCATAACTACCTATTTCTTATCGTTGATATAATGATTTACCTTATAATATGAGCATATAAAAGTATTTCTATCACTAATACAGCTTTTGTAACTTAAAGTTATATAACTTATGTTTTGTATTTTCTATATCCTATTTTCTCTGTACTGACATATTACAATAATGTTAACTATACCGTATGTCTATTACCTAAACTTCCAAATAAAAACTTTTGTAAACACAAAAATATAAATTTTCTTAGACATCTGTTTCTTTAAAATGACAATAAATGTTAAAAAAAAGACATAAAAATTCATATAGCATGTGCAACCACTTCTTATGCCCCGTACACACGGTCGGATTTTCCGATGGATCGGAGCGTGTTGTCGGAAATTCCGACCGTGTGTGGGCTCCATCGGACATTTTCCATCGGATTTTCCGACACACAAAGTTTGAGAGCAGGCTATAAAATTTTACGACAACAAAATCCGATCGCGTCAATTCCGACCATGTGTGGCCAGTTCCGACGCACAAAGTGCCACGCATGCTCAGAAGAAATTCCGAGACGGAACAGCTTGGTCTGGTAAAATTAGCGTTCAGAATGGATACAGCACTTTCGTCACGCTGCAATGTAAAAAATGGTTTAATACAGCGCACTCTTCTTCTTTATAATGTGAGAAGAATCAAGTAGTTTTGCTGATCATATTCACACAGACTTCTCACAAACTTCTTTCTTTATTATTTATCATGATTCCCTCAATATATTTTCATTTGTCACATCTGACCAATTTTTTTTTTGTTTGTTTTTAATTGTAAAAATTTTTTTTTCAAGGCTGTTTTTTTTTTAACTTTTTTTTGCTTTTTACTCCAGAATATTTTTGTGTGCGTTTTGTGTGTCAAGTTACCACAACACCGTTATTATCTTGTATTATTTAATCTCAATGAGATTGTTTGGTGTTGGTGTCTCTTGTTAATTTCACATTGTATTTTGAAATGTACCTGAATCCTCACCAACAAACTGTTTTTTTTTAAAGGAAAACACACATAGGCGAGTATAATTGAACCAAAAATTCCTTTATTAAGGGCTCAGAACCAAACAAAGAGGGAGGCAACACTGGAGAAACAGCTGAAATTGGTGAAGCCTTTGGCCCCCAGGGCACACATCAATTATTTCACAGCAAAATTGGTGGCCTGAGGAGTCCATATCTTAGGGTATTGCAGTCTGGTCCAGAAGTCCCAAAGATCCGGAAAGCAGCAGATGACATCTGTGTCCCCAGGCTGTGGTCATACAAGAGCCTGCATCTTTTGTCAGACCAGACTGAACCCAGGTCATCACTCTCTGGTCTTCCTTCCATGCTTCCTTCCACGCTGTGGCTCTGGTGGTGGAATTGTGGCAGGAAGAGGATGGTCCAACTCAATACCGTCGGTCTTGGGTGTGATTTCTCCACTCGCCCCCTTAGTTAGGACTTTATAAATAAGTTTCTCACACATGAGGCGTTGACCCTCCTGCATGCACTTGAGTTTGGTGGCAGCCATGCAGGCAAAGGCCTCTTCAGGAGTGGGTAAGGCTCTGAGGGATGCAGAAGCCTCCTGAATGAGCCTGAGTGCTGAATCCTGCACCTGACTCCCCTTCCTGGGTCTTTTGTATGGAAGGCGGAAGGGAGGAACCTGCGATTCTGTCAGGCTGCGACTGGTCCCTGGCTTCTCCTGGCTGCCACTTAGCCCCGCCTCCTCCTGGCTGCCACTAACCCCCGCCTCCTCCTGGCTGCCACATTCCACAGCCTCCTCTTGTGTGGCACATTCCACAGCCTCCTCCTGGCTGAGGTCTTCCTGTGTATGAAAAAGGGACATAGTTTGAGTTTTTGATTCATCACTCACACACAATTTTCAGCTCATGACTGTTGCAAATTGAATGTTAACAAATATAACAGACTATCCTTCTGAGCCCAGCATTTTTCAGTCTTGTCCCAATTATTTTTGCCCACTACTGTCTATTGATATGTAAAACACTTTCTTAAATCAGCAATTAGTGATCAATAACAACATCTAGTAAAGATCATTTATTTATTGACCAGAAATCTGTAGAGCAATGCTATACCTGACTCCATCTGGGCTCCTCCACCTCTTCCTGGCTGGAAGTCCCAGGTTGGACATCGGAAGCCTCAGCTGGGGTGGAAGGAAGAGTGGAAGGAAAGGTTGAGAGGGATTCCCTGACTCCAGTGTGGTCTGACAGAAATCGCAGTCTCTCATAGTACCACAGCCTGGGGACATAAATGTCATCTGCTGCAGCTCCGGATCTCTGGGAATCCGTGACCTTCTTACGCTCCCTAAGATATGTGCTCCTCAGGCCACCAATTTTGGTTTTTAAATAGGGGATGGTTGCCGTAGGGACCACTGGCTTCACCAACTCCAGCAGTTTCTCCAGCGCTGCCTGCCTCTTGTTTATGATTGTAATGTGGATTTTTCACCTGTCACAGACAGGGCAGCTCCCTGTACTTATCTATGAACAGGGGGAGGAAGTTATGGTCATTGAAGCCATCCATTTTATCTGCAAAACACAACACGAGACAAACCCTAATGTCAGGCAAAACTCTCCTAATCTTGTTACAATATAGGCCTCAATCTAGAAGCAGTATAGACCCAAGTTTAGATCTTACCTTCGTCATCATGATCGGCGCCTCCGATACTCCGTCCTCCGCTCACAGATCGTACGTACTATGCACGCGTGTTACACTTTATACACACTGCGCATGCATGTAACTCCGCCTGCCCCGACGTTCTTTCTAGTCTATTCTATTTCGTTCGGCGCAGTGGGGGAAGAGCACATGGTGTAGTCAACAGGTGCGTGCTAATTATAGCAACGAGGAGGAGGGGGAGGAAAGCCCGGAGCCTGAAACATCTGGATCCAGAAGGAGACGATTTAAGGCCTCAAATATGTCCTTTGGGGAGATGTTGGAGATGGTCGACATCCTGAGGAAGGCGGAATATGACGGAAAGTATGGACCTTACCCAAACCCCAATGTCAGAAAGGCCAAGATAATGGTGAAAGTGGTCAAAAGTCTGCACCGGAATTTCGGGGTACGACGATCGAAAGATCAGCTCAGGAAGCGGTGGTCGGACCTAAAATTAAGAGAGCACGAGCAGTACCGAAAGATCCGGAGAGTGCTGCAAAAAAGTAAGTAGTTGTGCTGTGTTCCTATTCTTTATGTTTATTACGTTCGTGCTGCTCCATGTGCTTTTCTTAACTGTTATCCAGTTTAAAATGTCAACTTTCATGTTCATGGGCACATTATTCGTTCATATTAAGAAATTTTCTTTCGGCCTATAAAACACCATTGTTTTGGCCATATGCATTTGCCCACATTTTTTAGGGCCTTGTCTGAAAATAATTTGGTTGTGTAGATGGGTTTGTTACTAGAATGAAATGCAAACTCGATTCTGTGTAAGGAGAGGACACTCAGCAGCAGTTTTCACATCTGGGCGCTGGAGCACTAGTGTGGGACACAAGAACACCCTTTTTATTAGGGGGCCCACACAGGTGCTCCAGTGGATACTATAGGGGTGTCTCCATCTGTGAAGCTTATACAAAACAGGTAAAGTATTGAAGCTTGACAAAGGACACTAAAAATTCAACATCTTGGAACTCTGACAAAATAGACAATTGTACCCCACTTCCAAGCAATGTTTCATATTTATAGTTCTGCCATCAAATATATGTGTGCTAAGTATACCCTTTTTTTTTACATAGGGGAGAAAAGACTCGGAGGACACCCCTCATCCGAGGAGACCAGAGACCCCCCACCTCTGGAAGAAGGGGAAATCCACCAAAGATAAAAAGAGCAGGAGGAGGAAGACGTGGTAGAAATTGGCACCACAACAGGTGAGTGTCTGCGACCACAGGCTCAGGTAAGAGATGGATGCCGGCATATTTATAATACATGTTTTTTTTTGGTTTCTATCTTTTTAGGTGATCGTGATGTTGTCGATCCAGGGCATTTCACCTCAGAAAGTGCACAGATCCTGATTGGGGAGATCATGGGGTGTAATAGGGACTTGGAAAACATCAAGAAAAACATCAATGATGTTATTCAAAAAAATAAGATCATTGATGTTTTGGGGAGAGTTTAAAACCCGTCCAAATCCCTTTCTTTTATGGTGTGCTACAATTTTAACATTTTTTGTCTAATTGGAGAAAAGCCAAATCTTGAGGATGCACACAGTGTGTCAACATGTGCTATCTTCCATCACGGGAGATCAATGGACGCGTTTTGGGGGTGCAACCCCTTCCTCAATAATAAAGTAGCTGTGAGGAAGGGGTTGCTCCCCCAAAACACTTCCCTTGATCCCCCATGATGGCAGCTAGCACATGTTGACATTCGACTATTTGTGTGCATCTTCAAAATTTGGCTTTTCAGGGGGTGACTTCACCCCATCTGAACGCAATATCAAACACAGTTTGTAAATACTCAGGTCTGATATTGCCTTCAAGTTCTACCAAATGTGTACTTTGTAAGTTCAAGATTTGTGTCTTTCTTGTGGGTTTTAAACATGCCTGTTTTATCTTAAATGGACATTTCTACTTTTTCTAATGTGACCCCAAAAATTGTTATACAACAAACATGTTGGTTTGTTTTAAAAACCTTTTCTAAATGAACATGTGATTGTGCAGGTATTAAAAAGATTGTTAATCAAGAATGTGTGGATTATTGTCTCAACACTACAAAACTTTTGGGGTGCTCTAATTGGTGTTTTCTGTGACAATGGGTGTTATTTCCTAAGGGCAAATTCACTTTGCACTCCAAGTGCAGTTTCAAGTGCACTTGTAGTGCAAAGTGTCTTTGCCTTTAGTAAATAACACCCAACAGTGCTTTGTATAAGGTTACACAAACACGCCATTTTCAGGACTCCCCACATTTCTGTCAGGGTCAGCTAAAACAAACACAAGCAGTAAATGTCACCAAAGATTTGCTTCATTTTTTTTTTATTTAATAAAGGTTTCAGACATAGTCTGGCATATTGATAGCCCCCCTACACGCAAAGAATTCAAGGTATCTTAGCCGGACATCAGGGGCACTCAGGGAGGGCAAGCCAGGACGGCCACTTTCAAGCGCCATCAGGGTTAGTTCATTTTGAATTCCGGCCTCAGGTCCAACTGAGCTAGCATAGTTGGCAGAATGTTTCCATAAAAAGTTGTGTAGAACACAGCACGCCAGGATAAAATGATTCAGTTTATACTCCGCCATGTGTATGGGTGTAAGAAATAAGCAGAACCGGCTGGCCATGATTCCAAACGTGTTCTCCACCACTCTTCTGGCTCTGGCCAGCCGGTAATTAAAAACCCTCTGGTCCGGGGTGAGGGTCCTCATCGGGAATGGCCGCATAAGATGGTCCCCCAGCGCAAAGACTTCATCTGCAATGAAGACGAATGGGAGTCCTTCCACATTGTCTTCTGCAAGTGGCAAGTCCAAGCTGCCATTCTAGAGACGCCTGTAGAACTTCGTCTGGGTGATGACTCCACCATCGGACATCCGGCCATTCTTCCCCACGTCCACATACAGGAACTCATAAGTAGCCGACACCATCGCCAACATCACAATGTTATTGAACCCCTTGTAATTATAATAGTACGACCCCGAGTTGGGTGGTGGGGTGATGTGGACGTGTTTCCCATCAATTGCCCCTCCGCGGTTAGGAAAGTCCCACCGCTGGTCAAAGTGGGAGGCCACAGTCTGCCATTCCTGTGGCGTGGAAGGAAACTGTGGAGAAAAATAAATAAATAAATAGTAATTTTGCACATAAACAGGGAAAGCAGATTAGACACAAAACATTCTTCGCCAACATCAAGATACCATTTATTTATGGGAATTTTGAAAGACCAAAGTATAAGATACACCTATCATATTCCCCCTCCCCCCTCTCATGGGCCATTTCTAACATTATAGGGGGGGAGCTCTTGGACAGGTAACCCTGTCCACTTCATTGAGAGATGGATGCATAAATAATGTGTATTACTTTGAACAGCCCCTCCTTAGTTACACTATTGGCAGCCCACCGGACAGGTAAGAAGTGTCATAATACAAAGATATAAATACACACTGTACACATTTGAGCACATTTGGACATTCTGCTATTACCTATCTAGATAATAATAATAATAGTATACAAAAACTTTTAACAGTACCATTTGAAAGTATACAGGCAGGCCCTTGCACTACATGCTTTGGGGAATTCATCCTTAAATCTGACCACAAAAGAGGTGAGTATAGTGTGTATGGGTTTGGCAAAGTCAGCAGATAGATGATTGAGAATTGGTATCAGCTGACTTAGCAGTTGGGAGAGGGAGGGTTCCAAATGATTTGGGGACCCCCCAAAAAAAGCCTCTGGCACTCTGCCTGAATTTAACGCACAAATCACATTTCAACACATTTTAGGGGGTGTTTGGGGTAAAGCACTACTATGGAGCTGACAAAACACATTGTTAAGTGACTACATGAGGTGAATATAGGGCCAGGAGAGCATGCTGGGGAGATAAGTGAAGGCAAATATGTATGAAGGACAACAAAAATAATTACATAAAAATCCAGCATGCATGAGGACAAAGGGGGCATTCACAGCATATTACAATCATGGTAATTAGGGAATGAGGAAAGAAATACAATATATTATCAAACATTATATACAATAAAATGTGATATTAAAGGATAAAAATCTTACCTTAATATACTCCTTCTGCAGGACCTGGATGATGGCAGAACAGGTCTCTGGGATAATGATCCCCAGAGCCTGGGGGGAGATGCCTGTCAAAAACTTGAGGTCCTGCAGGCTTCTCCCCGTCGCCAAGTACCGCAGGGTGGCGACGAGCCTCTGCTCCGGAGTGATGGCTTGCCTCATGCAGGTATCCTGCCTGCTGATATAGGGGGTCAGCAAAGCCAACAAACGGTGAAATACGGGGTCCGTCATCCGGAGAAAGTTCCTGAAATCATCAGGATTATTCTCACGGAGCGAAGGCATGTGACAGAACTGGTCACGCTGAAGCAACCAATTCTTGGTCCATGAACTCCTCCCCACCCTGTTCATGGACTGGACTTGTGTCAAGGTCAGGACCCCAACACCAAGCCCCCGCACAGCACGAACTCTACGAGGAGTACGTATATGCAACATAGCTAGAAAACGGTCGGCTGCTCAGAACGGAGTAACAGAACGCACTGAAGAACAGCAAGGTCTGTGAAGAGCGACCTGAAAAACAGTAACGAACTAACAAGAACACAATGACAAAGTCACGCGTAGCTTGCTTGCACGCACTGAAGAGCAGATACAAACCCACAAGCACAAACTGAACAGCAGAAAATGATCTGAAAACCACGAGTCTGAAAAAGCGCGAATCGTCTCTCTCAAACTTTTACTAACACGAGATTAGCAAAAGGAGCCCAAAGGGTGCCACGCTTGGTTCTGAACTGGCCTTTTCTAGTCTCGTCGTACGTGGTTTACATCACCGCGTTCTTGGCGATCGGAAATTCCGACAACTTTGTGCGACCGTGTGTACGCAAAACAAGTTTGAGCCAACATCCATCGGAAAAAATCCTAGGATCTTGTCGGAATGTCTACATGTTTCGCTCATAATAGCTTCCTCATGAGCTTTTGAAAGTGCTGCATGAAGTTAAGAACTACAAAAGAAATGAACAATTATGAATAATTGTACTTCAAGATTGTGACAATAGTGTCAAAAAGATTACATAACACATCACAAATCATGATTGTATACATTTTGCAAAAATAATAATAACAAGCTGAGAATGCATGCCTACCAGATGCTTTTGTTCGCAATGATACCTGAATTAATCTGAAAATTCTGATTCCTAGACTGGAGCCTGAGTTATAGGGGCATATATGCAACCATAAGGAGAGGATAAGAATTCTGAAATGTATAAAATCCACATGTAAGTTTTTAGCTTTATGGCCCGAATTGATTAAACCAGGATCATAGAAAGGGTTAATAGTAATTTTAAAGTGAGGCAAAGTTACCTTATTCAGAGTTGCAATAGTGCAGAACCAATGCAATCTTTTTTGTCCCCAAGATAGGGGGATATGGTTTATTCCTGGGATATCTAGTAGAGAAACAGCAGAAAGTATTTGCTGGACCCTAACAAGACCCAGATATAGATCAGCAGCACCCTTGCTGCCAAGTCTGTTTTCCTGGGAAATCAGAGGTTGCTGCACTTAAAAACTTCTTTGCTTTATTTCACAATATCTTCAGGAGAGATTTACAAAGCAAGCATAATCCTTTTCAAGCAATATCAAAGGAAACAATTGCCTACACAGTTTTAGACATGAGTAGATTCAGATATGGATGGATGGATGGATTACGTTTCGGGCTAGTCAGCTTACGCCCTTCCTGAGATCCATTGAAGCACATCTCAGGAAGGGCGTAAGCTGACTAGCCCGAAACGTAATCCATCCATCCATGCTTGCTTTGTAAATCTCTCCTGAAGATATTGTGAAATAAAGCAAAGAAGTTTTTAAGTGCAGCAACCTCTTGGACTTTTTTTCTATATACAAGGTCGATGGAAAGACCTGATTGCTGGCACTAAACTGTAAGCAGAGTGCGGTTCTCCTCTACAAGTGAAAAAAAAAATTATATATATATATATATATATATATGTATATATATATATATATAAAGACTTCCTACATAGTTTCATATAGATTGTTCCTCTCCTGGATGGGGCTGGAGCCCAAAGGTCAATTGGATGGGGGCATCAGCACTTCAGAGGAGCAGGTGGAGATAAATCATCTGCAGCTGAAGAAAATGTGGCCTCCTTTCCTGCAAACGCAGGCAAATATTGACCAGTAAAGCCTGAGCCCCCCCTCCACAACAGAATACAACGAATGAGCATATTGTAGCAAAGAGTACTTGCATGTGCCAAAAATTCAAGGAAGAGCTTGTTGTGAAGGGGGAAAGAGAGGAGAGACATACACTCTATCACAAGGATTCCCTGTCAGTGCATAGTGGCGAACCGCCACATTTTAAGCTCTCCCCGTCCCGCCGGAGTCTGATCTCACCGGTGGGGCCCGGACGTGTTGACAGAGCTATTGCGCATGACTGAAACTCTAGCGGCGGATGTGACCTCACAAGCTAACGGGCATGGTCACAATTCGCCATTTTGGAAAGTCCATACTTGATGTGATTGTAGCTGTATTAGTGCAATTGTGACAGTGAAAATTGAGTACTGTCCATGATACTTTTTTTATTTGCACTAACATACAATTTTTCAGGACAAGCTTTCGGGGTATGTCCCCTTCTTCAAGGTCCAAGCCTTGAAGAAGGGGACATACCCCGAACGCTTGTCCTGAAAAATTGTATGTTAGTGCAAATTAAAAAAATATCACGGACAGTGCTCAATTTTCTCTGGAAAGTTCATAATTGCCAGATAGGCAGAGGGGATGGGCAGACAAATATCGAATCTGCCCCTTAGCATAACAGGCAAAGGGCTCTCCATATATGACGTGAAGATCAGATAACTGGCTCCTAGTCATAAAGCTGTTATAGAGGAATTAGACATGCACCTATTAATAGCGCTTATGGGCCCGAGCAAAACATAAGTGATTGGTTTAATACTGATGCAGCAAGTGCCCAGGCCGTCCGTATGGTTACTTGTCCCCCAACCCAGTTAATCCAGTCATAAATGAAAACATGATTACGATACTTAATGATCTCAAATTACAGTATTTTATCTGCATTTGAGGATACGGCATATCTTACCAGCTCATCATATACATAGATATATGAACAAACAGCATTTCCTAGATAAAAACATAACAAACAATTTATAAGCATTTATTTAACTAATCAGTTTGGAGAAATGGCTATATGTAGCCAGGTGAAAAGAGGAAAAGGACACAACAGTATTTCTATTGAAAAATTCATTCAGTTTATTAAATTTGTTTAAACCAGAGAATGGTTTATAATTCATTATTGTTCGTTTCTTTTGTAGTACTTAACTTCATGCACCCTTTAAAAGCTCCTGAGGAAGCTCTTAAGAGTGCAACATGTAGAGTAAGAAGTAGTTGCACATGCTATGTGAATTTTTATGCCTTTTAAAACATTTGTCATTTTAAAGAAACTGATGTCTAATAAAATTTATATTTTTATAAATCTATTTGCATATTATTTTGATACCTTTAAAGTCCAGCTTGTTCTTTACAAGTTGTTCCTAACGCTAGAATATGTCAAAGGGGAATTAATGAATATGACAGAAGGAAAGAAAATACGCACCAAGATGACAAAGCTCTTAAGATGTACAAAGGTACAAAGGCACAACAAAGAAAGCAGAGCCTGTTTTCGCTGTAAAAAGGACCAGTCACTTAACCACTTTGAGACCGGGCCTATTTTTCAAACTTGTTGCTTACAAGTTAAAATATTTTTTTTTGCTAGAAAATTACTTAGAACCCCCAAACATTATATACATATTTTTCCTAACACCCTAGAGAATAAAATGGCGGTCGTAGCAATACTTTGTTACACCGCATTTGCGCAGTGGTCTTACAAACGCACTTTTTGTGGAAAAAATACACTTTTTTGAATTAAAAAGTAAGACAACAGTAAAGTTAGCTCAATTTTTTTAATATTGTGAAAGATGATGTTACCCCAAGTGTAGGGATATTTTAGCTTGCTGTCCTTTATTTTAGCTTTAAAAATCTATAAAAATGTGTATCCATTTTAGAATAATATGTATAAGTGACGTCTATCAAAAGTTAGTTTCAAATTCTTGTAAATGATATGATTTCCCCGAAATGACACATGAAGTTTTTTCCTTGTTGACAGTTTCTGTATGAAGAAATCATGTCCTATTTTTCGGTGGTTTTTAAACATCTGATATATACGTAATGTCGGTAATTTTAGCATATATTAATGAAAGGGTTGAACTTTTTCTGTGATGTCATTTTGGTTATATAAGTGACCGTCTACGGAAGTAAAAGCAGAACATTTCAGGCATTGACTATTGTGTCATTATTTTCTTACTGGAATGATCTCCGGGCCTGATTGGGTTTGAAAGAACACTCTAGGCAAATATTTCAAGAAGAGGTTCACTTGCTCCTAGAAGATCGTTACCCCTGTCCTATCACCAAGTAAATTGATGCCCAACATGTCACGCTTCAAAGTTGCGCCCACTCGTGGAATGGCGACAAACTTTTACCCTTAAAAATCTCCATATGTGACATTTAAAAAAATTCTACAGGTTGCATGTTTTGAGTTACAGAGGAGGTCTAGGGCTAGAATTATTGCTCTGACTCTAATGATTGTGGTAATATCTTACATATGTGATTTAAACACCGTTTTCATATGCGGGCGCTACTCACGTATGCGTTCGCTTCTGCACGCGAGCTCAGCGGGACAGGGCACATTTAAAACATTTTTTTCTTTTTCTTTTTTTTACACTGTTCTTTTGAAAAAAAATTGTATCACTTTTATTCCTATTACAAGAAATGTAAACATCCCTTGTAATAGAAAAAAAGCATGACAGGACCTCTTAAATATGAGATCTGGGGTCAAAAAGTCCTCAAATCTCATATTTACACTAAAACGCATTAAAAAATAAAATTTCGTTTAAAAAAACAAATGTAGCTTTAAGAGCTGTGGACAGAAGTGAAGTTTTGACGTCGCTTCAACCCTGCATTGATATAGAGCCGGGTGGGGGCCATCTTCCCCTCACTCAGCTCAATATCACAGAGGACACAGGATCTGATTGCCTCCGCCGTTGCCAGTGGCTCCGGTAAGCGTTGGGGGGCACCGGAGCGCAGCGGGAGAGGGGACCCCTCCCGTCGCTGATAAAAGTGATTTTGCGGCGAATCCGCAGAGACCACTTTTACCTGAAAGCGAACTGCCCGCTGAAGAAGAGGACACCAGGGTTATGGCAGCTAGCTAACAACAATATTCCTGTTCAAAGTACCGCCATATTTTGACGCCGGGCGGTCCGCAAATGATTAAGTTAACAATTAAGTTCCAGGGACAATTCACAATAATAAGCAATTCCTTGAAAAAGGAAAACTGGATGATCATCTGTACAGGCTCATCACCATAAACCAGCAAGCCAATATAGTCTCTAATGACCTACACAGCAAATGTATTTACTTATGGCATAGGCGGCTGGGGCACAGTAGTCAAGCATACAGGACAATTATAAAGAGAGGCTTATCAGAAGATTTGACAATATTGCCTTGCAAAGTGCTCATGAAATGCAAGTGCTGTATTGAAGCAAAAGTCACACGTGCTCCCCTTCCACAGGCTTCTCAAAGAAAAACCACCCAACCCTGCAGCTCATACACAGTGGCGTATGCGGTCCAATGAAAACTCCCATGTCAGGCGAGAACAGATATCTACTGACTTTCAGGTATACAACTGCTTATCTGATGAAACATCAGAGAAACGTCAAGAGTTCATTGCCATGGCTAGCAACAAATTCCAACAGAAACCAGCAATAATACGCACCGACAATGGGGGAGAATACATAAGCAAAAAGTGGCCTCATACCTGAAGACATAAGGAATAGTACACCAGACAACCACACCATAGGCCCCTGGACAAAACGGTGTAGCAGAAAGGAAAAATTGCACTCTTATAGAAATAGACGGGTGTATGTTTTCAGATGCCAACTTACCTCACAAGTACTGGGGAGAAGCAGTAATGACTGAAACCTACCTACAGAACAGACTACCCTCAAAAGCCATTAAAAGTACTCCATTCAATATAATGAGCCTATGGTCTAACCTCCCACGATACGTCGACCGTGCGTGTTCCCCCGACGGGGATGGTGAGACTGGATGGAGATACACGCATCTCCACTCCCCCCTTTCCCCTTTTTCTTCTTCTTTCACCCCCCCTTTTTTTTGGGGGTCGTCTGACCCCAGGATCGAGGTGATCCATGCTACCTTCCTTTCTATATAAAATACGGTATTTTGCCGTTAAAAGAGTGGTCATGTGTCATACAGAACCTCCCTATCCTTCTACAAACTGAGGGTACCCCATGAATAACGTAAATTTACTTATGTATAAAATGACTGTGCTTTGGAGTGCCATGGGAGAGACTATTTTGTGTATATGTTTCTTCCGGAATGTATCTGTGTTTTCATATGATTACTTTTCAAAAATAAAATAAAGAATTAAAAAAAAAAAGTACTCCATTCAAAATGTGGCATGGATCAAAGCTTAGCATAGGGCACATCAGAGTGTTTGGATAAGCATTTGCCTGTATTCCAAGTGAGAAACAATCCAAGCTGGAGAACAGAGCCATAGAGGGCATTCTAGTAGACTACAGCAAGCAAACTAAGGGTTCCAGAATTCTACACCCAAAGACTGAGAAAGTGACAATAAGCCATAGTGTTTATTTTGGTGAGAGCCCATCACCAGAAACATTGATCTCTGAAAGCTGTGAAGTGAATATGCCAAGCAAACCAGAAGAAATGGTCGATCAAAGCGAACCTGTGCAGGGGTCAGAACAAGAGGTGGAACTCAATGCCTAAACCAAGCTCCCCACCAGATCCTGTTGAACGGCCTGAAGGCAGAAGATCTACTCGGGCTAAAAAGGGGATACCACCCCAAAAGCTGTCATACACTGTCAAAACACACAGCATACTTGAACCAACATCCTGGGAAGAAAATAAATGGAGAAACGGAGCACAAGAAGAATTAGAGTCGCTTCAAGAAAATAAAATCTGGACACACATAGAGCTCCCTCCTAACCGCAAAGCTATAGGAAGCAAATGGACTTTCAAGTCAGATGCAGATGGAATATCCACAAATACAAAGCCAGACTAGCTGCCCAGAAATTCAGTGAAGATTACGATGAAACATTCGCTCCTGTCGTAAAACACCCCACCATCAGAGCGCTTCTTATTGTTGCAGCCGGGAAGGACATGCAAGTACAACACCTAGACCTTAAAACTGCTTTCCTATATGAAGACATCAAGGAAGACCTCTACATGGAGCAACCACCAGGGTTTAAACAAGGACCTTGTGTGTAAACTTCAGAAGAGCATCTACGGTCTTAAGCAATCTGCAAGGATGTGGAATGAGAAAGTGAATGAAGTGCTTACTATAAAGGGATTCTCAAGAAGTAAATCAGACCCCTATCTCTACTCCAGGAATCAAGATGACAGATTTATATACATCCTTATCTATGTTGATGACATTATAACCTGTTTTGAACGAGAAGGGGATTATAATCAGATTCAGTTCACAAGCTGAAAAAAACTTTGAAATCAAAAGAGAAGAAGATGGAAGTTATCTTCTCAACCAATCTCAGAAAATCTCTGAAATCTTGGAACAATTCCATATGCAAGATGCAAAGAAAGTGAAAAATCCTATGGAACCAGGCTATCAAAAAAACAATAAAGCAGAAAACTTGCTACCCAACAATGACATGTATTGCAGAGCAATCAGTATTCATGTTCCAGTATGGGGAAGGAACCAATAGATGGTCTAGTTGAAAGCAGGTAACTGTCGCGCTATCTTCAACTGAAGCAGAGTACATTGCAGCAGCACACGTATGTCAAGAAGCGATATGGATTCGTCAACTTTTTGTGGACATTGGGGTAGACATGTCAAAACCAATTCCCATTTTTGAAGACAACCAGCGATGTATAAAGCTTATGCAATCAGAAAGGGTCCATCCTAGGACCAAACTCATTGACGTCAAGTTTTACCTACTGAGGGACAATCAAGAGCAAGGTGTTATTGACATTCAATACTGCCCATCATAGGAGATGACTGCTGATGCACTCACCAAGCCTTTGTTGAAGGAACGTCATAGTTCTATCCAGAAGAAGCTGAATGTAATTTGACAAAACACATGCTGTTGAGAAGGGGTGTTGGAAGAGCAACAGCAAGTCGCTTTTTATACTGTGAACTACATGTATGCATTATACCTGTCTATACCAGTAGGTGGCACTGAAGTGTTGTAGTGTGTATCTATGGTAATGCAATGAGAGAATCCCATTTTTATCCTCTGTGTGTAGTTGTATGCTCCTTGTTCCATGATGAAGATATGCATTCCAATCCTCCATAAAATAAAAGTTGTTTTCCTATATTCAAGAAGTTTCCAGTGCATCATTTCAATACTCTGCCAACACTTATCACCATAAATTGTATGGACTTTTAATCTTAATCTGTTTCATCCGAGTATCTTTGACTCTACTTTGATCTACTTTAATCTACTTTGTTGCTACCAGTGAGCACTGACGCACACACTATTTGACAGTTCTGTGTGATACTCTGCTCCCTCAATGCTTCTGTTCAAGAAAACACATATAAAATTAGAACCAGATGGTACAAGTGCCAAAACGCCTTCATAAGATCATGTCAGTAGCGTGAGGGGTTACTTCTTTCACATTTGATGGACCTGCCCTTGTATTTCTGATAATTGATTGGCAAAGCATTCACGAGACAATCCTCCAGGTGACAAATTAATCTTTGGCCTTCAAGCCACTCCAGTATTTGTTACACTGTAATCAACTATCACTATGGATCTACAAGAAATCAATAGCAGCTTCAACTCTTCTGGGAAGGCTGTCCACAAGGTTTAGGAGTGTGTCTATGGGAAGGCACTCTGTGCAGGCCAGTCAAGTTCCTCCACCCCAAACTTGCTTATCCATGTCTTTATGGACCTTGTTTGTGCACTGGTGCGCAGTCATGTTGAAACAAGAAGGGGCCATCCCCAAACTGTTCCCACAAAGTTGGGAACATTAAATTGTCCAAAATGTCTAAGTATGCTGATGCCTTATGAGTTCCCTTCACTGGAACTAAGGGGCCAAGCCCAACCCCTGAAAAACAACCCACACCATAATCCCCCTCCACAAAATGATTTGGACCAGTGCACAAAGCAAGGTCTATAAAGACATGGATGAGTGAGTTTGGGGTGGAGGAACTTGACTGACCTGCACAGAGTCCTGACCTCAACCCAATAAAACACCTTTGGGATAATTTAGAGTGGAGACTGCGAGCCAGGCCTTTTCGTCCACATCAGTACCTGACCTCACAAATGCGCTTCTGGAAGAATGGTTAAACATTCCCATAGAGACACACGCCTAAACCTTGTGGTCAACCTTCCCAGAAGAGTTGAAGCTGTTATGGCTGAAAAGGGTGGGCCAACTTAATTCTGAACCCTACGGACTAAGACTAGGATGCCATTAAAGTTTATGTGCGTGTAAAGACAGGCATCCCAATACTTTTGACAATATAGTGTACATATACCATAGTTTGTGGACTCTGTTCTGTCTCTAGGACAGAGAGCTAAACCTTCTTTCTCTATAAACTTCAGATACCATATTTATTTGATCCTAGCTTTATTGGAACAAGCCAGGTGAAACTACAAGTTGATAAAATAATCATCAATCAGTACAATATTGCATATAATAAAGAAACAATGCTCTATAACACAGAATGAGATAACAAGAACTCACTTTTTAAGCTTGCTGAAGGGTGATGGCAAAAGATTGAAGAAACAGCCTTACTGTCTTGATGTGCATTCCTAAAATGGTGGCTGACTCACTTCCTCTAGAGAATCTCCCGAATGCACTAGTTCCTAACATCTTTAACGCATTCTAAACAAATTACAATATGCAACTAAAACAAGCAGCTAAAGCTATGCCAGAAAGGAACAGTAGCATATAACTAGCTTGGTGTACATCAAGGAAACCAACATGTTATTTCAAACACATAAAGACAGTACCTGAATAAAGGCCCAATGGGCAGAACACTCCCCGTCTGACGTCATGTGACTAACAGAGTCTTCTGCAGAAAGCAACAGAACAAGTTCGGCCACTGGTCTTAGGAATATTTGGCCTCATTCTGCTGGAAGATCATGACTTCAACTTTATGGACATGCTTGTCCTCACTTTGCAGTACTCTGGTGACCAGACCTAAATGCCACTCATTCCTTCGTGCCTGGCAATCTCTCATGAGCACAGCATCACCAGGTTTAAGATTAGGTTTTTCAATGTGCCAACTAGGGATGAGCTTAGAGTTTGAGTCGAACTCATGTTCGACTCGAACATCGGCTGTTCGCCAGTTCGCCGAACAGCAAACAATTTGGGGTGTTTGCGGCAAATTCAAATGCCGCGGAACACCCTTTAAAAGTCGATGGTAGAAATCAAAAGTGCTAATTTTAAAGGCTTATATGCATGGTATTGTCATAAAAGTGTTTGGGGACCCGGGTCCTGCCCCAGGGGACATGTATCAATGCAAAAAAAAAGTTTTAAAAACGGCCGTTTTTTCGGGAGCAGTGATTTTAATAATGCTTTAATAATGCTTAAAGTAAACAATAAAAGATACAGTTTTTGACAATTCCTTTATTTAAATGTTTCTTCTTTGTTCTATTTTCTATATTCTTTCATCTATCTTCTTTCTTCTATCTTCCTTCGGTTTCTTCCTCCATCTTCTTCTTCTTCTGGTTCTTGTTCTTCTTGTTCTTCTGGTTCTTCATCCGGCATCTTCCTCAGCGGCGCCGTCTTCACTTCATCTTCTTTCCTCGGGCCGCTCCGCATCCACGATTGGATGGGAGGCTCCCGCTGTGTGACGCTTCTCTTCTGACAGTTCTTAAATAACGGAGGGCGGGTGACCCCGCCCCCCTCTGACGCAGGGAGGGTGACCCCGCCCCCCTCTGATGTCACGGGGAATGGCACAGGGAAGTTCCCGTGCATCAGAGGGGGGCGGGGTCACCCGCCCTCCATTATTTAAAAACTGCCAGAAGAGGAGAACCGTCACACAGTAGGAGCCTCCCATCCAATCGTGGATGCGGAGCGGCCCGAGGAAAGAAGATACAGTGAAGACGGCGCCGCTGAGGAAGATGCCGGATGAGAAGACTGGATGAAGAACCAGAAGAACAAGAAGAACCAGAAGAACAATAACCAGAAGAAGAAGATGGATGAAGAAACCGAAGGAAGATAGAAGAAAGAAGAAGCATTTAAATAAAAGGAATTGTCAAAAACTGTCTCGTCATTTTTAACATTTTTGACATTTTTTTGTGAAATGGTAGGGGTACTTTTGTACCCACTTACTATTTCTCACAGGGGGAGGGCCCGGGATCTGGGGGTCCCCTTGTTAAAGGGGGCTTCCAGATTCCGATAAGCCCCCTGCCCACAGACCCCCACAACCACCGGGCCAGGGTTGTGAGGATGAGGCCCTTGTCCTCATCAACATGGGGACAAGGTGCTTTGGGGGGCTACCCCCAAAGCACCCTCCCAATGTTGAGGGCATGTGGCCTGGTACGGTTCAGGAGGGGGGGGCGCTCTCTCATCCCCCCCTCTTTTCCTGCGGCCTGCCAGGTTGCGTGCTCGGATAAAGGGTCTGGTATGGATTTTTTTGGGGTACCCCACACCATTTTTTTTAAAATTTTGGTGCAGGGGTTCCCCTTAAAAGCCATACCAGACCTGAAGGGTCTGGTATAGATTTTGAGGGGGACCCCACGCCAATTTTTTTTTTTTTAATTTTGGCCGGGGTTCCCCTTAATATCCATATCAGACCTAAAGGGCCTGTTATGGAATTTAGGGGGACCCCCATGTCATTTTTTTAAAAATTTTGGTTCGGGGTTCCCCTGTGGGGAATTCCCATGCCGTTTTTATCAATGAACTTTTATGTGAATTGTTGGACCGGCAATTCATTAATAGCCGAGAGTAGTTTTAACCACTTCAGCCCCGGAAGGATTTACCCCCTTCCTGATCAGAGCACTTTTTACAATTTGGCACTGCGTCGCTTTAACTGCTAATTGCGCGGTCGCGCAATGCTGTACCCAAATGAAAATTTGTGTCCTTTTCTTCCCACAAATAGAGCTTTCTTTTGATGTTATTTGATCACCTCTGCTGTTTTTATTTTTTGCGCTGTAAACAGAAAAAGACCGAAAATTTTGAAAAAAAAAAAAAAAAAGACATTTTCTACTTTTTGTTATAAAAAAAATCCAATAAACTCAATTTTAGTCATACATTTAGGCCAAAATGTATTCGGCCACATGTCTTTGGTAAAAAAAATTTTCAATAAGAGTATATTTATTGGTTTGCGCAAAAGTTATAGCATCTACAAACTAGGGTACATTTTCTGTAATTTACACAGCTTTTAGTTTATGACTGCCTATGTCATTTCTTGAGGTGCTAAAATGGCAGGGCAGTACAAACCCCCCCAAATGACCCCTTTTTGGAAAGTAGACACCCCAAGGAAATTGCTAAGAGGCATGTTGAGCCCATTGAATATTAATTTTTTTTGTCCCAAGTGATTGAATAATGACAAAAAAAAAAAATTACAAAAAGTTGTCACTAAATGATATATTACCTATCACAGTTTTGAAGGCCATAAAATGCCCAGATGGCACAAAACCCCACCAAATGACCCCATTTTGGAAAGTAGACACCCCAAGCTATTTGCTGAGAGGCATGTTGAGTCCATGGAATATTTTATATTTTGACACAAGTTGCGGGAAAGTGACATTTTTTTTTTGCACAAAGTTGTCACTAAATGATATATTGCTCACACAGGCCATGGGCATATGTGGAATTGCACCCCAAAATACATTTAGCTGCTTCTCCTGAGTATGGGGATACCACATGTGTGGGACTTTTTGGGAGCCTAACCGCGTACTGGGCCCCGAAAACCAATCACCGCCTTCAGGATTTCTAAGGGTGTAAATTTTTGATTTCACTCCTTACTGCCTATCACAGTTTCGGAGGCCATGGAATGCCCAGGTGGCACAACCCCCCCCAAATGACCCCATTTTGGAAAGTAGACACCCTAAGCTATTTGCTGAGAGTATTTTGCAGTTCCCATTTGTTTTTGAGAATGAAGAAAGACAAGAAAAAAAAAAAATTCTCTTCTTTTTTCAATTTTCAAAACTTTGTGACAAAAAGTGAGGTCTGCAAAATGCTCACTATACCTCTCAGCAAATAGCTTGGGGTGTCTACTTTCCAAAATAGGGTTATTTGGTGGGGGTTTGTGCCACCTGGGAATTCCATCGCCTCCGAAACCCTGAAGGCGGTGCTTGGTCCCGTGCGCGGCTAGGCTCCAAAAAAGTCTCACACATGTGGTATCCCCGTACTCAGGAGAAGCAACAGAATGTATTTTGGGGTGTAGTTTCACATATTCCCATGGCATGTTTGAGCAATATATTATTTAGTGACAACTTTGTACAAAAAAAAAAAATTGTCTTTCCCGCAACTTGTGTCACAATATAAAATATTCCATGGACTCGACATGCCTCTCAGCAAATAGCTTGGGGTGTCTACTTTCCAAAATGGGGTCATTTGGGGGGGTTTGAACTGTCCTGGCATTTTATGCACAACATTTAGAAAGCTTATGTCACACATCACCCACTCTTCTAACCACTTGAAGACAAAGCCCTTTCTGCCACTTTTTGTTTACATGAAAAAAATATTTTTTTTTGCAAGAAAATTACTTTGAACCCCCAAACATTTTTTAAAGCAAATGCCCTACAGATTAAAATGGTGGGTGTTTCATTTTTTTTTTCACACAGTATTTGCGCAGCGTCTTTTCAAACACAGTTTTTGGAGAAAAAAAACACACTTTTTTAAATTTTAATGCACTAAAACACACTATATTGCCCAAATGTTTGATGAAATAAAAAAGATGATCTTAGGCCGAGTACATGGATAGCAAACATGACATGCTTTAAAATTGCGCACAAACGTGCAGTGGCAACAAAATAAATACATTTTTAAAAGCCTTTACAGGTTACCACTTTAGATTTACAGAGGAGGTCTACTGCTAAAATTACTACCCTCGATCTGACCTTCGCGGTGATACCTCACATGCATGGTGCAATTGCTGTTTACATTTGACGCCAGACCAACGCTTGCGTTCGCCTTAGCGTGAGAGCAGGGGGGGACAGGGGTGCTTTTTTTAAATTTATTTTTTTCCCTTTATTTTTTTTTGCTTTTTGTCTTATTATTTTATCTTTTTTATTTTAATCATTTTTATTGTTATCCCAGGGAATGTAAATATCCCCTATGGTAGCAATAGGTAGTGACAGGTACTCCTTTTTGAAAAAATTGGGGTCTATTAGACCCTAGATCTCTCCTCTGCCTTCAAAGCATCTGACCACACCAAGATCGGTGTGATAAAATGCTTTCCCAATGGCGCTGTTTACATCCGGCAAAATCTAAGTGGCCTCCGCTTTCTTAGGCCATAGAGATGTTTGGAGCCACTCTGGTCTCTGATCAGCTCTATGGTCAGCTGGTTGAATCACCGGTTGCATTCTCAGGTTCCCTGTTGAGACAGGAGAGCCAGAGAAAAACACAGAAGACGGTGGGGGGCATTCCCTCCCACTGCTTGTAAAAGCAGTCTAGAGGCTAATTAGCCGCTAGGATTGCTTTTACATGAAAGCCGACCACTGACTGAAAAGAATGATACCAAGATGATACCTAAACCTGCAGGCATCATTCTGGTATAACCACTCAAAGTCGTGAATTGCGTACCTGAAGACAAAAAAATGGTTAACAATAAAACACAGTAAACTGTAAAGTATAAAAAATTGCATACCTGAAAAGCAAACACGATAATACATAATAACAATAAAACATTGCAGAATAGAATACAGTAAAAAAGAGCAGAACAATGGAGAGAGAATAGAGAGAGAGAGAGAGAACAATAAAATGACAACTATTTTTTTTTTTTATATATTTTTTTGTGTTTTTTTTTTTTACACTTTTTTTTGTAACTAACTTTTATAACGGTAACCGGTTCTAGGTTCGGGTCTCTCAAAATGCGATGGCATCTTGGGAGACCCTGTGAAAGTGTGTCCTAGTCTGTGCAATGCTGTACCCTACACTAATACTCAACTAGTGCATGGTAGCGTTCAAAACATTCACCAATGCAAAGACCAGGATGGACAATAATAGCGGGCGTCACGCCTATATCCGCACTTGCTGCAGACACGACATCTTTTTGGGGGGGGGTTCGTTAAGTAGGGGTACTCGGGAGGACATAAAAAGGCCTCTCATGCAGCTGACTGCATTTGGTTGGGGATGTTAATGGGGGAAGTACGGGTGCTGCAGAAGTGGTGGGTTCCCAATTATTAGGATTGGCAAATGCAGCAGGAAGGGCATTATGGGCACGATGGGCCTGTGTTTGTCTTCTTCTTGGTGGCAGTGGGACACTACTTTTGCTTGCCACCTCACCAGCTTGAACTCCACTTATGGGACTCGCCACGTCACCAAGTGTTACTGCGACCGGGGTGTACTAGGCCGCTGGTGCTTGCCAGTTCACCAAAACACTACCAAAAAACTGTTAGCGATCGCAGGGATCAGGCCTGACTCTGCGAACGCTGCAGTTATGTGTTTAGTGTTTTGTAAGTGTCAGTGATTGATCAATACTGCACTTGGGTGGGCTGGGCTGGGCTGGGCTGGGCGGAGGGGCAAAACGCAGATGCTAGCAGGTATCTGGGCTGATCCCGCTAACACTGCATTTTTGGGAACCCTAAACTGCTGGGGATGCTAGTATAGATCTGATTGGATCAGATCTTGATCTGTTCAGATACTGTACCACTAAGGGAGGTATACGGTGCGTGCGTGGGTGTTAGCGGTACTGGCGCTAATCTGACGCTGCCTGGGGCGACGCATATCACCGCTGGGCGATCAGGGGGCTAAACCTTTATTCGGTAATAAATGGCGGGTGCCCTGACACTATAAAAAATAAACTAACTAACCAGCGTCACCCGTAACAGTTATACGGTGATCACTGGTGAAAGGGTTAACTAGGGGGCAATCAAGGGGTTAAAACATTTATTATGTAGTATATGGGGGTCCCTGACGCTATAAAACGCTGATGGCGAACCTAAATATTTACCTCCCTAACTAGCGTCACCAGTGACACTAATACAGCGATTAGAAAAATGATTGCTTGGTGACACTGGCGACGGGGGGTGATCAAGGGGTTAAAACTTTATTGGGGGGGTTAGGGGGGTACCCTAGACCTAAAGGGGGCTAACACTAACTGCCCTACCACACTAACTGTCACAAACTGACACCATGCAGTAATCAAAAAAAAAAAACTGCTTGGTGTCAGTGTGACGGGGGGGGGGGGGGGGGATCGGGGGTGTTGTGTGCCTGGCATGTTCTACTGAGTGTGTAGTGTTGTGCACTCACATTGATGTCTTCTCTCCTCGTCGCCGGAACGGAAAATACCGAGCCGAGGAGAGATGACATAATTTCCTTTGCTGCTGTTTAGCATACAGCAGCAGAGGAAGAAGCTGATTGGCTGGGAGCGATCGCGAGGGGGGGCCACGAATGGATGGTCTCCCCCTCGCCTCTCATCGCTCCCAGTCACAAGCCGACCGCCTTGGGCACCGGGGGGGTCCGATTGGACCCCCCGCCCGCGGGAGGCAGATCACGTACAGGTACGTGATTCTGCCTGCCCGTGCCATTCTGCCGCAGTATATCTGCGTGAGGCGGTCGGCAAGTGGTTAAATGACTTTTTTCCTTTGAAATGTCATTTTTCTGTCAGACTGTTCTAAACACGGGAAACATGCGCCCCTTTACAGGCATACTATAGACACCCCCCAGGTATGAAATTTAAAGGAATATTACACTTTTATTGTTTGACTTTAAGCATTATTAAAATCACTGCTCCCGAAAAAACGTCCGTTTTTAAAACTTTTTTTATGCATTGATACATGTCCCCTGGGGCAGGACCGGGGTCCCCAAACACTTTTTAGGACAATACCATGCAAATTAGCCTTTAAAATAAGCACTTTTGATTTAGAACGTTCGAGTCCCATAGACTTCAATGGGGTTCTAACGTTCGTGCGAAGTTTTGGTCTGTTCCCAAGTTCTGGTGCGAATCGAACCGGGGGGGGGGATGTTCGGCTCATCCTTAGTGCCAACTTTCTCCTTGGTTGAAGAGTAGACATATATTGTTTCCTTCATCGACTCCAGAAGGTATTGACAAGGGTTTGTACTTGTCTCCACTGATGTTTGTAAAGGTCCTTTTCACAAAACTCTCCAGCTGGAGCACCAACAAGGCCAGTCTTTTGAGTGAGTACTCAGCAGGTGTGAGAATCACTGGATCCTCAGAGTCACTTAAAATTGATGTCAAAGGTCTGGCATTAATGATGGCTGTGTCCTCTGCTATAAAAGGTCACTAGACATTAATGGGTAAGCCTTTCAGTTCCTACTTGCAAAAAGATGGAGTCCAGAATTCTGTGGGCTATGCAATTTTTTCCCAAACACCTCCCATGTGAGAAGAGTGAGGTGGGTTCAAAGTCCATGTGCAGCCTTGTTTACTCAAGTATCTTTCTACACTGAGAGTGTCCAAGTTGGAAGGAATTTGCAGTTCCTTTGCTACTCCTGCAAAGTTAGAACCTCTGTCAGAGCGAATGAGTTTCACTGGGCCTCTGATTGCAATGAAACGTCTAAGAGCATTAGAGCATTAATGAAACTTGAAGTGTCCATTGATTCAATCACTTCAATATGGACAGCTCGGATAGACATGCAGGTGAATATGACTGCCCAGGGTTTACTGTTTGAATGTCCCCCTTTATTGTACCGGGTGGTGACAGACCAGGTACCAAAAACATCAAGTCCAACATTAGTGAAAGGAGGATCCATGCTAAGTCTGTCAGATGGTAAATTGGCCATCTTTTGTGTCGGTAACATTCCACACAGTTTACGGCAGATAACACACTTGCTCACACATCTCTTAACTCCAACTATTCACAGTCCAGCAGCTCGTAATAGCTCCTTCAGTAAACAGTCGACCCTGGTGTTTTGTTTGGTCATGGCAGTGTTTAATGAGCAAGTAGTCAATATGATGGTGACCTGGAATCACTAAAGGATGTTTTTCTTAAAACTATAACTTGCCTTATTTTAAACGGCCCCCTACTCTCAACAGGCCATTTACATCAAGGATTGGATCAAGCTTCTTTAAAACACTGTCTTTAGGAACAGGTTTCTGGTTGGCAATGCAGTCAATTTCTTTAGCAAAGACTTTTCTGTACAGCAGAGATTATCCTGTTTTTAGATTTTTCAAAGTCAGCTACTGTGTAGACCTTTTTACAGTGGTGCCAACCTCTGCAATTGTCATGAGTTAGTGGATCACTTTTGTGGGACTGAGCTATGTGGATTAGGCAAGTGATAGCTCAAACAAGTAAAATCCAGGTGGAGAACCTGCTAAAATGGTAGGGTCTTAAATTGGTTGAGAAAAGTTGTTGTAACTGAGGTAGAAACCTGAGGGCGGATTTCCTGATGCTTGTCTACATCTATTAAATCAAATGTGGCAAAAGTCATTAGTGTTGCAGTCTGGACTGTGCAGAAAGGTGGGACCTGTGAACCAAGAAGTACTTTCAAGGCGACTGGCTGCAACAGATCCGGTTGTCAAGTCTGCATGATTGTAGTCAGTAGGCGCAAAATGCCATTGTTTTGGGTGGGTCGACCTCCTTATCCTCAACATTCTGTTATTGACATAGACATAGAAACGTCTAGTTTCATTGTAGATGTAACCTAGAACTACTTTACTGTCCGTATAGAACTCAGCTTCTTGAATCTGTATCTTTGTCTCCATTGCAATTAGTTCAGCTAGCTCTACAGCCAATACTGCAGCACAAAGTTTCAATCTAGTTATGGTGTGTTCAGGGAGTGGTGCAAGTTTTGCTTTACCCATTACAAACCCTACATGGCATTGCCCTTTAGCGTCTATGGTTTTGAGGTAGCCTATGGCAGCAATTACTTTAATAGAAGCATCAGAAAACACACAAAGTCTTTGCATCTGAACTTCTGTAGATGGCACGGGGGCATATGGACATGGAACTTTGAGGCTAGATAGAGCTGTGAGTCCTTCCACTCTACCCATATGTTTTTCCTGTCAGTTGGGAGAGGGTCGTCCCAGTCTAATGTCTCACAGGTTAAGTCTCTAAGTAGTGCTTTACCCCGGATGGTAACAGGTGCTGCAAAACCCATAGGATCATACAGGATGTTTATGGTAGACAGGACACCTCTACGGGTAAAGGGCTTTTCCTCTGTTTCCTTGGAAGGTAAAAGCGACAGCTTTTAAATCCCAAAGCAAACCAAGGCTGTGTTGCATGGAAAGTGAGTCTGTGCCCAAGTATAATGCCCCGTACACACGGTTGGACATTGATCGGACATTCCGACAACAAAATCCTAGGATTTTTTCCGACGGATGTTGGCTCAAACTTGTCTTGCATACACACGGTCACACAAAGTTGTCGGAAAATCCGATCGTTCTGAACGCGGTGACGTAAAACACATATGTCGGGACTCTAAACTGGGCAGTAGCCAATAGCTTTCATCTCTTTATTTATTCTGAGCATGCGTGGCACTTCGTGTGTACACAAATCTGACGCACAATCGGAAATTCCGACAACAGATTTTGTTGTCGGAAAATTTTATAGCCTGCTCTCAAACTTTGTGTGTCGGAAAATCCGATGGAATATGTGTGATGGAGCCTACACAGGGTCAGAATTTCCGACAACAAGGTCCTATCACACATTTTCCGTCGGAAAATCCGACCGTGTGTACGGGGCATAAGTCTTTTAACTTGCTAGAATGATCTTGGGCAGGAAAGGCTTCTATAACTTCCCTACTGTTGGAAGCAAACTTATGGAGTCTTAAGTTGGAGAAAGCAAGCATTGCCTGAGCTCTTTTGAGGAGACTGATTGTGGCTTCATTGGTGGGTAGTGATTTCAAACAGTCATCTACATAAAAGTCCTTGTCCGCAAATTGTCTGACATCTGACTCTCCAACTCTAGCAGTGTCTGAGGCCATAAATAGCAACTGAAGGGGAAGTACTGTTGCCAAATATGTGCACCCTCATGCGGTATTCTGTGTTGTCTACAGAGGTGTACTTGTCCCTGAACCAAAGTAACCTCAAAAAGATTGTGTGTTCTTCTTTAACAAGAAAGCAATGGAACATTTGTTGCATGTCTACCATAAATGCAACTGCATGTTTGCGGAAGAGGAGGAGTACTCCTAACAGTCTGTTGTTAAAGTCAGGTCCAGAGAGAAGGACATCATTCAGAGAGACATCCTCATGCTTGACACTAGAGTCAAACACTACTCTGATTTGCCCTGGCTTCTTAGGGTGATAGACTCCAAATATTGGTAAGTACTAGCATTCCTCTAAGTCTTTGAGGTTTGGAGCTATCTCTGCATGACCATTCTTGAATATTTTCTCCATGAAGGAAAAGAAGTGTTCTCTCACCTCTGGTTTTCTTTGAAGATTGTGCCTTAGGGAAGTGTAGTGTTTATATACTTGCTTCCTGTTAGGCAAAAGTTGTCTTTGTGGCCTGAAGGGAAGAGGTACAACCCAGCTATTAGACTTATCTTTCTCTATGCTCTTTTCCATAGCCTCCATGAAGAGCCTATCCTCAATGAACATTGCTACCTGATTATCCACCTTTGTTCTCCTGAACACTATGCATCCAAATGCCCCGTATACACGATCGGACATTCCGACAAATTTTTTTCCGACGGACGTTGGCTCAAATTTGCCTTGCAAACACACGGTCACACAAATCTTGTCGGAAATTCCGAACGCCAAGAATGCGGTGGTGTACAACATGTACGACGAGCTGAGAAAAATGAAGTTCAATAGCCAGTGCGGCTCTTCTGCTTGATTCCGAGCAATGCGTGGATCGTGCATCGGAATTGTGTACACACACTTGGAATTTACGATGACGGATTTTGTTGTCGAAAAATTTGAGATCCAGATCTCAAATTTTGTGTGGCGGAAATTCCGATGGAAAATGTCCAATGGAGTCTACACACGGTCAGAATTTCTGACAACCAGCTCCCATCGAACATTTTAGGTGGAAAATCCGACCGTGTGTACTGGGCATTAGTCATCTTGGTCACCATCATAGGTATTGCTGTCAGAGGGAACTTAGGAAAGGAAGAGGTACAGGGTTGCTGTGTGGTAGCTCCTTTATGAGGATGTGATTTTGACAGGGCTGGAAAAAGGAAGGATGACCATTCTCCAGGGTACTAGTGAACAAGTTTTTGACATATGTTGGTTTGTGTGCTCTGCCCAAGCAAACATCACTTATAATGACCCACCCAAGATCCAGTTTTTGGGCATATGGGGCATTGTGAGGGTTATTGATCTGCTTTATTGCTTTGTGGGCTTGCAAGATATCTCTCCTGATCATCTAGTTCTGGTATGAGATGTGCTATGTGATTCAGGTGAGTCTGGTGGACTGCTGCATCCGGTGTGGGGATCTCAGATCTGTTGTCTGAGATCTGATTGCACTCTATTATTATGGTCGGTAAGGGTAGACATGTCTTACTATCCATGGATTATATTTGTAGGCCATCAGCCCTTCTCCCCGCCATCTCCACTATACCTGCACAGGTCCTAAGGGAGTAAGGACTGCTGGGGCACTTAATGTTTAAAATGTCAAAAAACACAAATCTAGCTAGTGACTTTTTACTCACATCATCCAAGATGGCATAGAGCTTGACTGCTTTGTCTCTGTGTCCTTTTGGGTAAACTCTTACTAGACAGATTTTAGAACAGGATCTGCCACCTGTAATTGCTTTGCAGACTTCAGTGGACTGTGAAGCGATTGCTATTGCATCTGTACTAGAGTCCTTATCCTCCCCGCCATGCTCATTGTCACTATGGGCAGGTGGGGAGGTTCTTGGAGCTGGTCTTGGGTGCAGAGATGTGTTGTGATCTGTGCTGCCACACTCTGTACACTTAAACTGACCTCACAGTCCTTGGCAAAGCATGTTGATGAAGAGCAGCACTTGTAACAGATATTGTTCTCTTTGAGGAAGGCCTTGTGGTCCCGCATGGTCTTTGCTCTGAAGGTTCTGCATTTCAGAAGAGGATGTGGCATCTTACACAGAGGGCAGAACTTAGCAGGGTCACTGTCTTGATCCTCTGGCTGAGACTCTTCAGATCTTTGAGAAGAAAGAAGTTTTATGCACTGTTACTGGAGCCCTGTGTTGCTTAGTGCCAGAAGAAGTGACATAAGACATTGGAAAAATGAAGCTGGGATCATCTTTTGTTCCTGCTTGTATGTCTACAAAGTCCACAAACTCTCTAAAGGTTGGAAAAGGTACATTGTGTTTTTGTTTGTAGTTACAGCCATGAGTGATCCATCTTTCGTGCAACTCATAAGGAAGTTTTTATGCTAAGGAATTAATACCTCTAGCCGAGTCAAAAAAGAAAGGCCAGGTAAGTCTCCTACTTTAGCAACATGTAACTCCATACACAGGTCACTGAATTCTCTGAGTCTCTGGTAACCCATGCTAGGTATTTTTGGAAAGTCCTCTATCCTTTTAAATAGTGTACTCTATAGCCTCTGGCGAGCCATAACATCTATCCAGTCTGTTCTAGATGTTTGTAAAGTCTATTTCAGGGTGGTTTATAATAATGTCTCTGATTCTCTTAGCTTGCTCAGCAGAATCATTGCCAAGCCACTTTACAAGGAGATCCCTGCAGGATAGATCTAGAAATTTGATTGTACTCTAGAAAAAAAAATCTCCATGCTCTGTAATGCTGGGGGCGATCACTGAATTTTACAAGTCTTTGGGTAACCAACTCATGTTTTGCGAGGAACTTGACAAGGTCTACAGTAGCCTGATTAGCATTGGGGTAGGCTGCTGGTGTATCATGATGTGGTGACCTGGTAGAAGTCTCTTCTTTAGGCAGGCTGGGGTCATACTTGCATAAGGTTGGCGGCTTGTGCCAGCTTGTTTGATACTCCCTTGGAGTGAAAGCAGGTGTTCATTGCTTATATGAAGGCTGAGTATCTTGCGGAGTAGGAGGTTTGGTTGGAGCTGGAAAACCTGGATCTCGGTCAGATTCTTCTTACTTGTAGAACTGGGGTTCAGGGTCGGCCTCCTGCTGTTCTGCTTGATGTGACTCACTGACATCATATGTGATTTCTTGCTGTGGAGTACTGCATGGGTTAGAGAGTTGGTAGACATAATCTGAAGTGCGCTGCTTGGGATCTTGGTGGACCTCCTTTGGATCCAATATGCTGCTACCCACTCTTGACTCACTGTAGGCAGCTGCTTCTAATGCTTCTGCAATGGGGGCAGCAGTGTCTCGGTCCACTGCCAGCCTCTCCATGTCAACTTCTAGGATCGCCTGCTGCATTTTCAGAGATGCCTTCTGCTGAGCTCATTCAGCCTCCAGGCGTATTTTTTCCTGTTCCATGCATACTCTCCCCTGCTCTCTCTCTCCATGCGTACTCTGTCCTGCTCATTCTCTTGATCCTGCCTCACCTTTTCTGCATCAAGGTGAGCCTTTTCTCTTCTCATCTGCAACTCTTTGTCTGCGAATGCGGCCTTGGCCCTCGCTGTTTCAGCTTTCGAATAGGCAATTGCTGCTGCATTTGTGACAGACTGTTTGTAGGTCTTATAGCAGCACCATCTTGAATTTAAACGCATTGGATGAGCTTGCTCGCGACCATGTTCTGTAAGAAGCTTGACTGTGAGACATGACTGCAGTCAAGTAGCTGCCCTGCTATGTAGAGACCGCTGTTGTTCCAAGTGCGGGCATGCTGCGACTTAGGTAGCCTGGCTGCTTGCTTCACCTGCTGAAGGCCTGTTTTATCTAAGGCATCTGACTGTATGGACACTGCATAGCCCCAGGCTGTAAAGTCTTCCGAAGTCAGCTTATCATCACTTCAGAGGTCAGTAAAAATGTCACTCCTCAGCTTAAAAAATGTCACTGTTCTGCCTCTAGGACAGAGAGCTAAACCTACTTGCTCTATAAATGTTAGATACCATATTTCTTTGATATTAGATTCTTCGGAACAAGCCAGGTGAAACTACAAATTGATAAAATAATCAATCAGTACAATATTGCATATCATAAAGGAAATCATAAGATGAAACAATCAGCGACACAAGTAAAAAATATTGTGATGTTTAAATAAGATAACCTAATAATAAACGTGCACAGCTGCTAAACATTCCAAGTGGTACACCAAACTAATTTCAAAATAGATAGTAAATAAATAAATGTAGCACTATGTGTAAAAATATATACAAATATAAAGTGCAAATCTCTAAAATATAAATACTATTTATGAATGAATAGCCCATAAAATGAAAAAATTAAGAAATAAAACATGAAAAATGAAAAACTCTTGTGTTCAGTGTATCCACACAATTCCACCACAGTGATTGTTCGTCCTCAAAAGGAATGCACACCACCACCAGTTCAAATGCTCGCGCACCTCCCAGATCAGTCAAAACTCATATGGGGATCTCCCCACAAGCTCTTTGCTCTCACTTCCTCTTCCCAATTAATGGTGGGTAATCCAGATGGCTCTTTTCTTAATGGTAATTCAGCTCATTAACATCCAAAGAAACGAATCTCCTCCCAGCTTGGCTCAAGATTCCATGAGTTCAGGACATGTAAATAATAAGTATAGAGACCATAGTGTTCTCCGTATAAAAAATTTATTCAAAGCCCCCAAACACTTGCACTTACAAGATAAAACTTTTAAAATCACATATAAACCTCCAGAGTAGCACCATTATGTCCACATGCACAGTGCCTGGCTGGACATCACTATCAGCACTTCCTTCTAGACGCGTATCGGCCAATCGCAGGCTTTCCTCAGTAGAAGGGTGGGCTGATCCCTCTAAGCTAATTTGTAGTGTATTGTTGCTATAGCAACCCTCCGGGCATCGCCACGGCTCAGTCTGTGGTGCAGAAAAAACCTCCCTCTGCCTGTGTCTCCAGGACACACAAATACCAAGACCAGGGAGTGTGTCTCTCTCACTGCTAACTTGCAGTAAGATCTTAACCTTTCTAAGCACCCGCAGACCTACATGACAATCTCCGGTTACAATCTATCATAAGCTAAGCATAATTACATACAAAACAACTACCTATACTAACAATCTAAAATTACATAATTATGTTTAAAAATGCCATATTTATTATAAACCAACAAAATTATATATATATATATATATATATATATATATATATATATATATATATATATATATATATATAAATATATATATGTGTTACGGGACTAAATTGATTTAGAATTACCATTCAAATTTTAAATATAAAAAGTGTACTTCATTATGTCCATGTATATATAGGGTCACCACTCCCATAACAAACACATAGATTTTTTTTTAAATTAAAACTATATACATATAAAATTTTAAAATATATATCATATATACATTAAAAAAAACTATAAAAATAAAAAAAAATAAAAATAATAATAATTTAATTAAAAAAAATAAAAAATAAATTAAAAAAATTTAAATTAATTAAAAAAATAATCCTATATTTCCTACTAAGCTTTGTACATATCATGAAGGGTTACCTAAAATCACCCATTATAGATGAAACAGTTCAGATCAAAATCTATATTGAGCCCCCTGGGCGTTAAAACCTGGGTCTCATATATCCAAGCTGATTCACGTTGGCTTGATTGTCTTATGAAATTACCCCCTCTCCAGTGATGTTTTACCTTTTCTATGGCCCAAAACTTTAACTGACTGGGATTTCTATCATGGACTTCCCTAAAATGTTTAGAGACACAATATTCTTTTTTTCCTTTTTTGATCGTGTTGATGTGCTCACGCACCCTAACACGCAGAGGTCTAGACCTACCTACTGGAGTTTGCATGAACACTCCAACATATATACAACCCCTTCAGAAGAACAAGTGATGAAATCTTTTATCTTGTGTACTTTACCCGTGGCCACAAATTCACATTTCTTTTTTGGATTACTTCCATTAGTTGTTCTGCAGGCCAAACACTTTCCAAAAGGCATAAAAGCCAGTGAGGAAGGAAGTTAAGGTTGCTACAGTATTATTATGTTTGTTGTCGGGGGGGTCTAGGGCTCCCAGGGCTAATATATCTCTTAGGTTGGGTGATTTTTTGTACACAAATGAGGGGTGCTCAGGCAGAACACCACCCAATAATTTATCTTGTAGTAATACACTCCAGTGTCTCCTAATAATATTCTCAATTTTATTCTTTTGAATATTATAACTCAGCACAATCCTGTATTCATCTCTCTCCTTCTTAGGTACCCTTTCTTTAGTAATTCTTTAGTAATTATGGACATTTCTGTCCATATTTCTCACCTCTTCTAGTTGTCTCTTCACTAATTCACTATCATAACCTTTTTGTAAAAATTTCTCCTCAAAAATAGCAGCTTGTTCCTTCAAATCCTCTGCCTTGGAGCAATTCCTTTTGAGTCTAACAAATTGACCCCTGGGTACATTCAACAACCAGGGTTGATGATGACAACTATCAATGGCTATATAGCAGTTTCTATCCGTGGGCTTACTATAATTTTTTGGAAAGATCTTCCCCTCTTGTACATATATTTGCACATCTAGGAATACCATTCTGTTTTTTATCATAGTTCCTAGTTACTGTATTTATTGGCGTATAACACTCACTTTTTCACCATGAATATTGGGTGCGAATAGCGTGTGCGTGTTATACGCCAATACTTCAATTTTAGCTGCCTCGGAGGGGACAGGGAAGGAGGCGGGGCGAGCGCCATCAGATTACATACAGTGAGAAACTCCTGTTTACTTGGTGGCCTCTGTAAGAGGACCACTGGACCACTGTCCTGTCTATCATAGGAGATTCTCACTGTAATCTGTCGGCGCTTGTCCCGCCCCCCTCCCTGTCCACTCTAGGCTGCAGATGGGCATCGATCAGGCTGCACTGATGGCAATGGTGAGGCTGCTGCATTGATGTGGACTGGTGAGGCTGCATTGATGTGGACTGATGAGGCTGCATTGATGTGGACTGAAGAGGCTGCATTGATGGCACTTGTGAGGTTGCAGATGGGTATTGATCAGGCTGCATTGATGGCAATGGTGAGGCTGCAGATGAGCACTGACCCTTATTTTGCTTCAAAGTTCCTTATTTAAAATTTAAGTTTTTTTCCTGAAACTTCCCTCTTAAAATTAATGTGCGTGTTATACGCCTGTGCGTGTTATACGCCGATAAATACGGTAATTTATTAGGGAGTGGAGACTAGGCTCATCTCATCTCCAAATCAAGAACAGGTCATCTATAAATCTATAGTAACCTATCAGTTCTTCTGGTTTATCTTCAAAAACTGCTTTTGACTCCCAGTGTGCTAAAAACAGGTTAGCCACACTTGGAGCAAAACGAGCGCCCATGGCTACACTGTTTTTTTGTAAATAATAATCTCCATCATACCAGAAGTAGTTATGTAAAAGTCCAAATTCTAAACACTGCAGAAGGTATTTACGCTGCTTAATTTCCAAAAAGGAGTTATTTAGTGCCATTTTACCGCATTCCTTGCATCTTTATGTTTAATTATAGTGTATAGCGAACTTACATCCGCTGTAACTAAGAAAAAAGGAGAATTATCCATAATAATACTACTTAAATTTTGTAATAGGTGCTTCGTGTCCTTTAAATAAGCAGGTGTAGACGTTACTAGGGGTTGTAAAAAGGAGATCCAGGTACTGACCTAATCTGGAGGTTAAAGAATCAACCCCATTTATGATAGGTCTTCCTGGAGGTCTCAAATTGTTCTTATGTATTTTCGGGAGAAAATATATGATGGGGGTATGACATGAGGATGGATATAAATATAGAACAAATTGTAGCGCTTAAAACACACATATATTATTGGCATGTCCCTGTTGAAGGTCATTGGACCGAAACGCGTAGGGTGGCTTTTACAGACCCTATACACTGCTTTTTACTTTGTGATCACCTTTTATATGTATTGTGGTTTTTTATGAATAAAAATACCCAGAGTCACACTATGTGGAAGCATTCCTTCTTTTTTCCACATATCCTGGGGAACTGAGAAACCACTTTGCTTTTTGGAATCCATTTTGGCTCTGCTTCAGTGGATAAAGAGGGGACGTCCCGGCCTTCCAGAGGCTCTACCCTTGCCTCCAACACTTCACCACTTTGCCCTGGGTGGCATTAAGCTCCATTGATTCTATGCTCATGGCAGTAGAATCCAACCTCTCCGGTAAGCGTATTCCATCTATTCGCTAAAGTTGATGACATACAAGTTGACGGTTGGGAAGCAGACAGGATTGATACACGGATCATTTATTTTCACTGCGGACTATTGTCCTTTTGGATTATATATTCCTTTCTTTCTTGGGACATTATGTTTATATGCACTTTGAACTTTTTATTCACCATTAATATATGTGTGTTTTTAGCACTACAATTTATTCTATATTTGTTTCCTTTTTTGTCAAATGATTTGTAGCAGCTGGTTTTGTTTCTTTTGGGTAGCGCATTAATCATCCCCCTTTTTCACTGGATATAAATAATCAGCTTCTTTTTTACATAAAATATTTTTTCCAAACCTTTAGTTACCAACACGGACAACTTGTCTCTATATTGTTTTACTGGATTAGACAACAGTAATTCGTACGTACCTGTGTCACCCAATAATCTTTCCATCTCTTCCTTATAATATGTACGAGACATTACAACCACCACCCCCCCTTATCCGCTGGTCTGATCACCACCTCTTTCTTTTTTTTCTAAATGCGGATCCTTTGTTTAATGTGTTCTGAATCTGACCCTTTCAGATTTTTAATTGTTCGAGATCATGCATTACCAGATTCTTGAAAACTTCCGTAAACTTATTATCAGGAACGGGTGGATTAAATATAGATCTGTTCCGTAATCCTGTACCAGTCATGGAATTTTGGGTAGGCAAATTGGTAGTGTTGGAAATAAAAAAAATTTAATATCTAATTTTCTCATATACATCTGTATGTTAACATAGGTGTCAAATTTGAGTCCCTTATCCATCGCTCTTATTTCATTACTATCCAGGGGACACCACTTAAGTTGAAAATCCCTTCCCCTATTGGTGCTTTCTTTTTTGGATTTTCCTTCCGGCTCTCTTACCTCTCCTTCTTTTCCTGCTGCTCCATATGTCTTTCCATTGTATGTTTCCTCTTGTACCCCCCTCCTCGGGGCACCTCCCTGTCCTAAAAAATCCTGGTCAGCTTCTTCCACATATCCATCTAATGGTGCATATCTTTTCTGCATCCGGTTTCCTGTTCGGATCCATAGTAACCCTCCTGCGATCTACCATAATCTTGTTGGGGTCGATCATAAAATTGGGGTGTTCTATAATTAGATTGTAACTAAAAAAATTGGTGGAAAAACCTGCGCTAATGAGCAAGACAAAGTAAATAAAAAATGCTTAAATTCACAAAATGCAGCTGCAACAAAATACTTCAAATATCCATAAAGTAAAAAACATATAAACTAAAATTGTGCGCTAGCATAACATGTAATGAGGTTTTACAATTAGAAAGCTCCTTGGGGTAATGCCCGGAGCTACAATATGTTTAAATCCCAATGCAGAGAAATAACAAAACAACAAATTAAGGTTGTAAATTATATCATATCTCCATAAAAAATTAATAGAAAAAGAAGTGAAAGTTCTGAAGATGCGATTGGACGCTCAATCGTTTAAAAGACACCACATTCAGTCCATGAAAAACAAGTTAGCAAAAACAAAATATGTGAGGAAGAAAAGCCATTCCTTTGGTGTGTCACATCAGGGTAGAAAGGTGAAAAAGGTGCAGAAACACTTCCAAGCCACCATTAGTTGCGGGAGAGGAGTAATGGATGTGCCCTTACCCCATTTGTTGGACCTCCTCTGTGGCGAGGTCATACGAGCTTGCAGATATAACCCTCTGCAGGGACAGATAAGATATAGATGTCCGGGTCTTGTTTACGAGCACCACCAACTCAGAGCTTATCTTACTGCTGCAGCGTCAGGAGGGAGACTGATTGGCAGTTGTTATATTAACCAATCAAATGCTGTCTGGCACGAGCAAAGTATACAGAGACAAACACCCCTACAGGGGTACCGAGCGACAGAGTGGGTGCCTTGGGATGGGTGTTATTCAATCCGGTACTGCTGCTGTTCCTCTGTGCTGTGTGATCCCTTCAGTGGTTCCAGGATGAGCTGTGCGTTCCAAATAGTCCTAGCTCCTTTTCTATTTTTTTTTATCCTCAATTTCAATTCTCCTGATAATCTAATAAAATCAGGTTCCTCTTTATGTGGTTCCACTTTATCCCTCAAGATTTTTATTTGAGCATCAAGGTTTCTGATTTTTGTTTGTTTGCATTTGAAAAGAAATTGCAGGAGTTCCACTCCTTTGGTGTTAAAAAAGGAAAACCACTCATGCATGGATTGCTCGTCCGACAACCCATCATTGGGTGGAACATCCCATCTTAAGCGTCATGGTACTATATCCTTTTGAATGTACTTATCAAAAGTTACCATATCCCACCAAGCTCTGCTTTTTTTTCTCAAAAAGATTACTAAGTTTTTTAAAAGAGCTCTTTAAATCACCTGTTTATTTAACATTAGTGCTCCCTGAAAAAACTTTATCTAAATCAAGATCTCTGTGTTCAAGTAAATTAAAAATATCCATAATGGCTGCTAATTGGGTAGTGACAATATAATAAAAAACAAGTAAAAAAGGCGCAAAGCAGGTATACCTCACATAACAGATCCTAAATAGTCCAATGGCAGGATTGGTGTATATAGATGTATATACAGGAGAAAGTCAATCAGGGCTGCCACCAAAAAAGACCAGAAGCAAGGTCCAATAGGCTGAGGAAGATAAAACAAGGAAAAGGGGCGCCTCTGAGTATATATCAATAATCATTTATTTACAACAAACAATATCCACTCACATGGAAGACTGTAGTATTGCGTTCCGGTGCATCTCTGAGTAGAGGAGAGGCTGGAGGACCACAAGTCTCAGCAAGTCCGTGCAGTGCTGGTCACACATCAGGTCCTGGCAGGGATGGATGGTGGTGACTGAACACGGTGGGAGCTCCCTCGGGTCTCCAGATAGCACTTCCGGATTGGTGGTGGGTTTAGAGTGACATAGACCAACGGTCTGTGGGTTCCAGGGAGGGGGTAAGGGGACGCCAAAGCTGATCGCCGGGCGCGCTGCCGTCTGAGGCTCATACGGCTCCGTGATAGAGAGATGGTGACGGCCGTACAGGGAGCCAGAACGAGGCCTGGAAAGCAAGCACAGCGCGGCGCCGGGCCGTGACGTCACAGCTATGCGACGCGTTTCCGAGTCTGCGCGCTATTGGTGACAGGAATAGCGGCACTCCTTTCTCAAGCATAAGGGGCGGATGTTATGGCAGTCCTTTTATAGTCTTTGGGAGGGGGGGGGGCGGGGCTGTATCCGGATACACTGAGCTATGGGCATGTGTATTATATCTGGTATTGCCCATAGCTGCAGTGTATCTGGATACAGCCCCGCCCCCCCCCTCCCAAAGACTATAAAAGGACTGCCATAACATCCGCCCCTTATGCTTGAGAAAGGAGTGCCGCTATTCCTGTCACCAATAGCGCGCAGACTCGGAAACGCGTCGCATAGCTGTGACGTCACGGCCCGGCGCCGCGCTATGCTTGCTTTCCAGGCCTCGTTCTGGCTCCCTGTACGGCCGTCACCATCTCTCCATCACGGAGCCGTACGAGCCTCAGACGGCAGCGCGCCCGGCGATCGGCTTTGGCGTCCCCTTACCCCCTCCCTGGAACCCACAGACCGTTGGTCTATGTCACTCTAAACCCACCACCAATCCGGAAGTGCTATCTGGAGACCCGAGGGAGCTCCCACCGTGTTCAGTCACCACCATCCATCCCTGCCAGGACCTGATGTGTGACCAGCACTGCACGGACTTGCTGAGACTTGTGGTCCTCCAGCCTCTCCTCTACTCAGAGATGCACCGGAACGCAATACTACAGTCTTCCATGTGAGTGGATATTGTTTGTTGTAAATAAATGATTATTGATATATACTCAGAGGCGCCCCTTTTCCTTGTTTTAGTGACAATATAATGCAAATCATAAGATGAATCAATCAGCGTCACAAGTAAAAAATATTGTGATGTTTAAATAAGATAATAAATGTGCACAGCTGCTAAACATTCCAAGTGGTACACCAAACTTATTTCAAAATAGATAGTAAATAAATAAATGTAGCACTACGTGTAAAAATTATATATAAACATAAAGTGCAAATCTCTAAAATAAATAAATCCTACATATAAATGAATAGTCCTTAAACTGAAAAAAAATGAAGAAATAAAACATGAAAAATGAAAAACTCTTCTTGTGATCCGTGTATCCACACAATTCCACCACAGTGATTGTTCGTCCTCAAAAGGAATGCACACCACCACCAGTAAAAATGCGCGCTCACCTCCCAGATGAGTCAAAACTCATATGCGGATCTCCCCACAAGCTCTTTGCTCTCACTTCCTCTTCCCAATCAATGGTGGGTAATCCAGATGGCTCTTTTCTTAATGGTAACTCAGCCCATTAACATCCAAAGAAACAAATCACCTCCCAGCTTGGCTCAAGATTCCATGAGTTCAGGACATGTAAATAATAAGTATAGAGACCATAATGTTCTCCGTATACAGATTTATTCAAAGCCCCCAAATAGACAAGTTGCACCTACAAGATAAAAACTTTTAAAATCACATATAAACCTCCAGAGTAGCACCATCATTTCCACATGCACAGTGCCTGGCTGGACGTCACTATCAGCACTTCCCTTCTAGTCACGTATCAGCCAATTACAGGCCTTCCTCAGTAGTTAGGTGAGCTGATCCCTCTAAGCTAATTTGTAGTGTATCGTTGCTATAGCAACCCTCCAGGCGTCGCCACAACTCAGTCTGTGGTGCAGAAAGAACCTCCCTCTGCCTGTGTCTCCAGGACACACAAATACCAACACCAGGGAGTGTGTCACTCTCACTGCTAACTTGCAGTAAGATCTTAACCTTTCTAAGCACCCGCAAACCCGCAATCTCCGGTTACAATCAATCATAAGCTAAGCATAATTACATATAAAACAACTACCTGGCGGAGTCTAGCAGAGCAGACATGCATTGTTAGAGCTCCACACCGCTGAGGAGAGAAGAGAAGGACAAAGCGGAGCCTGCAGGCTCAAAAGGTATCCATTTGAACCTTTTTGCCCCAGGGAACAAACTGTGAAAGTTTGGGCAGGAAATATGGTACTGGGAGGAAGCCGTGGCAGAAATAAAAATCACCTCACAAAGAGCTCACAGGCACTCACTGCAACTAAAGCAGCTCCAGTCACCTCACAATATACAGCATCAGGGCGCTCTCACAGGCAGAAAATGTCACAGCAAGACTCTCCATTTGAGTCAGATACAGAACAAATCCTCTCACAAACTTCTCCACAAGACTCCTCAGCATCCCCAGTAATATTATTACAATTTGAAAAGATGCTTCATAAGGCTTTAAAACAAACCTCAGACCAAATAACAAAAAGCCTAACCAAAGAAATAAGAGAGCTGGGAAACCGCACCGCAGCCTTAGAAATAAAAATGGATGAAATTGAAATTACAACCCAAAAAAATATAACAGAATTGGAACAATTAAAAGAAGAGAATTTATGGCACCAGACAGGGGTGTCCACTGTCGCCCCTACTATTTGCACTGTGCGTGGAACCTTTGGCCGCCTCGATCCGGAACAATCCGGACATACGGGGGATAATGGTCAGGGATAGGGAATTTAAAATCTCTCTATTTGCCGATGACATTATCCTTACACTGACCCATCCTCATCTCACCCTCCCGGTTCTACATAGGGAATTAGACAATTTTAGAGCTCTCTCAGGCTATAAAACCAATGCATTAAAATCGGAGGCCCTACCTTTACATATCCCTGAAGCTGAACTTGCACTCTTAAAAGCCAACTTCCATTACAACTGGAAAACGACAGCTCTAAAGTACCTAGGGACCTATATCACCCCCAAATATGTCACCCTATACCAAGAAAACTTTCCTCCCCTCTTCCACTCTATCAGAACATTGCTGACACAGTGGAAAAAGCATCATATCTCCCTTTTGGGCCGTATAGCCTCTATTAAGATGACCATCCTCCCGAAGCTCCTATATCTTTTCCAAACCCTTCCTATCCCTATACCACTTAAACACTTGAAAAAGCTCCAGTCGGAGCTACTCCAATTTGTCTGGAACTATAAAAGGCATAGAATACCGAGGACGGTAATGCTGGCGTCGCGCAGGAAGGGAGGACTAGCTTTCCCCGACATTACTAAATACTATCAGGCTGCGCAATTAAGAGCGATAGCCTCATGGTTCACTCAAAAATCATTTAATAAATGGACCGAAATCGAAAAGCTTTGGCTAGCTCCAATACACCCGAACAACCTTCTATGGAGTGCGGAGGCGGAGGTGCCCCCCGGGCGGATGCTGGGCCCCATGTCATTGTTACGACGAACTTGGCGTGCACTGGCCCGACCTCACAAATTGTCCTCAGAGAGATCACCACTGACCTCTTTTATCTGCAATCCCAAAGTGCCAGATAGCCTCACACACCAGATGTCTTACCCTTGGTCCTCTAGAAACTTATTTCATTTTGGAAGTATAGTGGAACCTAGAACTCGTAAATTATTATCTTTTTCAGAATTACAAGCAAAATACGACCTGCCAAAACAGGCATTCTACGGATATTTACAAATTAGGCACTACGCACTGACTATAACCCCGAACCTGCAGTTCTCTCCACCATCCCCCTTTGATTCTATAATACTAGAGGGGAATGCACAGAAAGGGGTCATTTCGGGAATTTATAAGATCCTAAATGCCATCTCCCTAGAGGAGCAGGGAAAACACTCATACATGCTTAAATGGGAGAAAATCCTTGAAGAAGAACTACCTCTAGCACAATGGCAGGCGATCTGGAATCAAACAGCAAAGAGTTCAATGTGCACCCTTTATAAGGAAAATGCATACAAAATTTTGTTCTTCTGGTATATGACCCCAGATGTACTCCATGCAATTTTCCCTGCTACCTCAGACCGGTGTTGGCGCTGTCAGGGAGCAAGGGGCACCCTCGTACATATCTACTGGGAGTGCCCACTGATTGTCCCCTTTTGGGATAAGGTCCAGCATCTATTGTCCCACCTTTTGGAACTGCAGGTCCGAGCTTCTCCAAAGTTCTTTTTACTAGGACTATCACCACTCAAACTTCGCACACCATATAAGAAACTAGTAAGGCATATACTCACAGCGGCCAGATGTCTAGTAGCCCTAAACTGGAAACGCTGTTCCCCACCCTCTCCTGAAGATCTTTACTCCAGAATTAAAGACGTTGAACTGATGGAGAGAATGACGGCTAGAATGCAGGACAGACTGGAGGCACACAATGGGGTGTGGGAGCTGTGGCATCTCCGGGAGGACCCACCATGACCAGGTACCAACCCTACTCAGATGGCTTACCTTATACTTCCCCCCCTCTCTCCCTCTTTCTCTCTTCCTTCCCTTCTACTCGTTCCTCTACAACACAGTTATTAAAGATTTGAATTTTCATAGGCATTACCTTACATTAATGTAATTGAATTAACATTCTCTACTTACAAAAGGAATGGCTAGCAGTTAAACAATGATATATCTTTGAAACTTAATATGATCTCAAAACCTCTATATCATAAGTATATGTTTGATTGTGGATAAGATATGTTGAATAATATTTACAACTTTCCATGCTCCTTTATTCTGTATTGCAACCAAGAATGAAACAATAATAAAAACTGTTATTTGAAAAAAAAAAGAAGAGAATTTAATACTTCAAACTAAGCTCAAAGATTACGAAAATAGAGCCAGACGTTCAAACTTGTGCATAAGGGGAATACCTGAAACTGTGACAGACCTGCAATCTACTATTACTGCTCTATTACAAGAACTAAAGCCAGATATCCCTATTAAACGTTTAGAAATGGACAGAGTACACAGAGCCCTCACAGCCAAAAAGAAAGATGGACCCCCACGTGATATAATCACAAAATTTCATTATTACAGAACGAAAGAACAAATACTAATTGCTGCAAGAGAAAAAAAGGAACTTAATTTTCAAAGACACAATTATCACATTTTTGCTGACCTATCCCAACTTACTATTACTAAAAGACGATCCATGAAACCCCAACTAATGGAACTGCAACGCCACAACATTATGTATCAATGGGGCTTCCCCTTTTCAGTCAGATTTAACTACCAAGGTACAATTTACAGAAGCAGATCAGCAGATGAACTACAACAAACCCTTTTAAAATTAAATGTGACAGAACCCACAAGCAGCAACTCTCCCACACGCAGAAGAATGGCATCATCTTCACCTTCAGGCAGCACCCAGAAAATTTCAGAACAAAATGGGAATCATCATTTTCACAAAAGAGGCCGTTATGCCACATCATCCATGGACCAAGAAGATTCAATGGACTGACATCCTAATTCCTGATATCTCTTCATTTATTATACTAAGAGATGGTTCTCTATAAAAAACCTGTATTTATAGCTGAATGTAACTGCATTCTGATAGTCACACACTGTGTGGGATCATGTTACATTCCAGTTATATTTCTTATTACTTCTGATTCATATAGCCTTAGAATATATAAGTGAAATAAGGAAATTCTTGTTCAGTTATATATTTTCAGGTAATAACAATAGATTTATTACTTTTTAGGACAAATATGTTCAATAATCCAGAAGTAATGGAAGCTTTTTCTTTCTTTTCTTAAAACAAATATATTATTACCTAACTAGTTCCTAGAACTATGTTTTTATTTATTCTAATCTGAAGCAATACAACCTCAATTTTATGAGTTAACATATCTAAACAGTTACATATGAATAAAATATGTAATTGTTTACTCTAAAAGGGTTAAAATCCCAAAATAATTCAAACTATCTTCATCAATACCAAAGTTATTAACAGTACCTTTCTAACTGAATTATTTAGCATAGAGCAAGACTAACCATATACAACCACCCTGGAATAAATAATTTCAACAAAAACTATATTCTGCACTCCAATTAATGAATCATCATTTTGATGTCTTTTGACATAGCACTTCTCTCCTGTAAGCGGAAGATCCGTGTACCCCCATTAGCCCTCCTCATTCTCCCAACCATATTATGTGGGAGTGTGACGAAGGCACTTATTCCCCTGAGAGAGATATTTATTCTCTTTCACAGGTAAATTGTGATTACTTGCAAAAAATAATTTATACAATGTATCATCTAATCTCATATGTTTTTTGTTTACTCTTTACTCCAGAATTCACTGGTTTCTTTCCTATCTTTTCATCTCTTCAGTCCACACAGGTTGATCGACGCAGTCAGCTCTGCATAACAAAAAGTAAGTCAAAACTATTTGATCTGTTGCCATGGCACCACTGAATATACTTTCCCTGAATGTTCAGGGAATAAATGTCCCTCAAAAAAGGACCAAAGCTTTCCGTACTTTCCATAACAAGAAGGCTCAAATAGTATGCCTCCAAGAAACACACTTCACCAAAGATTCTACTCCAAAATATATTTCTTCTTTTTATCAACAAATTTACACGGCTTCTGCCTGTACCAAACAAAGGGGTACTCTAATTGCATTTCACCGATCCACACCATTCACCTTATCATCAGAAATTAAAGACCCAGAAGGTAGATACCTGATACTCATGGGTTATATAATGGATACAGCAATCACGGTGATTTCCTACTACGCTCCTAACAAACAACCTACACCATTCCTCTCACATATATTACAAGTGATTAATACACACAAAATAGGAACAGTGATAATGTGCGGGGATTCGAACCAGGTCCTCCTCCCATTTCTAGATAAATCACCTTTTACACCATCCAAAATAACCTCTAGATTACCTTTTTCTCAACTTCTTTCCAAATACAATCTGGTAGATTCGTGGAGAGAAAGTAACCCAATGAAAAAGAAATTCACTTATTTCTCGCACCCTCATCAAACCTTCACCAGAATAGATCATATTTTTCTAACAATAGGAATGATACCAGAAATTATTGCATCAGATATAATTCCGATTCCGTGGTCTGACCATAATGCAGTATACACTACTATAGCCTCAGCCATACCAAAAGCGCATGACCCAACGTGGTACTTACCGGACATAATGCTCAAACACCCACTACATCAGATGGCCTTTGAACAAGCTTTAAAGGAATACATATCAATTAATAATACAACAGACATTTCCCCAATAACACTGTGGGAAGCTCATAAGCCTGTCTTGCGTGGTACAATACAAAGACAAATGGCACTATTTAAACGGGAACGCAAAAATCTAGCAAAAAAACTAGAACTCAATTTTAATGCAGCCTACATATCATTCCAAGATAATCCATCTCAGAGTACAAAATCTCATCTGGAAAAATCTAGATTGGAATACGATCTATTTCTCACTGAGTCAGTTGATAAATCCCTCAAACGCTCCAAACACAATTTCTACATGAATACAAACAAACCAGGTACATATTTGGCTCGGGCATTAAATTCAACTAACAAATCTTTCAAACCAATACGTTTGAAATTATCAAAAAATGTTTATACTTGTAATCCAGTTAAAATAGTCCATAAATTTCACTCACATCTCGCAACTTTATACAAGACAAAAAATGAATTTAATCCTACAGAGGCTGAATCCTTCTTCTCAAAAATAACCTTACCTGAGTTGTCTCAGAATCAAAAAAGCAGTTTGGATGAGCCTATAAATATAGATGAAGTTGCTAACGCCATAAAAGACCTAAAACTTAACAAAAGACCAGGCCCAGACGGCTACTCGGCTTTATACTATAAAACATTCTCAGAAATACTCTCTCCCATTCTCACTGAAACTTTTAACAAACTTCTAGAAGGACATTCTTTTCGGCAAGAAACACTAATGGCAGCTTGTATGATCCCAAAACCCATTTCTGATGATACTTCCTGTGTGAATTATCGGCCTATCTCTCTGTTAAACCTTGATATTAAATTATTAGCAAAAATAATAGCAAAACGCCTCAATAGCATTATAGGAAAATTAATACATAGAGATCAAGTAGGCTTCATGCCAAATAGACAGGCAGGCGATAATATACTCAGGGCAGTGTTATTGGCACATATTGCTAAAAAACGGAAAATCCCTTTATGTTTTCTATCTCTCGATATTAAGAGGGCATTTGACACAGTATCCTGGCAATATATGCAATATTCATTACAAAAATGGGGTTTTGGACCCCACTTTTTAACATGGATCAAAGCATTATATAATAAACCCAAAGCCTATATAAAATATGCTGGATACAAATCTGATGCCTTTAATATCGAAAGAGGTACCCGACAGGGTTGCCCATTATCTTCCTTATTATTTGCCCTTATACTCGAACCCATGGCCCAGTACATCAGAACAAACCAAACTATAACTGGCATTGAAGTAGGAGGTATTACACACAAATTATGTATATTTGCAGACGATATATTACTTTTTCTATCATCACCACAGGTCTCTGGTCCTAACTTAATACCAGCTCTTGATGGATTTGCAGCCCTATCTGGCCTTATGATTAATCCTAAGAAATGCCTAGTGCTTAATATTTCGCTCACAAACATGGAATTGATCCCGGCTAGGGCTGCACTCTCATTCACATGGGCAGAAAAATCAATCCCATATCTTGGAATTCATTTAACAGCATCTCATTCTGACTTATTCTCAACCAATTATCCTCCTGTATTAAGACAGATCACAAATCTAATAAAACAATGGTCGCAACTTCCTTTATCCTGGATAGGGAAGATTAATGCAATCAAAATAACTATTCTACCCAAATTGCTTTATCTATTCAGAGTCCTCCCTATTCCAATTCCTTCCTATTTTTTGAGAATAGTACAAAAAAGAGCAACTTCGTTTATATGGGGCTCTTCTAAACCACGTATACCTATACACACACTACATCTACCCAAAAATAAAGGAGACCTGGGATACCCTAATTTTACTAACTACTACAGAGCAGCACATTTGGCCAGTCTGTCCAAATACCATGCAAAACAGGAAATCCCATTATGGGTATTTATAGAGGCTTCAGAAAATGACCCTCTATTAATATCAAACTTGTTATGGCTTGATCCTAAAGACCGCTTTAAAATTCATAATCCCATAACTAAACACTTCTTATCTCTCTGGGATAAACTAAAAACCAAATATCAGTTACAATCTCCACACAATCCTCTCCTTTCTTTTATCAGAAATCCGGCCTTTTATCCGGCATGGATCTACCCAAATTCTTTTAAAGCTTGGACAACATCCGGCATTCAGACACTAAATGACTTCATAGCATCTAAATCATTCCTTTCATTCCCATCGCTTAGAGAAAAATATGATCTACCAAACTCTGAGATATTTAGATATCTCCAAATCAAAAATTTCTATACACCATTCCTAAAGGGGGATACACCATTATCCCAATTATCCATTTTTGAATCAATTTGTACAAAAGATCTATTTGCTAAAGGTACAATTTCATCACTTTATAATCAATTATATGGAGTAGTAAATCTTAATAGACCCTCTTACGTTCAGAGGTGGGAGGAGGACCTGGGACGAACTTTAGAAGACACGGACTGGTCTAACATATGGCTCACATCTAAGTCATCTTCACCCAACATCTTAGCACTGGAGACAAATTATAAAGTCCTAACTCGCTGGTACATTGTACCTGCTACAGTGGCAAAATATTCACCTAATACCTCAGCTCTTTGTTTTCGAGGATGCCCAGAAATAGGCACACATTTACACATATGGTGGACGTACCCAGTAATCCAAACCTTCTGGAAGGAAGTCTTCGTGATTGCATCTAAAATATTTTAAAAAATAATACAACCAGATCCATATATAACTTTACTTAATCTAAAACCGGAATGGTTAACACTCTCTCAATTCAAACTTATGATCCAACTAATAACGGCTGCAAAACAAACAGTGGCCAAGGCATGGAAATCTCCTACATTGGTACTAGCAGAAACAATTCACAGAATGAATAATACAATGTCCCATGCTAAGATGGTAGCCATCGATCAAAATCAAATTCCAAAATTTGAAAAACTTTGGCATGCTTGGATAAAACAACAGTTCCTGTCAAATTTCAATGACTCTGTCCTGTTGCCATGGTAACAGATTAAATGACTTACAGAGACACCCATTCTAAGGCTTCAAAGAGAACTAAAAAGAATAATAAACTGACGAGCGGGACAACCTTGTGGACCATACCTCTGCCTTTCTACCCTTTTTCTTCTTTCTCTTTCCTTTTCTCCACCTTACGATTAAAGCTCATTATCAGAATTTATTTGACCTATATACACTCTACCTGTAAACAATATGTATAGTAGGTATAAATCATTTAAATACCTACAAAAGTAACTAAGGAAATGATATATATCTTTAATTTAGGTTTACGTGAACCCAATGTTTAATATTTGAAATTTCATGATATTTACCTATATAAACCCTACTGTAAAATAATGAGCTTACTTTATAGATCCTTGTAAACTTACTTTATGTATCTTTATAATATTGTATACTCAATAAACTTCTTTTGACAAGGAAAACAACTACCTATACTAACAATTTAAATGATATAATTATGTTTAAAAATGCCATATTTATTATAAACCAACAAAATTATATATATGTTATGGGACTAAACTGATTTAGAATTACTATTCAAATTTTAAATATAAACAGCGTACTTCATATGTCCATGTATATATAGGGTCACCACTCCCATAGATATATGTCAATTAAAAATATATATAAACTTTAAAAATATATATCATATATATAATAATAAGAATAACAATAATTTAAATTTTTTTAAAAAAAAATTATAAAAATAAAAATAAAAAAAAGTATTAAAAAAAATAAATATTTAAAAAAAAATGTAATTAATTAATCCTATATTTCCTACTAAGTTTTGTACATATCATGTAGGGTTACCTAAAATCACCCATTATGGATGAAACACAGAGGCGTAACTAGAATCTTTAGGGCCCCGATGCAAGAAACCATGAAGGGCCCCCCTGACCCCCAGCTTTTCTCTGAGCCCAATGGCGGAACACCAGGGCCCGGTCGCAAGTGGGTGGCTGCATGTAAAGGAATCGATTTCTCCCCCCCCGCTTCTCCTCCTCTCCCTCCCACAGGCATTCAGGGGCTGCAGGAGGAAAATGGAGAGATGGGTTCCTCTATGTCGGTGTTTCTCAATCTTTTTCCAATCAGGGCACCCTTGAAGTGGCTGCACTGCAACCACCCTGCAACTGTGTGCATTGCATGCAGTTGCAGCATAGTGATGATGCATTTAAGGGGTTAAAACAGGCGGTCAGGAGGCAACATATTGCCTCTTAACCGGCTGTCAAATGCCTCTGAAAAGCGATCTGAGCATGGATCACTTTTCAGAGGAACAGCATTTTTTTTTGCTGGTACTATGAACAAGCAAAAAAAATAAAAAATCGGTTCTAATGGGACACATATAGGGGGTCAGGATTAAAAGCGCATACATAAAATGTGCATATATACATGTAAACACACATACATAAATACATACACACACACACACACACACACACACACACACACACACACACACACACATATATATATATATATATATATATATATATATATATATATATATATATATATATATATATATATAAATGCACATATGCACACACACATAAACCAGTGGCAGATGGTGCTCAAAATTTTTGGGGGAGCGCAAGCAAACTGAAAAATTCTTTAAAAAAAAAACGCATCAATTGCAGCCTCACTGTGCTCAAACACAGCCACTGTGCACATCAATTGCCACCACCACTGTGCCCATCATATGCAGCCACTGTGCCCATCAAACGCAGTCACTGTGCCCATCAAACGCAGCCACTGTGCACATCAATCGCCACCACTGTGCCCTCAAATGCAGCCACTGTGCCCATCAATTGCCACCACTGTGCCCTCAAACGCAGTCACTGTGCCCATCAAGCGCAGCCACTGTGCCTATCAATTGTCACCCCTGTGCCCTCAAAAACAGTCACTGTGCCCATCAATTGCCACTACTGTGCCCTCAAACGCAGTCACTGTGCCCATCAATTGCCACCACTGTGCCCTCAACCGCAGTCACTGTGCCCATCAAGTGCAGCCACTGTGCCCATCAATTGTCACCCCTGTGCCCTCAAACACAGTCACTGTGCCCATCAAACGCAGCCACTGTGCCCATCAATTGCCACCACTGTGCCCTCAAACGCAGTCACTGTGCCCATCAATTGCCACCACTGTGCCCTCAAACGCAGCCACTGTGCCATCAAATGCTGCCACTGTGACCCCCCTGCCCGCTCGCAGTATGCCCGGCACTTACCCTGTCTCGGCGGGGCAGCGGGTGATGGCGACGAGCGGGGTCCTCCATGCATCTCCTCACATCCTCTCCTCCTGATAGGCATCCAATAGCGGCGCCTGTTGTTTCAGCCAATCAGGTGACGGGTAACAGACCCGAGCACCTGATTGGTGGAGAGGCGGTTCAGTGTTAGGAAAGCGAATATTTATTCGCTTTTCTAACACACCTGGGTGGACTGTGAGTGCCAAGCATGGCACTCGCAGTTCACCTATTTTGAAGCCTATTAGTGCTTTAAAAACAAATGCACATATGCACACACACATAAACCAGTGGCAGATGGTGCTCAAAATTTTTGGGGGGGCGCAAGCAAACTGAAAAATTCTTTAAAAAAAAAACGCATCAATTGCAGCCTCACTGTGCTCAAACACAGCCACTGTGCACATCAATTGCCACCACCACTGTGCCCATCATATGCAGCCACTGTGCCCATCAAACGCAGTCACTGTGCCCATCAAACGCAGTCACTGTGCCCATCAAACGCAGCCACTGTGCACATCAATCGCCACCACTGTGCCCTCAAATGCAGCCACTGTGCCCATCAATTGCCACCACTGTGCCCTCAAACGCAGTCACTGTGCCCATCAAGCGCAGCCACTGTGCCTATCAATTGTCACCCCTGTGCCCTCAAAAACAGTCACTGTGCCCATCAATTGCCACTACTGTGCCCTCAAACGCAGTCACTGTGCCCATCAAAATATTTATTCGCTTTTCTAACACACCTGGGTGGACTGTGAGTGCCAAGCATGGCACTCGCAGTTCACCTATTTTGAAGCCTATTAGTGCTTTAAAAACACCCCCGCCGGTGTAATTCAGGCGCCCGGCGTCCAAAAAGGGGCCAGGCGTCTGAATAGGGGGGGGGGGGCAGTGGCGGCCATAGATAGATTCACGCTATGCATGAATCTATCTATTTGTGATAGAGGGGTGCCTGAAGAGAGGGGGCAGCGCCCATGTGCCCCTATGGATGCACTGCCACTGATATAGACACATACATACACACATGCACATATATGCACACACACATGCACATATATGCACACACACACACATACATACATATGCACATACACACACACATACATACATGCACATACATATAAACACACATACAGTAGATAAAAAAAGGCCGACCTTTACCTTAGCTCTTCCTGCCGGGTACTGCACTGTAGGGGGAGACAAAGAGCACAGCACTGTGCTTTCACTTTGTAATCAATGTGACCAGCTCCCTGCACAGTGCCGAATACAGTTCGGCTTAGGATCGGGGAGCTTGTCTCCGCTCCTCCTATCAAAGTACTATATACAGGGGGCCCTCTAGGGCCCCCTGCAGCAAGGGGCCCGGTCGCCATGGCAACCTCAGCGACCCCTATAATCCCGCCACTGATGAAACAGTTCAGATCAAAATCTATATTGAGCCTCCTGGGCATTAAAACCTGGGTCTCATATATCCAAGCTGATTCACGATGGCTTAATTGTCTTATGGAATTACCCCCCCCCCCCCCCCCTCCAGTGCTGTTTTACCTTTTCTATGGCCCAAAACTTTAACTGACTGGGATTTCTATCATGGACTTCCCTAAAATGTTTAGAGACACAATACTCTTTTTTTCCTTATTATATTATATTTCCTTATTTTCTTTTTTTCTTATGATAGATTACTATATTTATAATTACTATATAATAAAGAAACAATGCTCTAGAACACACACTTTTTAAGCTAGCTAAGGGGTAATGGCGAAGGATTAAAGAAACAGCCTTACTGTCTTGATGTGCATTCCTAAAATGGGGGCTGACTCACTTCCTCTAGAGAATTTCCCAGAATGCACTAGTTCCTAACAACTTTATTACCACATTCTAAAGAATTACAATATGTAACAAGCAGCTAAAGCTATGCCAGAAAGGGACAGTAGGTGGCACCTATGTTCTGCATATAACTAGCTTGGTCATAAAGGAAAAGGGCAACTCTAAGTGCAGTGGTTAAAAGATTTATTACAGGCACAATGGGATTAAAAACATATACAAGAAAGTAAGAGGTCATAGGCACATAATGATTAGTCCTCCTGCGGATCGCTGTTATCCTTGTCTGTCTGGGGGAGAGAGCCGTCCTGCAGCTGTCAGAGTCCCTGGTGACGTGGATTGGTGAGGAGGTGAAGATGCGATGAGGCGGCCTGGGTTCTGAAACCAAGCTTGAATGGCCGCTGTAACATCAGGTGAAGGTGGTGGGCGGTAATGCGTTTCGGAGCATGCATGGATCCTTCGTCAGACCTGCGCCCATGCTTGCACGATGGGCTTAGGAGAGGTGAGGGGGAGAGGGGAGGAGTTTGTGTCTGCTAATAGGCTGGGGGAAAGAGGGGAGGAGTGTAGATCTGTTGATGGATATTGGTTTCATAAGGGGCCATAGTCATGTGACTGGACATGTGACATATTAAGCACATTAAATTTAGTGTGCTTCTGGTCTTAATGGTCCTGGAAGGAACAGACAAGGTTAGAGCAGGATTAGCACAATGTAACAGCATTATGAGATGAAGGTGTGTGTATATTTACATATACACACTCACACACATTTATATATTGTAAGATTGGGGTAATCAGACTCAAGCGGTAGGTGCGTTTTCAATGAGTGCGGCAGACCAAAACTGTACTTTTAAGGGCATGGTAGCCCACTTTTATTTAAAAGCACAGAAAAGTTCACAGACATCAGTAGCTAATGCAAGGGGTTCCACCTCTACTGTATCTTGCACACTCAAAATACTTCAGCCTTCAGCCTTATGTTCTTACCACACGGCTGCTTCAGGCCTTTAGTCTAGGCCTTAGGTCTGCTCCTCAGACCAAAAGAGTTTTAGAGCCAAGTTCTCTCCTAGCTTACTCCTGATTAGCTCCTTGCTGCTCTGTCACAAACTGCATCTGCCTCCTGCAGACATGCATGCTTTGGCTGCACCCATACAGCCTCTGACTCCTGCAGAGGAGAGGGAGTCCATCTGACTCCCATGCACAGACTTCCTGTCTGTTGGGTGGGGCCCTGAGCCATAGTCAGGCCACAACTAAATAGCCCAGCACATAGCTGTGCAATCAACGTGCCTGTCTCTCCAAAATATGGTGTAAACCAGCAATCTATCAGGTAGCACAGGGTCCCACTGCCACGATATATATATATATATATATATATATATATATATATATACACACACATACATACCCGTCCATGCATACACATGGGGGGATAGATTAGAACAAAAGCTACTTTGTTGGGTGATGAAGGAAGTGATGTAAAATGTTGGGTATATTCGATGTTGAACGGCCAATGTTGAATGGAAACTTCGGTACATAGTTACATAGAGGGATTGAAAAAAGACACCATTCCATCAATTCCAACCTATGTGTATGATTATATGTCAGTATTACATTGTATATCCCTGTATGTTGCGGTCGTTCAGTTGCTTATCTAATAGCTTTTTGAAACTTTCAATGCTCCCTCTGAGACCACCGCCTGTGGAAGGGAATTCCACATCCTTTCCGCTCTTACAGTAAAGAAACCTCTACGTAATTTAAGGTTAAACCTCTTTTCTTCTAATTTTAATGAGTGGCCACGTGTCTTGTTAAACTCCCTTCCGCGAAAAAGTTTTATCCCTATTGTGGGGTCACCAGTACGGTATTTATAAACTGAAATCATATCCCCTCTCAAGCGTCTCTTCTCCAGAGAGAATAAGTTCAGTGCTCGCAACCTTTCCTCATAAACTAATATCCTCCAGACCCTTTATTAGCCTAGTTGCCCTTCTTTGTACTCGCTGCATTTCCAGTACATCCTTCCTGAGGACTGGTGCCCAGAACTGGACAGCATACTCTAGGTGCGGCCGGACCAGAGTCTTGTAGAGCGGGAGAATTATCATTTTATCTCTGGAGTTGATCCCCTTTTAATGCATGACAATGTTCTGTTTGCTTTGTTAGCAGCAGCTTGGCATTGCTGAGCCTATCATCTACTAGGACCCCCAGGTCCTTTTCCATCCTAGATTCCCCCAGAGGTTCTCCCCCAGTGTATAGATTCCATTCATATTTTTTCCACCCAAATGCATTATTTTACATTTTTGTACATTAAACCTCATTTGCCATGTAGTTGCTAACCCCATTAATTTGTTCAGATCTTTTTGCAAGGTTTCCACATCCTGCAGAGAAGTTATTGCCCTGCTTAGCTCAGTATCATCCGCAAATACAGAGATTGAACTCCATCCTCCACCAATATCTGAAAACAGATAAAAAAACTTTCTTTTGGTGGTATTTGATCACCTCCTCGGTTTTTATGCTTTGCGCTATAAACCAAAGAAGAGGGACAAGTTTGAAAAAATACAATATTTTTTACTTTTTGCTATAATAAATATCCAATTTTTTTTTTTAAACACATTTTTTCCTCAGTTTAGGCCGATATGTATTCTTCTGCATATTTTTGGTAAAAAAAATTGCAATAAGCGTATATTGATTGGTTTGCGCAAAAGTTATAGCGTCTACAAAATAGGGGATAGTGTTATAGCATTTTTTTAATATTTTTTTTTTACTAGTGATGGCGGCGATCTGCCATTTTTATCGTGACTGCGATATTGCGGCGGACATATCAGACACTTTTGACACATTTTTTGGGACCATTCACATTTATACAGCGATCCGCGCTATGAAAAAGCATTGATTACTGTATAAATGACTGGCAGGGAAGGGGTTAACACTAGGGGGTGATCGAGGGGTTAAATGTGTGTCCTGGGAGTGATTCTAACTGTGTGGGGAGGGGGCTGACTGGGGGAGGTGACCGATCGGTGTCCCTATGTACAAGGGACACACCATCGGTCTCCTCTCCTCTGACAGGACATGGATCTGTGTGTGTCCTGCTCAGTTACTGGCCAATCTCGGGTGCCCGGCGGACATCGCGGCCACCGGGCATGAGCATCAGGTCCCCAGTGACGCGGCACGTGCGCGTGTGCCCCCGAGTGGCCCAGGAAGGCGATCACGTCATATGACGGCAGCCCAGAACAATAGCTGCCTCGTCCCACCGTCATATGACAGTGGGTGGGCGGCTAGTGGTTAAGGACACCTCAGATCTCCTTAAGAATCTCGATGGCTTGAGCGTGCCCCCTGGATATTTACTCGTGGCCCTTTATTCATCCATCCCACATATAAATGGGATGGAAGTTATTTTCAAGTTTTTAGGGGAGAGGGGCCCTAAGTCCTCGGGCCTCAATGGCTTTGTACTCCAACTTCTGTCCCACATCCTTACCAAAAATGTTTTTTCGTTTGACGATTCCCTCTTGCTCCAGGTACAGGGAGTCGCTAGGGGCACGTCTTGTGCGCCGTCTTACGCGAACCTGTACCTGGGGGGTGGGAACGTGATCTGTTCTCAAGTGAGGAACATGCAAATCTTCTTTGTTATGTCCTACGATGGTTCCGCTACATAGATGATGTTTTGATGCTATGGGCGGGACCAGTGGAAACTTTGGATCAATTTATGAAAATGTTGAGTATCAACAACTACAATCTTAAATTTACAATGCAGTTCAGTACGAATACTATTGCATATCTTGATGTTACCATTAACATCGATGTAGATGGCACTATCAATACATTATTATATCATAAACCCACTGCTGGGAATGCGATTTTACACGCGGCAAGTGCACATCCACGATCTTTGGTTCAGAGTATTCCCTTTGGCCAATACTTACGTCTACGGCGAAATTGTTCCAGCGAGGTCAGTTTTAAACATGAAGCCGATCTTTTATATAAACAACTATTGGCCAAAGGATATAGTAGGACCTGTTTAAAAAGGGCTTTTAACAAAGCCCAAGGAAGACCAAGGAACACGCTCTTGTTTCCAGGACCAAAAAAGAATGATTCAAATAAAGTACGATTCATCACCACATACTCTGAACAACGTCAAAAGATACAACCTATCATTCAAAAACATTGGCACATTTTCTCCTGAGACCCTATACTTACCAAATACCTAGGACCCAGACCTGAAATAACGTTTCGTTGTTCAGGTTCTATGAGAGACCACCTGGTACACAGTCAATACCATAAATCTGAAAATAAAGAACAGGACCAATTGGGACTGTTCCGGTGTGGGACATGTGATTTTTGTCACCTTGTGATGGAGGGGTCCTCATTCCTCCTCCCTAATGGCCATACCCACTCTATACGGCATCATCTATCTCATGTCAGACCAAGGGAGTGATATATATTATCATCTGCCAATGTGGAGCTTTCTACGTTGGAAAGACGATAAGACCATTCTGGAGGAGGACAGAGGATCACGTCTATTATGCCAAGAATGGCACTCTCAATACCACTACGTGGCCTTTAAACACAAATATGACCCTTTGGTTTTCAAATTTGCCACCCTCGATCGTATCTACCAAGATCCTCGAGGAGGCAATTTTGACCAGAGGGTTCTCCAAAGGGAGACTCAGTGGGTATATAATCTAAGGGCTACTACATATCCAGGTTTGAATGACATGCTTAGCTTTAAACCCTTTTTATAGATTTCTGCCTACTATGAATATTCTCTGATTTTCCATCATATGCAGTCTTCTAGTATGTTTGACCCTTACTTATACGAGGTCCCCTCGAGACCCATCTATTTTTCCATTTGTTTCCATTGGAAGTCCTTTACAATGTTAAGTTATTTAACATAATTTCATTGTTCGTTTCCTTTCAGTGATATTGGATTGATACTACTCTCATACAGGGTTTGTAAGACATTTCAATAAGCGTAATGTTGATTATTACTCATCCTTCTGATTATAATTTAAATACATGTTACTAATAGGGATGAGCTTCGAGTTCGAGTCAAACGCATGTTCGACTCGAACATTGGCTGTTCGCAAGTTCGCCGAACAGCGAACAATATGGGGTGTTCGCTGCAAATTCGAATGCCGCGGAACACCCTTTAAAAGTCTATGGGAGAAATCAAAAGTGCTAATTTTAAAGGCTTATATGCAAGTTATTGTCATAAAAAGTGTTTGGGGACCTGGGTCCTGCCCCAGGGGACATGGATCAATGCAAAAAAAGTTTTAAAAGCGGCCGTTTTTTCAGGAGCAGTGATTTTAATAATGCTTAAAAAAGTCAAACAATAAAAGTGTAATATCCCTTTAAATTTCGTACCTGGGGGGTGTCTATAGTATTCCTGTAAAGGGGCGCATGTTTCCCGTGTTTAGAACAGTCTGACAGCAAAATGACATTTCGAAGGAAAAAAACCCATTTAAAACTACCCGCGGCTATTGCATTGCAGACAATACACATAGAAGTTCATTGATAAAAACGGCATTGTAATTCCCCACAGGGAAACCCCGAACCAAAAAAAAAAAATTAAATGTGGGAGTCCGGCTAAATTCCATACAAGGCCCTTCAGGTCTGGTATGGATTTTAAGGGGAACCCCGCGCCAAAAAAAACCCAAAAAACGGTGTGGGGTCCCCCCAAAAATCCATACCAGACCCTTATCCGAGCACGCAACCTGGCAGGCCGCAGGATAAGAGGGGGGGGACGAGAGTGCGCCCCCCCTCTTGAACCGTACCAGGCCACATGCCCTCAACATTGGGAGGGTGCTTTGGGGTAGCCCCCCAAAACACCTTGTCCCCATGTTGATGAGGACAAGGACCTCATCCCCACAACCCTGGCCGGTGGTTGTGGGGGTCTGCAAGCGGGGGGCTTATCGGAATCTGGAAGCCCCCTTTAACAAGGGGATCCCGCCCCCCCCTGTGTGAAATGGTAAGGGGGTACTTACCCCTACCATTTCACTAAAAAACTGTCAAAAATGTTAAAAATGACAAGAGACAGTTTTTGACAATTCCTTTATTTAAATGCTTCTTCTTTCTTCTATCTTCCTTCATCTTCTGGTTCTTCTGGTTCTTCCTCGGCGTTCTCGTCCAGCATCTCCTCCGCAGCGTCTTCTATCTTCTTCTCCTTGGGCCGCTCCGCACCCATGGCATGGGGGGAGGCTCCCGCTCTTCTCTTCATCTTCTTCTTCATCTTCTTCTCCTCTTCCTTCTTCTCTTCTTCATTTTCTTCTCCGGGCCGCTCCGCATCCATGCTGGCATGGAGGGAGGCTCCAGCTGTGTGACGGCGTCTCTTCGTCTGACGGTTCTTAAATAACAGGGGGCGGGGCCACCCGGTGACCCCGCCCCCCTCTGACACATATGACAATATGACAATAACTTGCATATTAGCCTTTAAAATTAGCACTTTTGATTATTCATGTTCGTGTCCCATAGACTTTAACGGTGTTCGAACAAACTTTTTTCCTGTTCGCATGTTCTGGTGCAAACCGAACAGGGGGGTGTTCGGCTCATCCCCAGTTACTAATAACTACCTATATATTCTAGAAACAGTACACTGTAATTATTGAATGTTTGTGTTTTAATGACATATAAATACAGAAGTGTTCAACTGATTTTAAATTGTCGCTTTCTGTCCACGGGGTTAATTTTTGGCATGGCGGGTGCTTGTTTACCCAACAAACAATGAACATTTCTTGGTTACTGTCTTTTCTGTCCCTGGCTGTTGACCTGTTTTGATTTTTTGATTTTGTTTTTAGTTTGTTTTTTGGTCATGTGTCATTCTGTGTGTGTCTGTCTTGTTGCTGACACTTTCTGGTGGCCGCGCTGGTCGATAGGCGTTCCTTTGCCCATCTTCCGCTGCATCCCTCCGTGATGCTGTTGCTCTGTTGATAGCGTGCGTGTCTGGCTTTGGGGGCGTTGCTTGGCTCTGTCTGTGTTTTCTATCTCGGCCCGATTGGATGACGTCACTACTGCGATGGAATGTGTCCGTCTTTTATTCCACAAGCTTTTAAGGAATATCTTTATCACTTTGTGGATGCTCTGAACTAAATATACATTTTCTGACCTATATCATTTTTTAGATCACTATAAAAGGACCATATTATCTGCTGGTGTGCAGGAGTTTATATTCCGTCAGCAATCAGGCACTTTAGTACTTCCCACTGTGGCCACTGGTTCTGGATGCTTGTGATGGTACTGTTTTGCCCCTGTCCTGAAATTACTAGGCTAATACTTTCCATCTACTTATGATACCAGGTATTACTTTTAATTTTACCTTAATACTTAGGACCTTTGGTCGCTATTGTTGGTTATGGATAGATATAGGATACTGTGACTTTTGTCTGATCACATGACTATATATTGATTGTTAGATCTGGTCAGTATCTATATATTTAGATCATCAGGATCATCATCTCCTTTTCGGATATCTTTGTATATTTCTATATACAGGGCTTATTTCCCTACAAGGTAATTTTGTTCTTTGTTTAGTCTTCTGCACCTATATGTGTCTTGGCCTTTCTCTGTGGACAGACAAGTGTTCTTTTAATATATGTGTGTATGAGATTTTAAAACAAATATGTTCTGTTTTAGACAGTGAGATCCGTTCCTTCTTTTGTTATCTTTGAAACCTTGAATTGGTCCTGAAATAGCCTAATGGCAAAACGCGTTATCTTGTCGTTTCCGAATATCTATATATTTAGATCATCAGGATCATCGTCTCCTTTTCAGATACCTTTGTATATTTCTATATACAGGGCTTATTTCCCTACAAGACAGTGAGATTCTTTCTTTTGTTATCTTTGAAACCTTGAATGCGTCCTGAAGAAGCCTAATGGTGAAACGCGTGGATGCTCAAGGGCTCACTGTATACTTTGTATCATGTTATATGATTTTTAATTCTTGAATGCTTCATTACTATATGTAATTTTTCCATAAATATTGTTATTTTTCCATACTTCAGTATTGTTTTGTATGCCTTTAAAGTCCTACCTAGGGATACTTAGCTAGTATCCCTTCCCCCCTTTTGTGTTCCACACAACAAAAAAGAGTAACATGACATGGCATAGAGACATAACTTAAAAATGTGACATACAGGCCCATGTACCGCTCGTATAAATAATTGATTGTCTATGTAAATATATGTTAAGTTAATATCTCGGATTAAATAGATCAACCTGTAAAACTTTGATGTATCATTAGGGTCAAGTGATCTACCGAGGAAAGCCTATAATTATTTTTAGTAATGAAAATGTTTTTTATATTTTTTTTTACATTTTTTACATGTACCCTGTATGTCACAAATGTCATGCACCCTGTTCCTTTTTAAACAATTAATGACTATGTATTAGGCATGTGATGCTTTTATTGTTGTTACTAAAACAGGAACATGTCCGTGGTATACCTGGTAATTACTGAGGGCTGCTTTGTGGAAATCTTGCTATTTTCTAAGTCTCTAAGAAAACCTGAAAATTGAATTCAGTGTTCATACCTAACGGGAGATTATATATGGTAAATCCACCATTTTTCTTTTTGCAATGATATGCAATTAAAATCGTCTTTTCTTGGAGGCAATTTCAGTGGATAAATTCCTTTCACTGTCATACCCTCCAAATTCCCAACATGGTATTGGGTAAAATGTTTGACCAGGGGTTTTTCAATGTCCTTTGCTTTTATCTCATGCATGTGTTCCCCTATCCTAATTTTAAGGGGGCGTTCTGTTTTTCCTATGTACATTTTTCTGCAGGGACATGTTATCATGTAAATCACCCTAGAAGAGGAGCAATTGATAAGATCCCTTATCTGAAATTCTCTTTCTCCCAGTGCGTCTCTAAATGAATCCGATCTGTGTACATACGGACATATCTGACAGTGTCCACATGGAAACATGCCCCTACTTCTTAGAAAATCTGACAACCAGGTTTCTCCCCCTTCTTTTCTAAACTGAGATTTTATTAATAAGTCTCCTAAATTCTTGGCTCTTCTAGCTATCATATTGGGAGAGGGGGCTACAACTTTGGCCAGTCCTGGGGTACTAGTCAAAATACCCCAATGTTTGTTGAGTATGTCTCGGACTGTGTCCCATTGTGCACCAAATTGGGTGATCACTCTAACTGGGCCCTGCATTTTCTAACCTAGTTTTTCTGTTTCTCTCCCGTCGGGATCACTAAAAGATCTTCCCTATTGCGTGTTGCTACCTTCTTTTTTGCTCTCCTGGGCTAATTATGTGTGTAGCCACCTGAACCTTCTGTAAAGGTCCTTGCTTTCTCTTCTGTATTCAGTGGGTTTGGTGCAGTTACGTTTAAGGTGAAGAAATTGACCGACTGGTATGCTGTCTTTGAGCCTTTTAGGGTGATAGCTATCTGCCTGCAGAAGGGTAGTGACAGATGTATACATCCTAAAGATACATGTAGAGATTGTACTGTCTGAGATTGATAGCCATAGATCCAGGAATGAGATCTTTGTCTGATGAATGTTTAAATCATTAACATTCAACTGTTCCATGAATCTGTGTAATTCAATAATTGTGCCCCTCCATATCAACAGAACATCATCGATGTATCTTAACCAGGTGTGCACGTGGTCAAAATACATCTGATTTGTGAAAACCTGTTCCTCTTCACATAACCCTAGGTGTAAACAGGCATAAACCAGGGCCCAGGAGGCTCCCATTGATGTCCCCTTAATTTGTTGGTAAAATTTGGTCAGAAATTGAAAACAATTGTTTTCCAATGCAAACTTTAAGAGTTCCAATATGAACTCATTTTGGTGAGCACATCCATGGAAATGGAAATGTAAGAATTCCTCCACTGTTCTCAGACCGCATAGATGCAGCATTGAGGTGTAGAGGGATTCTACATCCACCCCATCTTTTGGGATTTTTAAGTCCTTGGTTTTTGCAAGGACATCTCTAGTTTCCTGTACATATTATCTGCGTTCTGTGACCATGTCTTTGAGTAGGGAATCTAAATACCTACCAATCCTATCCAGGGGACCTTTAATGGCTGAGACTATAGGTCGACCGGGGGGATTTTTTTAGATTTTTATGTACTTTCGGTATTATGTAAAAAGTTGGTATGTTGTATTCGTCTATCCATGGATATTCGTATTCACATTTGCTAAGCAGGCCTACTTCTTTCGCAAATTTTAATTTTTCATTCAATACCTGCACTGTTGCTGGGAATGGATTGTTTTCAAGTTGTTTATAAGTGTCACCATCACCCAGCAAACGCCTGATGTCCCTGTCATACATTTCCTCACTCATAAGTACAACGTTCCCGCCCTTGTCACTTCTTTTAATTACTACCTCTTTGGCATCTTGTAATTCTCTCAGAGCTGTGTCCAGTCTATTTGGTTCAGATCAATTTTAATCACATCTTGAAATAGACTGAGATATTTATTTTTACCAACTTTTTAGATTTTATAGGCAAATTGGCTTTTCTTTTAGTGATGATTTTAATTCCAACAGGGAATTAAGAATTTCTAAAGCTTCCCTGTCATTGTCATCTACAGTCGTGCTGTTGTTTGGTGGATTACCCTCACCATTATAAAGTGAACGGTAGTACATCTTACGTAAAGAGAGGGTGATGTCTTTGTAGACGGTAAATTCGTCCATGTCTTCAGTTGGAGAGAAGGAAATTCCTTTATTAAGCAAATCAATGTGTTTCACAGTGGAAGTTCGACAAATTAATAACTTTCATGTCATTCTCTGTTGTGATTTCCTGTCTGCCTGACATTGACGCCAATCTTTCTGACTTCGTGTTCTTGTTCCCCCTTGTGTGTGTCCTTTTTGGTCCCTGTTTGCCTTGGGTTTTTTGGGGGGATGTCATTTGGGAATATGGGAGTAAGATTGACTGTCCTGCTCGTCCTCTCCCTCCTCCCCTGGTACTAAAAAAGTCACAGATTTACCTCCTAACTCACCGTCTATGTCATTTTTGGATCCTTCAGCTTCAGAACATGACCTCGATCTATACCCACGTTTCCCAGACCTACTTCTACATCTTAGTAAGATCAAAGACCTCTCCCTTTTCCAAAATCGTTGCGTTCTCTTCTAAATTTAGACTGCTTTGTAATTTTAAAATTGTGCTGAGTTTTTTCTATCTCCTTTTTCAGGGGTTCGTTCTGCTTTTAGAATTCTTCTGATTCCTTGAAGGGATCTAAACCTACAGTGCTCTCCTCAATTAATTTTATTAGTTGTTATTTTTCTTTCTCTATAATTAATTCCACTGTTGTTAAACCATGTTCTATAGATACAGTTTTCCATTTCTCAAGGAAGCGGTCATTATGTAAATGATCTGCCGGTACAACTTTATCACGTAAACCACGTGGGATTATCTTATGTTGTACATAGGATTCAAAAAAGATCATTTGAACAAAGGATCCCCCTAGGATTGGAACTTTGACAGACCACCAGACTCATTCAAGTAAAAAAATATCTTTTTATTAATCTACTTTAAAAAAGACGTAAAGGCGTCTATAATATACAGCGTATTTAAAAAAATAAAAAAAAATCAGGAAATTCATTCCATACAGTGTAGAAATAGAATCAAGAGCAGGGGTTTTGAGAGTTGTGAATATGGTATACATGTATGGATTCTCTGGGAATGCCCTTGTGTTCATATAGCACCCATGGCCCCTCAGATCAAATATTGTATTTTCATTCGTGCCAAATCGAATTTGTATAACAACAGTATATATGTAGAAAAAATCAAGTCAAGATAAGTAGTAAGCGGGCCAACTAGAAGGAAACCCATTCATGGGGATCTGTTGTATGCCGGCTGCATGCCGGGAGGAAAAATGTCCAAAGACAGTCCCATGCTGGTTGGCGCAGAGCCAAATCCTTCAAAAGTGTGGATCTCCCGAGGGGGTGCCCGTCTCGGTTGGTGCTAGCATGAATGGGTTTCCTTCTAGTTGGCCCACTTACTACTTATCTTGACTTGATTTTTTCTACATATATACTATTGTTATACAAATTCGATCTGGCACGAATGAAAATACAATATTTGATCTGAGGGGCCATGGGTGCTATATGAACAAGGGCATTCCCAGAGAATCCATACATGTATACCATATTCACAACTCTCAAACCCCTGATGAAGGTACCAGAGCTACCGGAAACGCGTCGGGTATTGAGGCACACCACCCCCATGAGAGTACATTAACTATTGTCATCTCGTAGTTTTTTTCTCTGCTCTTGATTCTGTTTCTACACTGTATGGAATGAATTTCCTGATTTTTTTGATTTTTTTAAATACACTGTATATTATAGATGCCTTTACGTCTTTTTTAAAGTAGATTAATAAAAAGATATTTTTTTACTTGAATGAGTCTGGTGGTCTGTCAAAGTCCCAATCCTAGGGGGATCCTTTGTTCAAATGATCTTATATTTTAGGGATGGGACCCCCACACTCTATATTCGATATGATGGAAGCCCCCTTTCTTGCTAGGATTCCAAAAAGGAAACATCCCACTTCCTATTGAGATGTCTCGTCAGTAATTTCTTATGCTCTTTAAAGCGACTTCTCACCTCCTCTTCATCATTTAAAATTGTCGGTACATCCTTCAAAAAGGCCCCCTTAATTTCCTTATCAATATCATCCCCCAATACAAATGTAATTAACGCAAAAAGAGGGAAAGCAAAAAACACAAACAAATAGCTAGCAATAGTCACCAAACAACAATGTATCAAGTAGCAGAATCTAGAATATACCAACCTTTAGGAAAAGACTGACCACTAGGTTTAAAGAATATAGAATATACCAAAAAAACAAAAGGGGAAAGGACCTAAAATTGTGTGTATATATACACTGATATGTCCTCAAAACATTGTATACCTGATGGAGGTAGTGCCAAGGTTTTTGCAGTCAAAAACCCTCCTCCCCCCAAGCAATCATAGAGGTGTAGTCCGAATAACAAACATACAGGACTTTTTTCTGCCATCTATCAGGGAATCTCTTTGAATGGCTTTTCTCCAATCAAGTTTATATCACAGCAACTATTCCCTTGTTGCAATTTCATTTTTCATCATCAGCTACTACATATCGGCAACCAAGTACTATTAACTTTGGGGGTTTTTTCAACTATAGTTAGATAGCCTCCTAGGCTATTATTAGTCTAGTCTGAAACCTTTTCCCTCCCCTCCCCTCTCTCCCTCACAGTACTTTGTGGGCTCCAGTCTTTCAGGGACCTCCACATGGATACCCATGCCTTATCTTGCACATTTATGTAATTGAACTACGACCAACTGTCGTGGTATGGATACCAGTGTATAGATCCTTGGTAGGGATGAGCTTCGAGTTTGAGTTGAACCCATGTTCGACTCGAACATGGGCTGTTCGCAAGTTCGCCGAACAGCGAACAATTTGGGGTGTTCGCGGCAAATTCGAATGCCGCGGAACACCCTTTAAAAGTCTATGGGAGAAATCAAAAGTGCTAATTTTAAAGGCTTATATGCATGGTATTGTCATAAAAAGTGTTTGGGGACCTGGGTCCTGCCCCAGGGGACATGTATCAATGCAAAAAAAAGTTTTAAAAACTGCCTTATTTTCAGAAGCAGTGATTTTAATAATGCTTAAAGTGAAACAATAAAAGTGTAATATCCCTTTAAATTTCGTAGTTGGGGGTGTCTATAATATGCCTGTAAAGGGGCACATGTTTCCCGTGTTTAGAACAGTCTGACAGCAAAATGACATTTCAAAGGAAAAAAAGTCATTTAAAACTACTCGCAGCTATTAATGCATTGCCGGTCCGACAATACACATAGAAGTTCATTGATAAAAACGGCATGGGAATTCCCCACAGGGGAACCCCAAACTAAAATTTAAAAAAAAAATGACATGTAGGGTCCCCCTAAATTCCATACCAGGCCTTCAGGTCTAGTATGGATATTAAGGGGAACCCCGTTCAAAATGTAAAAAAAAATGACGTGGGGGTCCCCTTAAATTTCATACCAGGCCCTTCAGGTCTGGTATGGATATTAAGGGGAACCCCCGCACCAAAATTTAAAAAAAAAACGGTGTGGGGTCCCCCCAAAAATCCAGACCAGACCCTTATCTGAGCACGCAACCTGGCAGGCCGCAGGAAAAGAGGGGGGGACAAGAAAGCACCCCCCCTCCTGAACCATACCAGGCCACATGTCCTCAACATTGGGAGGTTGCTTTGGGGTAGCCCCCCAAAACACCTTGTCCCCATGTTGATGAGGACAAGGGCCTCATCCCCACAACCCTGGCTGGTGGTTGTGGGGGTCTGCGGGCGGGGGGCTTATCGGAATCTGGAAGCCCCCTTTAACAAGGGGACCCCCAGATCCCGGCCCTCCCCCCTGTGTGAAATGGTAAGGGGTTACAAAAGTACCCCTACCATTTCACTAAAAAACTGTCAAAAATGTTGAAAATGACAAGAGACAGTTTTTGACAATTCCTTTATTTAAATGCTTCTTCTTTCTCCATCTTCTATCTTCCTTCCTGACATATATCCAGTATAAAAATAAGAGAATACCACGCTAAGCGATATGTAAAGAGTACAAACAAGCAGCGGCTCAAAGTGAGATACAAACAAGGAAGAAAATAATAGTTAAACGGAACTGTGCTAAACAAGTAAAAAAAAAGTGATATATAATTAGTCCATATAACACAGATGAGTGTGCATAAATCTTGAAGTAGCTTTCAACACCACCATAGACTCATGAACCTGGGGGCGTGGCCGGATGTGATCAGGGCAGCACGCGTCTCTGTGGAGCTCCACACATCCTGATCATCTGGGAGAAGGTGAGAGGATCACGACCATGCATTCCTCGGCATCTAAAAAGGCACAGAAGCAGCAGAAAGATCAGCGCCAGATGCGCTCTGTTAAGGAGGCTGAACGAGACTCCGCCCCCACCATCTTGTCTGCACGGAGGTCAGAACAGCGCGCCACACACAAGACGGCAAACATGGCGCTGACAGGGGGCTCGGAGGAGACGAACGCTGAACAGGAGGTGGCTGAGGAGCAAATGCTGGCTGTGGACACGGATGCGATTACCAGGCCGATCCTAGAAGCCATCAACATAAGTAAGTCAGAGCTCATGGGGCGCATAGATCACTTGTCATCAGAGTGCACATTGATCAGACATGATCTGGACAAAATCAGGGGCAGGCTCGCCACAGTGGAAGACAGAGTCTCAGGGGTGGAAGACACTTCTCACACCCAAGGCCTACACATAGCTGAACTCCGGGACCTGGTGAAGTCCCTGCAACATAGAGCAGATGATACTGAAGACCGTCAAAGGAGGAACAATATCAGGGTGGTGGGCCTGCCTGAAGGTGCAAAGGGGGAAAAGCCTATACTCTTTGCTGAGGCTCTATTTAAACAATTGTTTTCCCTGGAGGATTTACCCCCAACTTATGTGGTAGAGAAAGCACACAAGGTCCCCACAGGGAGAAGACCTCCTGGAGCCTATCCCAGACCTTTCCTAAACTATAGAGACAGGGACATGATCCTAGCCAAATCTAGAAGGATTCAGGAACTGAAACATGAAAATGCGCGCCTCATGTTGTTTCCGGATTTTTCAGCGGCCACGCAGCAGCAACGCTGCTCCTTTAATGATGTACGCAGGAGACTTCGTGAGAAGGAGGTACAATATAGCATGTTATACCCGAGCAGGCAACGAGTCCAATATAAACGTACAGTGAAGTTTTTTGAAAATTCTGCTGAGGCATGTGAATGGCTGGAAAAGGAATTCTCTTAAAGGTTCTCTGCCAGAAGATTTTTCAATGATCAAATATGGCTGTAACACTCTGCAGGAAAGTTGCACCAGTTGTGCAAGTTGTATTTTTACCAGTTACTCAGGCCCTACAGTTGCTGAAATGTACATACTTTATCTCAGCGAAATGCATTTGAGCGGTAATCACCAGCTCAGGTAAACGCATGCATGGAATAATTTGAAAAGTGACACTAATGGATGATGAAGGGCAAAACTGACACATGACTTAAGACAGTCAGTGATAAAAAGCAGGCCCAGGACAGGCTTACACCACTGGGTATACTCCTTGCACCAGTTGACTAGATCCGTTGATTCAAGATCGAATCCTCAAGAAGATCCCTCACCTCAAGAATTTCTTTTTCTCCTGGTTTCCAGTATTTTGACGAGTACACACTCAGGATGTCTAATGCCGCGTACACACGGTCGGACTTTTCGCCTACAAAAGTCCGACAGCCCGTCCGACAGATTTTCGACGGACTTTTGGAGGACTTTTGGCGGACTTGCGGCAGACTTTCTAATGAACTGACTTGCCTACATACGATCACACAAAAGTCCGACGGATTCGTACGTGATGACGTACACCGGACTAAAATAAGGAAGTTGATAGCCAGTAGCCAATAGCTGCCCTAGCGTGGGTTTTTGTCCATCGGACTAGCATAGTCAGCTGGAAAAGTCAGCTAAAAGTCCGGGGAAGCCCACACACGATCGGATTGTCAGCCGTATTTTGTCCGTTGGCGTCCGTCTGACTTTTGTAGATGAAAAGTCCGACCGTGTGTACGCGGCATAACACATGACTATTATTTCTCACGATACAGCACTGGAGTACTTCGCAGAAGGGGCAACCACCCCACAAAGCTGATGGGATCCTGCTGGTCAGAGGATGATTTTTCTGTCATGAGTTTTTTACTTACTATCTTGGTTTCCTCTCTCTCCCCTTTGGGAGATCATTTTTCCCTTTTTTTCTTTATTTTTATTTTATAATCTCTTTTTCATTTTTGCATTCACACATCTGCTCCAAAAAATCCACTCTTTCTGTTTATTGGAGCACACGGTAGAAGAGACCAGTACACAGGAAATACTGTCGAACTTTGATTAATGTGGTTGGAACCCTCCATCAGGATTGGTTCGTTTTTCTGGGAAAAAGCTACATGCCTTTTTTGTTTTTTGTTTCCTTTTTTCATTTTTTTACTGCAGTTTTTTTTGTTTCTGGTATAGCAGGGGGGGAAGTTTTACTTGTCACAGCTCATATAACTGAAATTATCTCAGTAACCTTTGTTTTAGAAACACTATTAGAATGTATGGTGTTCAGTGAAAGAAGGATAAGGGTTCCACCGGAAAGTGGTAAGGGCTTTCATTATAATAACGGTACTAATGGTGGATAAATTGAGAGTGGTGTCTTGGAACGTCAGAGGCCTGGCCTGAACAATAAATTTAAAAGGGCCTCGGTGTTCCAATACTTGAAACAGTCAAAACCACACATCATTTTTCTACAAGAAACGCATCTGGATGGCAATAGGGTAATGTCCCTGCGCAAACCATGGATTCAGAGGGCTCTACACTCTACGTATTCTACCTTTGCCAGAGGAGTTTCCATACTAATAAGCAGGTCGGTCCCGTGCATTATCCAACGGGTCATTTCTGATCCGGGGGGGGAGGTTTGTGACTGTAGTATTGAATGTATATCATTGTCAAATTTTGCTGATAAATGTTTACATACCCCCCCATTTCAAGCCTAATTATTGTATGACATGTTAACTAAATTGGCTCAATTTTTACATCCTCCAACGTTCCTTTTGGGAGATTTCAATGCAATTTTGGACGCGGCCCTGGACTCTTCTAATTTGAACAGAGGGAGTTCACCTGACTTAAACGGATGGGCTTCCACGGCTGGGTTGGTTGAGCTTTGGAGATGGAAACATCCTAAGGATAAGGGTTATTCTCATATTTCACTGTCGCATGGGTCACCGGCCAGAATAGATCTGGCATTTGGCAACACTCGAACCTTACAATATGTAATAGATGTTGAATATATGGCAGGGGGACTGTCAGACCACAATCCCTTGTCTTTGACTCTGTCTTTTTCGACCGGACAGACTAAGGGTGGATGGCGACTTTCACCCAGCTGACTACAGCATGAACAAGTAACGACTCAGCTAGAGGAGACAATTAAAACATATTGGTCTACTAATATCGACTCTTCAGAACCACCAGTGGTGTGGGACGCCTTTAAGGCGGTGGTAAGAGGGGAATGCATTTCAGCCATAAAAACAGCAAGAGTGAATGATAACGAAATACTTAACAATTTGAAACAGAAAGAGAGGGAGAGTGCAGAAAAGCAGGCGGAGGCCCCTACTAAAGCCTCGTATGAGGCTCTTTTGGAAGCAAGGAGAGATTTGTCATTGCATATTAAAGGGCTAACACAAACAGAACTAAAAAGGAATGCACACACGATATTTGCAGATGGGGACAAGAATGGAAAACTTTTAGCTATGTTAGTGGCAGACTACCACCCAGTGACACACATACCAGCCATAAGGGACAAGGGGGAACATTGGTCACCAACCTGTCGCTGATTATGAAGGAATTCATTGATTTCTTTTCTACATTATATTCACCCATTCCCCAATATGATACTAAGGAGTTAGATTCGTTACTATCAAAACTGCCTATACCTAGATTAACTATAGTAGACCGCGATATACTAGAGGCTAAAATAACAATTAAAGAGGTACAAAAGGCAATTTTTGCCTTTCCCCCCAACAAGGCCCCCGGGTCCTGATGGCTTCCCAGCTGACTTTTACAAGGCACATATAGATCAACTTGCTACGAGATTTAACTGGTTATTAGAACACAGTATTGAGAATTCTTCTTTACCAGAATCCATGCTTGAGGCCTACATGATTATTTTGCCTAAACCAGGGAAAGACCCAACTGAATGTGCCTCATATCGCCCCATAGCATTACTAAACGCGGACCTTAAAATTTTGACCAAAATACTGGCAACCAGACTAGCTCTAGTTATTCAAACTGTGGTAAATATTGATCAGACCGGATTTATGCCAGGAAAGTCGACTGATACTAATTTAAGAAGACTTTTTACCCACATACAACTCCCACCGACAGAAACAGATACCAGAACTAGACATTGAAAAAGCCTTTGACTCTGTCGATTGGTCGTTCATGTGGGGCGCAATTTAGACGTTGGATCTCCATGTTATATAGAAACCCAAAAGTGGCCTTTTGAATGGGATCGAGGATATCAGATTTCTTTGAGGTGGGCAGGGGCACCAGACAGGGATGTCCATTGTCCCCTTTCCTGTTTACCCTGGTTATGGAGCCCCTGGCCATCGCTCTGAGGTCCTCTGGGGAAGTGCAGGCAATTAAAGTAGGCACAATTTATGAAACATTAGCTCTATACGTAGACGACATGCTCCTGTTTCTAAATGACCCTGATACCTCGTTAAAGGCAGTACTGAAGATTCTAGATTACTTTGGAAAATTCTCTGGGTTGAAAGTAAACTGGAGTAAGTTGTCCATTTTACCACACAACACTAAGGCCAGAGAAAAAGCTAATCCAAATATGCCTCTGCATCACTCAAATATTTGGGGGTGAAAATTACGGCAAAGATTCAGGAATACATCCCTCTAAATTTACTCCCTTTGTTGACCCTTCTCAAACAAAAAGTGCAGGCTTGGAGCAAACTACCCCTTTCGTTAATAGGTAGAATTAGTCTACTCAAGATGAAGTTCCTTCCGGTATTATTATACTTTATACGCCATACACCAGTTTGGATAAACAGAAACAAAACATATTTCAAGCAGATTGAAGGGATTATTAGTTCCTTTCTTTGGGCTCCCAAACCCCCTAGGATAGGAACCAAAGTATTACAAGAACCAGGGGTTCAAGGGGGACTGGCACTGCCCCATTGGTATAAGTATTTTTTGGCTGGCCAAATGGTATTTGCCAGAAAATGGTTAATGTCAGATGATGCTGCCACAGTATTGGAGGCGGCACAGTTGGGTTCCTATGAAAGCCTGCGCTTGGCGTTATTTCGTGGTGCCAAATCTGACCTGCCTCTGACATTGACTATGAAAGCTACTATTAGGGCATGGGAACTAGCGGTGAAGTTAGCATCCCCCAGTTATGGAGGGCTTTCCCAATCCACACCAATATGGATGAATCATACAAATATGATGAAAACAATGTAGCGCATCATAGATAAGTGTATGATCGAAGTACAAAGAATTGTCCTCAATTGTGCCTCAACCCAACAAAATATTGATAAATAATCAACCAAATCATATAGTGAACATAAAGTCAATGAGTATATCAGTGGGTAAGGAGTGAAATGTCCCACTAAAGAGATTGTGGATGTAATCCAAAAGGGGATGGTGTTCAAACAGTTGGCAGAAAGTTGGATCCGCGAAGGGAAAAACACATCAACCAGATAAGAAAACCATGGGAGGGATGGTGTGTAGAAAACTCTTACCAGATCCTGTGGATTCCCTTGTCAGCGACAGGAAATCAGATGGGCTAACCTCCACTAAAAGTAAGGAGGTTCCTAATATGCGCTAGGATACTTTTCCAAAAGGAATGACCAAGCGATTTTTGCATTCAAAACAACCACAAAATTTGCATAAGCCGAAAGGCTGTTCCGAACAACCAGCCACCTATGATTGGCTAATATCCCTTCGAATGTTTTCAATATTTCCCATTGGCGGCGACCCCCAGCGAAAGACACTATAAGAAGGGTGTGAGGTAACCGACCAATGAACGTCCAGAGATGAAGCTACGTCATTGAATCACGGCGAAACGCGTTGACGTCACTGCGCTACCCAGTCCGTGCGCTCAGGGCACTGAGGGAGATGCACAGCAACCAGCTGATATGAGGAAGACATAGCCGCAGCTCGGAAAGGGGAAACAAAATGCCCGCCAGACGTCTCCGAGGTACGGGAATCCCCCACTCAGTGTTTGGGATTGCAGTGGACGAGCTAATTAAGAGCGACTTAACAAGCGGAACACCGCAACCCATGTAGGACTTTGAGGTTACCCCATGCTTGATACAGGAACGCTACGGTCGCTATGGCTTTTAGGACCAATGGACTACAGCACCCCTGAGCAGAGCAGCGCGGAAGATGGTGATAATGTACAGCCAAAAACAACACAGTCAAATATAACTGCAATTGCATCTTAAACTATATTACTAGACCGTCTAGTGACTGCACTGCCACCTGAACACCTAGTTAACTGCTGACTGATTGTTTATGGTTCCACCACATACCAGATACCAGCTTCAACCGGCATCTTTAACATCCCAGCAGGTTACTAAGGACTTCCGGCTAATTGTATAGGGGCCAACACGGTTACAGGACGACTTGTCCATACTGCCCTATACTTAACTTAGAGGAATAGCTAAACCTCCACTATAAATATAACAATAGGAATCCTAATCCTGCTCTATCACATCATAGGTGTTTCTCTTCCACTGCATCTACCACTCTCCCATTGCATAATGCCACAGGGGCCCATGCTATAGCCTAAATTCCAAATTGGAACCTAATACTTTGGGTTGACCATAATCCACCACTATTTGATCAATTGACCAAACCACTAGGCTAATGTGGCATAATGCAATATGCCCTGACTGGGTAGCAATATATGTTTCTTAGATGTACTGTTTGTCAAGTCTGTCTTGTCTACTTTGTTCGAGGCCTAATTATATTATAATTTTTTGATATTCATAGTTTCAGTAATTGTGTTTCTTTTTTATGTATAAGATGAATAAAAATTGATTTTATCACTATACCAACTTTAGACTCCATTGTTGCACTAAGTAACCCCTTTCTTTGAACCCATCCCTTTGGGTTCTCCCCTCCCCCAACCCTCCACTTAATATTGTACAAGCCATGGTTACAGCAACAATACCCTAACGGGTTAAGCACCAAGTACTGACATACGTAATTTCACGATCCAGTACAGGTGTACTCACGCCAGCCCCCCCCTTCCCTAATCCCTCTATCCCCCCATATTTTATTTGACCTTTAGACACCTGGTATCAACAAGAGACAGACTAATACAATTCAGATTTTTACATAGGAGCTACCACACACCAGCTAGGATGGCTAGGATCTACGGTAATACATCGGCAGAGTGTTGGAGATGCTCTGAGTCTCCAGCCAATGCTGAACACATTTTTTGGCCGCACATCCAGGATTACTGGAAAGAGATCACGGCATGTATATCGGGCCTCTTAACAGTACCTATACCAATGACAATGAGGGTGTGCCTGTTGGGACTCGTTGATGAGGTGGTTCCAAAAAGAGCCCTGCGAACGCTACTTATTATTTTGTCGTTTTACGGAAAAAAAAGCCATACTGCTTAGATGGAAAAATGAGAAGGCCCCTGATATAAATTTTTGGAAGAATTTGGTAAATTCAATGTTACCCCATTACAAATATACATACGAGGCAAGAGGATGTATTAATAAATTCGATAAAATATGGAAAGTGTGGTATGAATCGGACACTACGGTTAGTTAGAGACTGATGGATATGGGAGTTTATTAGTCCAGATAAGATATACTGAAATAAAACCTGAGTGTATAGTATAATAAACTTTATTATGGGTGACAAATGAATAGTGGTATGAAGGATGGAACATAGTACACTGCTTATTTCATGACTAATGAATATATAATATAGAAAGCCAGGAAAGATAGTATGATGAAAAGGTAATACTATCTGGTTTAGGATATGAGCTGTGACAAGGGGGTGGGGGAGATAAGTTGGGGAGGGGGGAGGTTGGGTAGGCCCTGCGTGGCCAGTTGTTTCTTGGGGATATGCTATGTTGGCATGTCCTCAAATTATGTATATACTTTAAAACTTTTAATAAAAAGAAATTTACAAAAAAAAATAGACTCGTGAACCTCCACCACATGATGTGCGTGCTTACCGGAAGGCAAGCTAACATAAGCTTGGGGATATCAACCCAGCCAGAGCCTTTATCCAGGTGGTATTGGAATAGCAGCTCACAGACAGATACTTGGTATGATAGGGCAAAAACTTACCAATCGACCAGAAAGATTCAGTTATTCAGTAATCATAGAGGTGGACCAGGCATTACCCAAAAAGGAAAGGAGCTCACCATAGTGTAAATCGTATCACACAGTTTTATAAAAACGTCAGCGTGATGACGTCAGCACGCCACTCCTCCCGATGCACGTTTCCTCACAATCTGACGTCCTGGGGCACGGGCGATGCGCTGACTTATGTAGTGTAGTGATGACGTTATGTAGTGTACAAAGGAATCCGCACCTCGATCTGGATCTCAGGTGGCGGAACCTAATACTCCATATAGGAGACTGGCGGAGTAGCCAATACGCCACTATCACCAGTATTAAAAATTATTTTAAGAGGATGAGAACAATAAAAAATAAATAATAAAAAACGGAAAGGTTAAACAAGAAATTCATCAGACCAGACGGTATTATCTGGAGTTTTAAGACACATATGACACAATACCTATTTTTACTTCTGGGGGTCACTGTTGAGTCTATTTCCTTTGTCTCCAAGCTTTCAGTTTGGCTTACATCCGGGAGATGGTGCTACCAAATTGGGGAAATGTGAGCATTTACCATTTTTACTTTTTAGGTCTTGATAGACCAATAAGTGTTAAATTGTATGCCCGCAAGCCATAAGGGTCTCTTTAAAATTTACATATGGTAGTAATTGATAATTAGAGGAGGTAAGGATTGATCATCTGGATATGACTGCTCAGCACCTGTTACTTGCTTGGGGTGGTGAGAAGTCGCCTAGGTATTATCATAATACTGTCTGGTCTGATCAATTTCTTATTTAACCTTTCCGTTTTTTATTGTTTATTTTTTGTTGCTCTTATCCTCTTAAAACTATTTTTAATACTGGTGATAGTGGCGTATTGGCTACTCTGGCAGTCTCCTATATGGAGTATTAGGTTCCGCCACCTGAGACTCAGATCGAGGCGTGATTTCCTTTGTACACTACATAACGCGATCAGTTAGTGCATCGCCCGTGCCCCAGGACGACGTCAGATTGTGACGAAACGCGTGTCAGAAGGAGTGGCGTGCTGACATCATCGCGTTGTTATCCCGAGTGGACAGGTGTTCACGAGCCAGCTTTTAACCTTGATGTTTTACTATTCACTTGTAAGTGCAAATTTTTGTTTTAATAAAACTGTGTGATACGATTTACACTATGGTGAGCTCCTTTCCTTTTTGGGTAATGCCTGGTTCATGTCCATGATTATTGAATAACTGAATTTTCCTGGTCCATTGGCAAGTGTTCCTGCCCTATCATACCAAGTATCTGTCTGTGAGCTGCTATTCCAATACCTCCTAGATAAAGGCCCTGGCTGGGTTGATAGCAGCAAGCATATGTTAGCTTGCCTCCTGGTAAGCACGCACTTCATGTGGTTAAGGTTCACGAGTCTATGGTGGTGTTGAAAGCTACTTCAAAATTTATGCACACTCATCTGTGTTATATGGACTAATTATATATCACTTTTTTTTTTTTCACTTGTTTAGCGCGTCTCCGTTTAACTATATATCCAGTATGTTTCCATTTGACAGAGATGTTGAATTCTCTGTGCCTCGAGGAAACTGGCAGGCAGGGATGGATTTAATGACCCATACTTTGAGGCTCGCCGTGGATTTTTGATGGTATTCTGCGAAGTGTCTGGGAAAGCTATGCTCATCTTTTCCGGCTTCAATGAACCTGCAGTGTACCCCGAAACATTTGTGTAAGGTGCGTATCGTTCGGCCTATGTAATGCAGGCCACAGGGACAGGACAAGCAGTAGACTACATATTCAGTGGAGCATGTGTAGAATTCTTTTATTTTGTATACTTTCCCTTTTACTATGAATTATTTTTGTCCATGGTGGACAAAACTGCATGTGAGGCTTAGAGGTTTTCGGCACTGGTACATCCCGATGATGGAAAAGAATTTGAGTGATGGGGATTTATATTTAATGGTTTTGAGTTTACTATATTCCCTTTTATGTTGGGGGCTTTTCTGTAGGAGAATTTTGGTTATGTTGGTATGCTTTCTTTCGGGTGAGGATCTTGCAGTAGTATAGGCCAATACATGTTTACTATGTAGCAAAGAACAAAGAGAAGCACAACGCTCCAGGCAAAAACAGGTGCAGAATGAATCACAGGTGCAGACCTCAGCTCACCACCGTGGATGACAAACAAAACAAGGAATGAACAAGCAAGCTATCTCTTGTGAAACGTCTACCATTGCCTGTAACTGTCTGACCCTTTTGACAATAAAGATGACATCGAGATAATTTGGAGTTCCAGTGTGCGACCAATTCCTTGTTTTGCTTGTTTACTATGTGTTCCATGTTTCTGAGTTTGTTGTGGAACTGGGTGGTGAAGCAAATTACTTTTAATGCATTTTCATTTCTGTCAGCTGGAGAGTCTGGGTTTAAATATGTGGTATATGCTTTTTCGATGGGCGGGGGTGGGTACCCTTTTTCTAGGAATTTTTGTTTGAGGGTTTCGCTCTGAATCTGGTGGTCGGATTGTTTAGTACAGTTATGTCTAATGCCCCGTACACACGGTCGGATTTTCTGATGGAAAATGTCCGATCGGAGCGTGTTGTTGGAAATTCCGACCGTGTGTGGGCTCCATCGGACATTTTCCATCGAATTTTCCGACACACAAAGTAGGAGAGCAGGAGATAAAATTTTCCGACAACAAAATCCGATCGCGTCAATTCCGACCGCGTGTGGCCTGTTCCGACGCACAAAGTGCCACGCATGCTCAGAAGAAATTCCGACACGGAACAGCTTGGTCTGGTAAACTTAACGTTCGCAATGGATACAGCACTTTCGTCACGCTGCAATGTTAAAAATGGTTTAATACAGCGCACTCTCTTCTTCTTTAAAATGTGACAAGAATTAAGTAGTTTTGCTGCTCATATTCACACACATTTCTCTCTGGGAATCTGTGACCTTCTTGCGCTCCCTAAGATAAGTGTTCCTCAGGCCACCAATTTTGTTTTTTAAATAGGGGATGGTTGCTGTGGGGACCACCGGCTTCACCAACTCCAGCAGTTTCTCCAGCGCTGCCTGCCTCTTTTGTTTATTATTGTAATGGGGATGTCTCACCTGCCACAGACAGGGCAGCTCCCTGTATTTGTCTATGAACAGGGGGAGGAAATTGTGGTCGTTGAACCCATCCATTTTCTCAGCAAAACACAACACAAGACAAACCCTAAGGTCAGGCCAAACTCCCCTAATCTTGTTAAAATATAGGCTTCCATTTCGAAGCAGTATAGGCGCAAGTTTAGATCTTACCTTCGTTATCACGATCGGCGCCTCCGATGCTCCTTCCTCCACTCACAGATCGTACGTAATACGCATGCGTGTTACGCTTTATACACACTGCACATGCGTGTAACTCCGCCCGCCCCTGACGTTCTTTCTAGTCTATTCCCCGCCCCTTTTCGATCAGCGCAGTGGGGGGTGAGCACATGGCGGAGACACAGCAGGATCGTGCTAATTGTAGCAACGAGGAGGAGGAGGAGGAGGAGGAAAGGCCGGATCCGGAAACGTCCCAATGCAGAAGGAGTAGATTTAAGGCCTCAAATATGTCCTTTGGGGAGATGTTGGAGATGGTGGACATCCTGAAGAGGGCTGACTATGATGGGAAGTATGGACCTTACCCCAACCCCAATGTCAGAAAGGCCAAGATCATTGCGAAAGTGGTCAAGAGTCTGCACCGGAAATTCGGGGTACGTCGATCGAAAGATCAGCTCAGGAAGCGGTGGTCGGACCTCAAATTACGAGAACATGAGCAGTACAGAAAGATCTAGAGTGCTGCAAAAAAGTAAGTAGTTGTGCTGTGTTCCTATTCTTTTTGTGTTTATTACGTTCGTGATGCTCCATGTGCTTTTATTATAAGTGTACATTTTAAAATAGCAACTTTCTGGTTCATGGGCACATTATTCGTTCATATCAAACATTTTTCTTTCGGCCTATAAAACACCATTGTTTAGGCCATATGCATTTGGCCACCATTTTTTTGCCCTATACTTGTCTGAAACGAATTTGGTTGTGTAGATGGCTTTGTTACTAGAATGAAATGCAAACTAGATTCTGTTTAAAGGAGAGGACACTGAGCAGCTGTTTTCACATGTGGACACTGGAGCACTAGTGTGGGACAAAAGAACACCATTTTTATTAGGGGGCCACACAGGTGCTCCAGTGTATACTATAGGGGGGGGCTACATCTGTGAAGCTTGTACCAAACAGGTAAAGTATTGAAGCTTGACAAAGGACACTGAAAATGCTACATTTTTGAACTCTGCTAAAATTGACAATTGTACCCCACTTCCAAGCAATGTTTCCTTTTTATAGTTCTGCCATCAAATATCTGTGTGCTAATTATACCATTTTGTTTTACATAGGGGAGAAAAGACTCGGAGGACACCCCTCATCCAAGGAGACCAGAGCCCACCCCCCTCTGGAAGAAGGGGAAATCCCCCCAACACAAGCTGAGCAGGAGGAAGAAGACGTGGTGGAACTAGTCACCACAACAGGTGAGTGTCTGCGACCACAGGCTCAGGTAAGAGATGTATGGCGGCATATTTTTGATACCTATTTTTTTGTGGGTTCCTCTCTTTTTAGGTGATCGTGAGGTTGAGGATCCAGATCCTTTCACATCCGAAAGTGCCCAAATCCTGATCGGGTAGATCATGGGGTGTAATTTACAATTGGAAAACCTCAAGAAAAACATCAATGATGTTATTCAAAAAAATAAAAACATCATTGATGTTTTGGGGCGAGTTTAAAGCCCCTCCAAATCCCTTTGTTTTTTGGTGTGCTACAATGTGAAAAATGTTTTTGTGATTTTTCCAAAAGCCAAATTTGGAGGATACACACAGTGTGTCAACATGTGCTATCTGCCATCACGGGAGATCAATGGAGGCGTTTTGGGGGTGCAAACCCTTCCTCAATAATAAAGTAGCTGAGAGGAAGGGGTTTCTCCCCCAAAACACGTCCCTTGATCCCCCGTGATGGCAGCTAGCACATGTTGACATTCGTAAATTGGTGTGCATCTTCCAAATTTGACTTTTCCTGGGGTGACTTCACCCCATCTGAACGCAATATCAAACACAGTTCCTAAATACTCGTGTGATATTGCCTTCAAATTCTACCAAATGTGAACTTTGTAAGTTCAAGATTTGTGTCTTTCTTGTTGGTTTTACACAGGCCTGTTTTATCTTAAATGGACATTTCTATTTGTGATAATGCCACCCCAAAAATGGTTATACAACAAACATGTTGGTTTGTTAGAAAAACCTTTGGTAAATGCACATGTGATTGTGCAGGTATTAAAAAGTGTGTTACTCATGAATGTGTGGAATTTTTGTGTCAATGCTAAAACACTTTGGTGGTGATGTAATTCATTTTTTCGGTGAAAATGGGGGTTATTTCCTAAGGGCAAATCCTCTTGGCACTACAAGTGCAGTTTCAGTGCAGTTGCAACTGCACTTGTAGTGAAAAGTGTCTTTGCATTTAGTAAATAACACCCAAAAATGCTTTGTATAAGGTTACACAATCACGCCATTTTCTGGACTCAACACATTTCTGTCAGGGTCAGCTAAAACAAACACAAGCAGTAAATGTCCACAAATATTTTCTTTTTTTTGCTTTTTTATTTGAAAAAGGCTTCACATATTTGCTGGCATATTGATGGCCCCCCTACCCGCAAAGAACTCCAGGTATCATAACCGGACATCACGGGCACTCAGGGAGGGCAAGCCAGGACGGCCGCTTTCAAGCGCTGTCAGTTGTTTCAGGTATCACTCCGGCCTCAGGCCCAACAGAGCCAGCATAGTTGGCCGAATGTTTCCTTAAAAAGTTATAGAGAATACAGCACACCATGATGATATGATTAAGTTTATACTCCGCCATATGGATAGGTGTCAGAAATAGGCAGAACCGGCTGGCCAGGATTCCAAATGTGTTCTCCACCACTCTTCAGGCTCTGGCCAGCCGGTAATTAAAAACCCTCTGTTCCGGGGTGAGGGTCCTCATAGGGAATGGCCGCATAAGATGGTCCCCCAGTGCAAAAGCTTCATCAGCAACGAACACAAATGGGAGTCCTTCCACATTGTCCTCTGGAGCTGGCAAGTCCAAGCTGCCATTCTGGAGACGCCTGTAGAACTCCGTCTGGGTGATGACTCCACCATCGGACATCCGGCTATTCTTCCCCACATCCACATACAAGAAGTCGTAATTAGCCGACACCCCCGCCAACATCACTATACTATTGAACCCCTTATAGTTGAAATAGTACGACCCCGAGTTGGGTGGTGGGACGATGTGGACGTGTTTCCCATCAATTGCCCCTCCGCAGTTAGGAAAGTCCCACCGCTGGGCAAAGTGGGAGGCCACAGTCTGCCATTCCTGTGGTGGGGAAGGAAACTGTTGAGGAAAAAATAAAAAGATTAGTATTTTTGCACATAAACATAGCAAGCAGATTAGACACAAACATTCTTGGCCAACCTCCAGATAGCAAGATAGTAAGGGGAATTTAACAATGCCAAAGTATAAGGTACACCTATCATATTCCCCCCCCTCTCATGGGCCATTTCTAACATTATAGGGGGGGGGGATCTTGGACAGGTAACCCTCTTCACTTCATTGAGAGATGAATGCCTAAATACAGGGTATTACGTTGAACAGCCCCTCCTTAGTTACACTATTGGCAGCCCACTGGACAGGTAAGAAGTGTCATAATACAAAGATATAAATACACACTGTACACATTTGAGGACATTTGGACATTCTGCTATTACCTGTCAAGATAATAATAGGATACAAAAACTTTAAACAGTACCATTTGAAAGTATACAGGCAGGCCCTTGCACTACATGCTTTGGGGAATTCATCCCTAAATCTGACCACAGAAGAGATGGGTATAGTGTGTATGGGTTTGTCAAAGTCAGCAGATAGATGATTGAGGATAGAGAATTGGGATCAGCTGACTTAGCAGTTGGGGGGAGGGAGGGTTACTAAAAATGATTTGGGGACACCACACAAAAAAAGCCTCTGCCACTCTGCCTGAATGTAAAGCTCAAATAACATTTACAAACATTTTAGGGGGTGTTTGGGGTAAAGCACTACTATGGAGCTGATAAAATACATTGTTAAGTGACTACATGAGGTGAATATAGGGCCAGGAGAGAACATGCTGGAGAGGTTAGTGAAGGACAATCTGTATGAAGGACCTAAAAAATTAATTACATAAAAATCCAGCATGCATGAGGACAAAGGGGACATTCACAGCATATTACAATCATGGTAATTAGGGAATGAGGAAAGAAATACAATATATTCGCAAACATTCAATACAATAAAATGTGATATTAAAAGATACAAATCTTATCTTCATATACTCCTTCTGCAGGACCTGGATGATGGCAGAACAGGTCTCTGGGATAATGATCCCCAGAGCCTGGGGGGAGATGCCTGTCGAGAACTTGAGGTCCTGCAGGCTTCTCCCCGTCGCCAAATACCGCAGGGTAGCGACCAACCTCTGCTCCGGAGTGATGGCTTGCCTCATGCAGGTATCCTGCCTGCTAATATAAGGGGTCAGCGAAGCCAACAAATGGTGAAATACGGGGTCCGTCATCCTGAGAAAGTTCCTGAAATCATCAGGATTATTCTCACGGATCTCACGGAGCAAAGACATATGAGAGAACTGGTCACGCTGAAGCAACCAATTCTTGGTCCATGAACTCCTCCCCACCCTGTTCATGGACTGGACTTGTGTCAAGGTCAGGACCCCAACACCAAGCCCCCGCACAGCACGAACTCTACGAGGAGTACGTATACGCAACATGGCTAGAAAACGGTCGGCTGCTTAGAACGAAGTAACAGAACGCACTGAAGAACAGCAAGACCTGTGAAGAGCGACCTGAAAAACAGTAACGAACGAACAAGAACACAATGACTAATTAAAGTCATGCGTAACTTGCTTGCACGCACTGAAGAGCAGATACAAACCCTCAAGCACAAACTGAACCGCAGAAAATGATCTGAAAGCCACGAGTCTGAAAAAGCACGAATCGTCTCTCACCAAACTTTTACTAACACGAGATTAGCAAAAGGAGCCCAAAGGGTGCCGCGCTTGGTTCTGAACTGGCCTTTTCTAGTCTCGTCAAACGTGCTTGACGTCACCGCGTTGTTGGCGATCGGAAATTCCGACAACTTTGTGCGACCGTGTGTACGCAAAACAAGTTTGAGCCAACATCCGTCGGAAAAAATCCTAGGATTTTGTTGTTGGAATGTCCGAACAAAGTCCGACCGTGTGTACGGGGCATAAGACTGCAAAATTGGATCTTGGGAATATTATTGAGCCAGCGAGGGTGGTGGCAGCTGTTGTAGTGTAAGAAGGAATTTCCTGCAGTTGGTTTGCTGTAAATATTGGCATAGACATGGCTATTTTCATGGTATAGGTCTAGGTCCAGCAATGCTAGGTGTGTGTTTTCTTGTACTGAGGTGAAGGCTAAGCTCATATTGTTGTTATTGCAGTGGGAGACGAACTTCTCTATGTCGTTGGTATCCCCATCCCAGATGATGATTATGTTGTCAATTTAACGTCCGTAAAAGGACATGAAGGGAATATTGGCCGATATGTATTGTGACTCCCAGGGATCCTTGGTTAGGTTCGCGTAGGAGGGAGCAAAGTTAGTTCCCATGGCCATGCCATGGGTTTGGAGATAGTAGTGGTCTTTGAACTGGAAGTAGTTGTGCGTTAGACAGAACAGTGTGGCGTCCAGGATAAACTGTGTTTGGTTTGGGTGAATAGATGTGTCTTCTATCAGAAATTTTTTATAGCCTGCATACCGATGTCATGTCAGATAGAGGTGTACAACATGATTAGACATCTAGGGAGAGCCAGGAGCAAGTAGGTTCCCATCGATATGGGCCTAGTAACTCGAGCAGGTTTAGTCCATCTTTGATGTAGGATTGAAAGTAAGATATAAGTGGTTGCAGGAAGTAGTCCACGTATTGGGGGAACCCACTTGTGATACTGTTCATGGAGGCTACTATGGGTCTACCTGGGGGGTTGGTAGTGCGTTTATGTACTTTGGATAAATGATAAAAATAAGGTGTGGTACTTTTTGACTAGGAATGATGCTTCACGTTTGGTAATAATGTGGTCTGTGAGTGCTTGGTTCACTAGGACTGTGAAATCAGGTAATGGGTTGTTTGTCAGTTTCATATATGTATGTAAGTCTCCCAGCAGTCTCCTAGCCTCCTGGATGTATTTGCTTTTGTCTTGGAGCACAATGCTACCACCTTTATCAGCTGGTTTGATGATGATGATGATGTTTTTATGTGTTTGAAGAGAGTTTAGAGTTATGCCCCGTCGGTCGGACTTTGTTCGGACATTCCGACAACAAAATCCTAGGATTTTTTCCGTCGGATGTTGGCTCAAACTTGTCTTGCATACACACGGTCACACAAAGTTGTCGGAAAATCCGATCGTTCTAAACGCGGTGACGTAAAACACGTACGTCGGGACTATAAACGGGGCAGTGGCCAATAGCTTTCATCTCTTTATTTATTCTGAGCATGCGTGGCACTTTGTCCGTCGGATTTGTGTACACACGATCGGAATTTCCGACAACGGATTTTGTTGTCGGAAAATTTTATCTCCTGCTGTCCAACTTTGTGTGTCGGAAAATCCTATGGAAAATGTCCGATGGAGCCTACACACGGTCGGAATTTCCGACAACACGCTCCATCGGAAAATCCGACCGTGTGTACGGGGCATAAGTCTTTCGGGGTGTGTGAGGTTGTGTCTGGCATGGTGATGTGGATCTTTTGGCACATCAATAGTAAGTCTGAGTAGACCCATGCAATAGAAAGTTTCTAGGCATGGTCCTTTGGATTTTGTAGGATAGAAGTTGGACAAGGGCCGAAAGGCAGCGTGCTGTACTGGGGGGAAGTTGATGAGATGTTGGGTGAACAGAAGGGCATCTAGTTCTGGGTCATCTGGGTTCAGGGAGGGTCTGTTTCCTTCCTGGTACAGCTTGTCTAATATTTCCAGGGCTATTTCTTCATCAATAATGAGGTTGTTTGTGGGGGTGGGGTTGGTACTCTTTGCTTGGGGCAGTGAGGATTACTTTTTAGTGGCTTTTATGTTATAAAAGCGATTTACTATTAGGTTGCGGATGAATTTATTTAAGTCTTTAAATAGCTGAAAAGGGTTGGGTTGTGTGGTGGGTGAAAACATTAGGCCTCACGTAAGTAGGGAAGTTTCATGCGGAGTGAGTTTGTGGGATGATAGCTTGAAGATTTTCACTGTAGTCGGGGCTTTCTGGTATGTGGGCTTGGGTTTACCTTCTCTCCCCTACACCCTCTCCGGTGTGTTTTCTTTTGGAGGGTCTGGTTGGGAGAAGCCTTAGGCCTAAAAAAAGAATATAGGTATATGTTCCTCAGCAAGAGGTAAATTGTTGGGTAAATTGCTTGGAGGTATGGAGGCTCATGATTGGATAGATTGATAGCAGCTCAGCCATTGTCTCCCGCTGATGTCAATCAAGTCCAATGGCGCGGGCGCCGTGGGGCGGGGGCGAGTCCTGCATTTGACGGCTATGGACGCTGAATGCTAAAATCGGGAGCTCGCCCGCAAATTCCTCCCCACATCAGATAACCCCCTAGGAGAAGTGCTTCCCCGATTTGTATCCATTTCTGAGTGCAGAATTCTGCTATAGAAAGCCAGTCTTTCATGTGAGGTGTGAATGAGCAATCTTTAAGTATTCTTAGGCCACGGGGGGAACTTTATTCTGATGAGTTTATCTTCTAGATATTTGGTATTTTTCTATAGGGTGGTGAGCCATCTGTCCGGTAGTCAATTTAGTTTATAATTTCCTCAGAGAGTATTTGTACTTAATGTATCATGGTGTCATACCTTATCTTTCTCTGATCGATGATGATTTTTATCCATTTCTGAGTGCAGAATTCTGCTATAGAAAGCCATTCTTTTTTATGTGAGGTGTGAATGAGCAATCTTTAAGTATTCTTAGGCCACGGCGTGAAATGTGCACACGATAATATTTTTCAAGAAAGAACTTGTCCAACCATTGGTTGTTGGCAGAAGTACAGGCCTTTTAAAAAATTTTGAAAAGTGTGCATAGCTCTTTATATTGGGGTGTATGAACTTGCTGATAAGCATGAATAATGTGGCAGGGAGTATGGAAAATAGATTATCCAGTACTGAGTACTTATGGGTTTCTATGTCTTTAAGAAGTTCCATAATGTATTATGGGGGGGAGAGCGTGTGGTATATGGAAGTTAGGGGTGATGGTACTGTGGATAGGTGGGGGTTGTACATGCAGCAGTTGTTTAGGGACACCCAAACACTCCCTACACCCAAGGAACATATAGCAGTTTCTTTTTTAGGCCCAAGCCTTCTCCCAACCAGACCCTGAAAACCAACCAGAAAAGAAAGCACACCGGAGAGGGTGCAGCGGGAGAGGAGGTAAACCCAAGCCCACATATCAGAAAGCCCTGACTACAGTGAAAATCTTCAACGTATCATCCCACAAACTCACTCCGCATGAAACTACCCTACTTACGCGAGGCCTGGACAGATAGGGTACAACTCACAATACCCTGAACAATTCCATTCTTCACTCAGCATCAAACAAACTTGACATTCAACATCGAATGTACATAACATTTTTCTTCCAACATTGAATGTACACAACTTTTCCCATTTAACATCGAATGTACGAAACATTTTCCATTCCACATCGAATGTACTTGACAAACCCACTCTCCATTCAGCATGTACTTGACATTCAACATCGAATATACCCAACATTTTACATCGAAGGTACTTGACTCCCTCTATCACCATAAACATCATGGCCCTACGAAGTACCTTTGGTTATAATCTATCCTCCTATATATGTATGGACAGGTACTCATATATACCTGCTCTTTCCCACTCAACATTGAATGCACCAAATTTTTTCCATTCAACATCAAATGCACTTGACAAGCTCACCCTCTATTAGGCATCAAACGTACTTGACATTCAACATCGAATGTACTTAATATATTTTTACATTGAATGTACTTGACTTCCTTCATCACCCAACGAAGTAACTTTGGTTGTAATCTATCCCCCCCTATATGTATGTATGGACAGGTGCATATATATATATATATATATATATATATATATATATATATATATATATATATATATATATATATATATATATATATATATATATATATATATATATATATACACACATATACACACACACAGTATCTCACAAAAGTGAGTACACCCCTCACATTTTTGTAAATATTTTATTATATCTTTTCATGTGACAACACTGAAGAAATTACACTTTGCTACAATGTAAAGTAGTGAGTGTTCAGCTTGTATAACAGTGTAAATTTGCTGTCCCCTCAAAGTAACACACAGGTATTAATGTCTAAACTGCTGGTAACAAAATGTCCAAATTAGGCCCAAAGTGTCCATATTTTGTGTGGCCATCATTTTCCAGCACTGCCTTAACCCTTTTGGGCATGGAGTTCACCAGAGCTTCACAGGTTGCCGCTGGAGTCCTCTTCCACTCTTCCATGATGACATCATGGAGCTGGTGGATGATAGAGGCCTTGCACCTTCCGTTTGAGGATGCCCTACAGATGTTCAATAGGGTTTAGGTCTGGAGACATCGAACATTGGCTGTTCGCCCGTTCATCGAAAACCAAACATTATGGGCCGTTCGCTCCAAATTCAAGCGCCGCGTAACGCCCCATAATGCACTGCAGGAGCGCAGTGCATTGCTGAATGATGATTGGCCAGAGCATGCACCATGACCTGAATGCTTTGGCCAATCACAGCACCCTTCAATATCGTTCACAATTATCCTGTAACATAGTGAAAATAGGGGATGATATCAAAAAATGGCCACTGCATAAAGTGCCCTGTCCCCAAATTCTCTTCTCCAGCAACCCCCCTCCATAGGAGGCAACGGTAAGAGTCAGAATAGTGAGAAACCAGAAAGAGAGCGAGAAGAGCAAAAAGGTCACAGATAGGAGAGGGGGAGAGGGAACGGGGGATCTCGGACGCGGCGCCTCATAGAAGGGAGTCAGACAAGGCCCAAAAAGGATGCTTGAAGTGTGGGAAACTCATAAGAGATCCCTGGTTCCCAAATTTGAGAAATTTGGCATGTGAATCATTCACAATACTGGACATTCATTCCTGAAGTAACATAGCAGTCATGCGTGTCCTCACCCCTTGGAAGGCTACTCGTTGGGTCCTCCAGGCTTGAGCTATAGTTCGTTTAGCCGCTATAAAGAGATAAGTGGCCAGTTTCTGCTGAGGAGCGAACAAGCCAGGTATTGGACAATGTAATAGGGCTAGCCTAGCACCCTTTCGGACTGTTAGATGGAAAAGTGTCTGTAGTAAGCCAAAAACTCTAGATCAAAACCCCACCAGTCTTGGGCAGGACCACCAGGTGTGTATGACATCACCCTGCTGTCCACAGTTGCGGAAGCATCTATCAGCACTGCCCGGGAAGGCCTGAGCCGTGCGGGCTGGTACCCAGCACCATCGGAATAGGACTTTATATGCTGCTTCTAAGGTGTTTGTATTAAATGAGCATTTGGCTACCATTTTCCAGGCCCTACTCCAGTCTTCCAGGTCATTGGGAGCCTGAAGGTCCTTTTCCCATTGGGCCATATAAGAGAGGGGTGCTGATGACGGACGTCCATATGATGCATAGATAGCTGAGATAAGGCCAGAAGACCCAGGGGCATGCTGACATGTATGTTCAAAAAAAGTTTTTTGAAATGGGTAAGTGGAGGTGCGGCGCAAGGCAGTAATCCAGTGTGTTAACTGAAGGAAATGATAATGCTCTCTAACCGGTGCATCGTGTGTTTCTCGGATGGTCTCCCAGGAAGGAAAGGAGCGGGAGGAAAGAAAGTCTAGACCCCGTGGGTAGCCATGCAAGAGCCACCAAGAGAATGCCTGAGGCTCTTCTAGGCCTGGGGGGAAAAGGGGATTGTGCGTGATGGGGAGTAGAGGTAAAAAGGAGGACATCAAATTACCAGAGTAGCGAACTGAGTCCCAAATCTGCAGTCCATGCAGCAGCACAGGGCTCAAAGGGGGGGCGTAATTTATGAGGAAGCCAGAGCAGAGTTTGGAGCGAGGACAGGTCGCAGTTGGGCAATTCAAGTAACACCCACAGAGGAACATCTGTGGTCGCGTGGAGCATGGTCAATGGGGAAATCTGCGCCGCTGTATAGTACTTGGAGACATTGGGGACCCCCAGGCCTCCTTGTAGTCTATGAGTATAAAGAGTATATCTAGGGACTCTAGGACGTTTATGTGCCCAGATAAATTGGAGGATCCTGTTGACCGAAAAAATAAAGGGGGCACTCTGACTGGCAGAGTGTGAAAATAATAAAGAACTTTGGGCAGGATTGTCATTTTAGCTGCTGAGATCCTTCTTATCCATGAAAGGGTGGGAAATTGCCATGATTGCATAAGGGTGGTCAGGGTACACAGCAAGGGGTAGTAGTTGGTGGAGAACAAAGAAGAGTAGGAGGGCGTTAGTTTGATGCCTAAATATTCAATTGAGTGAGATGCCCAACGATACGGGAAATGTTCTTGAAGACGCTGCACCATATCCGTAGGGAGGTTGACGTTCAGTGCCGTGGTCTTGGAAGAGTTGATTTGAAGGCCAGAGATGGCTGAAAATTGGTTTAGCACAAGTTGTAGGTTGGGGAGGGAGATGAGTGGGTTTGATAGAATCAGAAGCGCATCGTCTGCAAAAAATTGGCCTTATACTGGGCTCCAGCATAAGGGACTCCCGAAATGTCAACGTTAGCCCTAATCACCGCCGCCAATGGCTCCAGCGCCAAAAATAAAAAGCGCTGGAGACAGGGGGCAGCCCTGTCTAGTACCCCGAAATATAGGAAATGAGTCGGATAAGAAGCCTGCATATTTTACGGATGCTGACGGTAAAGAAATAGAGGGCATGATTCCACGATAGGAAGTGTGTCCCAAATCCCCACCGGGTCAAAACATATTGAAGGTAGTCCCAAAAAAGCGAATCAAACGCTTTGTAAATATCCAGTGAGAGCAAAAAGCCTGGGATTTTGCACTGGTGGAGGATATGGAGAAGGTGGATTACTTTGCGGACGTTATCCCCTGCTTGACGACCAGGCACAAAACCCACCTGGTCCCTGTGAATGAGGAGGTATTTGTTGACCCGTGTGCTTAGGATTTTCCCCAAAACCTTCAGGTCAACATTCAACACAGAGATAGGACAAAAAGATTGCAGATCAGTGGCCTCTTCAGTTGACTTGGGGATCATAGAAATGTGAGCCTTAAGTGAGTCTGGTGAGGGTCGTGCGCCATCACACCAAGAGTTGAAATAAGAAGTCAGGTAGGGTGTGAGTAAGGGTGCAAATGTTTTGTAATACAGGCCGGTGAAGCCATCCGGGCCCGGGGCCTTGGACGGTTTAAGAGATTTGAGAGCTTGAGCGACCTCCTGTTCAGAGATAGGTGCGTTCAGGGTGTCTTGGGCCGCCGAGGACAGCAAAGGAAGACTAAACGTTTGAAAAAAGCGCTCAGCCTTGTCCAGGTCAAAAGCAGCGGGTCTGCTGTATAGAGATGACAAAAAGGAAGCAAAACCAGAGACTATCTTGGACGGGTTCGAGGTGAGTCCACCTCCCCTTACCTGCAGGCGAATTGGCTTACATGGGCACCCCACCGAGTTAAGTTTCCTGGCCAACATAGGACCAGGTTTGTTTGCTCTACTATAAAATTTATATTTGACTGCGGCTTCCCACAAGGAGACTGGAGATTGGACCGAGCCTACATTTTCAGTAAAGAAAGTTCGGATGTGTGTTTGCACTTGTATACACGTATCCTGGGTAGTTAAGAGGGATTCATTAATCCGCCAAAGATAGGCTGGATGAGTTAATCCAGTGAGGGTGATTCCAAGAACCAAGGGATTGTGGTCAGACCACGGGGAGGTGGAAATAATAATCTTGTGCACCAATTGCAGGGCGCTAAGTTGCAAGAATACATGATCTATTCTGAAAAAACTCTGATGGGGATTAGAGAAGAAGGTGAATTACCGAGAAGACGGATGTTGCTCGCGCCACACGTCCACCCGGCCATAAGATTGGAAAAGGGTGCACAGTGCTTGTTTTTGAGAGGTATCGTGGGATGGAGGTACTTCCTTGGAGCTGCGTCTGTCTAAAGAAGAATTGAAGACAGAATTTGAGTCTCCCATCATAATTAGCAGGCCCTTCTGGTGTTTGGTAACCACTTGAAGCAAGTGTGAGAAAAACCTCTGCTGAAATGTAGGGGCGTAATAACCCACTAAGGTGACCTCTTGATTCCACAGGGTGCCTTGCAAGAGTAGATATCTACCCGTAGGGTCCGCTATCTCTGTAGAGCAATTGAATGGGAGATTATGTCAAAACGCCATCAGCACCCCTCTGTGTTTCTCTGAGTCAGAGGCCGTGGATAATGGGAGGACAAATATCTGGGAGATGAGGATTGGGAGAACCTGGTTTCCTGCAGACATACTACACCTATAGATTGTGATTTTAAATGGCAGAAGACCTTTGATCGCTTGATGGGAGAGTTAAACCTATGGATATTTTGTGAGAGTAGTTTCAACACATTTTGAGCCATCCCAGGGGAGAGACAAAAATCATATAATCATAAAAAATTTCATGGGCCATATACCTACTCTGATCTCCCAATGAGGCCGTCCGAGTCCGAGAGGAGAAAGAAAGAAAGGTGAGAGAAGGGAAAGAAAGAGTGAAGAGAGATAAGAGAAAATCATGGTATTTAGTACACATAATCACCGCACTACGTGGACAATGCATCCAGCTGTAGGATACTCGGGGGGTGGCTCTATCACCAACCACATGGCTTTTAGGTTGTATGAATTATAACCGCCCCTGGAGAGGGGGCTATGAAAACCAAAAAGACAACAATAAAAATGAACGAAAGCACACATAAAAATTCAGGAACCATGTTAAAGTAAACATAAAAATTAGTGCAACACAGATTACCTCTCCGGTCAGGTGTCCCTAAACAAGGAACGCCTGAGGGAGGCCATTAGCAGTGGTCTCCAGTTGAGGCTCCCGCTCATGGGCACCACAGAGCCTTCCGTGGCCTAAACTGTCCCCAACAGGGGGTGCGGGCTCATTGAGGCACAGGGCAATAATCCCACTGGAAGACCACTGATATAGGCTTAATGCTGATATCCAACGGGAAAAAATAAAACTGGAATGGGGGAGAAAAAAAAAAAGGGTGGGGGAAGAGGGAAGAGGAGGGGATGGGAGGGAAGAGGAAGGGATGGGAGGGAAGGGAAGAGGAGAGAAGGGGGGAGGAGGAGAGGGGAGGGAAAGGAAAGGGGGAGGGAAGGGGAAGGGGGGGAAGAATTAGAGGGAGTGGGAGGAACAGCAGGTCTTTCAGCTAACTAATTTATGCAAGAATAAAAATAGTGCATATGATAGTTCTTGGCTCAGACCTCCATCCGACCTCCCAGGTGCCCGGAGCCAGGGCAAAATATAGCAATAAGGCCCAAGACGAGACCCTAGATTCATCAGGGAGGACCTGAGTATAAACATTAGTCCAGGGAGGGTCAGTCCACTAGTAAGGCAACAGGCCAACAGAGGAAGATATAGGTGGGCCTTCTGAGCTGGACCTGAGGAAAAGGAAGGGGCGATGGGACTTTGAATGAGACAGTTAACAGATTGGGGTTAAGATAGAAAAGTTCAAGTTTATTGCATATGAATCATACTGGTGTATATTACATGTAAAAGGTTGCGTGTGCATGTGCACCAAGCATATCCTACATAAATACATGTATATAAAACAATCAACATGGTATCTCAGCAATGAGTGGCTAACACATATGTCCTATAGAAATTGTACATATAAAACTGGGAAGCACAAGACAACATAATGTAAAAACTAAGTCTAAAAAATGATGCATAAAAAATTGATAAGAGTAGGATCCTATAGAAAGTATTCTAGCTACATCCTTGATGCCCGACGAAACGTGGTTCCGCCCTTGGTAGGTGAATGTGAGGTGGAAGGGGAAGCCATAAGCATACTTAATATGGCGCTCCATCAGAACTGAGGTGTATGGCTTTAACTGTCGCCTCTTTTGCACCGTAGTGGAAGCCAGGTCTGTGAAGAGTTGGTACCTGTGTCCTTGGAAGCATAAATCAGGCTTGTCACGTGCTGCCTTAAGGAGGGTTTCCTTGGTGCGGAAGTATGTGAATTTAATAATAATGTCCCGGGGGGACCCCTTCTCTCCTTGGCCCCAGAGCCCAATGGATGCAGTCAAACTCCATACGCTCTATGGGGATGGCTGGGACCAGTTCCTGGAACAGGGCCGTGGCAGTGGAGGTGAGATCATCAATGGTCTCCGGGAGGCCTCGCAGGCGGAGATTCACCCGTCAGGGCCTATTCTCGTAATCCTCCAATTTCAGGAGGGGTGCATCCAGTTCCTTACGGAGGTCCTGCAGGTCCTGTTCATGGTGATCTATCACAGTCACTGCAGCGTCCATCCTGTCCTCTACAGCATTTGTGCGGCTGCCTAGTTCCTGGATCTCTTTTGTTAAGTGGGTGGCCAGCTTGGAGGTGGCAGCAGACAGCTCACCCTGGAGCATGGTTTTAAAATGAGAAAGCAAATCAGCATCTCTCAGTGCTGGTGTTGGATAAGGCTGTTGGGCTCCATGCAAGCTCTCTGCGTCTGAACATGCATCCAACTCACCTGACAGTGACGGTGGTGAGGGCTCCATTTCAGAGGCCTGTGTCTCCGGCGGGATGTCTGGCGGAAGGCCGCGGAGTTCGTGTGTGCGGCTTGCTTCGTTGTGGAGCTCCGTGCTGTGCCCATTCTGCGCCCCATCCGAACCGCGGGGGTTCCAGGAGATGTTAAGCCCGTTGAAGCTGGGAAGAAGTGCTCTCCAGGCGGCTGTATCGAGGCCGATGTGGTCAGTGGTGGAGGAGCGTGATTAGCTTGTGGCCATCTTAGTGCACTGCTCGCGAGCGCCCTGGTGTACTGTTTCTAATATACTTCTGGCAGGCAGGCGATTCAGTTAGCTGCAGTGTATTTATATATACAGTCAGTCTCATATATATATATATATATATATATATATATATATATATATATATATATATATATATATATATATATATATATATATATATATATATATATATATATATATATATATATATATATATATATATATATACACACATACACTTTATCCAGTCAAGTCCAGCCCTGTAGCCAAGCAATATAGTGTATTAGAAGAGGGGCGGGACCTCTGTGTCCCGTGATGTCCTTCGAAAGAAAAGGATTTTACAGGTAAGCTGTTTTAAAAAATCCTATTTTCTTTCTCGAACATCACGGGACACAGAGCCACAGTAATTACTGAAGGGATGTCTCAGAGCAATGCTACCTGAGGGGGGGGAAACCACGACCAAGTAGGGTGCAATCACACCTGAGGACCCTGTACTGCTGCCTGCAGCACACTACGCCCAAAGGCGATATCCTCATGTCTTCTCACATCCACCTGATAGAATCTGGTGAATGTATGAACTGAAGACCAGGTTGCGGCCTTGCAGATCTGAGCCATCGAGGCCTGGTGATGCACTGCTCAAGAAGCACCAATAGCCCTTGTGGAATGTGCCTTGATCTGAAACGGAGGAATCTTGTTTCAAACTGTAAGCTTGAATGATCAATTGTCGAATCCATTTAGAAATGGTAGCTTTTGACGCTGCCTGTCCTCTATTGGGACCCTCTGGCAGCACAAACAAAACATCCGTTTTGCGAATCTGAGCAGTTGCCTCGAGATAGGCCTTGACTGCTCTTACTACATCCAATGAATGTAGAGATCTCTCTTCCAGAGAACAGGGATCTGGAAAAAAGGAAGAAAGAACAATGTCTTGGTTTAAATGAAAATCAGAAACCACCTTCGGTAAAAAACTAGGATGAGGGCGCAGTACCACTCTATCCTTGTGTATAATCAAATAAGGCTCCTTACAGGAAAGAGCTGCTAATTCTGAAACTCTTCTAGCAGAAGAGATGGCTACCAGAAAAATTAACTTCCTTGTCAACAAGACTAAAGGAATCTGACTTATTGGTTCAAAAGGCTGTTTCTGTAACACAACCAGGACCAAGTTCAAGTCCCAGGGGTTTAGGGGCGCCTTAACCGGTGGATTAAGACGCATCACCCCCTGCATAAAGTTTCGGACCAAAGAATGCGAAGCAAGTGGCCGTTAAAATAATACTGATAAAGCCGAGACCTGGATCTTGATGGTACTCAAGGCCAGCTTCATCTCTAATCCTAATTGTAGAAAATCAAGAATTCTACCTATGACATATTTCCTGGGATTCCAACCTCTGGATTCACACCAGGATACATAAGCTTTCCAGACTCTATAATAAATCATCCTGGAAGCTGGATTCCTTGCATTAATCAAGGTAGATATGACAGGACCTGAAAGCCCGCGACTCTTCAGAACGTGGGTCTCAATAGCCAAACCGTCAAATTTAGCGTTTGTAAGGCAGGATGGAACACTGGACCTTGAGATAAACAGGTCTGGGCGTACCGGTAGGGTCCACAGGGAACCCACCGTCATCCTTACTATTTCTGCATACCAAGTCCTTCTGGGGCAAGCGGGGGCCACCAGAAGTACCGACTTCCTTTCCTGTCTGATCCTGCGCAGGAGTCATGGAAGTAGCAGAATAGGCGGGAATGCGTAAATCAGTGAGAACTGATGCCACGGAATCACCAACGCATCCGTCCCGCATGCAAGAGGATCCCTCGTCCTTGCCACAAATCTGTCTAACTTTTTGAATCGGGATGCAAAGAGATCTACATCTGGGACCCCCCATTTTTGGCATATGGCCCAAAAGACGTCGGGATATAGAGACCATTCCCCTGGGAGTAACTGCTGGCGACTTAGATAGTCCGCCTGCCAGTTCTCTATCCCTGGAATAAAAACTGCCGATATGCATGGCAAATGCATCTCTGCCCAGACTAAGATCTGGTTCACCTCCTTTTGAGCAGCTCGGCTCCGGGTGCCTCCCTGATGATTGACATAAGCCACTGCTGTGGCATTGTCGGACTGGATCCTGACCGGGCACCCCTGTAACCTGAGAGTCCAGGATTTTAGGGCTAGATATACCGCCCGGATCTCCAGAATGTTGATGGGTAAGGTTCTCTCTGTCTTGGACCATATCCCCTGAACCGCAGACTGTTCCAGAACTGCTCCCCAACCTGACAGACTGGCATCTGTTGTTACCACCGCCCAGGTAATTGGCAGAAAAGATTTCTCCTTCTGCAGGTTTTCGGGAATAAGCCACCAATTGAGGCTCTGACGCACCGCATGAGACAGGTGCATCGGAAAGTCTAATGCCTGAACCTTCTTGTTCCAGGTCGACAGAATACTGTGTTGCAGCCCAAAACATAACACCCCTAATACTTGACAAGTATTAAGATGTGAGTGCAGAAATGACAAGACCAATAAATGAACCTAATGACGACACCCCCCTACTGTATGCAGTGAGCGAGCCCGAGCAGCCTGCCACGCCAAGACAGGAAAATTAAAAACGAACACTCAGGGCTAAAGTACCCACCGACCGTGGTGGGTAGTAGTAAAGGTGTAATGGTGAACGTGCACGTATGACGTATGGAAAACAGGCGAGAAGATTGTGGGACAACAATCAATTAAAAACGAAACCTCAGCCTGTACGGATCTGTAAACGTGACAGACCCTGAATGTGAGCACTAGCTAACGGTAATGCAGTGAACGAAAGGCTGTGACATAGAACATATGACATGAACGTAAGAGGCATGGGAAAACGAGAAAAGCACGGGAAAACAACGAGAAAAGCACGGGAAAACAACGAGAAAAGCACGGGAAAACAACGAGAAAAGCACGGGAAAACATGAGGAATATATGAAACAAAGAAAATAGGAAAAAACATGAATAGGCATAAGAAGTGACAAATTGCATGAGAACACTGAAAAACTTGCATGAGAACACTGAAAAACTTGCATGAGAACACGTAAAATTGCATGAAACGTAATTGCATGAGAAAACTAAATTGCACGGGCAACTGTAAAATGCATAAAAACCATAATCACATGAGAAACTGTAAAAAAGCACGAAAAACCATAAATTGCATACGAAACTAATATGCATGAGCAACCGTAAATTGCATGAAAAATCGTAAAATGAATAAGAAATCGCAAATCGCATGAAAACTGTAAAATGCATGCGAAACCGTGAGTTGCATGAAAAACCGTAAAATAAGAGAAATCATAAATCGCATGAGAACACTGTAAAGTTGCATGAGAAACGTAATAGTATGAGAAACTGTAAAAAATTGCACGGCAACCGTAAAATGCATGAAAAACTGTAATCACATGAGAAACTAAAAAAGCACGAGAAACCGTAACAAGCATGAAAAAACGTAAATTGCATACGAAACTAATATGCATGAGCAACCGTAAATTGCATGAAAAAACCGTAAAATGAATAAGAAATGGCAAATCGCATGAAAACCGTAAAATGCATGCGAAACCATAAAATAAATGAGAAATCATATGACAACCGTAAATGCCTGAGAACACTGTAAAATTGCCTGAGAACACTGTAAAATTGCATGAGAACACTGTAAATCGCATGAAAAACATAATAGCATGAGAAACTGTAAAACGCACGGGCAACCGTAAAATGCATAAAAAAACCGTAATCACATGAGAAACTGTAAAAAAGCACGAGAAACCGTAACAAGCATGAACAACTGTAAATTGCATATGAAACTAATATGCATGAGCAACCGTAGATTGCATGAACACAAAAAAAAAACAAACGTAAAATGAATAAGAAATCGCAAATTGCATGAAAACCGTAAAATGCATGCGAAACCGTGAATTGCATGAAAAAAAAAAAAAAACGTAAAATAAATGAGAAATCATAAATCGCATGACAACCGTAAAATGCATGAGAAACGTAAATTGCATGAAAATAAAAATCGTAAAATGAATGAGAAATCGTAGATCGCATGCAAACCGTAAAATACATGAGAACCAGCATTCCATGAGAAACCGTAAATCGCATAAAATCGTAACATACATGGAAAAACCAAAAATTACATGAGAAATGGAAATTTGCATGCCCCCAAAGGACCCCCACAGAATATCATGAGATGACCGGCAATGAGCAAGTGTCATGACAACCCCACAGCCTGAATTAACCCCTGAAAACCCACACTATAGACCACGTGGAGCTCGGGGAGGGACACGACCCACTATGTGGCGCTCAGGAGGGGGGGAACCCATCACACGAAGCTGAGGAGGGGGGGGGGGGGGATCACCATGAGGCTAGGGAGAGAGGAGACCCTGCCCATACATACCTATGCTGTAACCTAATAGTGGTGACAGCAGACCCAAATACCAAGGACTAAATGCAATGACCTACACTATTACAACTGGACAAACATGGATCCCTGCTAGAAAAAAGATGTTTCATTGGATTGCTTACCTGTATTCCAGGAATACAAACGTGCTATGCAGTGCTAATGACAGAGGCGGACATTGTGACATATGAGACTCTGCCATCATCTCCTGAAAACCCCCAAACACACTCCCCCCAACCTGCAACCCCAACACATGGTGCTATCTGAACCCCAAGCTGACTGGAGTAAAGGGAAAACGGATGGAAGAATACTACCCCTATCCTTGCGCCCGCAGCACACAAGACCCTGTCGCATGGTAACGCTGCCGAGACCTGCGACGACCACCGGGAGAGAGATCCAAACAGAAAATCTTGCAGCCGGCCATGCTGCCGACCATGCTGCCGCCCTGCAAGCCACAAACAGGAAGTGATCTGCTGTGACCTGCCCTAACCCGGAAGTGACCTGTCAACACGAGATCCTACGACCATAGGAAGGAGAAGGAGGGCAGGCTTTATGCAGCCTGACTCCTCCTACAATAACAGGCTGACCTGCAGTCAGCCTTACACATATCCACTGCATACAGTTTAGCTATATCTCACTGCAGGCCGTTCCTGGTGTACTCTTTCTAATATACTTCTGGCAGGCAGGCGATTCAGTTAGCTGCAGTGTATTTATATATGTATATATATATACATACAGTCAGTCTCATATATATATATATATATATATATATATATATATATACATACACTTTATCCAGTCAAGTGCAGGACTCACCCCCGCCGCCCGCGCCATTGGATTTGATTGACATCAGCAGGAGCCAATGGCTGCGCTGTTATCAATCTATCCAATCAAGAGCCGAGAACCCCGGGCAGAGAGACAGCGCATCGCCGGCGGGTCAAGTTCCAGGGCTCAGGTAAGTAAAGCCGGGGGGCTTGGGGGCCACTCACTGCCACATGTTTTTTCACCTTAATGCATAGGATGCATTAAGGTGAAAAAAAAAGGTTTACAACCCCTTTAATGTACTCACCCGCAAATGTTTTTGTTTTATGGTGTTTGTTGCTCATCATACAGGGGAAGTACAAATCCAGTTATATTTGTTCAATCATAATTTGTATATGCTCAACACACTTGTATTTTCTGCAAATACTTAATAATAAAAAAACAAGCCAGAAGACCCCTCTCGTCTTTAGTCCAGAGGACGTGGCACCCATGGTTGCCAAGAAGAATGTAAAATTTCTATTCGTCTGACTACAGAACAGTTTTCTACTCTGTAACAGACAATTTTTAAATGAGCTTTGGCGGTGTTTCAGTGATGTCCATCACAGAATCATGCATGTTTTTAATGCAGTGCTGTCTGAGGGCCCAAAAATTACAGGCATCCATTATTGCATTTCATCCTTGTTTCTTTGCTCACAGATATTTCTCCAGATTCTCTGAATCTTTTCTTGTGATGATGATTATGTACTATAGATGTTGACATATTTAACCACTTGCCCACTGGGCTCTTAAACCCCCTTCCTAACCAGGCCAATTTTCAGCTTTAATGACAATTACACAGTCATGCAACACTGTACCCATATGAATTATTTGTCCTTTTTTTCATACATGCTTTCTTTTGGTGGTATTTATTCACCACTGGGTTCTTTTTATTTTTTGCGCTATAATTAAAAAAGACCAAACCTTTTAGGAAAAAAATTGAATTTTTCTGAGTTTCTATTATAAAATTTAGTAAATTAGTAATTTTTCTACATAAATTTATACTGCTACATATCTTTGGTAAAAATAACCCAAATCTGTGTATATTATTTGTTTTTTGTAAAAGTTATAGAGTCTACAAGCTAAGGTGCCAATCACTAAAAATTGATCACACCTAATGTAATGTACAGTACATTTCCTAAGACACTAATGCCCTGTACACACAGTCGGACATTGATCGGATATTCCGACATCAAAATCCATGGATTTTTTCCGACGGATGTTGGCTCAAACTTGTCTTGCATACACATGGTCACACAAAGTTGTCGGAAAATCTGATCGTTCTGAACGCGGTGACTTAAAACACATACATCGGGACTATAAACGGGGCAGTAGCCAATAGCTTTCGTCTCTTAATTTATTCTGAGCATGCGTGGCACTTTGTGCGTCGAATTTGTGTACACACGATCGGAATTTCAGACAACGGATTTTGTTGTTGGAAAATTTTATAGCAAGCTCTCAAACTTTGTGTGTCGGAAATTCCTATGGAAAATGTGTGATGGAGCCTACACATGGTCGGAATTTCCGACAACAAGGTCCTATCACACATTTTCTGTTGGAAAATCCAACCGTGTGTACAGGGCATGACAAGCAAGCAAAACTGTCATATTAACAGGTTATTTCTCTCACATGGCTTATGTATACTTACAACTACACCCCAAAACACATTCTGCTACTCCTCCTGAGTATGGTGATACCACATGTGTGAGATTTTTACACAGCCTGGCTACATACAGAGGCCCAACATGCAGGGAGCACCCTCAGGCATTCAAAGGACATAAATTACACATATAATCCCAGCATCTTATGTCGCGGCCAATCGTGAGGATCTGATGGTGTGAGAGAAGGTAAGAATGGCAGGGACAGCTAGAAGGGAATTGTTGACCAACCTCGACCAGGTCTGGGCATGGTTTCCTACTTCTACATGGTGGGGGCTTGAGCTTATGAAACGATTGAACAATTTCCCATCCAGTGTGGATGGGATGTTTAATGTAACTGTTGAAGCTACAAAGAAGTTCCCACAGGAATAACGGCAGATCAAGACCCGTCTATTAAAAGATGGCCCATGATTATCTGTTGGCATCCAAGGGGGGTTTCTCTGAATTCAGAGGTAAAGATTGTTGTACCTGGATCGGGGATACTAGTGACAAATTTCAGGCCCATATGGATAGAGTTTAGATCCCTGCAAGGCAAAACCATAGCTATAGCTAGTGAAGGTTGAAGTCCTTTTAAGGGTCTGGGAATCTTTGGGGATTTTATTTTTCATTTTTCAGCAGATCATGGTTGAAGGAAGTAGGGTTATATATACTCATGTTGTTTTTGTTTCGATTCCTTCTATATGCCGTGATGAGGCGCTACTGTTGCCTGATTGGACGAGTGAACAGAGCCCGAGCAGATGACCACATCATCCTCTCTGAGATGAGACGCCCCAAAGCCCAACCCACTTACAAGACACAGAGGATCCCAGACTGACCGGCCTTCATGTCCTCCACTAAGTCACCCCTCCTGAAGAACAGAGTCTACAGGTCAAGCTGTGTTTTCCTTTTTATGGACTTAAGGACTGATTAAGAAGAAGATCAAGATTCACAGAGGGACACATGGGAGCATATGACAAAAAGGAGGACCTGTTGTGGAAATTTTATTATGTGTGTTTTATAGATTGTTGTCATCTGTCTCCCTGTGTCTGATTTAACCAAGGAGCACTCTAGCAGAGCGCACTTTGGTTGAATCGGCACTAGTGGTAAAACCGTCAGTATGAAAACCTTTTCATGGGCTTGGAGATGTGTTCTTTGTGTGTGTGGGCGTTTTCCGGTTTGTAAGTATCAAGCGCAATGTGCTGGGCTTCTTGCTTTCAAATGTCTATGCACATTAGAGAAGTGAAGTCCGCATAACGAGAGAAACATATTATATCTCTATTGTGGCTACGCTATCCCTTTTGGATACATATCTGCTTTAATAATTCTCGTGATTTCAACATCCCTGCTAATACAAACACTTCTGCTACTTCTAAACTTCTTAGTCTAACCTCTTCATTTGACCTGAAGCAATGGGTACAGGCTTCTACTCACTCTGATGGCAACTCCCTTGACCTTGTATTCTCCTACCTATGCACTCCATGCAACTTCTCAAAGAATCCTCTTCCTCTCTCCATCACCTTATTAGTTTTTCTCTCCTTCTGTCTTCCACCACCTTTCCCTCCAATCGCCTAACCATCACCCATAGAAACTTTCGCAACTTCAACTCTTCTCTCCTCTATTCTGCTACTGACCACCTCTATGACAAAATCTCTCCCCTGTCCTGCCTCAACCAAGCCACTTCCATCTACAATAAATCCCTGTCCTCCACCCTGGACAAGCTTGCTCCCCTCCATACCCGCAGAATCAGGCCTCGACCCCTACAACCCTGGCAGACAGATGACACTAAAATTCTCAAAAAACGAAGTCGCTCTCTTGAGCATCTGTGGCACAAGACTAAGTCTCTCAAAGACTTTAACCAATACAAATCTGCCCTCCAAAAATACTATTCTTTCCTCCACACTGCCAAGCTGACCTATTTTACTCTTATTAACACCTTCTCATCCAGTCCCCGTAAACTTTTCTCTACCTTCAACTCTCTACTTCGTCCTCCACCGCCTCCACCCACTGACTCACTCACTGCCCAGGAGATTGCTAATCACTTCAAAAACAAGATTGATACAATAATCCGTGATGAAATCTCCACTCTACAGGTATCTCCCACAGTTAAGACCCCATATCAACAGGTACAATTGACACTCCACTTATTCAAATCTGCTACTACAGACGAAGTTGCTAAACTCCTTTCTAACGCCCACCTAACCACCTGCCCCCTGGACCCTATTCCCTCTCAAACACTACGGTCGTCCTCTGACTCTATCCTACACTCTCTAACCCACATCTTCAATCTCTCCCTAACCTCTGGCATTTTCCCCAATGCTTTAAAACATGCACTGGTCATCCTCATACTTAAAAAGCTGTCCTTGGACCCTACCAATTCTAACAACCTACGCCCTATCTCCTTGCTCCTCTTTTCCTCTAAACTCCTTGAACGCCTGGTTTGCAACCAATTGAGTGACCACCTCGTTAAGAATAACCTTCTTGATCCCCTTCAATCTGGATTTCGCCCTCAACGCTCCACAGAAACTGCTTTTTTAAAAACTCACAAATGACCTACTAACTGCAAACAACAATGAACACTATTCTGTACTCCTACTTCTGGACCTTTAGCTGCCTTTGACAAGGTTGACCACCCCCTCCTCCTCAAAAAACTTTACTCCCTTGGTCTCTGTGACTGTGCTCTTCAGTGGCTCTCATCCTACCTATCCCAACGCACCTTCAGTGTCACTTGCAATTCTACTTCCTCCACTCCTTTTCCCTTCTCCGTCGGGGTCCCCCAAGGTTCTGTTCTTGGACCTCTTTTATTTTCAATCTACACCTCTTCCCTGGGTGGGCCTCTCATGGCTTTCAATATAATTTCTATGCTGACAACACACAAATCTATCTCTCCACCCCTCAACTCACTCCTCCTCACTCCACCTCACATAAATTACACATATAATTTCCTGACAACCTATCACACTTTTGAAGGCCCTGGAGCACCAGGACAATGAAAATGCCCACAAAATGACCCCATCTTGGTAAGAAAACACCTCAACATATATTCTGTTAGGCATAAGATGTGCACCAATGAGGCACTGCTGGGCACTGGTGAGGCACTGTAGAGCACTGATTGGGCACCGATGTGGCACTGCTAGGGCACTGTAGAGCACTGCTGGGCACAGATATGGCACTGCTGGGTACTGATGTGGCACTGCTGGGGCGCTGTAGAGCACTGCTGTGGCTCTGATGGGGCACTGCTGGAGCACAGATGTGGCACTGCTGGGGCACATATGTGGCACTGCTGGGCACTTGTAACATATGAGAAAAAACTCAAGCAGCCTCACGCTGTAGCTTTTCCCTCCTCTGCTCACATGATCGGTGTGAAGAGAGGAGAGAACCAGACATGACACCGGTTTGGTGACAGTGATTGCTCCATCATTGAATGGAGCAATCACGCGGTAAAGGGCCACTGGGATTGGCCCTTTACCCCCATCCGTGACACGCTGGGTCCCGAGAACCCGGCGAGCACGGACCCTCACCTGCCAAGCGCCCCACAATGCACTGCGTGCTTCACATTGCATTCTAGGGCCGTAATTGGATGAAGCATAGCACCTGACTGCTGGTCAGTTGCAGGGCTTTGCCAATTAGAGCACAGAGCACTGTCAGAGCCCTGAATGGAAAAAGTAATGATGACATTCACGGCTCAGTGCTCCTAGTCTCCCCCCACACTATAAAAGGTTCCTTCCCACAGGAAGCTTTTGCAGTGAGTTGTTGAAGTGGAGATAGAGCAGGGCTCAGTTTGCTACTAGTGAGTTAGGGTGTTCAGTTATTTTGACTCTGAGTGTAGAGAGTTAGTGTAATGTCAGTATAGTGTGAGTATAGTGTAGTGTGTGAGTATAGTGTGAGTATAGAACAGTGTGTCAGTATAGTGTTAGTATAGTTTAGTGTCAGTGTAGTGTGTTCGTGTAGTGCAGTGTTTAACACAGCATTATGTAACATGAATAAAAGCCAAGAGCCTGTGCCCAGGAGAGGCAGATGAAGGAGCAATGGAGCTAAGATGGTGACTATGCCTCTTTACTGGGAAAATTCAGGAGACACGGGTTGTTTATTGAGATGCAATATACTGAAATGCTGGAAGGGCGCGTATTAGCGCAGGTGAGATTGATTACATATAGTGTATAGCGAAATCTCCACAACAGAATGGTGAGCCAGGACTTACTGAGCGAACAGAACTTCCTTCACACTGGCAAGAGGGGGGGAGAACTTTGTTGTCCTGAGACAAAGGGGTACATTTTCTCTGTCCAATGTTTTAGGTAGGTTCTGCTTTGCAAAAGAACTAATTTTTCATCTTTTGGTATAATTCTGGGATTTTAATTGTATGTTTGTCAATAATGATGGGTCAATTGTCTGGGATACTTATCTCCTCTATAGGACCCATTTAATACAACCTACAATGTCTGTGTAAGTAACTGTATGTTGTGTAATAAGTATATGAGAAATAGAAATGTATAAAGTGTGATTATTACCTTTGTATGGGACCAAGCCAGTAGTGTATATTGTTTCAAGACACATGTCCCCATAAGTATAATAATATTTTTTAGTAAAAGTTTTGTTTTGAAGTGGCTTAAAATGGCTGCCACATATTCAAGTGGCCATGTGGCTGAGAGGGGAAAGGGCGGCCATGCAATGCTGCAAACACTTACAATGGGAACTGTGTCTTGAAAGGACTACGCCCTATGGGTGGTCTCAGGTTCCTAGGTAATAGCATAGGGGAGCTCTATTGTTCGCTGTTTGTATTTCCCAAAGTCTTGTTCTTGTAGAAGCTGACATGATCTTTAGTTGGGAACAATAGTGTAAGTTTGAATCCATGTTATTTTGTGTTTTATGTAATGTTGGTGGTTAGGGATCTGTTGTTTGATTGGATAGCCCGTGTCTATGGTTATGTGTCGCTCAATTGTTTTAGTCAGTTTTTGTGGAGAAAGTGTTGGTGTTTTAGTGAAGAAATCTTGGTTTGTGCTGGTTTTGGCAGGATCAGCAACTGCATTTCATGTGTTGCTATCTACCATGTGGTTCGATGGTCGTCGGACATTTTCTTGTATTCACTATGTGGCCCAGCATTCATCTGCCATTTTCTTGTAGTCCCCATGTGACCGTGGCTTGATTTTTGTTTGTTGCAACTACCATTTCGTGTCTGCTGTATTAAATATTTGATTTTAGTTTGTAGAAGCGCAGTTTAAGGATTTTATACTGTTTAGCCTGTAAATCATCCCAGAGTGGAAATTGCTCCAATTTCAGGGGTGAGACACCGGGAACTGAGAAACTGTTTTGTTTAAATGTTAAACTCACTGGTTTCAATTGTTTTTCCACTGTTGGATTTTGAAGACACCGTTTTGTCATTGTAAATGGTGTAGGCACCATTTCCTTTTAAGTGAATTTAATTTTTTCAGGTTTAGCTATTTTTGTACTCTTTACATACTTTTCAGTAAAACTATTGTGTTTTTTTGTATTGAATTTTAGTTTTAAGTGAAATCTCTACTTTGCTTTAATTTACTAACTTTAACTGAGTTTTTGTACTTTCAGCGGCGTGTGTTATTTTTATTTTTGTTTAGGAGTTTCTCAGAGGGCAATTCATGCCCCCACCCACCCATTCTTTTGGGTTTTATCACTTTAGAAGTTCAGAGGTGATGAAACCTCCCCCTCCCTCTTCCTGTCCAATGATATTTAAATAAACCAGTTAGATGGGTTTTTAGAGCTGAGCAGACAGGAAGTTCTTTACAAGATGTGATGTACAACAGGAAGTCAGTGGGAGGAGCTTGGGGTCTTGTGAAACAAACATGTGGACAAAGGGACTTGTGTTTGGAAGGACAAAGCCATTTTGATTTTTAATTTTAATTCCAGTTGTTTTGTGAAGTTTTATACTGTAATACAGTTTTGGGTAGAGAGTAAACAGGAGGCGTCTAAGTTATTGTTGTAGTATCTAGGTACAAATAGAAGCCATAATATTGTTTTGAATAGTGGAGGATTTCATGGTGCTTTGTAGTTTGTCTGACAAACATATTTATAGGGCTGGAGAGCATATAAATGTGAGGAGTAGATTCTGGCATACTGGGAGGCCGTGTATAATAATCAGAATATGCCGGTGCCAGTACTGTAAAAATAGTCACTAGGCAGTACTGCTCCGAAAGTTAGTGCGAGGGTGCCCTGGACGTAGAGACACGTCATAAGCGATTCAAACCGTCATGAGTAATTTTGACCGTCCATGCATTGGAGAAAAAAAAATGAGGCTCCACACCAGTCAGATAGCTGCATAGCACATGAGGTCTGGGTTTGGGGCTCCGGACATGAGACCCCTTAAAGATTGGCACATATGGTCAGAGGGTACAGTAAGGTATACTCCTTTGGAGGGTACTTTTGATGTCTGGAGGTACGAGAACCCAGAATAAAAATACCTTGGAAGTAGTTCAGCTGTGGCTTCAGAAATCTGTAATGATGAGTGAGTTGATGGATGTGTAGTACACGTTTGTGTGGTTAAAATTCTCATGCCTGTTTTTGAACTTTGGTATTTCTATTGCTAAAAGAGTAAAGGCAGCAGTCCCTCTGGTTGTTTTGTTTTTTCATTTTTGTTTTGGGAACTATGAAATATCTCCCCCACATTTGTATCTAAATGTTTGTCTCATGTTTTAGTCTTCTCATTGTTTGTATGTAGTAACAAGAATATGTTTGAACCTACCTCAACAGCCCTCCTACGTGTCGTGGCTGTTGTATTTTAGTAGGAAGGTGAAAGTTACAGAGGGTTTAGTTATTGTCGGTTTTGAGGAATGTCAGTGACAATTTACCAATGTACATGAATGTTGTATTATTTATCATTCTTTGCAGGTTAAATATGAAGGACAGAGTAATAACTTTTGTTTATAAGTATTTTTTCAGGTCCAAGGCGTTTCTGAAAGTGTGTGTACATAGAAAGCAGGTGTATGTAGATAGCTATACACATGCATAAATACACACGCCTAAGAAGGTAAAAGTATCATAGGCTATTTCGCTGTTTCATTGTTTTTTTCTGCACCATTCTAAACCCTACGTGTCTTCCTCCAGTTTGTAATGAGCAAGATAATGGTAAGAATGAAAATTTTCAAACCAATAATACTAACAGCTCTAATTCTAGCCAAGTTTATGACCTAGTAGGATGACATGTTCCACGACTGTCTTTCTTTGATGGAATTTGAATCAGCAAACAGCAGTCTGGCAAAGGAGGCTACCATCCCAGATGTTATGAACCTTTTTGTCAAGGGTTCCAGGTATTACACCTCAGATGGTAAGCCACGCAGTGACCACAGTCATTGAGTTAGATTTGTTTGGAGGTCAACCAAAAACAGGGTTGTACTTTCCTCAGCAGCTGTCAACATTCTCAGCTAATGGGTTAGGTGCAGTCACTGTAACATGAACTTCAAAAGGTCCACCACAGGATTCATGAGTCCCTCCTGGACCCAGACACAATAACCGGTCTACATTCTTTCCAACCATGTGACTGGGTCATTGTAAAGAAGATTGAGGGACGAGGCAACTGGATCCACGCCAGCCAAAGCAAGAAGCTGCTCAACTACACCAAAGGATGAGGAGTGTCTTTGTTTATTTATATTTTTAAAGTGCATTTTCTAACTAGCTAAGAAAGCGAACAGGACCGATTGTTGGGTCCACTCTGAATCTCCACTGAGCTTTAGTACCCCAGTGATGACAGCGGTACATGATATATAGGATGTTCATATTGGTATGAGGAGTTTAGACAAACTAGTAAAAAAACTCCAAACAGACACTTGTCAATAGAATTTAATGATACATTTCTAGAGGGTAAAATTAGTTATAGTTTTAACAATGGCTCTAGCTCTTGCCAGGTTTGGTATCGGGACAAACAGGTAGCCCACAAGTGTGCTTCAACTTTAGTCTGGTATTTATGCGGGTCTACAGCTTATAAGGTAATCCCTCCAATGCAAGAGGTTCATGTGTCCTGGTGAAACTTGTCCCAGCATCTTATGTCGCGGCCGATCGTGAGGATCTGATGGTGTGAGAGAAGGTAAGAATGGCAGGGACAGCTAGAAGGGAATTGTTGACCAACCTCGACCAGGTCTGGGCATGGTTTCCTACTTCTACATGGTGGGGGCTTGAGCTTATGAAGCGATTGAACAATTTCCCATCCAGTGTGGATGGGATGTTTAATGTAACTGTTGAAGCTACAAAGAAGTTCCCACAGGAATAACGGCAGATCAAGACCCGTCTATTAAAAGATGGCCCATGATTATCTGTTGGCATCCAAGGGGGGTTTCTCTGAATTCAGAGGTAAAGATTGTTGTACCTGGATCGGGGATGCTAGTGACAAATTTCAGGCCCATATGGATAGAGTTTAGATCCCTGCAAGGCAAAACCATAGCTATAGCTAGTTAAGGTTGAAGTCCTTTTAAGGGTCTGGGAATCTTTGGGGATTTTATTTTTCATTTTTCAGCAGATCATGGTTGAAGGAAGTAGGGTTATATATACTCATGTTGTTTTTGTTTCGATTCCTTCTATATGCCGTGATGAGGCGCTACTGTTGCCTGATTGGACGAGTGAACAGAGCCCGAGCAGAAGACCACATCATCCTCTCTGAGATTTAAATACTAAGATCCTTCGCGCTAAAGTGAGAAACAAGTGAATCTGGTGACAATCACAAAGTGAACAAATAAAAACTTGAAGTGAAAGATTTATATGATGATATCTAAAAAGATTGCAGCGAAATAAGCAAGTGTACACATGGCACTCGAAAAAATGGATAGGGATAGAAGGATTTCGCGCATAAAATCTATCATATAAGTAAATAAATTCACATATAGCTCTATTAAAAGCACTATTAATAAGTGAGTATGAAAAAAAGGCAAATCTTAGATAAAGTGCATTCAAGTGAAGTGACCGTGCTGAAAAATAATAAATCACAATAAATAATCACATTCAAAATAAAAATAAATAAATGTGCAAAAATGCAAAACATGTGCAGCAAAAGTGCAAAAATGCAAACAATGTAGTGTAAACAAATTTACAATAATAGGATATATCAGCAAAACAGTTCATAGAGATGACCATATAAAAGTTCGTGAACCGTGGTGGTCATAGAAAAAATAAGTGAGTATGGGTAGTGGTGATAATGATAATCTTCATAAAACAAATGACGGCTCGACCAGGCTCTCTAAACTCTCACCTCAGAGATGGAAATCAAAAGCATCAATGTATGTCTTTCTCTGTTGTAATAGAAGAAGCATTCCCCTCTGCTTACTATCAGGCACCTCAGGGCTGGAAACAACTGGCAACAATGTATGTCTTTCTCTGTTGTAATACAGGCAGCGTTCCCCTCTGTTTATTGTCAGGCACCTATAGAAATAAACTGGGAATATTTCCACCTGTAGCAGTGTCATTGGTCATCCTTCAGGGCCCAAAACTCCACCACAGATTTTAGCTCAGTGCTCTAAATCAGTGCTTCTCAATCCTGTCCTCAGGGACTTAAGTACTTGAAGACATACATTGTTGCCAGTTGTTTCCAGCCCTGAGGTGCCTGATAGTAAGCAGAGGGGAATGCTTCTTCTATTACAACAGAGAAAGACATACATTGATGCTTTTGATTTCCATCTCTGAGGTGAGAGTTTAGAGAGCCTGGTCGAGCCGTCATTTGTTTTATGAAGATTATCATTATCACCACTACCCATACTCACTTATTTTTTCTATGACCACCACGGTTCACGAACTTTTATATGGTCATCTCTATGAACTGTTTTGCTGATATATCCTATTATTGTAAATTTGTTTACACTACATTGTTTGCATTTTTGCACTTTTGCTGCACATGTTTTGCATTTTTGCACATTTATTTATTTTTATTTTGAATGTGATTATTTATTGTGATTTATTATTTTTCAGCACGGTCACTTCACTTGAATGCACTTTATCTAAGATTTGCCTTTTTTTCATACTCACTTATTAATAGTGCTTTTAATAGAGCTATATGTGAATTTATTTACTTATATGATAGATTTTATGCGCGAAATCCTTCTATCCCTATCCTCTCTGAGATGAGACGCCCCGAAGCCCAACCCACTTACAAGACACAGAGGATCCCAGACTGACCGGCCTTCATGTCCTCCACTAAGTCACCCCTCCTGAAGAACAGAGTCTACAGGTCAAGCTGTGTTTTCCTTTTTATGGACTTAAGGACTGATTAAGAAGAAGATCAAGATTCACAGAGGGACACATGGGAGCATATGACAAAAAGGAGGACCTGTTGTGGAAATTTTATTATGTGTGTTTTATAGATTGTTGTCATCTGTCTCCCTGTGTCTGATTTAACCAAGGAGCACTCTAGCAGAGCGCACTTTGGTTGAATCGGCACTAGTGGTAAAACCGTCAGTATGAAAACCTTCTCATGGGCTTGGAGATGTGTTCTTTGTGTGTGTGGGCGTTTTCCGGTTTGTAAGTATCAAGCGCAATGTGCTGGGCTTCTTGCCTTCAAATGTCTATGCACATTAGAGAAGCGAAGTCCGCATAACGAGAGAAACATATTATTATATCTCTATTGTGGCTACGCTATCCCTTTTGGATACATATCTGCTTTAATAATTCTCGTGATTTCAACATCCCTGCTAATACAAACACTTCTGCTACTTCTAAACTTCTTAGTCTAACCTCTTCATTTGACCTGAAGCAATGGGTACAGGCTTCTACTCACTCTGATGGCAACTCCCTTGACCTTGCATTCTCCTACCTATGCACTGCATGCAACTTCTCAAAGAATCTTCTTCCTCTCTCCATCACCTTATTAGTTTTTCTCTCCTTCTGTCTTCCACCACCTTTCCCTCCAATCGCCTAACCATCACCCATAGAAACTTTCGCAACTTCAACTCTTCTCTCCTCTATTCTGCTACTGACCACCTCTATGACAAAATCTCTCCCCTGTCCTGCCTCAACCAAGCCACTTCCATCTACAATAAATCCCTGTCCTCCACCCTGGACAAGCTTGCTCCCCTCCATACCCGCAGAATCAGGCCTCGACCCCTACAACCCTGGCAGACAGATGACACTAAAATTCTCAAAAAACGAAGTCGCTCTCTTGAGCATCTGTGGCACAAGACTAAGTCTCTCAAAGACCTTAACCAATACAAATCTGCCCTCCAAAAATACTATTCTTTCCTCCACACTGCCAAGCTGACCTATTTTACTCTTATTAACACCTTCTCATCCAGTCCCCGTAAACTTTTCTCTACCTTCAACTCTCTACTTCGTCCTCCACCGCCTCCACCCACTGACTCACTCACTGCCCAGGAGATTGCTAATCACTTCAAAAACAAGATTGATACAATAATCCGTGATGAAATCTCCACTCTACAGGTATCTCCCACAGTTAAGACCCCATATCAACAGGTACAATTGACACTCCACTTATTCAAATCTGCTACTACAGACGAAGTTGCTAAACTCCTTTCTAACGCCCACCTAACCACCTGCCCCCTGGACCCTATTCCCTCTCAAACACTACGGTCGTCCTCTGACTCTATCCTACACTCTCTAACCCACATCTTCAATCTCTCCCTAACCTCTGGCATTTTCCCCAATGCTTTAAAACATGCACTGGTCATCCTCATACTTAAAAAGCTGTCCTTGGACCCTACCAATTTTAACAACCTATGCCCTATCTCCTTGCTCCCCTTTTCCTCTAAACTCCTTGAACGCCTGGTTTGCAACCAATTGAGTGACCACCTCGTTAAGAATAACCTTCTTGATCCCCTTCAATCTGGATTTAGCCCTCAACGCTCCACAGAAACTGCTTTTTTAAAAACTCACAAATGACCTACTAACTGCAAAAAACAATGAACACTATTCTGTACTCCTACTTCTGGACCTTTAGCTGCCTTTGACAAGGTTGACCACCCCCTCCTCCTCAAAAAACTTTTCTCCCTTGGTCTCTGTGACTGTGCTCTTCAGTGGCTCTCATCCTACCTATCCCAACGCACCTTCAGTGTCACTTGCAATTCTACTTCCTCCACTCCTTTTCCCTTCTCCGTCGGGGTCCCCCAAGGTTCTGTTCTTGGACCTCTTTTATTTTCAATCTACACCTCTTCCCTGGGTTGGCCTCTCATGGCTTTCAATATAATTTCTATGCTGACAACACACAAATCTATCTCTCCACCCCTCAACTCACTCCATCAGTCCCCTCACGCATCACTAACTTACTAACAGACATATCTGTATGGATGTCACACCACTTCCTCAAACTCAATTTGTCCAAACCCAAACTTATAATATTTCCTCCTCCACGTGCCTCTTCCCCTGACTTATCTGTCTAGATGGCGCAACCATCCACCCATCCCCACATGTCTGCGTACTAGGTGTTATCCTGGACTCTGAACTCTCCTTTTCGGCCCCACATCCAATCATTTTTAAAAGCTTGCCACCCCAACCTCCGCAACATCTCTAAACTACGTCCCTTTCTAACCAATAAAACCACAAAGCTCCTGATTCACTCCCTTGACTACTGCAACTCCCTCCTCATTGGATTACCTTTAAATAGACTATCCCTCCTTCAGTCCATCATGAATGCTGCTGCCAGACTCATCCACCTTACAAACTGCACAGTGTCTGCTACCCCTCTCTGCCAATCCCTCCATTGGCTGCCACTTGCCCAACAAATTAAATTCAAAATACTAACAATAAGTTACAAAGCCATCCACAACTCTGCCCCCAGCTACATCACTAGCCTAGTCTCAAAATACCAACCTAATCGCCCTCTTCGTTCCTCCCAAGACCTCCTGCTCTCTAGCTCCCTCATCACCTCCTCCCATATCCGCCTCCAGGACTTCTCCCGAGCTTCGCCCATCCTCTGGAATTCGCTACCCCAATCTGTCAGACTGTCTCCAAATTGATCCACTTTTAGGCGATCCCTGAAAACTTTCCTCTTCAGAGAAGCCTATCCTGCCTCAATCTAACAACTGCACTATTTTCTCCATTAGCTCATCCCCCACAGCTATTACCCTTTTGTATAACTTGACCCTCCCTTCTAGATTGTAAGCTCTAACGAGCAGGGCTCACTGATTCCCCCCTGTATTGAATTGTATTTTAATTGTGCTGTCTGCCCTAATGTTGTAAAATGCTGCATAAACTGTCGGCGCTATATAAATCCTGTATTATAGTAATAATAATAATAATAAGAAGAAGGCATTGATATCTGCCTTGTTAATATACTCGTACCGTATATTGAAAACACCAGTAGCAATGTCCCTGCAGATTTTCTCAAGCCTGTAAGAACAAGTAAAATGATCTTACTAGATACTGGTTACTCTGAGCAGTTATGAGTGGGCTCCATGCTGACTAAGATGGTGGATGGGGCTGGGCGGAGAGCAGTGTACATGCCTCAAGTGGATGAGACATGTGCACTTCTCCCTCCCACTCCTGTGGATGCCCTCCCCTGTGGTGTCATTTTCTGTGGTGTCATTTCTTGTGATGTCATGGAGGAAGCGATTGGCAGTTGGGGCCATGACTTCCTGTTTGTCACTTCCTTTTGTTGTCCATGAATAAAATCCAAGAGCCTGTGCCCAGGAGAGTCAGATGAAGGAGCGATGGAGCTAAGATGGTGACTATGTCTCTTTACTGGGTAAATGTGGGAGACACGGGTTGTTTATTGAGATGTATTATACTGAAAAGCTGGAAGGGCGTGTATTAGTGCAGGTGAGATTGATTACGTATAACGTATAGCAAAATCTCCACGACAATGTGCGTGGCTGGCAGCCGCAATATCCGCCAGCCACTTGCAATCATTCCTGAGAGAGACAGAATGGGGATCTGTCAATGTAAACAGACAGATCCCCATTCTTAAACAAAAAGCAAAAAAGTCGCGTTAAATATTGAGGCTAATGGAGCAACATAATATAAGCCCCCAATAGTAGATACCAAAATAACACACTTATGCCCCGTACACACGGTCTGATTTTCCGATGGAAAATGTGTGATAGGACCTTGTTGTTGAAAATTCCGACCGTGTGTAGGCTCCATCACACATTTTCCATAGGAATTTCCGACACACAAAGTTTGAGAGCTTGCTATAAAATTTTCCGACAACAAAATCCGTTGTTGGAAATTCCGATCGTGTGTACACAAATCCAACGCACAATGCGCCACGCATGCTATTGGCTACTGCCCCGTTTATAGTCCTGACGTACGTGTTTTACGTCACCGTGTTCAGAACGATCGGATTTTCCGACAACTTTGTGTGACCATGTGTATGCAAGACAAGTTTGAGCCAACATCCGTCGGAAAAAATCCATGGATTTTGATGTCGGAATGTCCGATCAATGTCCGACCGTGTGTACAGGGCATTAGTGTCTTAGGAAATGTACTGTACATTACATTAGGTGTGATCAATTTTTAGTGATTGGCACCTTAGCTTGTAGACTCTATACATCCATGGATTTTGTTGTCGGACTGACCGTGTGTACAGCTCTCTCCATCTGTTTCCTCACGCATTACCAACTTACTAGCAGACATATCAGCCTGGATGTCACATCACTTTCTTAAACTCAACCTATCCAAAACCGAGCTCATGATATTTCCTCCCTCAGGTGCCACTTCCCCTGATCTCCCTGTCAAGATCAACGGCTCAACTATTAACCCATCTCCCCACGCCAAGGTCCTAGGTGTAATCCTGGACTCTGAACTAACCTTTCGACCCCACATTCTATCACTATCCAAAGCTTGCCGCCTCTGTCTTTGCAACATCTCCAAGATACGCCCCTTCCTAACCAATGACACCACAAAGCTTCTAATCCACTCCCTGGTCATCTCCCGCCTTGACTACTGCAACTCCCTCCTCATTGGTTTACCTCTAAATAGGCTATCCCCACTTCAGTCCATCATGAATGCTGCTGCCAGGCTCATCCACCACACAAACCGCTCAGCGTCTGCTACACCCCTCTGCCAATCCCTCCATTGGCTGCCACTCAGTCACCGAATAAATTCAAGATACTAACTATAACTTACAAAGCCATCCACAACCTGGCCCCTAGCTACATCTCTAACCTAGTCACAAAATACCAACCTAATCGTTCTCTTCGATCCTCCCAAGACCTCCTGCTCTCAAACTCCCTTGTCACCTCATCCCATGCTCGCCTTCAGGACTTCTCCAGAGCTTCCCCCATCCTCTGGAATGCTCTACCCCACTCCGTCCGATTTTCTCCTACTTTATCCACTTTCAGACGATCCTTGAAAACTCATCTCTTCAGAGAAGCCTATCTGGCCCCCACCTAACAACTGTACATTTATCTTCTCAATCAGCACATCACCCACAGTTATTACCTCTCGTATCTCTTGACCTTCCCTCTTAGATTGTAAGCTCTAAGGAGCAGGGCCCTCTGATTCCTACTGTATCAAATTGTATTGTATTTGTACTGTCTACCCTCAAGTTGTAAAGCGCTACATAAACTGTTGGCGCTATATAAATACTGTATAATAATAATAATAATAATAATAAGTGTACATGGATGATGTGAAATAAAGTAAGATGATTATAACATCAATTAAGGATAAAGCAGTGTGTGTAAAACATCAGGCATACATAAATACCAAAATATTGTGACACAAATGATAAAAATTGTACAGTGACAAACTAAAAATATAAATTACTTCATGGTGAAAAAAAATCAGTCCATAATCAAATAAAAAAAGGATAAAGTGAAAGTCCAAAAAAAAACAGTAGTGATCCAGAAAAATTTAAATATATGAAGTGCTGTGAAATCCACACTAAAGTGCCGAGTGAACAATTCCTCCACCGCAAAAGGACTGCCGCTTACCAGAAATCTACAATCCCTTATTACAGGGGACCGTCCCGAGCAGATGGCTGCAACCCCAGCCTGGGATCTCACTGGCAAGCACTGTATTCCTCAGCAACAATGCAGACACTCCATGAACAGATCGATATGGTGGGAATAATATTCATCATGAAAGAATAAAAAGCCTCACATAGCATAAAACCTTACATTTATTGTGATATAAAAAAAAGCCAATTGAACACTTACAAACAGGCGATCATTAGTAAGCGAAATAGGATTAAAAGCCGTCCGGCTCCTACACAGCCCGTACCTCTCGGGACTGATCGTACAGCGGTGACGTCAGAACGTAGCTCCTCCTCCCCACATTGTTTCGTCACTATCGGACGAGGTCACAGGATACGAACGGCGTTCTGATGCACCGCTTAAGTAACAAAACATCCTAGCCAAGCCTCGGTATGGATCCAGAGAAGAAAACCGCGGAGCGCCATCCCACTCAAGGGAAGGAACTATGGGCAAAAGATGTCTGAAAACTTGTATATTAAAAACAAAAGTAGGACAACAAAAGTGCTCACAACCTCAGATATATAAACATACTAATAAACGCCTATAAATACACAAGTATATACAGGTATTATAGATGGTGACAAATTTACCAATAGACACAATTAGTTAAAAAAATATAAAGTGTAACATGATTAACAGGCACAAATGATAGCCATATGGTATCGTTTCTCCAAAAAATGGAGATAGACTAACACAAAGAACTTAGAAAAAATCAAAAAAAGGGGGGGGATAAGACAATAAATTAATATCCACCTTTGATAGGGGGCGCCCCGCAGTTCTCCATATACCAAACCATATAAAAACCACAAAAGGCAGTATAGGGAAAAGGGATCACATCAGGGGTGCCATATCAGAGGTAGCATACAATAAATAAATAAAAATATCATTTAAAAGTACGGATACACCTTCATATTACTTCCAAAAATTGATTTCCACAAAAATCCCCCCATATGCATATTGTAATAAGAACAAGACACACATAAAGATAATCGTAAATCAATAAGTACAGGATATGCAGATACATCCAAATTATAACCGATATAGCGGGTGGTTGAAAAACCAGGGAGAATGGTTTTGAATTGGAGCCCTAAGAATTATCTATAAAAGAATTAATGTCAACCTCAATATTGAGGCCAAAAGGGGTATAGCTCTTAATCTTATGAACTCAAGCTACGTTCTGACGTCACTGCTGTACGATCAGTCCAGAGAGGTACGGGCTGTGTAGGAGCCGGACGGCTTTTAATCATATTTCGCTTACTAATGATCGCCTGTTTGTAAGTGTTCAATTGGCTTTTTTTATATCACAATAAATGTAAGGTTTTATGCTATGTGAGGCTTTTTATTCTTTCATGTTGAATATTATTCCCACCATATCGATCTGTTCATGGAGTGTCTGCATTGTTGCTGAGGAATACGGTGCTTGCCAGTGAGATCCCAGGCTGGGGTTGCAGCCATCTGCTCGGGACGGTCCCCTGTAATAAGGGATTTCATAGATTTCTGGTAAGCGGCAGTCCTTTTGCGGTGGAGGAATTGTTCACTCGGCACTTTAGTGTGGATTTCACAGCACTTCATATATTTAAATTTTTCTGGATCACTACTGTTTTTTTTTGGACTTTCACTTTATCCTTTTTTTAATTGATTATTGACAGATTTTTTTTCACCATGAAGTAATTTATATATTTTTAGTTTGTCACTGTACAATTTTTATCATTTGTCACACAATATTTTGGTATTTATGTATGCCTGATGTTTTACACACACTGCTTTATCCTTAATTGACGTTATAATCATCTTACTTTATTTCACATCATCCATGTACACTTATAGGGCGTACACACGGTCGGACTTTGTTCGGACATTCCGACAACAAAATCCTAGGATTTTTTCCAACGGATGTTGGCTCAAACTTATTTTGCCTACACACGGTCGCACAAAGTTGTCGGAATTTACGATCGACAACCACGCGGTCACGTACACCACGTACGACGAGACTAGAAAAGGCCGGTTCAGAACCAAGCGCGGCACCCTTTGGGCTCCTTTTGCTAATCTCGTGTTAGTAAAAGTTTGGTGAGAGACTATTCACGCTTTTTCAGACTCGTGGCTTTCAGATCGTTTTCTGCCGTTCAGTTTGTGCTTGTGGGTTTGTATCTGCTCTTCAGTGCGTGCAAGCAAGTTCCGCGTGACTTTAGTCATTGTATTCTTGTTCGTTCTTACTGTTTTTCAGGTCGCTCTTCACAGGCCTTGCTGTTCTTCAGTGCGTTCTGTTACTTCGTTCTGAGCAGCCGACCGTTTTCTAGCCATGTTTCGTATGCATACTCCTCGTAGAGTTCGTGCTGTGCAGGGGCTTGGTGTTGGGGTCCTGACCTTGACACAAGTCCAGTCCATGAACAGGGTGGGGAGGAGTTCATGGACCAAGAATTGGTTGCTTCAGCGTGACCAGTTCTGTCATATGCCTTTGCTCCGTGAGATCCGTGAGAATAATCCTGATGATTTCAGGAACTTTCTCAGGATGACGGACCCCGTGTTTCACCGTTTGTTGGCTTCGCTGACCCCCTATATTAGCAGGCAGGATACCTGCATGAGGCAAGCCATCACTGCGGAGCAGAGGTTGGTCGCTACCTTGCGGTATTTGGCCACAGGGAGAAGTCTGCAGGACTTGAAGTTCTCGACAGGCATCTCCCCCCAGGCTCTAGGGATCATTATCCCAGAGACCTGTTCTGCCATCATACAGGTCCTGCAGAAGGAGTATATGAAGGTAAGATTTTTATCCTTTTATATCACATTTTATTGTATTGAATGTTTGCTAATATATTGTATTTCTTTCCTCATTCCCTAATTACCATGATTGTAATATGCTGTGAATGTCCCCTTTGTCCTCATGCATGCTGGATTTTTATTTAATTATTATTTTAGGTCCTTCATACATAATTGCCCTTCGATAACCTCTCCAGCATGGTGTCTCCTGCCCCTATATTCACCTCATGTAGTCACTTAACAATGTATTTTATCAGCTCTATAGTAGTGCTTTACCCCAAACACCCCCTAAAATGTTTGGAAATGTTATTTTTGATTTAAATTCAGTGCCAGAGGCTTTTTTTTGTGGTGTCCCCAAATTTTTTGTAACCCTCCCTCCCCCAACTGCTAAGTCAGCTGATCACAATTCTCTATCCTCAATCATCTATCTGCTGACTTTGCCAAACCCATACACACTATACCCACCTCTTTAGTGCTCAGATGTATGGATGAATTCCCCAAAGCATGTAGTGCAAGGGCCTGCCTGTATACTTTCCAATGGTACTGTTTAAAGTTTTTGTATCCTATTATTATCTTGATAGGTAATAGCAGAATGTTCAAATGTCCTCAAATGTGTACAGTGTGTATTTATATCTTTGTATTATGACACTTCTTACCTGTCCAGTGGGCTGCCAATAGTGTAACTAAGGAGGGACTGTTCCAAGTAATACCCTGTATTTAGGCATTCATCTCTCAATGAAGTGAAGAGGGTTACCTGTCCAAGAGTTCCCCCCCCTATAATGTTAGAAATGGCCCATGAGGGGGGAGGGGGAATATGATAGGTGTACCTTATACTTTGTTGTTGTTAAATTCCCCTTAATAAATGCTATCTGGAGGTTGCCCCATAATGTTTGTGTATAATCTGCTTGCCATGTTTCTGTGAAAAAATAGTAATGTTTATTGTTTTTTCCTCAACAGTTTCCTTCAACGCCACAGGAATGGCAGACTGTGGCCTCCCACTTTGCCCAGCGGTGGGACTTTCCTAACTGCGGAGGGGCAATTGATGGGAAACACGTCCACATCGTCCCACCACCCAACTCGGGGTCGTACTATTATAATTACAAGGGGTTTAATAGTATAGTGATGTTGGCGGTGGTGTCGGCTAATTACGAGTTCCTGTATGTGGACGTGGGGAAGAATGGCCGGATGTCCGATGGTGGAGTGATCGCCCAGACGGAGTTCCACAGGCGTCTCCAGAATGGCAGCTTGGACTTGCCACCTCCAGAGGACAATGTTGAAGGTCTCCCATTTGTGTTTGTTGCTGATGAAGCATTTGTGCTGGGGGACCACCTGATGTGGCCATTCCCGATGAGGACCCTCACCCCGGAACAGAGGGTTTTTAATTACCGGCTGGCCAGAGCCCGAAGAGTGGTGGAGAACACATTTGGAATCCTGGCCAGCCGGTTCCGATTATTTCTGACACCCATCCATATGGCGGAGTATAAACTGAACCATATAATACTTGCCTGCTGTGTTCTCCATAATTTTTTAAGAAAACATTCAGCCAACTATGCTGGCTCAGTTGGGCCTGAGGCCGGAATCCCAAATCCATCAACACTGACGGCGCTTGAAAGTGGCCGTCCTGGCTTGCCCTCCCTGAGTGCCCGTGATGTCCGGTTACGATACCTGGAGTTCTTTGCGGGTAGGGGGGCTATCAATATACCAGACAATCTGTGAAACCTTTTTCAAATAAAAAACAACCAAAAGAAATTCTTTGTGGACATTTACTGCTTGTGTTTGTTTTAGCTGACCCTGACAGAAATGTGTTGAGTGCAGAAAATGTCGTGCTTGGGTAACCTTATAAAAAACAGTGTTGGCTGGTACTTCCTAAATGCAAAAACACATTTCACTACAAGTGCACTTGCAACTGCACTAAACCTGCACTTGTAGTGCAAATTGTATTTGCCCTTAGGAAATAACCCCCGTTTTTGCATAAAACAGCAATTACATCACCCCAAAAGTGTTGTAGTGTTGAGACAATAATCCACACATTCTTGAGTAAGCCACTTTTTTATACCTGCACAATCACATGTGCATTTACCAAAGGTTTTTAAAACAAACCAACATGTTTGTTGTATAACAATTTTTGCAGTAGCATTATCAAAAATCGAAATATCCATTTCGGATAAAACAGGCCTGTGTAAAACCAACAAGAAAGCCAAAAAACTTGAACTTACAAAGTTTACATATGGGAAAACCTGAAGGCTATATCAGACATCAGTATTTAGGAACTGGGTTTGATATAGCGTTCAGATGGGGGGAATCACCCCTGGAAAAGCCAAATTTGGAAGATGCACACCAATTTACGAATGTCAACATGTGCTATCTGCCATCAGGGGGGATCAAGGGACGTGTTTTGGGGGAGCAAGTCCTTCCTCGACGCGGCTTTATAATTGAGGAAGGGGTTGCACCCCCAAAACGCGTCCATTGATCTCCCGTGATGGCAGATAGCACATGTTGGCACACTGTGTGCATCCTCCAAATTTGGCTTTTCTAAACATTGAAAACAATTTTAGCAGATTTAAAAGATATAAAAAGATAGATCCGCGCTTAGGACAGTATAAGAGCTGCTGCCTATCTCTAATTAGTACCCCTAAGGGTCTAATTGCATAGTAGATAATTAAGATGAGAATGAAAACGGCGCTGCCCTCTATATTATTTTTAAGTAACGTGTAGAAATGTCATAAAATCCAAACTGAATCCGGATGACTCCGATGCATAAAAGCTCCACCAATATCAAAACATAATACGGTCTAAACCAGAGTAGACCATATATTTGGAGATAACAAAAATTCAAAAACACCTGTACTATAGAAACTGCGGAATAAAATATGTCCCCCCAGCGGGATAAAAGTGTCATCCAAAGTGGAATATACAAATGAGTGAAAAAAATTATGGTGGACAGTGCGAAGAAAGAACAGTGTAAAAAGGAAACAAATTAAGAATTTTAACCCCAGGGTTCAAAAGTATTGGGACAAAATAGCGCCAAAGAAAAAAACTATTAGATAGTGAAAGAATATGTGTGCATATTGTTATCAATGTGATGTCCGTGTGGCCCCTTCCATATATATATGCAAAGAATTAAGTAGGGTTGTGTTAGACCCCAATGTTCAAAAATATTGGGACAGTATGGCGCTTGTGAAACGTGTGGTGTCCTTCTTGTGTGGAACGTGAGATGTCCTTCTAAGTGATAAACTAAATCACTAAATCACTTAAACTAAATTATAATTCAATTAAACCACTCCCTGTGCATAAATTACAGTAAATAAAGATATATACAATTGATTCCAATTTCTTTTGTGTGTAACAAGTGATATAGTTGATTTCTAAAAAGTTAATTATATATAATCCATGCAGAAAAGAGTGTTGTTAACCAGGTGGGGAGAACAGAGTTCAACTGTAAATGCTGTTTATTTCACCCAAGAGGGTACACCGCAGTGACTTCTGTGCGATTTTTTATAAGGTGACTTGAAGTGCTCGCCCCCCAGTGCTGCCCCACTCACCAGAGATAATCACCCCTGCAGGGGTACCAAGCGACAAAGTGGGTGCCTCAGGGCGGGTGTTGTTCACTCCAAAAATGCTTCCATTCCTCTGCTCTGTGCGATCCTTACGGCTGTTCCAGGGAAAATATGTGCTCTGACATGACCATGCTACTCCAGCAGTGTACCACCTTAATCTGTTAAACTCTCCAGAGATCCAGAGAAAAGAGAAACACAAGGGGCTGCCTTCGTGAAGTATGTCAAGTTGTTTATTCCATATAAGCAAAGAAAGTCCAAAAGATACAAGCCACAATGTAAGTAGTGATAAAACAGACAGCGCTGTGTGCAAGGAAGGGACCAGCAGCGATCTACGAGCGTGCATCACAGCTTGCGTTCCAGCGTCCACTTCCGGGTATGACGTGTGAGCGTGACTCCGCCTTATGCGTTTCGTCATAGGACGTTTTCAAAGGCGGTGTCAACGCCTACGCTTCACACTATAATATAGTCCTGCGGCCCACAACACCACTCCCCTTATTATGGTAATGTCGCTCGGGGGGAGGAGGATAGGTTGTTGCCGCTAGACTGCAGGGATGTGTTACATACATAAAGCAGAACTAAGCGCTTTCCATCATTCTACAAACTGTTCACCGCTATTTATACTCCAACTGCTCAATATGATGATGACCCCTAGACTAAATAAAATGCATTTAGAACGGGTGTATATAGGTTGGTCAGATTGGGAGTAATATCTCCTGGTATATTGTGTGTAAATGGAGACAAATAGCCGCGATTAGGCATCAGTGCATCGTTAATTACGATTAGATATAAATATTAACTGCTTAAGTTCAGCCAAATATTAAAAACAATCAAAAATATATCAAAACATGTATATAAAAATATATACATAAAAATATAAAAAATATATATATAGCACATACATGTAAAAACCCCAACATTATTACATTTAATATTCAAAAAATATGTATATTCAAATTAATTAGCTAAAAGCCATTAAAAACCATTAAAAATATTATATTCAATTGAAAACATTATATTAAAATGACCTAATATAAAGAGACAAGTATATATAATTGATTAATTGAGAATGCATATATTTATTAAGTTAAATTTTAGGTCAGTAAAATGCAGATATTTACAGGTAGAGGATGAAAAAGGTATTTAGATTGTATTTTAGATTGATAAAATACATATATTTACAGGTATAGGGTAAAGAGGTGTTAGGTAAGGGGTTGACAGGATGCGTAGTACAGAAATAACATTGGTACCATATATGCTTATACAAAGGATAGTAAGGGTACTTGTGGTGTATGTAACCCAACCCCACTCCAAAAGTGTAAGTCGGCCACTTGAGTGCCATATCCTCATGCCTAGTATCAGATTGACCCCAAGATCCAAAAGTTTTAGGACAAAACCCGTATGCCAAATCTGATTTTAACAGCTGGTAAACTATAGGGGAATGTAGGATGAGGGTTGGGAGGGGCCGAGGATTGGGAGGGGCCCCCTATTTATCAGGATGGGGGGGGGTTGTTGCTGTGCACATGGATCTAGCGGTCAACCCCTAATTTTATATCTCTATAGTAGGCCAAATGTCCACATCCTAATAGCTAAACACAGCAGGGTAGCAAACGTGCAATTAAGAGACCCGTTAACCATGTATATGTAGCTGAATCAAACTCCTACATTTCATTTTTTAATTATCTATGGGTTGGCTATGTAGCAATTCAAATCTATGTCCAGGTTGAGCCCTTTAGGGGCAAGGGAACCCAGTCGATAAATCCAACTCGTTTTATTTCTGGATATTGAGGTTTCTCTGTTACCTCCACGCCAATGTTCCTGCACGGAATCAATCCCATAGAAAGTAAGTAAACTTGGGTCCCTATGGTGAACCTCGTTGAAATGTCTTGATAGACTATGATTGGGGAACCCCTTCCTAATATTTTTGATATGTTCCCGAATTTGGACAAAAAGTTGACGGGTGGTTCTTCCCACATATTGGAGGCGGCAAGGACATTCCACAACGTATGTGACATGTGTGCTACGACAGGTAATCAGTTGGTTAATTCTGTATTCTTTGTGATCAGTACATGATTTGAACGTATTCTTCCTTCTTGGTTGTCTTTTAGCTACTTTACATGGTAAGCATCTCTGGCACCTAAAAAATCCTTTTAGTTCTGGACATATTTTGATAGACTTCAGGGGATCAGTAACATTTTTCACTACATGGTCCCTTAAATTGGGTGCAAGAGGAAAACGAGGAGGCAAGAAGAAGAAAGAGGCCCAGAAACTATTAGGACAAGGTATATTTAATCTCAGTAATGTGCAATTTACGCGAGAAGAGCTAAGGGTACTAGAACTGGGACTTAAATATGCCCCAGATAAACCTTTTGATCAATTTGAGGCTTTTATTGATTTACAAAAGTTTTTAAGAAAGCTGAACATAAAGAAACATTTCGCGATGAACCCAGGTGTAACAGTAAGGGTAGATTCAGAATTTGAACAAACAAACCTCAAAAATAACTCTATTTTTAATCCAAAAACCCCAGGGAACCAATGTATTAATGCTTTTAAAAAAAATGGTGGAAGAAGATATTAAATCAATGGGAAATACTAATAAAAAAAGATCCAATAACATCTGGAATACTATTAAGGATATAGGAAAAAAACATGAGGTAGTGATCAGGCCTGCTGACAAGGGGGGAGGCCTAGTCATTCTGAATAAAAAGGACTATCAGGATGAGATGAATAACCTTCTAAGTATAGAAAATACATATAAAACGCTTAAAGGGAACCCAAAGAAAAAATATGAAAAGAAGCTTAAAATCTATGTGGAAAAAGGGAAAACTAAAGGTATACTAAATTGCAAAGAGGCAGAATATCTAATATCCAATTCGACTAAAACACCTGTGATATACCACACACCTAAAATCCACAAAAGGTTGGAAAAAACACCAGGGAGGCCCATTATTAGTGGGATCAATTCCATCTTCTCCAGGCTGGGAGAGTACCTGGATATATTTCTCAAACCTCTAGTGAAAGAAGGGAAATCCTATCTTTGGAACAGTATGCAATTAATTCAAGAAATGCAAGAGATCAAGGGAGTTGAACAATGGTTACTGGTGGCAGTAGATGTCAATTCTCTGTACACCAGTACTGAACAGAAGGACGGTCTACGGGGTGTGGAAAGAGCCCTCCACATGAACACAAGTATGAAGCAGGAACAGATCGGTTATATCCTTGAGGGCCTAAAAATGGCCATGGAATGCAACTATTTTTGGCATGATAAAAAATACTATGTACAAACGAAGGGAGTTGCAATGGGAGCACGCTATGCTCCTAGCGTAGCTAATTTATTCATGGACCTGTGGGAAGATAAATACATTTACAGTAAAAATATACCTCAGATTAAGATGTATAAAAGATACATAGATGACTTGATCATTTTATGGAATGGAACACCAGAAAGTCTTACAAAATTCCTTGAGAACTTAAATGACAACAAGTATGGTATTAAGTTTACCGGGAAGTGGAGTTATGAGAAAATTGATTATCTGGATCTAGAAATTTTCAAGACAGGAGACAAGCTATCTACTCGCACTTTTTTTAAACTGACAGATAGAAACGGTTACATCCCCACCTCCAGCTGTCATCATCCAAGATGGAAAAGTAATGTCCCTAAAGGACAGTTACTACGGATAAGACGCAACTGTGATAGAGCTGAAGATTTTGATAAACAGGCCGAAATTTTAATTAAAACATTTCAGGAAAAAGGATATGACAAGGAGAGACTGTTGAAATTAAAAGCAGACATTATGAAGCTAGATAGAACCTCCCTGCTCTCCAATAAGAACAAAAAAGCTCAGAAGATGCCGGAAGTAGCATTTATCACAGGGTTTAACAGCCAGTTCAGAGATTTTGAGAAAATAATAAAAAAGTACTGGCCTATACTCAAGGAAGACCTCATCCTAACAAAACTCCTGCCAGCCAAACCTAAATTCATATACAGACAGGCACCCAATTTAAGGGACCATTTAGTGAAAAATGTTACTGATCCCCCGAAGTCTATCAAAATATGTCCAGAACTAAAAGGATTTTTTAGGTGCCAGAGATGCTTACCATGTAAAGTAGCTAAAAGACAACCAAGAAGGAAGAATACGTTCAAATCATGTACTGATCACAAAGAATACAGAATTAACCAACTGATTACCTGTCGTAGCACACATGTCACATACGTTGTGGAATGTCCTTGCCGCCTCCAATATGTGGGAAGAACCACCCGTCAACTTTTTGTCCGAATTCGGGAACATATCAAAAATATTAGGAAGGGGTTCCCCAATCATAGTCTATCGAGACATTTCGACGAGGTTCACCATAGGGACCCAAGTTTACTTACTTTCTATGGGATTGATTCCGTGCAGGAACATTGGCGTGGAGGTAACAGAGAAACCACAATATCCAGAAATAGATATTGGATGGATTTATCGACTGGGTTCCCTTGCCCCCAAAGGGCTCAACCTGGACATAGATTTGAATTGCTACATAGCCAACCCATAGATAATTAAAAAATGAAATGTAGGAGTTTGATTCAGCTACATATACATGGTTAACGGGTCTCTTAATTGCACGTTTGCTACCCTGCTGTGTTTAGCTATTAGGATGTGGAAATTTGGCCTACTATAGAGATATAAAATTAGGGGTTGACCGCTAGATCCATGTGCACAGCAACAACCCCCCACCATCCTGATAAATAGGGGGGCCCCTCCCAATCCTCGGCCCCTCCCAATCCTCATCCTACATTCCCCTATAGTTTACCAGCTGTTAAAATCAGATTTGGCATACGGGTTTTGTCCTAAAACTTTTGGATCTTGGGGTCAATCTGATACTAGGCATGAGGATATGGCACTCAAGTGGCCGACTTACACTTTTGGAGTGGGGTTGGGTTACATACACCACAAGTACCCTTACTATCCTTTGTATAAGCATATATGGTACCAATGTTATTTCTGTACTACGCATCCTGTCAACCCCTTACCTAACACCTCTTTACCCTATACCTGTAAATATATGTATTTTATCAATCTAAAATACAATCTAAATACCTTTTTCATCCTCTACCTGTAAATATCTGCATTTTACTGACCTAAAATTTAACTTAACAAATATATGCATTCTCAATTAATCAATTATATATACTTGTCTCTTTATATTAGGTAGTTTTAATATAATGTTTTCAATTGAATATAATATTTTTAATGGTTTTTAATGGCTTTTAGCTAATTAATTTGAATATACATATTTTTTGAATATTAAATGTAATAATGTTGGGGTTTTTACATGTATGTGCTATATATATATTTTTTATATTTTTATGTATATATTTTTTTATACATGTTTTGATATATTTTTGATTGTTTTTAATATTTGGCTGAACTTAAGCAGTTAGTATTTATATCTAATCGTAATTAACGATGCACTGATGCCTAATCGCGGCTATTTGTCTCCATTTACACACAATATACCAGGAGATATTACTCCCAATCTGACCAACCTATATACACCCGTTCTAAATGCATTTTATTTAGTCTAGGGGTCATCATCATATTGAGCAGTTGGAGTATAAATAGCGGTGAACAGTTTATAGAATGATGGAAAGCGCTTAGTTCTGCTTTATGTATGTAATACATCCCTGCAGTCTAGCGGCAACAACCTATCCTCCTCCCCCCGAGCGACATTACCATAATAAGGGGAGTGGTGTTGTGGGCCGCAGGACTATATTATAGTGTGAAGCGTAGGCGTTGACACCGTCTTTGAAAACGTCCTATGACGAAACGCATAAGGCGGAGTCACGCTCACACGTCATACCCGGAAGTGGACGTTGGAACGCAAGCTGGGACGCACGCTCGTTGATCACTGCTGGTCCCTTCCTTGCACACAGCGCTGTCTGTTTTATTACTACTTACATTGTGGCTTGTATCTTTTGGACTTTCTTTGCTTATATGGAATAAACAACTTGACATACATCACGAAGGCAGCCCCTTGTGTTTCTCTTTTCTCTGGATCTCTGGAGAGTTTAACAGATTAAGGTGGTACACTGCTGGAGTAGTATGGTCATGTCAGAGCACATATTTTCCCTGGAACAGCCATAAGGATCGCACAGAGCAGAGGAATGGAAGCATTTTTGGAGTGAACAACACCCGCCCTGAGGCACCCACTTTGTCGCTTGGTACCCCTGCAGGGGTGATTATCTCTGGTGAGTGGGGCAGCACTGGGGGGCGAGCACTTCAAGTCACCTTATGAAAAATTGCACAGAAGTCACTGCGGTGTACCCTCTTGGGTGAAATAAACAGCATTTACAGTTGAACTCTGTTCTCCCCACCTGGTTAACAACACTCTTTTCTGCATGGATTATATATAATTAACTTTTTAGAAATCAACTATATCACTTGTTACACACAAAAGAAATTGGAATCAATTGTATATATCTTTATTTACTGTAATTTATTCACAGGGAGTGGTTTAATTGAATTATAATTTAGTTTAAGCGATTTAGTGATTTAGTTTATCACTTAGAAGGACATCTCACGTTCCACACAAGAAGGACACCCCACGTTTCACAAGCGCCATACTGTCCCAATATTTTTGAACATTGGGGTCTAACACAACCCTACTTAATTTTTTGCATATATATATGGAAGGGGCAACACGGACATCACATTGATAACAATATGCACACATATTCTTTCACTATCTAATAGTTTTTTTCTTTGGCGCTATTTTGTCCCAATACTTTTGAACCCTGGGGTTAAAATTCTTAATTTGTTTCTTTTTTACACTGTTCTTTCTTCGCACTGTCCACCATAATTTTTTTCACTCATTTGTATATTCCACTTTGGATGACACTTTTATCCCGCTGGGGGGACACATTTTATTCAGCAGTTTCTATAGTACAGGTGTTTTTGAATTTTTGTTATCTCCAAATATATGGTCTACTCTGGTTTAGACCGTATTATGTTTTGATATTGGTGGAGCTTTTATGCATCGGAGTCATCCGGATTCAGTTTGGATTTTATGACATTTCTACCCGTTCTTAAAAATAATATAGAGGGCAGCGCCGTTTTCATTCTCATCTTAATTATCTACTATGCAATTTTAGCAGATTGGACCACAATAAAACAGGTGATTTTGTGGGGTTTAAATTCGCCCCAAAACATCAATGATGTTATTATTTTTTTTAATAACATCACTGATTTGTTGCTGTATGTTGTGCAATTCGAGATTACACCCCATGATCTCCCGGATCAGGATCTGGGCACATCACGATCACCTAAAAAGAGATAAAGAACAAAAAAAAAAGGTCTCAAAAATCTGCCACCATCCATCTCTTTTACCTGAGCCTGTGGTCGCAGACACTCTCCTGTTGTGGTGCCAATCTCCACCACATCTTCTTCTTCCTCCTGCTCTTCTTCTTGTGTTGGTGGTATTTCACCTTCTTCCATAGGTGGGGGGTCTGTGTTCTCCTGGGATGAGGGGTGTCCTCCGAGTCTTTTCTCCCCTATGTAAAACAGAAATGGTATACTTAGCACACAGATATTTGATGGCAGAACTATAAATAGGAAACATTGCTTAGAAGTGGGGTACAATTGTCTATTTTAGCCGAGTTCCAAGATGTATATTTTTTAGTGGCCTTTGTCAAGCTGCAATACTTTACCTGTTTGGTACAAGCTTCACAGATGTAGCCTCCCCTATAGTATACACTGGAGCACCTGTGTGGCCCCTCTAATAAAAATGGTGTTCTGGGTCCCACACTAGTGCTCCAGTGTCCAGATGTGAAAACAGCTGCTCAGTGTCCTCTCCTTACACACAATCTAGTTGGCATTTCATTCTAGTAACAAACCCATCTACACAAACAAATATTTGGCATCCAAGTAGGCCCCAAAAAATGTGTGAAAATGCATATGGCCTAAACAATGGTGTTTTAGAGGCCGAAAGAAAAATGTTTGATACGAACGAATAATGGGCTCATGAACATTAAAGTTGCCCTTTTAAACGTTACAATTAATAAAAGCATATGGACAGGGCCGTCTTTAATACTAATTGGACCCTGGGCAAAAATTTTCTTGGGCTCCCCCCCATGCAATTTCACTCTCCATCTGCTCTGAGACATAAACTAAATAGCAGCTAGACTTAAAATCAGTTTACTGTATCAGATTAGGCAGCAGTTGCTATTGGTTGCCAGTGGTTACAGCATATCATTACTGCTTACTGACTGGATTGCTAGAGGTTACAGCACACATTATGGCTCACTGATTAGTTGCTAGAGGTTACAGCAAATGATTTCTGCTTGTTAATTGGTTGCTACTAGATTACTGTACGGTAATACTGCTCACTGATTGGTTGCTAGAGGTTAGAGCACATCATCTCCTCACTGCAGGGGGCCATGATATACATATGAATGCCGCATTCATTTACATTTCAATTGCGCCGGCTGCAGCTATTTACTCATGAATGCTGCCGCTATTTACTTATGAATGCCGGTTATTTACATGTAAACACAGGGTCTGCAGGTGAGTCATCTGTACACAACAAAAGGGCAGAGATGGGCAGCATTAGTAACAGAACTTCACAGTGAGATATCGGGACACAGCACGGGACTAAAACTTCAAGGGACAAGGAAATTTAAACTGGGATAGTTGGCAAGTATGAGGCAGCTGCTTTGGGCCCCACAACAATGACAGGGCCCAGGGCAGCTGCCCCTTTTGCCCTGCCTTAAAGACGGCCCTGCATATGGAGCAGAATGAACGGAATAAAGACAGAAAGAATAGGAACACAGCACAACTACTTACTTTTTTGCAGCACTCTCCGGATCTTTCGGTACTGCTCTGGCTCTCTCAACTTCAGGTCCGACCACCGCTTCCTGAGCTGATCTTTTGATCTTCGGACCCCGAAATTCCTGTGAAGGCTTTTGATCACTTTAGCAATGATTTTTGACTTTCGGATGTTGGGGTGGGGGTAAGGCCCATATTTTCCGTCATAGTCGGACTTCCTCATGATGTCGACCATCTGCAACATCTCCCCAAACGACATATTTGTGGCCTTAAAACGTCTCCTTCTGGATCGGGACGTGCCTGGATCTGGGCTTTCCCCCTCCTCCTCCTCGTTGCTAGAAGTAGCATGCACCTGCTGTAACTCCGCCATGTGCTCTTCACCCACTGCGCCGAACGAAAAGGGGCGGGGAATAGACTAGAAAGAACGTCAGGGGCGGGCGGAGTTACACGCATGCGCAGTGTGTATAAAGCGTAACACGCGTGTGTATTACGTACGATCTATGAGCGGAGGAAGGAGCATTGGACGCGCCGATCGTAAGAACAAAGGTAAGAGACAAACTTGTGCCTATACTGCTTCTAGATTGAGGCCTATATTGTAACAAGATTAGGAGAGTTTTGTCTGACATTAGGCTTTGTCTTGTGTTGTGTCTTGCAGTGAACATGGATATCTTAATGAAAGACAATGACTTCATGTCAGTATTCGTAGAGATGCTAAGGGAGCTGCCCTGTCTGTGGGAGATTACCCACCCCCATTTCAAGAACCAAGCAAAGAGGAAGGCAGCACTGGAGCAATTGTGTGAAATTGTGAAGCAGGTGATCCCCACGGCAGACATCACCTATTTAAAGATCTTCATTGGTGGCCTGAGGAGCACATATCTGAGGGAGCGCAAGAAAGTCCAGGATTCACAGAGATCCGGAGCAGCAGATGACATCTATGTCCCCAGGATGTTGTACTACGACAGGCTGCACTTTCTGGCAGGCCAGACTGAACCCAGGCCATCCCTCTCAAGTCTTCCTTCCACGCTTCCTTCCCCCCCGGCTGAGGCTTCTGACGCCCAACCTGGGCCTTCCAGGCGATATGTGGAGGAGCCCAGATTGAGCCAGGTATAGCATTCCTCTAAATATTTCTGCTTGTCCAATCAATGATGTTAACTAGATGTTAGTTGGGAGTACTAATTTAGGATTGTGATTGATGATGCAAAACATTACAACCATGTCCCTTTTTCATATACAGGGAAGTCTCAGCCAGGAGGTGGCCGGGCCGAGCCGGCTGGCTGATCTGCAGGTCCCTCCACCCCCCCTGAAAAGAGAAAGTGGCAGTAGGAGGAGTGACCTAGAGGAGGCTGCTATAGCATTCTTTTGGAGGGCTACAGAGGTCCTGGGAGCACCACACACCATGGAGGAGAACATTGCTGCCTTCATAGCCTATAAAATGCAGATAATGGAGGAGGGCCAAAAAGTCTTGTGTGAGGCCCTCATATCGGAGGCTCTGGAGAAAGGTATGAGGGGCCAAATTACACCTCAAACACACCTTCGCGTTGGTCCTCCTCCTCCTCCTGCAGGTCCTCCTCCTCCTCCTCCCTCTCCTCCAGGTCCTCCCAGTCCTCCTCCAGGTTCCCCCAGTCCTCCTCCAGGTCCCCCCAGTCCTCCTCCTCCTCCAGGTCCTACTCCTCCTCCTGCCACATCTCCAACTGCACAGCCACAGCCCGGAAGGAAGTGTAGAAGGAAGACCAGACAGTGATTGCCCTGGGTTCAGTCTGGTCGGCCAAAAGATGCAGCCTCTTGTGGTACCACAGCCTGGGGACACAGATGTCATCTGCTGCTATCCGGATCTCTGCGAATCCCGGACCAGACTGCCCTCCCTTACATATGGACTCCTCAGGCCACCAATTTTGATGTTGAAGAATTGATGTCTGCCGTGGGGGTCCCAGGCTTCGCTAATTTCTCCTGTTGATCCAGTGTTGCCTTCCTCTTTGTTTGGTTCTGATCCCTTAATAAAGGGTTTTTAGTTTTGAATTATACTCTCCTATGTGTTTTACTTCAAAAAGGACAGTTGGTTTGTGAGGATTCAGGTACATTTCAAATATACAATGTGAAATGAACAAGGGACACCAACACCAAACAATCTCCTTGAGATTAAATAATAAAAGATATCAATGGTGTTGGGGTAACTTGACACACAAAACACACCCAAAAATATTCGGGAGGAAAAATAAAAATAACATTGAACAAAGATCAGCCTTGGAAAAAATCCAAACATTAAAGAAAAAAAAAGGCTTAAAATCCAAAAAAAAACAACTATAAAACTGTCAGATGTGACAAATAATAAAAATTTATTCAGGGAATCCCACTAAAAAAACACAAATAAAAGTTTGTGAGAAGTGTGTGTGAATATGAGCAGCAAAACTACTTAATTCTTGTCACATTATAAAGAAGAAGAGATTGCGCTGTATTAAACCATTTTTAACATTGCAGCGTGACGAAAGTGCTGTATCCATTGCGAACGCTAAGTTTACCAGAACGAGCTGTCCCGTCTCGGAATTTCTTCGGAGCATGCGTGGCACTTTGTGCGTCGGAACAGGCCACACACGGTCGGAATTGACGCGATCGGATTTTGTTGTCGGAAAATTTTATCTCCTGCTCTCCAACTTTGTGTGTCGGAAAATCCGATGGAAAATGTCCGATGGCGCCCACACACGGTTGGAATTTCCGACAACACGCTCCGATCGGACATTGTCCATCGGAAAATCTGACCGTGTATACGGGGCATTAGTGTGTTATTTTGGTATCTACTATTGGGGGCTTATATTATGTTGCTCCAATAGCCTCAATATTTAGCACAACTTTTTTGCTTTTTGTTTCTGGTTAGTGTCGTATAACACTTTAGTCGCAGCTCTTTTTTCTGCACTTTTAGCGCAGTTTGTATTTTGTTATTCAGATCCCCATTCTTGCAGAGGAGGAAAGGCAGATCTGCTGTTCCTAGTGATTAGGAACAGCGATCTCTCTCCTCCCCCAGTCACTACACTCCACCCTTGGTTAGAAACACCTCCCTAGGGAAAACTTAACCCCTTGATCGCCGCCTAGTGTTTTTCAAAATTGTCAGTCTTTTTTGTTTATAGCGCAAAAATAAAAAATACAGTGGTGATCAAATACCACCAAAAGAAAGCTCTATTTGTGGGAAAAATAGACATACATTTTGTTTGGGTACAGCATTGCATGACCACACAATTGTCAGTTAAAGCGATGCAGTGCTGTATCACAAAAAATGGCCGGCCATTAAGGGGGCAAATTCTTCCGATCCTTAACTAGTTAAAATCCATACCAGACCCAAAGGGTCTGGTATGGACTGGGGGGAACCCACGCCATTTTTTTCCTTACAGCCAACAATACATTACAGCTGCAAGCAAGTTTAAATGAAATTCTTTCCTTTAGAAATGTCATTATTGCTGCGGCACTGTTCTACACATTGCAAGGGGACCCCCCAGGCACAATATTTAAAGGAATATTTCACTTTTATTGTTGCACTTTAAGCATTAATAAAATCACTGCTCCAGAAAGAACTGTTGTTTTAAAAACCTTTTTTGCATTGATACATATCCCCTGGGTCATTACCCAGTCCCCATATATTTTTTACTGGCAATAACTTGCATATAAGCCTTTAAAATTAGCACTACGTCCATACCCCAGGAATTAGTTCTCAGAGCAGTGGAGCATTTCCTTGCAGAAGACCCTCTAGTCAATCCCAGACTGGTCCACTTCATTTTAGAGGCCACACAATTTTGCTTGAAGCACAATTACTTCAAGTTTGATGGCACATACTATCTGCAATCCAACGGTACAGCTGTGGGGCTAATTTTGCCCCCAAATATGCTAATTTGATGATGGGCTACTGGGAACTACAGTACATCACCCACATCAATCCCTTTGCTGCTCATGTGGTCTACTATGATTGTTACAGTGATGATATAGTGATCATATGGGACAGCCCAGTGAAGATAGTTGAGCCCTTTGTCCATCAATTGCAATCATAATTCCTTAGAATTGTCTTTTACCTATGTCACTGATCCCGACAACCTATAGCCTTTTTGGATGTTGAGTTATGCCACGATGGTCAATGTAACAAAACATCCTACAATCCGCTTGAGTGTATTCGTCATATATCGCTTCCTCCCAGTCTGAATATAGATATCAGATATTCCAACCGCTGCCAACCACAAAACAAGGCACCACTCGTTTGGTTGCTGAACATGAATTGATTTATTTGAGATGACACACAAATATATACATCAGGCTTGCAATACAAACTGTAACCAGAAACCTAATTAACATGAGCTAGTTTACTAATCATTTACCCAGACATGGTGACTCAGAGATATGACCATTCAGGGTAGACTTGCCATCTCCTAACTCACAAATTACAAAACACATAAGTGTAGACACATCCCTCAATAGTTTGCTAGGAGACAAAGGTGTGTTAATGAGCATAATAAACTATTGGGTGAAAGACCCGAGCTTTCCAGATCTCATTAATCAGCATTCCTTTCACATACATCTGTCCACTGAGTCCCAAGCTGACAGAGACCATCATGGCCTCCTTAAAGTCCTTTTGCATTACATAACAGAATATCTTCCTAAATGCTTGTAGCTCCCTCAAATGCCAGGGCCCTGACCCGGGTGAGTCTGTCACAGTCAACAAATATATGCCCAAAAAATTATTAAACACACCGCCAACAATTCTTTCATTCACTATCAAAGTTGCCATCATCCTAGGTGGATAAACAATATTGCTAGAAGCCAATTTTATAGGATCCGCAATAATTTTACAAGGTCACAAAAAAATTATAGATAAGGGGTATCCATCTTCTCTGGTTTCAGAGGCTTTCCAGCAATATACCACAAAGCCTGCTCAAAAATCCATCAAACCCAGTACTGAACAACCCATGTGTTTCACCATTCAGTTTCATTGCCAATATAAAAAAAAGGAGAACATCTTAGCAAAGCATTGATCCATATTACTTGAAGACCCGTTCTTGCAAACGTCTCTTACACAGAAACCAAAAGTGTCCTACCATAAAGCCAATAGAAAAAAGTTTTAGCCCCAAGGATATTGCGGACACAGAGAGACATGTAAGTAGGGTACACCCAAAATTAGGTAAAAAATCTATTCACTTTATTGATACAGAATTGTGTATATTACAATGTAAATGTACAAAAATCACCTAAAAACAATGAAATATCTAAATATTGGAGTGAAACAGCCGCTAAACTTGGGACACACCGCAAATAAGAACTAATAATCAAGCTGGTAAAGCGTGTGTACCAAGATACCCAACATGTTACGGAAGGCAAAAAAGGAATTTTTTGATGTATATATTTCCTTCTTCAGGGGTTACAAGAAAGCGTGCTATTCCATTTCTTTTAAAAAAGAGAAAAGGGGAGTGGTATATCAATACTAGAGCAGCATATAATTTACAATCAACTGATTAAGCGTAGCAACAATATGGTACATGCAATTGATGGAATAAATGTGTCCTGTACTCACAGATATATGTTCAAATTCGACAATGCAAGTCAGTAGATGAAACGTCAGGCCGTGGATGTTACTAAGCTGTGCTTCAAAAATTGATTCATATAATTTAAGATGTTTAGAAAAATCAATCACATATAGATGGAGTGCAAGCTAAAGCGATTGCAGCTGAAGTAGGTGAAAACAGGTCCAATGGTCGCCCTGAAGCAGTCCAACAAAGCTCATGGGGATACCCCAAACAAACGGAGACGGATGTCTATTAAAAAATGTGACAAAATATATCTATAAGGACAAGGCAGTGTGGCTGTATATCAGTAATCTTACACTGGGTTAAATGGACATAGATTAGTCACAACTAGGAATGAGCCGAACACCCCCCCGGTTCGGTTCGCACCAGAACCTGCAAACGGACCGAAAATTTGCACGAAGGTTAGAACCCCATTGACGTCTATGGGACTCGAACGTTCAAAATCAAAAGTGCTCATTTTAAAGGCTAATTTGCATGGTATTGTCCTAAAAAGGGTTTGGGGACCCGGGTCCTGCCCCTGGAGACATGTATCAATGCAAAAAAAACTTTTAAAAACGTCCGTTTTTTCGGGAGCAGTGATTTTAATGATGCTTAAAGTAAAAAAAAAAAAAAGTGAAATATTCCTTTAAATATCGTACCTGGGGTGTGTCTATAGTATGCCTGTAAAGTGGCGCGTATTTCCCGTGTTTAGAACAGTCCCTGCACAAAATGTAATTTTTAAAGAAAAAAATCTCATTTAAAACTGCTTGCGGGTTTAATGTAATGTCAGGTCCTGGCAATATGGATGAAAATCAGTGAGACAAACGGCATGGGTACCCCCCAGTCCATTACCAGGCCCTTTGGGTCTTGTATGGATATTAAGGGGAATCCCGCACCCAAATTAAAATAAGGAAAGGTGTGGGGCCACCAGGCCCTATATACTCTGAACAGCAGTATACAGGCGATGCAAACAAGACAGGGACTGTAGGTTTGTTGTTAAGTAGAATCTGTTTGTAATTTTGAACGGGTACATTTTTAACGTGTTTAGCTCCAGCCAAAAAATCTTTTTTAAGCTTTTTGGAAAACATAGGGAAGGGTTATCACCCCTGTGACATTTGTTTTGCTGTCTGTCCTCCTCTTCAGAAGATTTCACCTCACTTTTTGTCCCAATGACAAATGTTTTTTGAAAATTTGGGGTTTTTTGTGGAACAAGGATTGGAAAGCATCAGTGGAAAGGAGAAATCTTTTTCCCATATTAACTCTTACAGGAGAGAATTTCCCTTCCCAGGGGTAGATTTCATCTCACTTCCTGTTGTCTCCTTCCGTTTGCAAGTAGGAGTCGTTTGTAAGTTAGATGTTTGAAAGTAGGGGCCTGCCCTATATACTCAGAAGAAATTTGGGCCTTAGGTGTTGTTGTGGCCACAACACTGTAAGCCCTCACAGGGCCCTGCTGTGAAATATTAGATCAAGAATTGTAATTACATGCCCCTGTTCAACAGGGGCTGAAAAATTGGGCCTTTGGTGGTGGTGGTGGTGGTGGTGCCACAACACTGTAAGTCCTCACTCGCTCTTGGTGGGCGCAGAAATGCGCCCTGCTGTGAAATATTAGATCAAGAGTTGTAATTACATGCCCCTGTTGAACAAGGGCAGAAAAATTGGGCCTTTGGTGGTGGTGGTGCTGGTGCCACAACATTGTAAGTCCTCACTCGCTCTTGGTGGGTGCAGAAATGGGCCCTGCTGTGAAATATTAGATCAAGAATTGTAATTACATGCCCCTGTTGAACAGGGGCTGAAAAATTAAGCCTTTGGCACTGGTGCTGGTGCCACAACACTGCAACCCCTCACAGACACTCAAGTTGTAACGCAGAAACGAGCCCTGCTGCAAAGTATTGTATCAAAAATTGTAATTACATGCCCCCTGTTAAACAGGGGCTGAAAAATTGGGCCTTAGGCACTGGTGCTGGTGCCACAACACTGCAACCCCTCACAGACACTCTAGTTGGAACGCAGGAACGAGCCCTGTTGCAAAGTATTGCATCAAAAATTGTAATTACACGCCCCTGTTAAACAGGGGCTGAAAAATTGGGCCTTAGGCACTGGTGCTGGTGCCACAACACTGCAACCTCTCACAGATACTCTAGTTGGAACGCAGAAATGAGCCCTGCTGCAAATTATTGCATCAAAAATTGTAATTACACGCCCCTGTTAAACAAGGGCTGAAAAATTGGGCCTTAGGCACTGGTGGTGGCGCCCAGAACCAAAAATGTTCTTACAAGCTATCAGCGTGATCATTGAGGAGGAAGAGGATAATTACTCAGGGATAGTCACTCAGCATCAGCATAGGCAGTCTTTGAAGGGATCTGAGATTTCAAAAAAAATTATTCAGTTACATCAGCATCAGGTGCTTGGTAGCTGGTGGTGATCCAAGACTGATTCATTTTTATGAAGGTTAGTCGATCGACCGAGTCGGTGGACAGACGCACCCTGTGATCGTTTACAAAGCCTCCAGCAGCACTAAATGTGCGTTCCGAAAGAACGCTGGATGCAGGACAGGCCAGTAGCTCAATTGCATACTTTGCAAGCTCTGGCCAGTGATCCATCCTCAAGACCCAGTAACCCAGAGGATTTTCGGTGGGAAAGGTGTCCAAGTCAGATCTTGCCCCTAGGTATTCCTGCACCATGTAAAACAGACGCTGGCGATGGTTGCTGGAACCGATCATACCTTGGGGCTGCGGACCAAAAAATTGTCTGAACGCATCGGTCAGATGGCCACCTTCTCCACCACTCCTTCTTTGACTGACCGAAGCCTCAGCAACACGTTGTCCAGAAACAGGAGTTTGTAACCTCCCAGTCTCTGGGAACGCATTGCACAGACCTTTCTGCAAGGCCTCCCGAAGATGTTTCATCCTCTGCTCCCTCTGTGATGGCAAGATAAGGTCCGCAACCTTACCCTTGTAACGTGGATCAAGGAGGGTTGCCAGCCAGTATTGGTCCTTCTCCTTGATACCACGAATACGAGGATCCTTACGCAGGCTTTGCAGGATCAGGGAGGCCATGCAGCGTAGGTTTGCTGAGGCATTTGGGGCCTCTGGGTCACTAAGGACGACATGGTCTGCAGCCACCTTCTCCCAGCCACGTACAAGTCCATGTGTTTCTTGGGACTAAGACCCTTAAAGACTGCTGCTGATGCTGAGTGCCAGGCTCCACCTCAATACTGACACAATCTTCCTCCTCCTCGTCCTCTTCCTGTGTGATCGGCGGGCACGCAGGAACACTGTCTGGACAAAGGGGGCCTTGAGAGCTAAGGAAGTCCTCCTCTTCCTGCCTCTGTTCTGCCTCAAGTGCCCTGTCCATTATTCCACGCAGCGTGTGCTCCAACAGGTGGACAAGGGGGACAGTGTCACTGATGCATGCACTGTCACTGCTCACCATCCTCGTGGCCTCCTCAAATGGTGACAGGACAGTGCATGCATCCCTGATCATGGCCCACTGGCGTGGGGAAAAAAAACCAAGCTCCCCTGACCCTGTCCTGGTGCCATAGTCGCACAGGTACTCATTGATGGCCCTCTGCTGCGTGTGCAGCCGCTGCAGCATGGCCAATGTTGAGTTCCACCTGGTGGGCATGTCACAGATTAGGCGGTTCTTGGGCAGGTTAAACTCATTTTGGAGGTCCGCCAGCCGAGCACTGGCATTATATGACCGGCGGAAATGCACACAGACTTTCCTGGCCTGCCTCAGGACATCCTGTAAGCCCGGGTACCTGCCCAAGAACCGCAGCACCACCAAGTTAAGGACGTGAGCAAAACAGGGCACATGGGTCATTTGTCCCTGTCAGAGGGCAAAGAGGAGGTTGGTGCCATTGTCGCAAACCACCATTCCTGCCTTAAGTTGGCGTGGCGTCAACCACCTCTGAACCTGCTCCTGCAGAGCTGACAGAACCTCTGCCCCAGTGTGGCTCCTGTCCCCCAAGCACACCAGCTCAAGCACCGCATGGCATCTTTTGGCCTGTGTACTTGCGTAGCCCCTTGAACGGCTACGGAGCACCGCTGGTTCCGAGGACAAAGCACAGGAAGAGGCCATGGAGGAAGAAGAAGAGGAGGGGGTGGAGGAGAGAGGTGTGTCACAATCATTAGCATTTTGGAGGCGTGGTGGCGGAACAACCTCCAACACTACTGCACCTTGTCCTGCATCCTTCCCAGCTGCCAGCAGAGTCACCCAATGCACCGTGAAACTTAGGTAACGTCCCTGTCCATGCCTGCTGGACCATGAGTCAGCGGTAATATGCACCTTACCGCTGACCGCCCTGTCCAGCGAGGCATGGACATTGCCTTCCACATGCCGGTAGAGAGCCAGAATCGCCTTCCGTGAAAAAAAGTGGCGTTTGGGTACCTGCCACTGAGGAACCGCACATTCCACAAACTCACGGAAGGGGGCAGAGTCTACCAACTGAAAAGGCAGCAGTTGAAGTGCTAGCAATTTTGCTAAGCTAGTATTCAACCGCTGGGCATGTGGATGGCTGGGAGCAAACTTTTTTCGGCGGTGCAGCAGCTGGGGCAGGGAAATTTGCCTGGTACAATCTGACGTCGGTGTACCAAAAGCAGATTGCCCACAAGTACTTGGCTGTGACACACCTAATTCTACACCTTCATTCCTCTCAGTGCAGGTCTCAGAGAGGACTGAAGGTATAGTGGGGTTGGAGATCTCAGCTGGTGAGGAGCAAGGAGAGGTCCTCTGTGTTCTTTGGTGTGGGTCTTTTAGATACGCTTGCCAACGAACTGCATGGCAGGTCAACATATGTCTGTTCAAGCATGTGGTACCCAAGCGGGAGATGTTTTGGCCACGCGAGATACGCTTGAGACATATGTTGCAAATAGCAGCGGTGCAATCTGATGCACTCGTCTCGAAAAAGGCCCACACCAAAGAACTTTTTGAATAACGCGCAGAGACTGCAGCGCCCTGCACATGTGGAGCTTTGGGGTGTGATGCAGTCAATGTGCTGCCCTTAGGCTGGCCCCTTGAGGGCATCCTGCCTCGTTGGTGATGTGCCGCCTCCTCCTCCTCTCTCCTATCAGGCACCCACATTGAGTCAGTGACCTCTTTATCCCCTCCCTCCTCATCACTGGAGCAAACCTGGCAGTATGCTGCAGCAGGGGGAGCATGACTGCCAGATTGCTGTCCTTCTTGGGCACCCCCTCTGTCCATGCTCATGTTACTGCCTTCATCGAGCTCAGTATCATCATCAGAGCCTTCCAAACGCTGGGCATCCTCCTGGAGCATGTACCCAACACTGTGGTCAAACAGTTCGAGGGACTCCTCAGGAGGACATGGTGGGGCTAGGGAAGGAGTCACTGATGACATTGAGCCGAGGGAAGAGGCCGCTGCTTTGCCAGACAAAGTACCCTGGGCATGGGTGAGAGAGGATGAGGAGGATGAGGACGGCTTGGTCATCCACTCGACCAAGTCTTCTGCATGTTGCGGCTCAACACGGCCGGCTGCCGAAAAAAGGCCAAGCGTGTCCCACGGCCACGTGCTGATGAGGATGCACCGTCTCCACGACCAGCACTAGACACAGAGCCTGCTTGCCCTCTCTTATTGGCTGGTGACTGTCTGCCTCTCCTTCTTGGCCTTCCAGATATACTAATGGCCTCTAGCTGCACTAAGCTGGGGTATATATATATATATACTGATACTGCAGCTAGCAAAATCAACTGCCTGCCTGTAGTATGAGAACACCACCAACCTTCTACAGGTAGCTTTAGCTGAACACTGTGCAGAGCTCGCAAAAAAATAACTTGTAGCTTTTTTAGCTGCCTGCGGTAGTGATAGGATCAGGAAAACACCACCAACCTTCTACAGGTAGCTTTAGCTGAACACTGTGCAGAGCTCGCAAAAAAATAACTTGTAGGTTTAGCTGAACACTGTGAGGAGGACGCACCACACTAACTTGTAGTTTTAGCTGAACACTGTGAGCAGGACGCACTGCACTAACTTGTAGCTTTAGATGAACACTGTGCAGAGGTCTCACTACACTAACTTGTAGTTTTAGCTGAACACTGTGAGCAGGACGCACCGCACTAACTTGTAGTTTTAGCTACACCCAGTGTTCAGCTAAAACTACAAGTTAATGGACAGTATTTGTGAAGTTACGGACAGTATTTATGAATCAAGCGCAATTGCTCCAACCACTCTGACTTTAAGCGAGAAGCAAATAACTTGAAACGGCGCCTCTTGGAAAGAGGATATAGCCACAAATGTCTCAAGAAGGCCTTTAAGCGGGCAGAAAATAAAAACAGACATGATTTGTTGATCGCTAAAAAGAAATCCTCAGAGACTCACAGTCGGATCATTACTACGTATTCCAATGATCATGCCTCTATTGCACAGATTTGTAGAAAATATTGGCATCTCCTTACATCGGACCCTATGCACCCTCTGCCCCTACTATAACATATAGACGTGCCACCTCCCTTAATGATTTATTGGTTAAAAGTGAGTTCCAGGGATCAAAGAGAGGAGACCCATGTAAGACATAGGGAAAGTTTCCGTGTGGCTCATGTACATGCTGCAAATACATGGACCCTAGAAGAAATATACATTTACCGAACGGAATGCGTTTCATGCCTAAACATTTTTCAAATTGCCAGACCAGTGCAATTGTCTATCTATTAACATGCAGTTGCAATTGCTTTTATGTGGGTAAAACCGTACAAAAATTATGGCAAGATTATATCACCATATCAAAGCCATGCAAACCAGCAAACCTGATGTACCCTTAGGCAGACATGTACTACAAACCCACAATGGCATTTGTCCCAAGATAAAAGTATTGGTATTGGATCGAATACACCCTGGCTCCCGTGGAGGAGATCTTGACAAACTCCTCCTACAACGGGAGCTTAGGTGGATATTCCATCCCAATGCCACTTTGCCTCCCGGCCTCAATGAGGCCTTTAATTTTAGGCCTTTCCTACCAGGCTTTACTTCAGGTTCTTTTGATAAAGACTCGTAAATACAGTCTTCTGTTTTCTTCTTTCTGTTCTCCCCTCCAATTTTGACAGCATAATATTGTATATATGAGCACATGTATTGTTCTCTGTATCTCACTCTATATGTTCAAAGGCTTGTTGCCTATTCTTTTTTGTATATCAATATATCCTAATAATGTACTGTGTTGACTAAACTATAATGTTGTCTATCTTCTCTTATTACAGACGTAAAAACAACAGATATAATTGTCCAGATGTTAACTGATGGCCCTGGTAAAATCTTGCTGCATTAACACTTTATATTTTTTATGGGTCCTGGTGGTCTTGCCCTTGGTGGTCCACTGAGGCTCCCCAGCACGCTGGGGCCCTATATTTGACATGTTATGCCATTTTTGGGGCAGCTTCCCATTAGGGTTGAATTGGCGAACGCTCCTGTGGAGACAGTGGCTCTCTGCATCTGCGCACTGGACACCTACAGCGTCCAGTGTATCCGCCCACCACTGTGTCGGCGGCCGTGTCGACGTCTGATGTCATCGCACTAGACGCGGTAACGCCAGCCGCCGCATCCACCGGGGATTCCTATAGGAGATAGATACGGGGATTGAAGTTGCGGCACAGGTGATCTGGGGAGACATCAGTTGATGATCCCCAGCGCCTGCGTTCACACTCTCCTCCTCTTTGACCTTATCATTAAGGAGCTTTGATTGGTTTAATTCTGATCCCTGGGCATATATATTCCTGCTAGTGGGAGCATTAATTGCTACACAGCCAGGAAATGCCAGGGATCTCTGTGAACATGATATGACACCTCAATCACAGGTAATGTTAAACTGTGTATATATGCCTGATCCCTTGCCATTTTTTGGCAACTTGCCATTTCACTCTTTTCCTATGGGTTGTGACTAATCTATGTCTATTTAAAGCAGTGTAAGATTACTGATATACAGCCACACTGCCTCGTCCTTATAGATATATTTTGTCACATTTTTTAATAGACATCCGTCTCCATTTGTTTGGGGTATCCCCATGAGCTTTGTTGGACTGCTTCAGGGCGACCATTGGACCTGTTTTCACCTACTTCAGCTGCAACCGCTTTAGCTTGCACTCCATCTATATGGGATTGATTTTTCCAAACATCTTAAATTATATGAATCAATTTTTGAAGCACAGCTTAGTAACATCCACGACCTCATGTTTCATCTACTGATTTGTATTGTCGAATTTGAACATATATCTGTGAGTACAGGACACATTTATTCCATCAATTGCATGTACCATATTGTTGCTACGCTTAATCAGTTGATTGTAAATGATATGCTACTCTAGTATTGTTATACCACTCCCCTTTTCTCCTTTTTAATAGAAATGGAATAGCACGCTTTCTTGTAACCCCTGAAGAAGGAAATATATACGTCAAAAAATTCCCTTTTTGCCTTCCCGAAACATGTTGGGTATCCTTGAACACACGCTTTACCAGCTTGATTATTAGTTCTTGTTTGCGGTGTGTCCCAAGTTTAGCAGCTGTTTCACTCCAATATTTAGATATTTCATTGTTTTTAGGTGATTTTTGTACATTTACATTGTAATATACACAATTTTGTATCAATAAAACGAATAGATTTTTTACCTAATTTTGGGTTTACCCTACTTACATGTCTCTCTGTGTCTGCAATATCCTTGGGGCTAAACCTTTTTTTCTATAAAATCTTCTTTAGGATGTGACACAGAGTGTTGGGTTTCCTAATATATCTCTGGTTGGTTTTCACTTCTTTCTCTCCTCGTTTTCCTTATAACAAATTTGGGTAGTAGATACCCGCCATAGCCCCTCCCCTAGTTGTTGAAACCACCAGTGTCTTACAACTCTGTTTAACGTAGCATCCTCAATTTTTGCTGCTAATTTTTTAAGGGGAATCATTCCCATTTACCCCCTTTCCCCTCTCCTTTTCCCCTCCCTCTTTTGTCATGGCAGAACTGTATAGTCAATCATGGGATGATTTTGCAATTAAACTACAGCAGGACTTTGGTCAAAATGAATCGCGCATTTCAGAATTATGTTTCTTGTTTTCCAGCCTCACCAAGAAGCTGGAAAATAAGTCACTTCTTCATTGGCATATTAAAAGCTTTATGTAAAAAGGTGTATTAACAGGCCCAAGGATACACCACTCAGCGCCAGGGACCCTAGCAGTTCCAAAGCAGTGATGAATAAATGAAAAAGGAGAACAGATATATAAATAAAAATGACATCGATTTGTTAATTACAAAATAGTGTCAAAAAAGTCTCAAATAAGACCAAACAGAGAAGCACAGTGGCTGATGGCTTGGATTTCTCCTTTCTTGGATGCTTATGATTATTAGGCTTTGGTGGGTTTGGCCCCCTGGGGGGAGTGTGTTCTCACGGGGTGGGGGCGGATTGATCGGTGGAAGGTGCACGCTGAACTTTATACTCTGATCACCTATGGACACTATCTGAACCATTGTGCTCACTGCTCTTCTCTCTTTAAGGACTCTGTTTGCATGTGAAGTTGGCCACATTATCCGTTTAGCTCGACATTAGCGCTGTTTTTAGTGTGTTATAATGATCTTCCTCTTGATTATGTTATGCCACTATTTATGACGATATTAAAAGCTTTGAGGAATATATTAGGGATGACCTGAATCCCCTAGGTTTACGAGTACAAATTTTTCCATCATTCGAGAATGTGGATCCTACATTCAAAATGGCATGGGAGAGCAACCTTAAAACATGGTCTGCTGTAATGATGAAACTCTTAATTGAAGAGTATCAAAAACGGTTGATTGATATCAATTGTAACATTGACAAAATCTACTCTAGAATTAAGCCACTACAGGCTCATCCTGCATTTCAGGAGTTTAATGATAAATTAAAGACCCAGATTGAATTGTTCAATAAATCCATTCTCTCCAAAAAAGAGCTCAAATATATGAAAAACAAGCCTTCGATGAAGGAAGAGCCTATAAGTGGCTATCCAAAACACGCATAATAAACAATAAAGGAGGCTTACGTAAACCAAAGTCAACACACAACATTCCACACACAGACATGTCAGATAGCTCATCTCTGTCATCTATGGCATCTTCTCGATCCTTTAAAAATAAACGCATGAGACAACCTAAGAGGGACAGGCACTACTATAGTTGTGGGTCCTCATATAGTAATGACATGGCCTGAAAGAAATTGTTCAAGGTATCAAGTGAGGCATCCTTCTTCTCTAGAAGACGATGGGCCCAGGACTGGGGCTCACCTGACAACAGCGGAATCACGAACCCCACTTTGGGGGCTTCCAGGGAGAAAGTCCTTGGCTGAAGGGCAAAAAAGAGTTCACATGAATTACGGAAAGTTCTGAATTTACCCCGGTTGCCCGAGAATCTTTCAGGCGTGGGGACCCTGGGTTCAGGCGGCATCATCACAACTGAGGGTGCAGCAGAAGTTCCGGAAGCAGGGGGTGTGGATGCTGCTAGAGCTTGGATTCAGCCCTCCAGTTGGGTATAGCCCTCTTGTAGGCTCTTTACTGCCTGGGTAAGTCCAGCAAGATGGTGGCAGAGCTTGTCCATGGGAGAGGCTCCCTGCGTGGTCTCGGACATGGCTGTCCGGTACTGTCACGTACCTGATGGCGGAACCCAGAATGCAGGGAGTGGCCTCTCGTGTGCCTCTGGCTCAAGAACCCCTGATAGAGGAAACAGGGACTCAAGAGCACAGGGAGCCACAAGTGCCTGGCAGGTGGCAGATGTAAGGGCGGATCCGGACCTCTGATGTGGCAGGAGCTCAGGAACAGCAGGCAGCAGGGAGGTGTTCTGTAGTTCAACTGGAGCACTGGAACAGCAGACTGTAAGGAGATGCACCGGAACTTTGGCAGGAACACTGGAACAGCTGACTGTGAGGAGAAGCACCATAGCTGGCAGGAACTCAGGAACAGCAGGCGGCAGGGAGGTGTTCTCTAGTTCAACGGGTGCACTGGAACAACAGACTGTAAGGAGATGCACCGGAACTTTGACAGCAGCACTGGAACAGCTGACTGTGAGGAGAAGCACCGTAGCTGGCAGGAACTCAGAAACAGCAGGCAGCAGGGAGGTGTTCTGTAGTTCAACTGGAGCACTAGCAGGGTAAGACAGGCTGGGTCAACACTGGCGGGCAGAGCAGGTACCAGATGGAGACAGAATAGTAGTCGGGTACAGACCGGGTCGGCAACAGGCAGGCAGCGAACAAACCGTAGGAAGAGGCAGGAGAGTAGTCAAACAAGCGGGGGTCGGGGTCTGGCAGCAAACAGGAGTAGTCAGGAGCAGGCCGGGTAGACAGGAATCAGGTAGGCAGGTATACTGGTAGCTTAGGGTCACAGGGAACGCTGTAGACCGGACAGCAAGAAAGCATGCTGACAAGCTCCTTTAAATAGGCCTATTGGCGCCAAGCACTGTCACACTGCATGTCTGCGCACTCGTGCGTGCCCGTGCACCATTTGTACATGCCCGCTCGCATCATCACACACCCGCGTACACCTGTTCGCGCTAGCGTGCACCCGCATGTGCCCGTTCGCGCTAGCGTGCACCCACACACGCTCACTGGCTCTAACAAAAGGAGTTCTGTGCACCGATCTTCCGCCGACAACTGTGCTAACAGGACGTCTTTCATGGCATTGCCCCCCCCAAGGGGCAGCCTCCGGATGCCCAACTGTACCATCTTACTTGGATGAGACCTCTTAAAGGCAAGAATCAATCTTTTCGCATGGATGTTGGACTCTGGCTCCCAGGAGTTCTCCTCGGGCCCGTACCCCTTCCACTTTACCAGAAACTGGACTTGGTTACGTCTTTTCCTGCAATCCAGAATGGACTCAACCTCATATTCAGCTTCTCCGTCAATGATCACAGGTTCAGGGGGACCTGTGGGTTTGAGTAGGGCCACATGAAAGACCGGGTGGATCCGGAATGATTCTATTAATCTTCCTTAGAACTGGGAAGGGACCCAAGAACTTAGGGCCCAATTACTTGGAAGGGCATGCCAGCCCTAAATTCAACGTAGACAGCCAGACCTGATCCCCGGGCTTGAGGTCAAGCTCCCCCCTTCTCTTCTTGTCAAACACCTCTTTGTTGTAATTCTGAGTCCTTGCCATAGTCTCCTATAGGAGTTTATTGTTTGACTCAAAGAAATTTAGGTTCTCTTGGACAGCTGGTACTGGACACTCCAGGAAGTTATTAGACAGGAACAGAGGATGGAAACCATAATTTGCAAAGAACGGTGATTGCTTCGTGGCAGAATGAACAGAATTGTTATAAGCAAATTCGGCAAGAGGTAGAAGCGGAGCCCAATCGTCCTGGGAGAAAGAAGAAAAGCAGCACAGATACTGCTCCAGCGTCTGATTTGTTCTTTCCATCTGGCCATTTGTTTGAGAGTGATAGGCAGAAGAGAAGGAAAGGTCAATTTTCAGAGACCCACAAAGCGCCCTCCAAAACTTGGAAGTAAATTGCACCCCCCGATCTGAAGTGATATTTGCAGGAATGCCATGAAGCCTCACCACTTCCCTGATAAATGCCCTTGCAGTCTCAGCAGCAGTAGGTGTGCCTCTCATTGGTAAGAAATGAGCCACTTTGGATAATCTATCCACCACTACAAAGATTGTAGTGTAGCCTTCAGAAGGTGGCAGCTCAACGATAAAATCCATGGAGATCATCCTCCATGGCTTCTCCGGAACGGGTAGTGGCTTCAACAGACCCCAAGCTTAACTGCAGCCACCAGAACGTGCGCTGGAGAAGTTCAGATGTCTTACGCACGCCGGAATGGCCGGCAAATATGTGGTCATGACAGGAACTAAGAACCACCGCTCGCATTTCCCGGGGTACGAAGATCCTATCCTTAAACCATAGAAGATCATCTCTGGCCTGTAGAGCTGTATCAGGTAGAGCAGAAGCATCCCTGGAGACTTGCTTGATTTGTGAAAATAGATCCCCTTGGAGCAAAAGAAAGTTTCCTGAGGACAGGATGGTGTCTGGAGATGAAGATGCTTCAGGTCCGCTGTACATTCGTGACAGCGCGTCGGGCTTGGTGTTCTTTGACCCAGGGCGATAGGTTATATGGAATGAAAATCTGGTAAAGAAAAGTGCCCACCTGGCCTGTCGTGGTCTTAACCTCTTGGCAGTCTTTAAATATTCCAGATTCTTGTGATCTGTATAAACAAGAATCGGATGAGCTGCTCGCTCTAGGAGATATCGCGATTCCTCAAGCGCGGCTTTAATCGCTAACAACTCTCGATCGCCCACATCATAGTTCCTCTCTGCTTCAGATAGTTTGTGAGAAAAAAAGCGACTGGGGGCAGAAGAGCCCTAGGCCCCTGTCTCTGGGAAAGCACTGCATCAACCGCTATTTCTGAGGCTTCCACCTCCAAAATGTATGGTAACGTGGAGTCAGGGTACTTTAAGACTGAGGCTGAGACAAACAGATCTTTCAGCGTTGTGAAGGCCGCCTGAGCTTCATGAAAAACCAATGGAATTTAAGGCTCTGCTTGGTTAACCTTGTAATGGGAGAAATGATGGTGGAGAATCCTTTGATGAACTTTCTGTAGAAATTTGCGAAACCTACAAAACGTTGGATTCCCTTCTTGTCGGTAGGAGCGGGCCAGTCCAGAATGGCGGAGACCGTCTGAGGGTCCATTTTAATGCCTTCCACAGAGATGATTAGACCAAGGAACTGGATACTCTTTTGTTCGAAGACACATTTCTCAGGTTTGGCGTAGAGGCCGTGCAGCCGAAGTCAGGTCAAAACATTTCTGACATGTTCACGATGTTCAGCTAAGGAGGAAGAAAAAATCAGGATGTCATCTAAATAAATAATAACAAACAGATCAAGATAGTCTCTGAAGATGTTATTCACAAAATGTTGAAATGTAGGAGGAGCATTACAAAGTCCGAAAGGCATGACTAAATATTCAAAGTGCCCAAACCGAGTACGGAAGGCAGTCTTCCATTCGTCTCCCTTACGAATGCGGACAAGATTGTTGGCACCACGAAGATCTAGCTTGGAGAAAACTACTGCAGACCCCAATCTTTGAAAAAGTTCTGGCACTAAGGGCAAAGGATATTGGTTTTTAATCGTGATCTTATAAAGTGGCCAATAATCCACACAAGGGCGTAGAGAATGGTCTTTTTTCTCCACGAAGAAGATTCCCGCTCCTGCCGGGGACGTGGAGGGTCGAATGAACCCTTTTTCTAGATTGTCATCAATATAAGTCTTTAATGCTCCTAGTTCTAGTTTTGACAAAGGGAAAATTCTCCCAAAAGGAATCTCTGCCCCTGGAAGGAGTTCAATTGGGCAATCGTATGGCCAGTGGGGAGGAAGAGTCTCAGCACCCTTTTGACGGAAAACGTCCAGAAAGCTGTCGTAGGCTTCAGGTACAACTTGACAGATCTCGGCGTCAGTTTCCATGCATAGTAGGGAAGAAGGGGCATCGGTGACTTCTGGTAGACAGTGTTGACGGCAGTAAGAGGATAGGAACTCAATCTTCCCCGAGGTCCAATCAATTTACGGATTATGAGCCTTCAGCCACGGCATGCCTAGTATGATGGGAAATAGAGGAGACTCAATGGCATCTAGACAAAGTAATTCTTGATGAGTGCCGGCAATGGTGGTATGCAGAGGTACAGTCTCCTGGGTTACTGGCCCTGATCTGAGGGTAGAGCCATCGGCCAAATATACTGAAAGTTCTTTCACTCTGGGCCGAAGGGGAATGTGATGTCGGGAGGCGAATGACAAGTCTATGAAACCACTGCAAGCCTCGCAATTATGGCGCTGGTTGGTATATTCCCTCCTGGAAGCTGTAAGAGAATCGGAACAGCCAGATGAGAAATGTTATTCAGTACAGCAGGGGTAAGAGCAGGGGAAATAGAAAAGCACTTACGTAGCTTTGCCGGGCATGTTCATACAAAATGTCCAGGTTCCCCGCAGTACAGGCACAGGTTACCAGCCCGACGGCATTGACGCACTTCAGGAGTAAGTGAAGGGCGTAGGAGGCCCAACTGCATTGGTTCCGGAGTATCTGAGGCAGCGGTGGTTGAAGCTGGGGAGACAGGGTGGGAAGAACTAGGCACACGGGGCAACATCCAGACAGGACGAGAAGGACCAGAGGATCGCTCCGTACGCCGTTCTCTCAGGCGTCTGTCTATTTGAATAGAGAGGTCTATGAGGCCCTCTAGAGTCTCTGGAATGCCCACTCGGGCCTGTTCGTCTTTTAAAGATTCCGAAAGGCCCATACGGAACTGGTACCATAGGGCAGCATTATTCCAATTTGTGTCGGAACTCCAACGTCTGAATTCTGACACGTAATCCTCCACAGGTCTGCGGCCTTGCTGTAGGGCGTGCAAAGCTGCCTCTGCAGTAGTGGTTAGTTGTGGGTCCTCATATAGTAATGACATGGCCTGAAAGAAATTGTTCAAGGTATCAAATGAGGCATCCTTCTTCTCTAGAAGATGATGGGCCCAGGACTGGGGCTCGCCTGACAACAGCGGAATCACGAACCCCACTTTGGGGGCTTCCAGGGAGAAAGTCCTTGGCTGAAGGGCAAAAAAGAGTTCACATGAATTACGGAAAGTCCTGAATTTACCCCGGTTGCCCAAGAATCTTTCAGGCGTGGGGACCCTGGGTTCAGACGGCATCATCACCACTGAGGGTGCAGCAGAAGTTCCGGAAGCAGGGGGTGTGGATGCTGCTAGAGCTTGGATTCAGCCCTCCAGTTGGGTATAGCCCTCTTGTAGGCTCTTTACTGCCTGGGTAAGTCCAGCAAGATGGTGGCAGAGCTCGTCCATGGGAGAGGCTCCCTGCGTGGTCTCGGCCATGGCTGTCCGGTACTGTCACGTACCTGATGGCAGAGCCCAGAGTGCAGGGAGTGGCCTCTCGTGTGCCTCTGGCTCAAGAACCCCTGATAGAGGAAACAGGGACTCAAGAGCACAGGGGGCCACAAATGCCTGGCAGGTGGTAGATGTAAGGGCCGGATCCGGACCTCTGATGTGGCAGGAGCTCAGGAACAGCAGGCAGCAGGGAGGTGTTCTGTAGTTCAACTGGAGCACTGGAACAGCAGACTGTAAGGAGATGCACCAGAACTTTGGCAAGAACACTGGAACAGCTGACTGTGAGGAGGAGCACTGTAGCTGGCAGGAACTCAGGAACAGCAGGCAGCAGGGAGGTGTTCTGTAGTTCAACTGGAGCACTAGCAGGGTCAGACAGGCCGGGTCAACACTGGCGGTCAGAGCAGGTACCAGATGGAGACAGAAGAGTAGTCAGGGTACAGACCGGGTCGGCAACAAGCAGGCAGCGAACAAACCGTAGGAAGAGGCAGGAGAGTAGTCAAACAAGGAGGGGTCGGGGACTGGCAGCAAACAGGAGTAGTCAGGAGCAGGCCGGGGAGACAGGAATCAAGTAGGCAGGTATACTGGTAGCTTAGGGTCATAGGGAACGCTGTAGACCGGACAGCAAGAAAGCATGCTGACAGGCTCCTTTAAATAGGCCTATTGGCGCCAAGTACTGTCACACTGCATGTCTGTGTGCACCCGCGCGCACTCGTGCACGCCCGTGCACCGTTCGTACGTGCCCGCTCGCACCATCGCACACCCGCGTACACCCTTTCGCGCTAGCGCGCACCCGCATGCGCCCGTTCGCGCTAGCGTGCACCCGCACACGCCCACTGGCTCTAACAACTGGAGTTCTGTGCACCGATCTTCCGCCGATAACTGTGCTAACAGGACGTCTTTCATGACAAAAATGGATAAATTTGAAGTGGTCAAAGATCTTCACCTTTATACACGCAAACTCCTCTTAAAAGATATGTTCGATAAGAGCAAATCTGACATGGAGGGTTTTTGAACCCTAAGTGAAAGGCGAGCCTTGGATAACCTCAACTCGTTACTCGAGGAGAGTGAACCCAAGGACCTTATTGACACTATTGATTTAGAAGCCCTCCTTAAGGGAGCTATGGCTCCTGGGGAAACCGTTTCTAAGAAATCCTCCCTTACAAAAACATCCTCGTTATATCCCGCACCCAGTTCCAATCAAGGTGTATCAACATTCTTAAAAATGACTTGTCAAGAAATTAAAAACCTGAAATCCACATCCCCTACTCTAGAAAACCTCACAACAAATTAGAAAATCGCCCTTCAAAACTTGCTTAGCAATCATGAAATCACTATAAAGGCATCAGACAAAGGGGGAAACATAGTTCTGATGGACAATGACAAATACAGTCATATGTGCATGAAAATCCTTAGTAATCGTGACTGGTACCGTCCAATCAGTCTTGATGTTGTTGAAGCATTCGAGAACAAGTTCTATGCATTTGTGGATGAGGCATTTCAAAACAAGGTCATTTCCAAACAAACTTTTGAATTCATCCGTACTCCTCATCCTAGGTTGGCAACTTTTTATTCTCTCCCTAAGATCCACAAACACACCAGCGACCCTCCAGGGAGACCCATAATCTCTGGCAATGGTGCCATCCTGGAAAACCTGTCACACCTTGTGGATGAGCATATCAGACCCTTTGTTCTCTCCATACCCTCATATATACGTGATACCATTCATTTGCTACAAATTATTGAGGGTGCACAGGTCTCCGAGGGTTGTATCCTTGCCAGTATCCATTCCAAAGGACTTGCATGTATGCAAAAAATCCTTTCCCCATCTAGTCACCATTAAAGTTCCTTTAATGACTTCATACTCCTTTCTTTGGACTTTATTTTGAGACACAATGTCTTTTCTTTGGTGATCGATTTTTCCTCCAGGTGCAGGGCGTGGCCATGGGCACTTGTTGTGCCCCTGGCTACACCAGTCTGTACCTGGGGGAATGGGAGCGGACTATTTTCTGCAACGAGGATCTCTCTATGTACCTGTGCCACATTGTTATGTGGCACAGGTACATAGATGACATCTTCGTCATCTGGGATGGACCACCCAAATTACTGGATGAATGTTTATTGGCCCTAAACAAAAATTAATTTTACTTCAAGTTTACTATGATTTCTGATCCATCCAAGATTACATTTTTGGATGTTGAAATATTTAAAAATGACACAAATATGCTATCTTGTAAACTATACAGGAAAACGTCTGCAGGTAACACCATCCTTCACTCGTCCAGCTTCCATCCCAGACCTCTTATTGAATCCATCCCTTACGGACAGTATTTACGAATCAAGCGCAATTGCTCCAACCACTTAGACTTGAGAAGTGAGAAGTGAGAAGCAAATAACTTGAAACGGCGCCTCTTGGAAAGAGGATATAGCCACAAATGTTTCAAGAAGGCCTTTAAGCGGGCAGAAAATAAAAACAGACATGATTTGTTGATCGCTAAAAAGAAATCCTCAGAGACTCACAGTCGGATCATTACTATGTATTCCAATTATCATGCCTCTATTGCACAGATTTGTAGAAAATATTGGCATCTCCTTACATCTGATCTTACGGTGGGACCCTATGTACCCTCTGCCCCTAGTATAACATAGAGACGTGCCACCTCCCTTAACGATTTATTTGTTAAAAGTGAGTCCCAGGGATCAAAGAGAGGAGACCTATGTAAGACATTGGGAACGTTTCCGCGTGGCTCATGTAACATACTGCAAATACATGGACCCTAGAATAAATATACATTTACCGAACGGAATGCGATTCATGCCTAAACATTTTTCAAATTGCCAGACCAGTGCAGTTGTCTATCTATTAACATGCAGTTGCAATTGCTTTTATGTGGGTAAAACCGTACAAAAATTATGGCAAAGATTATATCGCCATATCAAAGCCATGCAAACCAGCAACCCTGATGTACCCTTAGGCAGACATGTACTACAAACCCACAACAGCATTTGTCCCAAGATAAAAGTATTGGTATTGGATCGAATACACCCTGGCTTCCGTGGAGGAGATCTTGACAAACTCCTCCTACAACGGGAGCTTAGGTGGATATTCCATCTCAATGCCACATTGCCTCCCGGACTCAATGAGGCCTTTAATTTTAGGCCTTTCCTACCAGGCTTTACTTCAGGTTCTTTTGATAAAGACTTGTAAATACAGTCTTCTGTTTTCTTCTTTCCCTTCTCCTCTCCAATTTTGACAGCATAATATTGTATATATGAGCACATGTATTGTTCTCTGTATCTTACTCTATATATTCAAAGGCTTGTTGACAACAGAAACAAACAACAGATATAATTGTCCAGATGTTAACCGATGGCCTTGGTAAAATCTTGCTGCATTCACACTTTATATTTTTTATGGGTCCTGGTGGTCTTGCCCTTGGTGGTCCACCGAGGCTCCCCGGCATGCTGGGGCCCCATATTTGGTGTGTTTACCATTTTTGGGGCAGCTTCCCATTAGGGTTGCATTGGCGAACACTCCTGTGGAGACAGTCGCTCTCCGTATCTGTGCACTGGACACCTCCAGCGTCCAGTGTATCCACCCACCACCGTGTCGGCGGCGGTGTCAACGTCTGACGTCATCGCACTAGATGTGGTGACGCCAGACGCCGCATTGGCCGGGGGATTCCTATAGGAGATAGATACGGGATTGAAGCTGCAGCACAGGTGATCTGGGGAGACATCAGTTGATGATCCCCGGCGCCTGTGTTCGCACTTTCCTCCCCTTTGACCTTATCATTAAGGAGCTTTGATTGGTTTAATTCTGATCCCTGGGCATATATATTCCCGCTAGTGGGAGCATTAATTGCTACACAGCCAGGAAACGCCAGGGATCTCTGTGAACATGATATGACACCTCAATCCCAGGTAATGTTAAACTGTGTATATATGCCTGATCCCTTGCCATTTTTTGGCAACTTGCCATTTCACTCTCTTCCTATGGGTTGTGATTAATCTATGTCTATTTAACCCAGTGTAAGATTACTGATATATAGCCAAACTGCCTCGTCCTTATAGATATATTTTGTCACATTTTTTAATAGACATCCGTCTCCGTTTGTTTGGGGTATCCCCGTGAGCTTTGTTGGACTGCTTTAGGGCGACCATTGGACCTGTTTTCACCTACTTCAGCTGTAATCGCTTTAGCTTGCACTCCATCTATATGGGATTGATTTTTCCAAACATCTTAAAGGGGTTGTAAAGGTAAATTTTTTTTTTTTTTAAATAACAAACATGCTATACTTAACTTCAATGTGCAGCTTGTTCTGCACAGAGTGGCCCCGAACCTGCTCTTCTGGGGTCCCTCGGCGGCTGTCTCAGCTCCTCCCCGCAATAACTAACCACCTTAATGCGAGCTTTCTCGCATGGTGGTTAGTTATTGCGGGCGCGCTCCCGTGATACAGCCGGCGGCTATAGCCGCTCGCTGTATCACTCGGCCCCGCCCCTGGCGCGCCGCGTCATTGGATGTGATTGACAGCAGCGCGAGCCAATGGCTGCGCTGCTTTCAATCCATCCACTATAGCCAATCAGCGACCAGGCTGATCGGCTGAATGGAGGTCGGGAGTTTCGAGGTGTCAGGTAAGTAAAACGGGGGGGCTGGGGGCTGGGGGCGGCGGTATTGTCAAAATTTTTTCACCTTAATGCATAGAATGCATTAAGGTGAAAAAATGTATACCTTTACAACCCCTTTAAATTACATGAATCAATTTTTGAAGCACAGCTTTGTAACATCCACGGCCTGATGTTTCATCTACTGACTTGTATTGTCAAATTTGAACATATATCTGTGAGTACAGGACACATTTATTCCATCAATTGCATGTATCATATTGTTGCTACGCTTAATCAGTTGATTGTAAATTATATGCTACTCTAGTATTGATATACCACTCCCCTTTTCTCTTTTTTAATAGAAATGGAATAGCACGCTTTCTTGTAACCCCTGAAGAAGGAAATATATACATCAAAAAATTCCTGTTTTGCCTTCCGAAACATGTTGGGTATCTTGGTACACACACATTACCAGCTTGATTATTAGTTCTTATTTGCGGTGTGTCCCAAGTTTAGCGGCTGTTTAACACCAATATTTAGTATTTCATTGTTTTTAGGTGATATGTATACATTTACATTGTAATATACACAATTTTGTATCAATAAAGTGAATAGATTTTTTTATCAAATTTTGGGTGTACCCTACTTACATGTCTCTCTGTGTCCGCAATATTCTTGGGGCTAAAACTTTTTTCTATAAACTCTTCTTTAGGATGTGACACAGAGTGTTGGGTTTCCTAATATATCTCTGGTTGGTTTTCACTTCTTTCTCTCCTCATTTTCCTTATACCATAAAGCCAAAAACATTAAAAGCTGAATAGCACCTAGTAAAATCCAAAATACCTGCTCCACTAGTGGCAGAATTATTCTGCTCCTCCCACTAGTGGGCATGTATAAATGCCGGAAAAAATTGTGCCTCACTTGTCAATTCATTCAGCATGGCCAAAAATCTTTTTAAGACGTACACTATTAAAGAGTTTTACAATTGTTCCAGCAAATACGTGGTATATTTCTTAACATGCATGTGGGCTACTTTATGTGGGCAAAATGATCCATTGAAAAGCAGATGAGTGCCATGACTGAAACTGTCAATGATTTGGTAGATGCACATGACCATACCCGCAAAGAACATCACTGAGTGAGGGCCAAAATGGCGGACCTCGAAGACCGATCGAGACGCAATAATGTAAAGATAAGAGGTATACCCCAAACTATCCTGCCAGCAGATCTTAACTCCTACATAAGGAAACTCAACACTCCTACCAGATCTCCCACGGGTTGAAACCATCATCGATCGAATACATCACCTCCCAAAACCACCACACTTGCCTGCAGAAGTACCTCATGACACCCTGTTGAGGATACACTTCTTTCACGCCAAAGATATGCTACTTGCTAAATCGAGACGCCTTGACCAACTTCCACCCCCATATGCAAAACTACAACTCCTTTGCTGACATTTCTCAATATACCCGCCAACAGTGGCGCCAACTACAGACCATCATGATACCCCTAAACAACCACAGGATCCTGTTCCAATGAGGATTTCCAACCAAGCTTATGATCAACAGAAATGGGGTACGACACAGCATCCACACAGTGGAAGAAGGCATACAATTACTCCGCACATGGGGCATCATCCCTGAGTACGACTCTACAGCCCAGATGTCCCAAACAGCAAACTCACAAGTTTACAACAAGAGACCGCATTCAAACTCCCACAAATGAACACCAGGTTAGTGATGTTACTAAAAGCTAACTTCAACACTGAACTCCGCTTCTGTGCCTGCTCGTTGCAGATAGTACATAAACTTTACCCTCATCTTTGACCAGCAGTTCACTGGTTTACTGCTGATCCCTGTCTCCCTCACCCTTTCTATACCATACTAACTGCCATTTACTGTCTCCCTCCCTACCTATTCTTATCCTTGAGAGCACAAGAACATCTGAAACCGAACCTCCTTTACGACCGCAGCCTCTTCAAAACTGCAAATCTAACAAGTACAGTGGATTTCCCTGCTAAACACCATCCAAGGAACAGTAAGTACTACCCTATTCTGAATTACTACCACAACACTTCCACAATGCCCAAATTCCTATCACTCAATGTGAAAGGGCTTAACCATCCAGCCAAAAGGGCATCCTTGTGGCAAACTGGACAAGACTCCCACTGTGAAGTCCTATGCATCCAAGAGACGCACTTTAAGACAAATGCAGAACCTTCATATACCAACAAAAATTTTACCCACATCTTTAAAGCCTCAGGCCCAGAAAAAAAGAAAGGAGTCATGATAGCTATATAAAACACATGTTCCTTCACCCTCCACAATAGCCTCATTGACGTTGATGGCAGATATCTTTCTCTAGACTGCACCCTGAATAACAACAGATACACCATCGTAACAGTTTATGCCCCCAATAAGAAACAAATCCACTTCCTATCCAAACTGATGAAGAAAATCAACCGTTTCAAACAGGGACAACTTATCATCTGTGGAGGCTTCAATATAGTCCCGGATAACTCCATCGACTCTTCCTCCTGTTCTAACAGATTCCCCTCACCTATGGGATCCTTCATTAGGTCCAATGACCTATTTGATGTATGGAGATGCCACCACACCACCGAAAGAGACTATTCTTACTTCTCCCCTCGCCATAATTTTTACATACGAATTGACTATTTCTTAGTAGACAAATGGACATTACACAAAATATCTTCCTCAGAAATATCCACCATTACGTGGTCAGACCATGCTCCAGTCACCATGACCATAGATGACTCACCGTTGACCTCCCGAGCACAGATCTGGAGAGCAAATGCTGCATTCCTTAACTCACCAATTCATTCTACCTACATCAGAAAACGCCTAGAAGAATACTTTGACACTAATACAGGAACTGTCAGGGATAACACAGTTCTTTGGAATGCCCATAAGGCATTCATAAGAGGGATCTTCATACAAATTGGTGCTAGAGAGAGGAGGAGGAGATCACAGCGTTTAAACCTACTTACTTCCAGTATCAAAACATTAGAAAACCAAAACCAATCTACTCCTAATCCTGCAACAAAAACAAAATTAAACTCCCTTAGACAGGAATTAAAATCTCACCTGTTACAATCATTCGAAAAAGCACATACTTATTTTAGAGCAAAACACTACTCCACTGGCAATATGGCAGGGAAAGCAATGGCTAACAGAATCAAAGGTCATTATTCTAAAACTAAAATTACCCATCTATTTTGTCCAGCTACCAAACAAAAACTGATAGACCCACAAGCCATTGCAGACGCATTTAGTCACTACTACATAACTTTATAAATTAAAAGATGACACCTCTGTCAAACAACCATCCTTACGTGACATAGAATTGTTTCTCCATGAAATCATCCAAAGAACAAGTAACCACAAACTATCCAAAGAACAAGTAACCACATTAAACACCACATTAAACACTCCGTTTACTGCTCTAGAAATCAGGAACATAATCTCAGCTCTGCCCTCTAGCAAATCTCCAGGCCCAGATGGCCTTACAGGAGAATATTAAAAGCAGTTTGGAACAATCCTAGCACCCTTTTTAACCACAGTATGCAATGACGCTGCCTCGTCCTCCTCTCTCCCTTCTGAAATGCTAAATGATCTGATTATTACTCTACCGAAGCCAGGTAGAGCACAAAAGTGCACAAAACTTTAGACCCATTTCTCTCCTCAACCTAGACATGAAAATATATGCTAAATTAATAGCCAATAGATTACTCAATCTAATGCCCCTTCTAATCCATAGAGACCAATCGGGCTTCACAAAAGGGAGACAGACAACTGATGCAACTGATGCAACACGAAGAATTGTCAACATAATCCACATCCTTTCTCTGCTCCTATCTCTGGATGCAGAGAAGGCATTCGATAGAGACCATTGGAAGTATCTTAAAGCAACTCTAAGTAAATTTGGTTTCCAGGGACCCATACTGTCTGCCATAATGGCACTGTACTGCTCCCCCTCAGCACAGGTTTACACATCAGAGATGCTATCTAAACCATTTTCCATTATGAATACCAACCGTCAAAGTTGTCCACTCTCACCAATCATCCTTAATCTAGTGGTGGAACCCCTAGCAGAACATGTACGAACCAATAACAAGATAACAGGCTTCAAAATTGGCACTATGGAACATAAAATTAATTTATTCACAAATGACGTGATAATGATGGTCAGAAACCCCCCTTTCTCCCTGGCTTCGGTACAGATGTTATTGAAAAGATTTAGCGACGTCTCTTATTATAAGGTTAACAAACACAAATCTTACATTCTATACCAGTGGTTCTCAACCTGGGGGTCGGGATCCCCCCCCCCCCGGGGGTCAAATGACCATTTGCCAGGGGTCACCGAATCCTGGGATTTTCCTGAATCCCACACCGCTCTTCCAGCCTTTTCGTGGCCGCCCAGCAGGGCTGTCCCTGGAGCCTGTGGTTGCCCAGCTGGGTAGTTCCTGGAGCCCGCGGCCGCCCACTCAGCCTCTTCGCAGCCGCCCATTCAGTTCACAGCATGGCTGGGGGGCAGAGACTAAAGGTCAGCTGACTGGTGAGGAATGTGAAGTGGGATGGGCTGGAGGAGACCCTGTCTCCTGATTTCAGCATAGGTGTCACTGCTGGTTGACACAGTGAGTAACACTACCTGTGATTATAGTTGCCATTAAAAGTCCCCACTACAGTTCTCAGATTAGCAGATGACCTTGATCAAGAGCACCTGAGTTAGCTGAGCAGAACTCCCCCCAGGACTGCCACTGATCCCATTCCCCCCCCACCATCACTGCCACTCATCCCAACCCCCCACCAGCACTGCCACTCGTTCAACCCCCCGCCAGCACTGCCACTCGTTCAACCCCCGCCAGCACTGCCACTCGTTCAACCCCCCGCCAGCACTGCCACTCGTTTAACCCCCCGCCAGCACTGCCACTCGTTCAACACCCCACCAGCACTGTCACTCGTTCAACACCCCACCAGCACTGCCACTCGTTCCAATCCCCGCCAGCACTGCCACTCGTTCCACTCTCCGCCAGCCCTGCCACTCTTTCAAATTCCCGCCAGCACTGCCACTCGTTCAACTCCCCGCCAGCACTGCCACTCGTTAAACTCCCCGCCAGCACTGCCATTTGTTCAAACCCCCCACCAGCACTGTCGCTCGTTCAACCCCCCGCCAGCACTGCCGCCCGTTCAACCCCCCACCAGCACTGCCACTCGTTCAACCTCCCGCCAGCACTGCCGCTCATTCAACTCCACGCCTGCACTGCCTCTCGTTCAACTCCCTGCCAGCACTGCCGCTCGTTCAACTACCCGCCAGCACTGCCACTCGTTCAACTCCCCGCCAGCACTACCATTCGTTCAACTCCCCGCCAGCACTGACACTCGTTCAACTCCCTGCCAGCACTGCCATTCATTCAACTCCCCGCCAGTACTGCTACTCATCCCATTCCCCCCCATCAAGGAGTAAGAGAAGGAATAAAAATAGAGACTACATGGAAAGGAGAGGAAAAGAGGGGGAGGAACAAAGAAAAAGGAGAGAAAGAATAAGAGAACAAGAACGACGGCTAGAGAGAGGGAAATGGAAAAAAAAAAAAAAGAAATTGGGATAGAAAGAAAAGGGAAAAAAAGGAGAACAAAGAGAAAGAATGGTACATCCTAAAATGTACCATAAGGGGTTTTAATACTGTACGAGTGGAAGGGACTCAGGAAGCGCTAAATGTCCGTGAGTTAGGTGTGCAAATCACTTGTCTTGCCTTGGGTGCCGAAAACTCACGCTACGAAAATAATTTTACTGTTAGGGGTCCCCACAACATGGGGAATTTTATCAAGGGGTCATGACACTAGAGAAGTTGAGAACTACTGTTCTAGACTTAGGAATGGATGCAATAACCAGTAACCTCCTTAGGAATTTTTATCCTTATCCCTTGGCTGACAACGGTATACCCTACCTGGGAAGTACACTTACCAAATCCACAAAAGGCCTCTTCACACATAACTACACAGAAGCCAAGCAAATGCTGATCAAAGAAACATCCAAAATTTCTAAACACAAATTTTCGTGGGCAGGCCGCCTAGCGACCTTTAAAATGATGGTTCTACCTAGATTACTATACATCTTCCGCACACTGCCTACCCGCTCTCATCTTCCTACCTCAACTCCCTCCAATCCATCCTGAGCCAATATGTTTGGCAAGGGAAAAAATGCAGATGCAGCCATGCAAAACTCATTAAACACCGATCTAATGGAGGGATGGGTTACATTGACATAAAAGATTACTACATAGCTACTATCCTATCACAGAGAGAATGGATGACTACAAAACCCACTACACTCTGGAGTGACATAGAAAACAATGCGACACCAGGAACAAACCTCATCAACTGGTTATTCAGTACACCAACAAGTAATCCTCACTTTCAACACTACTCCCCATCTATCCAAGCTTCCATCAAAGCATGGAGAACATTACACCACACCACATGGTCACAACTTCTGACCAAGCCCCTTCACATCCCTATCAACACTTTAAAGCATCTTACTCTTGACTTAACCTTCCCAAACTGGATTACAAAACAGGTAACCTACACAACTCCACAACATAACAGCTAACAAATCTTTCTTACAAGTCCGAAAAGATCACAATGCACCTGCTAAAGATTTCTTTACCTGGGCGTGGCCTGGAGCAGCATGCAGTAGGACGTTGGTGAGCTGAGCTCTGCTGCACTATTATCCTTACAAACACATCCTGGGTCCACGTCATCTAAAATCAACCCACCTGTGGATTTATATGAGCCCGGTGCCTCCAGAGACCATGTCTAAACAGAGGAGAATCACAGATTCCATTGTTAAACTGGGTAAATACAACCGAGGAGAACGGGACCTCCTGAAACAAGATGGCGGCGTCATGCTGGGAGAGGAAGCTCACATGGGAGCTGACACAGCAAGAGTGCTTGAAGCTATCATGGCATGTCAGGAAGCTGTTACATCCTGCCAAACAACCCTAACTGCTAGGATCGAGGAGATAAAAGTAGATATCTCCCTGGTGAGACAAGATTTCCAGAAACTCAGAGATAGGGTTAAAGAAACTGAAGACAGGCTGAGCACAGTGGAGGATCCCCCCCCTCCAGAATTCCTCAGATAACATGCAGCTGCAAGTTAACCAGCTCTTGCAGAAACAAAACAAAATGGAGAACAGACTCAGAAGGTGTAACCTAAGATTCATTGGATTGCCTGAAGGAGAGGAGGAAGCAGACCCCTGTACATTCCTTGAACAACTCCTGCACACCACGTAAAGAAGCTTTTTCAGCAACCTTTGTGGTGGAGAGGGTACACCGAATGTCTGGCAGACCACCCCCAGTTAGAGCCCCCCCTCGGAGGGCACTGCTGTCTCACATTTCCACACAAACAAGATATCTCACCCATATTCAGGACATATGGAAGGGTTTTTTGCTCTCTACTCCTCTCAGTCCTAGACTCTGATACTTCATCCCTCCACAATATGTGATGTTGGACCTGAAAATCCTCTTTATATATTTTGTGTTTTTCATTTTTTCATAACCTTTTATATCTTTTGCTCAGCGGAAGTCACAGAACAGTTCACCCAAACGCTCACTTTAATCTGTGAGCTTAGTCCTATGTTATGTAACGTTAAACAGCGAAGTTTCGCCCCCACACTTACTTCTGATAGCCCGGGCTGGAATGTTTTAATGTATGTTTCTTTTGTCAAAGCCTTTTCATTTACAGCCGAGAAGCGCCTGCAGACACTGTATTTTGGGATATACTCCTTTTGGTCTGATTGTACTTCCGATACAGGCTGGCCTCAGTTGTCTACAAGTTTACTGTTAGGGTATTATGCCCGCACAATTTGGGGACAGTGTTGGGCGGGAAGGGGGGAAAGGTAATATTTAATGTTTCTATCGTTGTCACAATATCTACAGGTAAATGTCAAATGGTACAGCAAACATATGATATCAATGTGTATTTTTTCTACGTATTGTTCGAGTGAGGGGAGGGGTCACACTCCTATTACCAAGAACCCTGGAGCATTACCAAATTATTCACAAAATCTATGGCCTTCCTAAAAGTACTTACCCGGAACGTCAGGGGCTTAAACGATAAAATTAAAAGATCTGCCGTTCTCTCCTTTTTGAAGAAACAGCACGCTGACATCATTATTCTAACAGAAACCCACATTGAAGGCCGCCTCCAGATGGCTCTTAAACGCCCCTGGGTCGGATGGGCATATCACTCCTTATACACCTCCCACTCCAGGGGGACTTGTTGCTAAATCTGTCCACTTTAAGCTCCAGGGTTCTAGGATTGATCCGTCTGGTAGGTTTGTATTCCTATAATAAATTATTGCTTAAACATTTACTTAATGGAGCTAGAGCATGCATTCCAGCCATGGGGAAACAACAATCTCCTCCTACCCTCATCCAATGGTTCACCAGAGTGAATGATATAGAAAGCATGGAGCATCTGACCTCCGTTCTTTGGGACAAATCGGAAGAATACAAAACCAGATGGTTCTACTGGGATCAGTTCCATTTTTCTGATGAATATTCTCAATACTTATGAAACCAATTTTTTGCCTATCATGACCTGAATGGTGTGTGGCTGGCAGAGCACTGTCCGCATTCTCTCCCCTACCTCCCCCCAACTCATCCTTTTCTTCCCTTTTTTTTTTCCTTTACCCATTATAATTTTTTCTTAAGCTCAAAAATGTATGCACTTTGTCACGGGCCGAACACTGTTTAAGACATAGTCCATCATTACTAGTTACTACTTTCTCAAAGGTTTTGAAATCTTTATTGATTGCACAAAACTGCTTTTTTCAATCCTATAAACAGATAATGTTAGATTGTGGTATTTACAATGACTGTTATTACCCTAACTGTGATATAGCATGGCTGATTATCTACCTGTAATTGTCATCTTTTGTGCATCTGTCAATAAAAAGATGATTAAAAAAATGTTTTAAAAAAAACGAAGAGGGAACTATAGCAGTCTAACTCCATATGGAGGTTTGGAAGGGAAACATGTAATTGCGTGAGTGTAAGCAAAACATTGTCTGCAAAAGGGGAAAGCTTGAAGTCTCTAGTACGAACTGGGATACCATGTATATTTGGATTTTACCTCATATGGGCTTCTAGGGGCTCAATCATAGGGCAAAAAGGAGGGGGGGGACCCCTGCTGAATCCCATTAGAAATGGGAAAAGCGGGAGAGGTGGCACACTGAGTTCTAACTAGGGCTGAGGGAGATGAATATAAATGAGTGATGACTCACAGAAAAGGGCCTTTAATACCAACATGGAAGAGAGCCTGTCAAAGGCCTTCTCTGCATCCAAACTGTGAAGACTGATTCCTGTTCTCCACTTCTATAAGGTCAATGACTCTCCTGGTGTTTTGGGGCCAAAATGTATACTGCTACATATCTTTGGTAAAATTACTATATTATTTAGTCTGTGTGAAAGTTATAGAGTCTACAAGCTATGGTGCCAATCACTGAAAATTGATCACACCTCATCCACTGATGGCCTATCTCATTTCTTGAGACACTAACAAGCCAGGACAGTACAAATACCCCCAAAAGTACCCCTTTTTGGAAATTAGACAATCCAAAGTATTTAGAGGCATGGTGAGTTTTTTGAAGTTGTAATTTTTTCCCACAATCCTTGGGAAAATGAAGAAATTGATTAATTTTTTTTTATACAAAATTGTCATATTAACAAGTTATCTCTCACACACAGAATATGCATACTTGCCATTACATCCTATAACACATTTTGCTACTTGTCCTGATTATGGCAATACCACATGTGTGAGACTTTTTCACAGCCTGGCCTGTCTAATTTTGTGACTACCTATCACACTTTTGAAGGCCCTGGAGCACCAGGACAATGGAAAAGCCCACAAAATTACCCAATTTTGGAAAGCAAACACCCCAAAGTATATTGTATAAGGCATTATAAATCTTTTGAACATGTCATTTTTTCTACACGTTTTTGGAAAATGTGAAAAGAAAATGAAATCATTTTTTTTAACACAAAGTTGTCAATTTATACAATATTTTTAACACATGGCATATACATAGCAAAAATTACACCCCAAAATACATTCTGGTACTCCTCCTACCACATGTGTGAGACTTTTACACAGCCTGGCCACATACAGAGGCACAACATCCAAGAAGCACCATCAGGTGTTCTAGGGACATAAATTACACATCTAATTTCGTGACAACCTATCACATTTTTGAAGGCCCTTCATATTTCTAACACATGTACATACCAATTACACCACAAAATACATTTGCTAAACAAAGGGTAAACAAAAGATTACCTGTAGTTTTAGTAGTGCAGAGAAGAGCATCAGTCCAGGCAGCAGGCAGGGACATGGTCAGCGACAGAAATCATCCAGGCAGCAGGCAGGAATGCTGTCCATATAGTCAGCACAGGCAGATACTGTCAGCACAGCCAATGCATTGGTCCAGGTAGCAGTCAGAGACATGGTCAGCAGAAGTAAAAGGAATTGTCCAGGCAGCAATGCCAACCATAGTCAGTGCAAGGCAGCAGGCAGAGATATGGTCAGTACAGTCAAAGTATTGGTCCAGGCACCAGGAAGGAATATGGTCCGTAAAGTCCTGGGTCATTACAAGCAGTGAAATGGTCAGCACAGCCAAAGTATTGGTCCAGGCAGCAGGAAGGAACATCAAGCTTAGGGCCTCAGTCAGGAAAGAATGGGAATAGGGCTTCTCCCACCCAAATTTCTTTGAAGCCTTCGGTCTCCAGATCCTGTTCTGGGACTTACAAACCCAGAGACATCCAAAAACTGTTTTTCTCTGCTCAGAACACTATTCGGAAGCCCTCACATATGTGGGACCCCTGTGTACTACAGTAGCAGGGCAAAAGATCAGTTCAAGCATCAGGCAAAAAACATGGTTGATTAACAGGCCGAGGCCAGTGCACGTGGAAGGCAGAAACATTGCTTCGAAACAATCCATGCAGTAGGCAGAGGCATTTTCAGTAAATAGGCAAGGGTCAGTTAACATGGAAGGTAGAAACATGGTCAATAGAGGTAGCAGGCAAATTATCTGCACAGGAATTTAATTGGGGAAATGGCAGGCTGTTAAAAATAAGTGGAACTAATATCTTAGGGATGTGTGATAACATCTGAAGCATTCGCTGATGCATAGGCCAGGTTTGGAGGGACACTGGGGACAATGATAACTGGTGTCTCTTCTAACTCTTCCTTTGCTGTATACACATTTCTTTTGGTGTCTCTTCCTGATTCTGTGGGGGGAATGTTTTCGGGAAAATGTTGCTCATGAAGTGGACTCCCACAATCAGAGCAAATGCTTGCTGGGGGGGGATCCTTGCTGGTAGATCAGGGCAGTGACAATTCCTTCACTATATTTGAGGAAGGTGCTGGGACTTTCTATTGACTTTGATAAATGATGTATGAATTATACATGGGAATATGGAAGAGATATAATGCTACTTTTTTATACCAGCCAGAAACTGGACTTTTGTGTTGATAAATAGGGCTGTAGCATCTGGTCGTTTAAATCCACCCCCCCTCATATGAACTGATTATAATCGTGGATGCATTCAAGCTTTACAATGGGACCGCATCTTCCGTGAATCTCCACCAAGATGTCATTGTGGATGGTGGACAGAACGTAAACATCTCTCTCCACCTAATGGCTAACACTTCCTCATTCCTCAGACTTGTGGATTCTCCCCTTTGAAGCCTTGTTGTCACTGAATTTTGTTGGAAGCCCTTCCTGTTTTTTCTGGTGGTACCGCAGGACAATGTTTTTTCACAGTACAGGTGGCGTAAAAGGGGCAAACATGTATAATAATTGTCTTAGTGGTTATGATAGCCTTTTTTGAGCAGGGGGTATGCCAGGTCCCAGACAATTTTTCTGCTGGTTCCAATATACGCTGTGCACTCACTGGGCTGGAGCTGGGAGTCTTTGCCTTCGTACACACAGAAGGCATGCACATATCCTGTGGCTCTTTCACATAATTTGTTGAGTTTTAATCTGTTCCTGGCCCTCTTACTGGGAATTTATTGTTTGAATTGCAGCCGGCCAGTGCAGTGGACAAGGTCCACACAAATGTTTTGGTCTGGGACATACATTTTAGCAAATTTCTTGGAAAAATAAATTATTATTTCAGAGAGGGCACTGTGAATTATCATTGAAATGCAGGAAGAGCATGATCATGTCATAGCGTATCCTGGACCTGATAGCAAAATAAATAGGGATGTAGTGGATGGGGTGGGTGGACCAGTAGGTATGCACTTTGTTTTTTCTTTGTAAGCCCCATATTAAACGTAAGACCCAAAAACAATTTTAACTTGTGAGACGTTGACAATGAAACATACGGCATAGGATGAATTGGGGTTGGTGGCAAAACGTTGCTCTGAAAAAAGATTTGTTTCGTCCACAATGTACTGCAGCAAATTTTGAGGGAAAAACAAATAAAAATAATCAAATTCAGAAAAATTATGGGTGTTGGGCTGCACACCTGGCTGTGCAATAAAAAGGGGGATTGTAGCTGAGCCTGAGCTGGAAGGCAGACATAATGGGTTTGCCAGGGCATTGGGAAGGTAGGTTTGGGCCCGGATACTTTGGGTCTGGTGCATTATTTCACTGCTGGTATTGGGCTCTTCTGATAAGAAAAAACAAGAGCACACCAGCCTAGTGTATTATCCTAAGGTAAGTTTATTTATAAAAACAAGATTAAAATCTACTCACAAAGATAGGAGGAAAAAAATCGCACTATATACAGTCACAAAGCGATTGGTCCACTGGTAGCGGTCTCCAGGTCCAGGTCCTAGGAAGAGGACGTACGAACCACCGCTGGCTAACGCGTTTCGAAGGTGTCCCTTATTCATCAGAGCCTTATCACTAAGGCTCTAAAGAAGAAGGGACACCGTCAAAACGCGTTAGCCAGCGGTGGTTTGTACGTCCTCTTCCTAGGACCTGGAGACCGCTACCAGTGGACCAATCGCTTTGTGACTGTATATAGTACGATTTTTTCCTCCTACCTTTGTGAGTAGATTTTAATCTTTTTTTTATTAATAAACTTACCTTAGGATAATGCACTAGGCTGGTGCGCTCTCGTTTTTTCTTATCATTTACTACTAGGATAATCCCATTCTGGAGAGCAGCAAGGCCGAAATCCATTGTCCTTTCTTAACCCTTGGGATCATCTAGCTTACACACCTGTGTGCAAGAGTATATGCTTCTGTAGTACTATTGGGCTCTTCTTCCTGGGGCCTAGCTCCATTGGTGTTGGTGCCGTTGGGCTGTATAGGCAGGTCTTCTGACCTTCTTAATCTTTTGGGAGGGACTGTTTCCTCCTATGATTCGGTCCCCAATTCACTACTCTCTGCTGGCTCGTATTCCGAATCAGAATCAGATGGTGAGAGCTTCCCGCTGCTCTCATCATCTGACAGAGTGAGGATTGTATATACCTCCTCAGGTGTAAAATATCATTTGTACATGGCAGCTGATGTGAAGCTGCAATGGGTACACTGCTGAAGGGCGAAAGTGATGTTGGCTCTGTGATGGGTGACACTGATTAGGCTGCACTAATGGGCTGCGCTGACAGTTCCACTAATGATAGCACTAATGGGCTACGCTGACAGATCCTCTGATGGCGGCTCTAATGGGCTACACTGACAGATCCACTGACAGGGCTGCGTTACAGATCCACTGACGGGGCTGCGTCACAGATCCACTGGTGGCGGCACTAATGGACTGTGACAGATCCACTGATGACAACACTAATGGACTATAACAGATCCACTGATGGTGGCACTAATGGGCTGTGTGACAGATCCACTAATGGGCTGTGTGACAGATCCACTAATGGGCTATGGGGCAGATACACTGATGGGCTGTGTGACAGATCACTGATGGACTATATGACATAGTCAGTAAGGTTGAAAAAAGACTCCAGTCTATCCAGTTCAGCCTATGGTGTGTGTGTGTATGTGTTTATGTCAATAGAAATTCCCATATCCCTGTATGTTGTGATCGTTAAGATGCCAATCTAATAGTTTTTTTTAACTATCAATGCTCCCTGCTGATACCACTGCTTGTGAAAGTGAATTCTGCATCCTTACCGCTCTGACAGTAAAGAACCCTCTACGCAGTTAAAGGGTAAACCGCTTCTCTTCCAATTTCAGTATATGGCCACGTGCCTTTTCACTGCAAAGTTTTTTCCCTATGCTAAGGTCACCAGTAAGGTATTTATACATCGCTCTCTATAGCATCTCCTCTCCAGAGAGAATAAGTTCAATGCTTGTAGTCTTTCCCCATAGCTGAAATCCCCTAGTCTCTTTATTAGCTTTTTTGCCCTTCTCTGGACTCTCTCCAGTTGCAGCACATCCTTCTTGAGAACTGGTGCCCAGAACTGGACGGCATACTCAAGATGCGGCCAGACCAGAGTCTTGTAGAGTGGGAGAATTATCTTTTTATCTCTGGAGTGAATCCCCTTTTTAATGCATGCTAATATTCTGTTGGCTTTACTTGCAGCAGCTTGATGCCATTGCGGATCCTGCCATCTACTAGGACCCCCAGGTTCTTTTCCATCCTTGATTCCCTCAGAGGTTCTCCCCCTAGCAAGTAAGTTGCGTTCGTGTTTTTAGCACCCAAATGCATTACTTTACATTTTTCAACATTAAACCTCATTTGCCATGTAATTGCCCAACCCATTATTGTATTTAGGTCTTCTTGTAAGGTTTCCACATCCTGCACAGAAGTTATGACCCTGTTTAGCTTTGTATCATCCACAAATATTGAGATATTGAGTTATTTATCCCATCCTCTATGTCGTTTATGAATAAATTAAACAGAATTGGTCCCAGGACAGATCCTTGGGAGAACCCACTTACCACACCGGACCATTCCGAGTACTCGCTATTTATCACCACCCTTTGGACCCGCCCCTGTAGCCAGTTTTCAATCCAGGTAATCACCCTTTGGTTCATGCCGACAGACCTCAGTCTGTAAAGTAAACGTTTGTGGGGAACTGTAACAAATGCCTTTGCAAAATCCAGATACACCACATCCACGGGCCTTACCTAGATGGTAGTTCACTTCCTCGTAGGACGATAATAAACTGGTCTGGCAAGAACGATCTTTCATGAATCCATGCTGATTACTACTAATGATATGGTTTTCATTACTAAAATCTTGAATATAGTCCCTTGTTATCAACTCTAATAGCTTACAGACTATTGATGTTAGGCTGACTGGCCTGTAGTTCCCAGGGATATATCTCGACTCTTTTTTAATTATTGGTACCACAGTAACTCACAGTTCTCTGTTTCTCCTCCCCACAAGATCGGTGTATGAGGAGAAGAAGCCGGGAACAGCTAGTAAATGCTCTTGTGTTTACAGTTGTGACCGCCTGCGATTTAGACATAGCCGATCACATGGTAAACAGCCAATTTCATTGGCTGTTTACCCTGATCAGGGATGGGCTCTATCTGAGGGACACGCCTCATTCCCAATCGCTGTGGTGCGAGGCTTCGGGGACGCACACTAGTGGCGCATACTGAAGGACGTCATATGATGCCCGATCAGGATAACTGATCCACTGCCCAGTCGTCATTTTGCTATTGGCCGGGCAGGATCTGGTTAAAGTGCACCAAACACCACTTTTCATTGAATAAAGTGCATCCTAATTACACCTTTCCCAGTATCTATAAAATTTGGGTAATAAGCTCATTATGTCTGGAAGGCCAACAAGGAGAGGCAGACATTCCCATGCCCCTATGAGGGGGCAAGCAGCATCTGTGTCCACAGGCGAAAGGTGGATGTGGTCTGTCCTCAGGCAGGGCACCTTTGTCTCTGTTTAGTGATGTTGCCGGTGCTATCCAGCCACAGCATGTACAAGAGGTGATAGACTGGCTTACTAAACCATTATCATCCTCTATGACCCAAGCTGGCACTAGTGCGCAGTCCACTACAGCTCCCAGGGTGGTTTATTCTGCCTTCTTGTCCACAGCTACTCCTGCCATGCATGGAGGAGTCAGCTGAATTATTTGAACACTGCTTTAGCCACTTGCTTCTCGAGAATGCACAGACATTACTTGATTCTGATGTTGGTTCTGAGTTAGAGAAAGGAACTAAAATGTGCCTACAGAGAGGGGAGAACACTGATAAACAACAAATTGGCAGTCATGTTTCCCCAGCCGCAGCGTAATGCCAAGTTGGCTCCAGTGATGATGAGGATGGAGGGGATGCTGATGATGAGGTCACTGACGCGACTTGGGTGCCGGATACAGCAGAGGAAAGTGAGGGGGAGAAACAACACCAATGGGGCAGGATGTCCTCCAGAGACAAGCATCATGGAAGAGTAGAGAGCAGCCATCCTATGCCATCACAATGTGGACCTGTTACCTCCCAACTCCACTTCCCACAGCTCAGCTGTCTGGGCCTTTTTTAGCCCATGTGCAGCGGATTTCACTGTTGCAATTTTCAATCTCTGCCGCAGGTAGATCAAGCAAGGCAAAAACACCAGCCATTTGGGTACCACATGCTTGACAAGGCATTTAACCTCCCACCACTCCTGAAAGCCACATACAATGGACACAATTTTTCGCTATATCTCATGACCTCTTAGCACCCTCCACTGACAGGGATGATGGTATAGCAAAAGGTTTCACAGGTCCTTGCAACATATCTGCCAGCAGCACACGACAAGCTGTGGACTATAGCAGGCAAATTTCTCCGACCCAGCTGCTGCAGCGCCAAAAAGAAATACACTCCCTGCCACCCACATGCCCAAGTCGAAATTCCAGCTTGTCAAAATTTCTGGCTTTACAACTCCTGCTTTTTGGTCTGGTGGATTCTGCCCCCTTCTGTGAATTTGCAGAATGCGCTGTATTACAACAACAGGTTCACAGTCGCTATTCCTTTTCACGTAAGGCCATTCCAGCTCTGTACCATCATGTGGAAGGCAATGTTTTAGCATCATTGGGCAAGGCAATCAGCCATAAAGTCCACCTTACTGCTGACTCCTGGTCCAGCAAGCATGGTCAGGGACAATATGTTTTGTTCACAGCACACAAGGTAACTCTGCTTACAATTTAGAAAGGATGCAGGACAAGGCTCAGTGCTGGAGCTTATTTTGCCATCACGCCACCATACAGCTGGTGGTGATGATGCGAGATCTGTCAGCTCCACCCCCTCCTCCTCCGTGCCCTCCTCTACTGGATTGTCCTATGAACCACCAGTACCCCCCAAGCATTTAAGGGGCCATTCAATCAGGCTAAAAGATGCCATGCAGTGCTTCAGCTGGTTTGTCTACAGGAAAAGAGCCAAACCAGAGCAGAGCCTCTTTAAGCTCTGCAGGGGCAGGCCCAGAGGTGGTTCATGCCATGGGAAGCTGGAGCAAGGATGGTGGTGTGCATTAATGGCACTAACCTTTTGTCCACTCTCTAACAGGGAAAGTTGACACATGTGCCATGCCTGGCATATGTCCTCAAGTTGGTGGTGAAGCATTTTTTTAAACAGGTACCCAGGTTTGCAAGATCTTTTAAAGCAGGCAGAAGAGTCTGTCATGCACAGCCAGTGTTCAGTTGGCTAAAATTCAGTGGGAATTCCACCTGCCCGTAAAATGCCTGATCTGTGGCATGTCCACCAGGTGGAACTCAACTTTGGCAATGCTGCAGTGGCTGCACACATAGCAGAAGGCGATAACCGAGTACCTGTGTGAGTATGGCACAAGGACAGGCTCAGGGCACCTTGAATTTTTTCCCTATGCCAATGGCTGCTAATAAAGGATGCATGCACTGTACTGTCACCATTTGAGGAGACGACAAGGATGGTGAGCCATGACAATGCATGCATCAGTGACACAATCCCTCTTATGTTCCTGCTGGAGCATACTCTGCAGAGCAGCGGGAAAAATAAGAGGACGTCTTTACCTCTCAAGGGTCGTTTTATGCAGATACCATTCTTGCAACGACACAGAACACACAAGAGGAACACACAGGAGGAAGAGGAGGAGAGGGAGGAGGAGGAGGAGGAGAGGGAGGAGGAGAGAGAGAGGGAGAGAAGAGGGAGGAGAAAGAGAGGGAGGAGTGGGAGGAAAGAGAAGAGCAAGAGAGGGAGGAGAGGGGGAGAGAGAGGAGGAGGAGAGGGAAGAGAGAGGAGGGAGGAGGAGGATTCTGTCAGTTTCGGAGGCATTGAGGCAGAGGAAGACATACATCAAAACTTAAGAGATGGTTTTCAGTCCCCAGAAAATGGGAATAGTACGTGGCTGGGAGGGGACAGTTACAGATACTGTAATCTTTAATGACCCTGAGGACTCTGCTTGCAGTGCATCTACTCCCTTATTATTCAAAGCCTGTGAAAGGACCTGAGAATTTGTGGCATGAAGGATAAGGATCATTATTGTTTTATCAACCCACTTAACCACCATTACAAGGGGAAAGTCCCGGAACTCATCCTGTCCTCACAGAGGATGAAATATCTTGAGGACACCTTAAAGGGGTTGTAAACCCTTGTGTTTTTTCACCTTAATGCATCCTATGCATTAAGGTAAAAAAACATCTGGCAGTCACCGGCCCCTCAGCCCATCCGTTTTACTTACCTGAGCCCCTTCATCTCTTTGGCAGGGGCGCGTTGTCCCTCTCTCCACGGGTTCCTGCCTCTTGATTTGATAGATTGATAGCAGCGCAGCCATTGGCTCCAGTTGCTGTCAATCAAATCCAATGACGCGGGTGCCAGGGGGTGGCGCCGAGTCCGGCATTCGTGTCTGTGGATGCTAATGCTGGACTCGGGAGCGCGCCCGTAAGGTAACCCGCTCAGAAGAGAGCTTCTCCTAGGGGGTTATGTGATGAGAGATGCCAGGGGACCCCAGAAGAGGATGTTCGGGGCCACTCTGTGCAAAAAAAGCTGCAGAGTGGAGGTAAGTATGACATTAAAGTAAAGATATGTGGCGCTATTCCATCAATCAGTAAAAAAACAATAAAGATAAGGTGCAATGGACAGAGCAAATCCCACCTTCTACAATAAATGTCAGGAAATTAAATCCAGTAACTTGACAATAAATGTCACCATCCACGAGTGGATAAAAATATGGAGCTATAGTTCTGAAGTATGAAAAATATTTTAAAAAATTATTAAAAATTAATAAAAAATATTGAATACAGTTTCAGTGCTTGATGAAATATACTGATCACCTCTCATCTAGTGAAAAAAAATAATTAATTTTCCGTGTGAATATGTGAATATGAAAAACTGACTTCACAAATGAGATACTCATAACCAAAAAAAATCATATATAAGTGATAAATCAATACCTCACAAATAATCACTGGAGATAAAATAAATCCTAATATTGGCAAATTGGGTACGTGGCTCTTATACGTGAGCTTGCGTGTAAAAATATTTAAGTGGCAAATAGTGCAAAAAAATTCATAAATTCAGCAAAAATTGCCATATATAATAAATACCCAGGTGAAAATACCAATTATACCATATCTATCATAATAAATAAATAAATAGATAAATATAACAGTACTTATGATGAATAGAAAATAATAAATAATGTGTTAATGATAGGACAGCTAATCCCACCACAGAGATGCTGTCCCAAACGGTGACAATAGTGCAATGTAGTCCATACAAAAAGTGCAGTGGTGATAGGTGATTTCCACAACAAAGTCTTTAAACACAGTGCAAAAAGAGTCTGCAGTGACTGGTAATTTTTCTTCTATGCACGTTCTCGTGCATCTCCCAGAAGTTTCCCCCAGCCTCTCACCTCCAGCAGCGGCCCCCAATGGGCCAAGTAGAGCGGGTGGATAATAACTAGGAGAGGATGTATTTCCTGCAGCGTGTCTTTCATCAAATGAGTCTGTCTCTTATCCCACAGCTCCCAGCTCTCTCAGCGGTCCCAGTGGTTAATCAAGAACAAAGGAGAGGTCTCATGGTGCAGTATTACAAACACATTTATTGGAAAAAAACGTAGCAACTTACATTAAAATACGCAGTAAACAGTAGATGTGAGCAAGGCTTCTGGGTTCGGCCGTCCCCGAGAAGCGTCGGCACCTGACTCCTCCTACCCTGACGCGTTGCGTCACAGCACGTGACTTTATCAAAGGGATGAGGAGTCCGGTGCCAGTCATTCCGTTTATAAGCGCGCCGTTGTCATAGCAACGGATCAACAATCCTTGAAACCGAGCTACTGTGTACAAAGCCTCAATGTAGGGGGGGTTTTCAATGGTAAACTCATTAGTAACAGAAATATATATATAACATGATCAGTAAATACCATCTCTTCATTCCGGACTATAATAAAAAAGGCATCTAAACATTATACTTATTAGATCCATTAACTATATCAATTCCTGTAGTAAAAGTGAATGTGAAAGTGAATACTAGATAAACCCACAAGGCTAGCATCGCCATCTTGTGGCGATTTAAAAATTATCCAAGCAGTCCATTCCAATTTCACAGACATCATAGAATAAAATAGTATTCCAATACCAGCACTGGTCACTTTGTCAATACAACCAAAGAATACACAGCCGACCAGCTAATTGGGTACAGATGCATAAAATTCATTTAAAATTATCATAAAAATGTAAAAAGGATTTAAATAATAAAATAACAAGGAGGAATGTATCTATCTCCAATACCTATAATAAAATATCCACATGTGTGGGAAAAAGGTAAACGTGCTGATATATATGATTGTAAGAATTAATCAACCTGTACTGGAGGGGGAGGAGGGGGGGGGGGTTGATGTGGGGTGGGGGGGGGGGGAGGGAAAAGGGGGGGGGGAGGGGGGGAGAGAAGGATGCGTCTAAAACATATTATAAGACACTAAAAATTGGAAATAAAACAATTTAAATCGAATTCCACGTTATGTCCTAGGGGGAATAAAGTCTGTAATTCATGAATCCATCTGGATTCAGCCTGGCTAATTTTGATAATCTTATTATCTCCCCTCCAATGAGGTTTGTACTTTTCAATTCCACATATTTTCAGTGATGAGGGGTCACTATTGTGATATTCTACATAGTGTCGTGATAGGCTGTGCTTGTCAAATTTCTTCTTGATATTTTGCACATGTTCTTTCAGTCTAATCCATAGTGCCCTCTTTGTTCTGCCAACATATTGGATATGACAGGGGCACTCCAGAAGATATACAACTCCCTCACTCCTGCATGAAATAAAATCCTCTATTTCATAATTCTGTGTAGTAACCGTGGATGTGAAACTTGATTTTTTCTTTTTATTCTCTTTTGTGTGTCTACAAGCATAGCAATTTTTGCATGGGTAAAACCCCTTTCCCTCAAAGAAGGAGAATTTTTTCTTCTGGGGTGGATCTAAAACATTTTTTGCTAAACGATCCCGCAATGTTGGGGCCCTCCTATATATAAATTTAGGTGTTTTTGATAAAATGGGGCCCAGGTGGCGATCTGTCTTGACAATGTCCCAGTATTTCTTAATAATTTTTTCAATTTGTTTGTATTGCATGTTATAATCCATAATAATGGGTACATTGTCCTTTTGGATAAGGTTTTTTTCTCCATCTTGTATTAGTTTATCTCTCTCCAGATGTGTTACATCAATAATTTTTTCTTCGATGAATTTAGCATCATATCCTTTCTGGATAAACCTCTCTCCAACCATTTTAGCCTGTTCCAAAAAAGCTTCTTTTTTAGTACAATTTCGCCTTAGTCTCACCAGTTGTCCCTTAGGAATGTTATTCAACCATAGTGAGTGGTGACAACTGTCCAGAGGCAAGTAACTGTTTCTATCCACTGCTTTGAAATAAGTTTGAGTACATAATTTCATTCCTTCTTTTTTAATTTCGAGATCAAGAAAGTTGATTTTCTCATTATTGATCTCCCAGGACAGTTTTATATTTTTATTATTATTATTCAAATAAAAACAAAAATCACTAAGGCTTTCTTTGTCTCCCTTCCAGATAATAAAGATGTCATCAATGAAACATATAAATATGTGGTTAATCCTAGATACAACCCAGCCTAAACTAGGTTAACCCCCACCGCGCCTTGGATTATGCACCTAGATGCTAATCAACATCCAGTACAATACCACCTACCTAAAGCTGCCACTTGACAAATAGGACAATTCAAAAAATGGAATTTAAATCTGTACTAGGTGATGAATAGTGATCACCTCCCGTGACAAAATTAAATTGTGGCGCTATTCACAATACATCTAATTCACCCCTCATGGTGAAAAATAGATTGTATATTCAAAAAAATATCTAATAACGAATGAAAACCTAACCACCTTTTTACTGGTGTGTATCTACATGTGGTGTATTCCACCCTACACCCAAATAATGTGAGAATATGTGCGAACACCCCCTTAACGATATCCCCACATATTAATCAACATAAGTATTGAATCATATACACCTTAATACTTAACACTAAGTCACGTTATGTATTAAGGTGTATATGATTCAATACTTATGTTGATTAATATGTGGGGATATCGTTAAGGGGGTGTTCGCACATATTCTCACATTATTTGGGTGTAGGGTGGAATACACCACATGTAGATACACACCAGTAAAAAGGTGGTTAGGTTTTCATTCGTTATTAGATATTTTTTTGAATATACAATCTATTTTTCACCATGAGGGGTGAATTAGATGTATTGTGAATAGCGCCACAATTTAATTTTGTCACGGGAGGTGATCACTATTCATCACCTAGTACAGATTTAAATTCCATTTTTTGAATCATCAATGAAACGTTTATATACTAACAACTGGTGCGGTCGATTCTTATATAATACTTCTTCCTCCCACTCCGACATGTATAGGTTAGCCACGCTAGGTGCAAATTTAGCACCCATTGCAATTCCCCGTATTTGTTTGTAATAGTTCTTATCATGCCAGAAATAGCTGGATTCCAGACTAAATTTTAGACAGTCTAGTAGGAATCTTCTTTGTTTGCATTTTAAACTGCTAAATTTCCTTAGGGCCCATTTGGTTGCCTGTAAAGCTTCATCATGATTAATAATCGTATATAAGGACGAGACATCGGATGTTGCCAAATATATGGGTCCATCACTCAAGGTCACATCATTGAGGAGTTGAATAAGGTGCTTAGTGTCTCTCAAGTATGATCTAGTCATCTTCACCACTGGTTGTAGAAACCAGTCAATGTATTCGCCTATTCTTGCACTTACTGAATTGATCCCATTCACTATAGGTCGTCCTGGGGGTTTATCCTTATCCTTGTGGATCTTTGGCACCGTATAAATTACGGGTATCTTGCAAGTTTTTGGCTGTAGGTAGAGAGCCTCTTTTTTATTTAAGAGGCCCTTATTAATCCCTTTTTGAATGACTTTTGCCAATTCTTTTTTCAGGCTAGATGTTGGATTACTTAATAGTAAACGATAGGTATCTTTGTCATTCACCTGTCTATTCAGCTCCTCATAATAGTCATCCTTGGATTGCATGACAATTGCTCCTCCTTTATCGGCCTGTCGAATTACAATATCTTTTCGCGTTTCCAATTTTTTTATGCCATTCTTTATACTTCTTGGATCCTGCACGTTTTTCACTTTTAATTCTTGTAGATCCTTTAAAACCATTTTTTTTAAAAACTTCAATGTGTCCATCTTTACCAGTAGGTGGATTAAAAGGGATTTATTCTTTAAATTACTGAATACAATTTCATTATTATCTGGTATATTTTTTCTTCTTTCCAATGGATTACTGATCATGTATTTTTTTATGCTCAGGCTTCTGATGAACTTGTTAATGTCCACATAGGTATTGAATTTATTCAAATTCTTCTTTGGGGCAAATTTTAATCCCTTATCCAGTACTTTAATTTCCTCTGGGGTAAGTTCTACTCCACTGATGTTAATAATGCCCTCCCCTATTGTTCTCTTTTTCATTTGCTCCTTGATTCCTGCTCGGCATCCTCTTCTCGTTTTTCGTTTTTTCCTTTCTTTTTTTCGACAGATCTTCTTGGGGTGTTTCTTTGATATTCTCCCCTGTCTTGGTCCCTCTGTCCTTCCTGTCTCCTGCCTTCTCTCCTCCTTGTTCTCCTGTCTGGGCTGGGATCCGGGGTACGCCTGTACTGTCTCCTTGGGGGATCCTTGTGATAATGACGTCTCGGAGATGTTCGATGGCGTTGATCTAAAAAATGATATGGCGTCCTCTCTCGTTCCTGTCTTTCCGCTTGTCGTTGTTTCTGATACCAGGGTGATCTCCCTCCATCATCGTGCCCCTGTAGTTGTTCATATCTATTGTATGTAGGTACAGCGTAATGATCAAAGCGTGGAGGAGAGTCCCTTCTTCTCCTTTCATCTCTCTCGTTCCTCAAAAATCTTTCTTCTCTTCTTCCTCTGTTTAGATGATAATTACTTCTGTCGCCATTATTCTCATAGTTTTGCCATCTCCGATAAGAGGATCTTCTATCCCTTGGAGACTGATGGTAGAATCTTCCTTGGTAATTGAGTACTGGTAAATGGTAGGGTGATCCTCTATGTTATACGGCACCTCATCCCAAGATTTATGAAATCTTTGCAAAGGAAAGGGAAGTATAGAGGGATTATAGCAGTGCCAAAGACAACAACTTCATTAAAATAAAGCATATATTTTTATTAACAAAAAGACTAAAACACAAGTTACAAAAGATAGGTGTGCATTAAACCGTTTAAAATCGTTGGTAGCAGTTCTCAACGAGATTCGGCCTGGGGGTGTGGTGGCCCGTCCCGTGAGTAGGTATTGAAAGAGTCCTACATGTTTCGCCGAAAAACGGCTTCCTCAGGGACAGATGGTATACCTAATATGCTACTCTGTAATCTGGAGAAAAAGTGACAATCAGGTACTTTGTGTATAATTTAACAGGTACAATAGTATGGAAAATATTTAACAACATTTAGGGAATATTAATGCTATGTTTGCGGGTCGTCATGCATGAGTCCAAACACTCCATGCCCAAGGGATTGGTCACAGGAGCCAAAACACACATTCACATGTAAACCTTCACTCATTCGCCCGAACGAAATAACCCATAGGGGGAAGAGAATTGTGACTACCTTAGACACCGGGCACGAACACAGACAACTCCGGAAATGCTCCCAAAAGCGCCGAGTACACTAGGTGGCTGCAGGGGGCAGAAAAGAGCGATCCTGGCAAGAAAATATCCAGGTATACTGTTTTCAAAAAAGGTTACAAATAATGAAAAAGATAAAGTGGAGCCCCCAGATTAGGTGGAGTCCACATATAAAGATATATTAGGAGTAGGACTAACATAGTCTCAAACTTATACTTACAGTATTTCACTTTAAAGTTTGCATGCAGGACAACGGGTATGCATGTATCTAGTGTAAGGAACCATAAGTAGGGAATGGAGTCAAGGGTTATGTTCGATCTATAGTAATGAAAAAAGAAAAAGGAATAAAAAGAGTAAAAAAGGGGGGAGCATTAAATGAAAGAAAAAAAGAAAAAAGAGAAAAAGAAAAAAAGAAAAAACCTGCCATGGATAGGTGGTGACTATGAATGCAAGGACATGATTATAAAAATATGTTTAAAATATGGGGCAAATGAGATTGTTATATATCCATTAAGCTTACCAAGCGGTGGTATTTGGCTGCTGCGATTGCTGATGTGAGAGGATGCATGGATCAAACATAAGGTCCAATGCACTGTGAAAAATAAATAAATTCATAATGCAAATCAGCTCCAAGAAGAGGGGGAGGGGGGGGGCTAATGTTAGCCCCAAAAAAGTTAAATGTATATAACTACCTTGGCCAGATATAGATATGTCCTCCGTGTCCTGTGGATTCCCGGCGGTGTAGTAGTGAGAGGAGCCGGCGTTCTTATGCCCCCCACACACGCGCAGCGTCTGACGTCACTGCATGTGTGAGCGGACAAACGTCGCCACTGCGCATGTGTTATACGGCAGAGCCGCCGGGCCTACAAAGACCAGGGGGCTTAGCGGTAGGGTCAAAGGTAGCGTAGAGATCGCGCTACCGACCCGGCGCAGTACTGTGTGGAAAACAGTACCCTGGAGATGATTAGATCGTGAGATCACCAGGTTTCAGTGGCTGAAAACGGGCAATTGCTCGTAGAGCAATGCCCTCGAGTGTCCATACAGCCAAGTACTACATAAGCTCCAGTGGGAGCACCACGAGTGTGTCCGCGTCATAACCCGGGAGGGGGGTGCCACAATTGGATGTAAATTTGGATCCCGTCCGGCGACAAGAAGCCCTAAGATGGTATACATAGGAGGGAAGGAGGGTGGAACCCAAGGAGACATGTCAAGGTGTTACAGGCTCCATGAACCCACCCTGGGCACAGTGTGCATGGGTGAGATCACAAGGATGACAGATAGAGGCCCTGGGGGTCGCCCGCACACACAGGGCGAGAAGGGAAGGGGGAGGGGGAAGGGAGGAAGGGGAAAGGGGAGGGGAGGGGGGGGGGAGAAAAGGGGAAGGAGGGGCCGATCCCCCCAGTGTGCTCAAATTACCAGGCATGACAGCTCGCAAATATACAAACATTGCATAGCAAAGATGAATACTTGTTTACAATTTTGTACAGCAATTGAATAAAGATGTCAATTAATAATACATTGAAGTAGAATGATGGAAACCAGATACATAGGCAATGATTTAACAACACTCAAAAATAGAAACAACATGTCATATAAAGACTAAATCCCAATTCACCATGGACAAACTCTAGTGTGGGGAAGAAAGTAGGGGGAACATACTCACAAATGAATATGAGGAGTTAACGATTACAGAAAAGGTTTGAAACTTATATACTCGTTAAGTCCTGGATGTTTAGTAGCATCCAGGGTATGTAGTCACAATTCTCTTCCCCCTATGGGTTATTTCGTTCGGGCGAATGAGTGAAGGTTTACATGTGAATGTGTGTTTTGGCTCCTGTGACCAATCCCTTGGGCATGGAGTGTTTGGACTCATGCATGACGACCCGCAAACATAGCATTAATATTCCCTAAATGTTGTTAAATATTTTCCATACTATTGTACCTGTTAAATTATACACAAAGTACCTGATTGTCACTTTTTCTCCAGATTACAGAGTAGCATATTAGGTATACCATCTGTCCCTGAGGAAGCCGTTTTTCGGCGAAACATGTAGGACTCTTTCAATACCTACTCACGGGACGGGCCACCACACCCCCAGGCCGAATCTCGTTGAGAACTGCTACCAACGATTTTAAACGGTTTAATGCACACCTATCTTTTGTAACTTGTGTTTTAGTCTTTTTGTTAATAAAAATATATGCTTTATTTTAATGAAGTTGTTGTCTTTGGCACTGCTATAATCCCTCTATACTTCCCTTTCCTTCCTTGGTAATTGTTCGGATTTCCATTGTTTTTCCAGAATGGTTTATTCCAATTATTACCTTTCCATCTTTGTTTCTGTTGGGGGGTGTTATAAGTGTTATAGTTGCCCTGAATGCCACTAATGGGCCGAGGCTCATCATTATTCCTTTCATTTATCTTCTCTAACACTTTTACTTCTTTGACTGGGGTGCTATTATTTGAATTTATAATAGCCTCTTCAATTTTATTCTGCCACTTGAACACCAGATCATCATTGAAATCTTTTATATCTCTCTGGTATTTTTTCCTCTTTCGTGTAGCTGTTTCCTTATCTTTCAATTCCATATCGTGATTCAGTTGTTTGGACAATGTCTTAAAGTCTGGTAATTCTTTGGAAGGTTCCAAAGTGGTTTTAATATCCTCAATGGTTTTATTAAGGAGTCTGATTTTCTTTTGTTTCCTTTTCCTCAGAAATTCCAGTAACTCCAAACCCTTCTCATTGAAGAAGTGGAACCATTCATCTGTAGATTCCTTATCTACCAGACCATCATTAATAGGTACATCCCAACGAAGTCTCCTGGGTACTATCTTCTCCTTAATGTATTTTTCGTGGGTTACTATATCCCACCATGCATTAATTTTCTTCTCCATCAAATGTCCTATCTTCCTAAACCCACTTTCAATATTTCCTGTCTGGTTGATATCCTGTTTAGTAAATACTGTATCTATATCCAAAGTTCTATTATCTAGAAACTGAAAAACTTCCATGGTATGCAGCACTAGTAGGGTAGAGAGTAAATAAAACTAAAATAAGTAAGAACTAATGCGCAAAACCACAATCTGAGTAAGGAAATTTAGAAACTGACGGTAAAATACCCGATGGAGAGCCGCCAACATAGATAGGTTCACTCAACACCCCAAAAAATAAATTAAAGTAAAGATATGTGGCGCTATTCCATCAATCAGTAAAAAAACAATAAAGATAAGGTGCAATGGACAGAGCAAATCCCACCTTCTACAATAAATGTCAGGAAATTAAATCCAGTAACTTGACAATAAATGTCACCATCCAGGAGTGGATAAAAATATGGAGATATAGTTCTGAAGTATGAAAAATATTTTTAAAAATTATTAAAAATTAAGAAAAAATATTGAATACAGTTTCAGTGCTTGATGAAATATACTGATCACCTCTCATCTAGTGAAAAAAATTAATTAATTTTCCGTGTGAATATGTGAATATGAAAAACTGACTTCACAAATGAGATACTCATAACCAAAAAAATCATATATAAGTGATAAATCAATACCTCACAAATAATCACTGGAGATAAAATAAATCCTAATATTGGCAAATTGGGTACGTGGCTCTTATACGTGAGCTTGCGTGTAAAAATATTTAAGTGGCAAATAGTGCAAAAAAATTCATAAATTCAGCAAAAATTGCCATATATAATAAATACCCAGGTGAAAATACCAATTATACCATATCTATCATAATAAATAAATAAATAGATAAATATAACAGTACTTATGATGAATAGAAAATAATAAATAATGTGTTAATGATAGGACAGCTAATCCCACCACAGAGATGCTGTCCCAAACGGTGACAATAGTGCAATGTAGTCCATACAAAAAGTGCAGTGGTGATAGGTGATTTCCACAACAAAGACTTTAAACACAGTGCAAAAAGAGTGTGCAGTGACTTGTAATTTTTCTTCTATGCACGTTCTCGTGCATCTCCCAGAAGTTTCCCCCAGCCTCTCACCTCCAGCAGCGGCCCCCAATGGGCCAAGTAGAGCGGGTGGATAATAACTAGGAGAGGATGTATTTCCTGCAGCGTGTCTTTCATCAAATGAGTCTGTCTCTTATCCCACAGCTCCCAGCTCTCTCAGCGGTCCCAGCGGTTATAATCAAGAACAAAGGAGAGGTCTCATGGTGCAGTATTACAAACACATTTATTGGAAAAAAACGTAGTAACTTACATTAAAATACGCAGTAAACAGTAGATGTGAGCAAGGCTTCCGGGTTCGGCCGTCCCCGAGAAGCGTCGGCACCTGACTCCTCCTACTCTGACGCGTTGCGTCACAGCACGTGACTTTATCAAAGGGATGAGGAGTCTGGTGCCAGTCATTCCGTTTATAAGCGCGCCGTTGTCATAGCAACGGATCAACAATCCTTGAAACCGAGCTACTGTGTACAAAGCCGCAATGTAGGGGGGTTTTCAATGGTAAACTCATTAGTAACAGAAATATATATAACATGATCAGTAAATACCATCTCTTCATTCCGGACTATAATAAAAAAGGCATCTAAACATTATACTTATTAGATCCATTAACTATATCAATTCCTGTAGTAAAAGTGAATGTGAAAGTGAATACTAGATAAACCCACATCGCTAGCATCGCCATCTTGTGGCGATTTAAAAATTATCCTAGCAGATATTTTATTATAGGTATTGGAGATAGATACATTCCTCCTTGTTATTTTATTATTTAAATCCTTTTTACATTTTTATGATAATTTTAAATGAATTTTATGCATCTGTACCCAATTAGCTGGTCGGCTGTGTATTCTTTGGTTGTATTGACAAAGTGACCAGTGCTGGTATTGGAATACTATTTTATTCTATGATGTCTGTGAAATTGGAATGGACTGCTTGGATAATTTTTAAATCGCCACAAGATGGCGATGCTAGCCTTGTGGGTTTATCTAGTATTCACTTTCACATTCACTTTTACTACTGTGTACAAAGCCGCAATGTATGGGGGGTTTTCAATGGTAAACTCATTAGTAACAGAAATATATATAACATGATCAGTAAATACCATCTCTTCATTCCGGACTATAATAAAAAAAGCATCTAAACATTATACTTATTAGATCCATTAACTATATCAATTCCTGTAGTAAAAGTGAATGTGAAAGTGAATACTAGATAAACCCACAAGGCTAGCATCGCCATCTTGTGGCGATTTAAAAATTATCCAAGCAGTCCATTCCAATTTCACAGACATCATAGAATAAAATAGTATTCCAATACCAGCGCTGGTCACTTTGTCAATACAACCAAAGAATACACAGCCGACCAGCTAATTGGGTACAGATGCATAAAATTCATTTAAAATTATCATAAAAATGTAAAAAGGATTTAAATAATAAAATAACAAGGAGGAATGTATCTATCTCCAATACCTATAATAAAATATCTGCTTGGATAATTTTTAAATCGCCACAAGATGGCGATGCTAGCCTTGTGGGTTTATCTAGTATTCACTTTCACATTCACTTTTACTACAGGAATTGATATAGTTAATGGATCTAATAAGTATAATGTTTAGATGCCTTTTTTATTATAGTCCGGAATGAAGAGATGGTATTTACTGATCATGTTATATATATTTCTGTTACTAATGAGTTTACCATTGAAAACCCCCCCTACATTGCGGCTTTGTACACAGTAGCTCGGTTTCAAGGATTGTTGATCCGTTGCTATGACAACGGCGCGCTTATAAACGGAATGACTGGCACCGGACTCCTCATCCCTTTGATAAAGTCACGTGCTGTGACGCAACGCGTCAGGGTAGGAGGAGTCAGGTGCCGACGCTTCTCGGGGACGGCCGAACCCGGAAGCCTTGCTCACATCTACTGTTTACTGCGTATTTTAATGTAAGTTGCTACGTTTTTTTCCAATAAATGTGTTTGTAATACTGCACCATGAGACCTCTCCTTTGTTCTTGATTAACCGCTGGGACCGCTGAGAGAGCTGGGAGCTGTGGGATAAGAGACAGACTCATTTGATGAAAGACACGCTGCAGGAAATACATCCTCTCCTAGTTATTATCCACCCGCTCTACTTGGCCCATTGGGGGCCGCTGCTGGAGGTGAGAGGCTGGGGGAAACTTCTGGGAGATGCACGAGAACGTGCATAGAAGAAAAATTACCAGTCACTGCACACTCTTTTTGCACTGTGTTTAAAGACTTTGTTGTGGAAATCACCTATCACCACTGCACTTTTTGTATGGACTACATTGCACTATTGTCACCGTTTGGGACAGCATCTCTGTGGTGGGATTAGCTGTCCTATCATTAACACATTATTTATTATTTTCTATTCATCATAAGTACTGTTATATTTATCTATTTATTTATTTATTATGATAGATATGGTATAATTGGTATTTTCACCTGGGTATTTATTATATATGGCAATTTTTGCTGAATTTATGAATTTTTTTGCACTATTTGCCACTTAAATATTTTTACACGCAAGCTCACGTATAAGAGCCACGTACCCAATTTGCCAATATTAGGATTTATTTTATCTCCAGTGATTATTTGTGAGGTATTGATTTATCACTTATATATGATTTTTTTGGTTATGAGTATCTCATTTGTGAAGTCAGTTTTTCATATTCACATATTCACACGGAAAATTAATTAATTTTTTTCACTAGATGAGAGGTGATCAGTATATTTCATCAAGCACTGAAACTGTATTCAATATTTTTTCTTAATTTTTAATAATTTTCTAAAATATTTTTCATACTTCAGAACTATATCTCCATATTTTTATCCACTCGTGGATGGTGACATTTATTGTCAAGTTACTGGATTTAATTTCCTGACATTTATTGTAGAAGGTGGGATTTGCTCTGTCCATTGCACCTTATCTTTATTGTTTTTTTACTGATTGATGGAATAGCGCCACATATCTTTACTTTAATTTATTTTTTGGGGTGTTGAGTGAACCTATCTATGTTGGCGGCTCTCCATCGGGTATTTTACCGTCAGTTTCTAAATTTCCTTACTCAGATTGTGGTTTTGCGCATTAGTTCTTACTTATTTTAGTTTTATTTACTCTCTACCCTACTAGTGCTGCATACCATGGAAGTTTTTCAGTTTCTAGATAATAGAACTTTGGATATAGATACAGTATTTACTAAACAGGATATCAACCAGACAGGAAATGTTGAAAGTGGGTTTAGGAAGATAGGACATTTGATGGAGAAGAAAATTAATGCATGGTGGGATATAGTAACCCACGAAAAATACATTAAGGAGAAGATAGTACCCAGGAGACTTCGTTGGGATGTACCTATTAATGATGGTCTGGTAGATAAGGAATCTACAGATGAATGGTTCCACTTCTTCAATGAGAAGGGTTTGGAGTTACTGGAATTTCTGAGGAAAAGGAAACAAAAGAAAATCAGACTCCTTAATAAAACCATTGAGGAAATTAAAACCACTTTGGAACCTTCCAAAGAATTACCAGAATTTAAGACATTGTCCAAACAACTGAATCACGATATGGAATCGAAAGATAAGGAAACAGCTACACGAAAGAGGAAAAAATACCAGAGAGATATAAAAGATTTCAATGATGATCTGGTGTTCAAGTGGCAGAATAAAATTGAAGAGGCTATTATAAATTCAAATAATAGCACCCCAGTCAAAGAAGTAAAAGTGTTAGAGAAGATAAATGAAAGGAATAATGATGAGCCTCGGCCCATTAGTGGCATTCAGGGCAACTATAACACTTATAACACCCCCCAACAGAAACAAAGATGGAAAGGTAATAATTGGAATAAACCATTCTGGAAAAACAATGGAAATCCGAACAATTACCAAGGAAGATTCTACCATCAGTCTCCAAGGGATAGAAGATCCCCTTATCGGAGATGGCAAAACTATGAGAATAATGGCGACAGAAGTAATTATCATCTAAACAGAGGAAGAAGAGAAGAAAGATTTTTGAGGAACGAGAGAGATGAAAGGAGAAGAAGGGACTCTCCTCCACGCTTTGATCATTACGCTGTACCTACATACAATAGATATGAACAACTACAGGGGCACGATGATGGAGGGAGATCACCCTGGTATCAGAAACAACGACAAGCGGAAAGACAGGAACGAGAGAGGACGCCATATCGTTTTTTAGATCAACGCCATCGAACATCTCCGAGACGTCATTATCACGAGGATCCCCCAAGGAGACAGTACAGGCGTACCCCGGATCCCAGCCCGGACAGGAGAACAAGGAGGAGAGAAGACAGGAGACAGGAAGGACAGAGGGACCAAGACAGGGGAGAATATCAAAGAAACACCCCAAGAAGATCTGTCGAAAAAAAAAAAAGAAAGGAAAAAACGAAAAACGAGAAGAGGATGCCGAGCAGGAATCAAGGAGCAAAAGAAAAAGAGAACAATAGGGGAGGGCATTATTAACATCAGTGGAGTAGAACTTACCCCAGAGGAAATTAAAGTACTGGATAAGGGATTAAAATTTGCCCCAAAGAAGAATTTGAATAAATTCAATACCTATGTGGACATTAACAAGTTCATCAGAAGCCTGAGCATAAAAAAATACATGATCAGTAATCCATTGGAAAGAAGAAAAAATATACCAGATAATAATGAAATTGTATTCAGTAATTTAAAGAATAAATCCCTTTTTAATCCACCTACTGGTAAAGATGGACACATTGAAGTTTTTAAAAAAATGGTTTTAAAAGATCTACAAGAATTAAAAGTGAAAAACGTGCAGGATCCAAGAAGTATAAAGAATGGCATAAAAAAATTGGAAACGCGAAAAGATATTGTAATTCGACAGGCCGATAAAGGAGGAGCAATTGTCATCCAATCCAAGGATGACTATTATGAGGAGCTGAATAGACAGGTGAATGACAAAGATACCTATCGTTTACTATTAAGTAATCCAACATCTAGCCTGAAAAAAGAATTGGCAAAAGTCATTCAAAAAGGGATTAATAAGGGCCTCTTAAATAAAAAAGAGGCTCTCTACCTACAGCCAAAAACTTGCAAGATACCCGTAATTTATACAGTGCCAAAGATCCACAAGGATAAGGATAAACCCCCAGGACGACCTATAGTGAATGGGATCAATTCAGTAAGTGCAAGAATAGGCGAATACATTGACTGGTTTCTACAACCAGTGGTGAAGATGACTAGATCATACTTGAGAGACACTAAGCACCTTATTCAACTCCTCAATGATGTGACCTTGAGTGATGGACCCATATGTTTGGCAACATCCGATGTCTCGTCCTTATATACGATTATTAATCATGATGAAGCTTTACAGGCAACCAAATGGGCCCTAAGGAAATTTAGCAGTTTAAAATGCAAACAAAGAAGATTCCTACTAGACTGTCTAAAATTTAGTCTGGAATCCAGCTATTTCTGGCATGATAAGAACTATTACAAACAAATACGGGGAATTGCAATGGGTGCTAAATTTGCACCTAGCGTGGCTAACCTATACATGTCGGAGTGGGAGGAAGAAGTATTATATAAGAATCGACCGCACCAGTTGTTAGTATATAAACGTTTCATTGATGACATCTTTATTATCTGGAAGGGAGACAAAGAAAGCCTTAGTGATTTTTGTTTTTATTTGAATAATAATAATAAAAATATAAAACTGTCCTGGGAGATCAATAATGAGAAAATCAACTTTCTTGATCTCGAAATTAAAAAAGAAGGAATTAAATTATGTACTCAAACTTATTTCAAAGCAGTGGATAGAAACAGTTACTTGCCTCTGGACAGTTGTCACCACTCACTATGGTTGAATAACATTCCTAAGGGACAACTGGTGAGACTAAGGCGAAATTGTACTAAAAAAGAAGCTTTTTTGGAACAAGCTAAAATGGTTGGAGAGAGGTTTATCCAGAAAGGATATGATGCTAAATTCATCGAAGAAAAAATTATTGATGTAACACATCTGGAGAGAGATAAACTAATACAAAATGGAGAAAAAAACCTTATCCAAGAGGACAATGTACCCATTATTATGGATTATAACATGCAATACAAACAAATTGAAAAAATTATTAAGAAATACTGGGACATTGTCAAGACAGATCGCCACCTGGGCCCCATTTTATCAAAAACACCTAAATTTATATATAGGAGGGCCCCAACATTGCGGGATCGTTTAGCAAAAAATGTTTTAGATCCACCCCAGAAGAAAAAATTCTCCTTCTTTGAGGGAAAGGGGTTTTACCCATGCAAAAATTGCTATGCTTGTAGACACACAAAAGAGAATAAAAAGAAAAAATCAAGTTTCACATCCACGGTTACTACACAGAATTATGAAATAGAGGATTTTATTTCATGCAGGAGTGAGGGAGTTGTATATCTTCTGGAGTGCCCCTGTCATATCCAATATGTTGGCAGAACAAAGAGGGCACTATGGATTAGACTGAAAGAACATGTGCAAAATATCAAGAAGAAATTTGACAAGCACAGCCTATCACGACACTATGTAGAATATCACAATAGTGACCCCTCATCACTGAAAATATGTGGAATTGAAAAGTACAAACCTCATTGGAGGGGAGATAATAAGATTATCAAAATTAGCCAGGCTGAATCCAGATGGATTCATGAATTACAGACTTTATTCCCCCTAGGACATAACGTGGAATTCGATTTAAATTGTTTTATTTCCAATTTTTAGTGTCTTATAATATGTTTTAGACGCATCCTTCTCTCCCCCCCTCCCCCCCCCTTTCCCCCCCCCACCCCACATCAACCCCCCCCCCCCTCCTCCCCCTCCAGTACAGGTTGATTAATTCTTACAATCATATATATCAGCACGTTTACCTTTTTCCCACACATGTGGATATTTTATTATAGGTATTGGAGATAGATACATTCCTCCTTGTTATTTTATTATTTAAATCCTTTTTACATTTTTATGATAATTTTAAATGAATTTTATGCATCTGTACCCAATTAGCTGGTCGGCTGTGTATTCTTTGGTTGTATTGACAAAGTGACCAGCGCTGGTATTGGAATACTATTTTATTCTATGATGTCTGTGAAATTGGAATGGACTGCTTGGATAATTTTTAAATCGCCACAAGATGGCGATGCTAGCCTTGTGGGTTTATCTAGTATTCACTTTCACATTCACTTTTACTACAGGAATTGATATAGTTAATGGATCTAATAAGTATAATGTTTAGATGCCTTTTTTATTATAGTCCGGAATGAAGAGATGGTATTTACTGATCATGTTATATATATTTCTGTTACTAATGAGTTTACCATTGAAAACCCCCCCTACATTGCGGCTTTGTACACAGTAGCTCGGTTTCAAGGATTGTTGATCCGTTGCTATGACAACGGCGCGCTTATAAACGGAATGACTGGCACCGGACTCCTCATCCCTTTGATAAAGTCACGTGCTGTGACGCAACGCGTCAGGGTAGGAGGAGTCAGGTGCCGACGCTTCTCGGGGACGGCCGAACCCGGAAGCCTTGCTCACATCTACTGTTTACTGCGTATTTTAATGTAAGTTGCTACGTTTTTTTCCAATAAATGTGTTTGTAATACTGCACCATGAGACCTCTCCTTTGTTCTTGATTAACCGCTGGGACCGCTGAGAGAGCTGGGAGCTGTGGGATAAGAGACAGACTCATTTGATGAAAGACACGCTGCAGGAAATACATCCTCTCCTAGTTATTATCCACCCGCTCTACTTGGCCCATTGGGGGCCGCTGCTGGAGGTGAGAGGCTGGGGGAAACTTCTGGGAGATGCACGAGAACGTGCATAGAAGAAAAATTACCAGTCACTGCACACTCTTTTTGCACTGTGTTTAAAGACTTTGTTGTGGAAATCACCTATCACCACTGCACTTTTTGTATGGACTACATTGCACTATTGTCACCGTTTGGGACAGCATCTCTGTGGTGGGATTAGCTGTCCTATCATTAACACATTATTTATTATTTTCTATTCATCATAAGTACTGTTATATTTATCTATTTATTTATTTATTATGATAGATATGGTATAATTGGTATTTTCACCTGGGTATTTATTATATATGGCAATTTTTGCTGAATTTATGAATTTTTTTGCACTATTTGCCACCTAAATATTTTTACACGCAAGCTCACGTATAAGAGCCACGTACCCAATTTGCCAATATTAGGATTTATTTTATCTCCAGTGATTATTTGTGAGGTATTGATTTATCACTTTTATATGATTTTTTTGGTTATGAGTATCTCATTTGTGAAGTCAGTTTTTCATATTCACATATTCACACGGAAAATTAATTAATTTTTTTCACTAGATGAGAGGTGATCAGTATATTTCATCAAGCACTGAAACTGTATTCAATATTTTTTCTTAATTTTTAATGATTTTTTAAAATATTTTTCATACTTCAGAACTATATCTCCATATTTTTATCCACTCGTGGATGGTGACATTTATTGTCAAGTTACTGGATTTAATTTCCTGACATTTATTGTAGAAGGTGGGATTTGCTCTGTCCATTGCACCTTATCTTTATTGTTTTTTTACTGATTGATGGAATAGCGCCACATATCTTTACTTTAATTTATTTTTTGGGGTGTTGAGTGAACCTGTCTATGTTGGCCGCTCTCCATCGGGTATTTTACCGTCAGTTTCTAAATTTCCTTACTCAGATTGTGGTTTTGCGCATTAGTTCTTACTTATTTTAGTAAGTATGACATGTTTGTCATTTAAAAAAAAATAAAGTGATCCTTTACAATCACTTTAAAGAGGCGTTTATGTAATGCCTTTCCAGACTTTGGTAGGTTACAATCTCATGGAAAAGCTACTTTTGAGGCTGCTGTTGGTCAAAAGGAGGAATGGTGGAGAAGGGGTCTCCCTCAGTGATGTATTAAAAAAAAAAACCTCAGCACCCAGGGCTGTCAGCTTCAACATCCCATCTGCATCATCTGCATCAAATGGTGAAGGATTATAAGGGGCGAAAACGAACATGGAGAGCTTTCCAGTAGACGATCCACTGAGTTTCTGGATCAGAACTTGCCCAGTATGCAACTGAGCTGCTTGGCTGCCCTGCATCCAGAGTGATTTCCGAAATGGCATTCAGGTTGTGTGACCGATAAAAGAGCACGGCTGTCCACAGACTCTGTTGACCGGCTGACATTCGTCAAAATTAATCAGTCCTGGATTAGCAGCAGCTATCAAGCCCTGATGCCGATATTGCTGATTAAGTGTTATTGGGATCCCAAATCTCTGCAAGACTATCTAGGCTGCCATGCTTTCTGGGTGTTGATTTTATCTTGAAGTAATTTTTTGGTATAGGTTTCGTGAGCACAATTAGCACCCAAGGACCAATTGTTCTGCACCTGTTTGACAGGTGCATCAAATTAATTTTTTTTTCAGCAAGGCCAATTCAAGTACCTATTGAAGGTTGCAGGCGTGCAGGCACCAACAACATCCAAAAACCAATTTTTCCGCACCTGTTACTTCTATCCAAAGTCTGCGAAAGAGACATCAGACTTTATCTAAAAAAATAATCATTTTATCTTGGCCTGAGTGTACTATCATTTGGCTTCTTCACATGAGGCTTAATCACTGTGGTGCAAAACTTTGTTATGTCCACCGAAAGTCTGCTAAATATACACCAAAAATGTATCCAAAACATTTCTAATCTTGTTTCGAGTGCACTAAAATGTGGCCTCATCATACAGCCTGGATTCCCAAGCCATTGTTTACTAATTAAAGAAATCTTGCAAGGAAAATCAATGTAAATGTCATGTTTTTATTTATAAATGTCAGTTTTGCTGCAGCAGGTTCTATACATGGTACAGATGCACCACTTTACAGGCAGACCCCCCCCCAGACACTATATTTAAAGGAATTTTTCATTTTTATTGTTTTACTTTAAGCATCTTTAAAATCATTGCTGTTTAAAAACACTATCTTTTAAGTTTTTTTTGCATTGGTACATGTCCCCCAGCACAGGACCCGGGCCCCCATACCCTTTTTATGGCCAATAACTTGCAAATAAGCCTTCAAAATAGGTATTATGTGGTGCAAACCGAACTGAGCTGTGTGCAGCCGATCTCTATAGCCGAACAACATAATTGAGGTTGGATTTACATTGTGGAGCATTTATTGTATGGCGTGTGTATTTATATCTTTGTATTTTTTTTTCTGAAGTGTAAGAAAGGGTACTATGTTACTTAAAGAGGGCTTCCAGATTCTGATGTCTCCCCTCAAAAACGTTTGTCTCCTGTTCACTTCACTGGGGTTTAGGCACTATGTTCAGGGTTTGGAAATTTTTTTTGAGAAAGTGTTTAGTAAAACACAAACCGAATTTTGTCCTTTTCACTCATCAGCATCAAGAACAAAAAATGCATACAGTTCCCCTCCCTTCCCCAATGCACACCAGGTTCTTTGGTTTTGGTATAGATTTTAGGAGGTATCTGACTGCAAAAAAGAAAAATAATATGTGAGGTCCCCCTAAAATCAATACCAAGTCCTTAGTTTGAGGGCTGGCCAGGAAAAGAGGGAAGGTGAGCGTACACCCTCACTTCTCAACAATACTAGGCCACATGTCCCCAACAAGGGCCTCTTCCTGACAACCCTGGCTGGTGGTTGTGGGTGTCTTTGGGTGGGGGGCTTCCAGATAAGGCCCCCCTCTGACATGAATGAGTAATGGGTACATAATACTCATTCACAAAAAAATTTGACCTACAAATAAAGACACTGAGGCTTGGTTCACACTGATGCTAATTGGATGCAGGTCCTCCCACATCCAATTTGCATGACAGGAGAGTGTGACCGGCTCTCCACTGAGCCGGTTCACACAGCTCTGGTGTGGCTGCGGTCAGCATTGGAAAAGGGTCCTGTGCGTCTTTGGTTCAGTTTCAGGTACAAATTCAAGCAAAACTTGGGACCTGATTAGCACCTGAATCGGTGAACAGGGACGCACCGGACCCCCTGTTGTGACCCGCAGCCGTATCAGTGTGAACCCAGCCTAAAATGGGTATGCTGATCAAAAGAAGTTTAATTTAGCCCCTCAACTGACAGGACTCTTAAACCAAAGCTCACAGAAGATAGAGACGCAGGTTCTATGCAATAATGTGACATAAAGTATTAATGGAGGCCCAAGAGGTGACAGATGACGTCTGGAGCCACATGCCGGGCTGCTGCCCACGAAGCCGCCATAGCCCTGGTTGAATGTGCCGTCACCGCCTCTGGAGGAGCCAAGCTCTATAAGCTTGCTGGATGGACTGGACAATCCAGGCCCCAATTGTTCTAGACGAAGCTCGCTTCCCTCTGTTACTGCCAGAGTGCAAGATAAACAGGTAGTCGGAGCGTCTAAAGGAGGAAATAACTTGCAGGTATTCTTTCAGCATTTCACCCACATCCAGAGGACAAACTTCAGAGGACCCCAGGGTCCTGAATGTAGGTAGGACAATTTCTTGGTTCTCATTTAACACTGAAGTAACTTTTGGGTTTGAGCCAAGCATAGGGATGAGGACCACCCGGTCTGGAAAGAAAGACCTGTCTGCGCCTGCACAATGGTGACCTGCCGCAGAGTGCCTGCGTGACTGCCGGGTCCCCGGCCATACCGCGCATGCACAAAACCAAGCCTCGGTTTCACCCCGAGGATCTCGAATGCACGGAAGCGCACCTGGCTGCAACTAGGAAGAGGGAGCCATGTCCTGGAATGCACCTGCAATCCAGGTGCCATAGGAGCAAAATAAACAACAATTTTCAGGAAAGAGGGGATGTGAGGGGGAGACAGACGATCACATATCAAAAACTTTCTGCCATGGAGGAAACATAAATCTTTAGACCTGCCAGCCGATCCACTGCTTCCTCACCTGAGCATACGAAAGGCTGTCCCCACCACTGGACATAGGGGCCTGGAGCCGCACACCCACCCATGGCTGGGCCCTGGGCTATGTTCACACCGTTTTTGGACGTCTGAAAAACGTAAGTGCATTGTTTGTAGGTCCGAAGAGGAGGACAAAAAAGGAACACAGTCTCTAGTGGTGAGCTTAAATTTATGAGAGCGGGGTCCTATAGCATTGGAGAGGAGGCGGGGTACACCCACACGTAGTCTGCCATGGAGTCTGTCAGGAAATATTCTTTTCCAAATGCTACAAGGATGACAAAAACACATCCTTGAATAGCAGAGATGCCCTAAAAAACCTTTTAAAAATACTTTATGGAAATAAATGAAGAGGAACATAATGGAAGTGCAAGTATCTTTTACCTACAGGGTCTAGAAACACTCTTTCCGCTGCTTCTGGATCATCACAAAGTCTTTCTTCACCAGCATTAGCTTTAAAAGTAAGGAAGTGTTGCAAACCACTGCCTCATAAAAATAACAAGACCTTAATTTATAGATAAAATGACACCTGAAAATCAAGAGAACATTAATCAAGCTCTTGCAAAAGCAATACATGCTTCTGGATCAGCATTGTCAATAACTAAAATGGTAAAATGGGAAAGTGGAGTCAATACCAGTTCTCATGTATTGTTGAAATGTTAACATATAAAGCCATTGTTATTCCATACGTAATAAAAAAATAACATTTTAAATAGCAAACTTAGTTTATTTACTGAATAAGCTGTACTTTTATTTCAAGCAGAACACTTTTCTATACACTGCCTTTCACATTCCCAGTGTAAAAAAAATGACTTTCAATTTGTAAAACTACTCCACACTGAACTTTTGTTTTTACATTTTTTTAAATTTTTTCCAGAAAACAACAAGAAAAAAAAAGTTTTCTCTTGGCTTCAAAATTCCCAGAAATTGTAGATCTCCCTTTGTACCTCCTGGAATGTGCATGAATGGGTTTGTGACTAATTTTGGGTGTGGGGGATTTATTTCATATAAAGCTGTATTGCTTATTCTGTTGTTTATAAGTTACTACTAAAGATTTTACCCACCCCTTCATCTGGATATGCCAAAATCCTTGCTTCTTCAGGCTGAAGTAATGGAATTTACCAGAGTAGTATGAAGGATCTGAGCCACCAAAGATAATCTCACCTCCCGGTCTTGATTGAGTATCTCTGATTGTAAAGTAAAACGTAAATTTCAGTTTGATGCAAATGCAAAAGGGTTGAGTCATCATCATTTATTTTGTTTTATATATTTTATGGTTTCCAAGAGTCTTTCTAACACAGGCAGTGCAGCCAAATAAAAAACAGAAAAATCAGCACAGGAGACATAATGTATAGTCAGTAAGATGTGTCCCTTGAGCTCATCTTTTAGCTACATAGTTACATAATATAAAAAACAAATCCATCTAGTTCAACCAATAGAGGCAATAAATAGAAAATCTCCATATACACTATTCTGTATTCATAGTTGATCCAAAGAAATGCAGTGGTACTATGCCAGTCATTAAAGTTTAGGAACAATTACTCAAATCTTTGGGTGTAAGGCATCCGGTTCTGATTGTTGCTAGTTGAAATCCTGCTCCCGCCTTCTCCCTCCCCCACCCCCCCATGCGCCGCCATATTCTTCCGGTGATGCAAGGGTTATCACAACTAAGAGGCTGTCACAGGTGAGAACCAATACAGCCCAGCAATGCCCATAATTTCTGCCCAACTACTCTATTCACACTACAGCTTTTATAAATGAAACACGTACTGTGAATGGAGGGGTAGACCTGTCAAGATCTAGATCTATACCTGTCCTCAGTTAATATATCCTGTTTCATTCATAGAAGCTGTAGTACAGCTGCACTTAGGTTTTAAACACAGGGGTGAACAGCAGCGCTAGATATGGTGATAACATAAAATTATATAGCAATTGGAATATAGGTATACAGAAAACGTTTGTGTGAGTAAGCACACATAATATTAAAACATTTGTTAACACATAATGTCCATGAATGATCCGAGATCTTGTATGATTAGCACCTGGAGGCAGCTCCCTTAGAGTGAAGCGATGGACTCTGTGTAGAAATGGGAACAGAGGGGCGCTAGACTGAGTGCAGTTTAAATCATATATTTAATAAAAACAAGTAATAACTCACAAGTTAAATTAGATGAGTTCAGTATCTGGTGAAAATCGCCAACCCTTCATGGTCTGATGAAGAAGCTGTAGCTTCGAAATGCATTACCATTCCTTGCCACTGTGAATAATCACATTTCCTGTTCCTGTGACGTCACGACCATCTGCTTTTTGTTTCCTGCTTCCTGGTTCCCAGCCTCCTCTAGATCCCTGTAAGATCAAACCAGTGCCCCAGACTGCAAAGGGAAAACAGGACGCCAAATAGGATGTTTATGATACTCCAGGACTGGTGATTTTCACCACATACTGAACTCATGTAGTTTAACCTGTGAGTTACTACTTGTTTTTATTAAATACATTATTTATACTACACTCAGTCTGGCGCCCCTCTGCTCCCATTTGCACTTAGGTTTTAAGGTGTATTGTTTATACAAACTGTATGTGACTTCAAGCCCGGGTTTACACTGGTGCGGCTTTGCAATCGCGCTACTTCAGCGCGATTTGAAAGCCACACGTCAGTGAGATTTGCACTGCCGATTTCATGACTAGGGTAGTTCAGATAACTTACTGCCCCAATTCAATTATGTACCTATAAACCTTACCCCCTTTTTTCCCGTAATGACACGGATACTGTGTTGGATTTAAATGGCCGCTTAGCCTTTTATTAACTCAAAACATATTTAACCATAAACCTTATATGAAAGATGATTGCAGATCCTTGACGATACCAATCCAAAACTTTTGGAATCTGTGGTACCTCTAAGTTAGGTTCTGTCCCCAGCGGCAACACCGCCTCAGGGACTTACTAACTAACCACAGACCCCTACCACCTTATTACCTGGTAGTCTAGACTGAACTAAACAAACCAGGAGGACTTCATACCTGAGACGGGTCCCACCGTTTTATCAAAAATACCTCAATTTTTGTGCCTTTATCAAGGACCCCAATCACCACAGGGGCAGAAGTGTGACACCTTACACTTGTGCCGTCACCACACTAGCAAAGCCCTCTGGATACCATCCTGTAAGCCTAAAGCCCATAAATCAGTCCCAATGGCATTAAGATGTACTCCACCTCCTCTCAGGTACCTCTACGTGTCAACCTCCAATTCCAAATGTTGTACCACCATCCCACCATTATGAGCAATAAACCTCCCCACCACTTTGTTCACCTTAATGCGGGCCTTATTAAGCTTCTCAATAGACCTTGCCCCTCTCCAAGACATGTGGGTCACAATGTCCGACCACACCACAATCATGTCCGGGAAAGAGGACCGCAATCTAAGGAAATCCCACTGGACATCTTTGATGACTTGTCTCATGGGATCGAGTCCCAAATCATTACCCCCAACATGACGGACCAAAATGTCCGAGTGCCTGTCTAACCGTGAAAAACAGCGCAGCTCAGGGATAACTCTGTGCCACATCATCCCAGGAACCCCCGATTCATCTGACTGTTCCCTCCCCTCTGGAAACCCCCAGCTGTCTACCTTCAGGTCTGACATCAGCCCTCTTTGTCCCCCAGAGCACATAGGAATGTCCCAAAATTAATATGAGATCTCCAGGGGCATCTGAAAAGACATAAAACAATCCTGCACCACAGCACTTGACACATTTCTTCACACAAGTAAACAACACAGACAGACAAAAAACAAGATATCCCAACACATGTACTTATGTAACCCTGTCTATTTACAATAAATGGGGCCTGACATAAATACGATACCTCGAGGACTCCCATCTGCCGATACGTTTTTATCACTTTCTCTTGAAGAACCCACCGAGCCGTCTCGGTGGCCGCCCCTATACGAAAAGAGTGAACCATCCATATGTACAAATAAAGCACCCTCCACCCATGGTCGGACTAGCAAAAGCTGCGTCATAGCTGACACCGGACAAAGTTGCAAGCTGTCGCTCCTGAGCAGCTCTACTTGTGCTCCTCTGCCCTCCTGATCCATCTCGGATCGCCTGATCCTAATCTTGACTGACTCAGCAGAGCACTGTACATCTTCAAACATGAGGCCCCCTAAAACCATCTTTGATGGACTGACTAGTTTACTGATCCGAAAAGTCCCAAAGAAGGCCAGAAACGCTGTTCTGAACAAAACCCTCTCAAAGCCCGAAGAGCACACCCCTTCTGAATTCTCTAGCACCGTACCGAGCACTTAAAAAGAAACCGGACGCCTGGAATCCTTACTGCGACTGGGTAGCCCTGTAACCCTTAAACGCCTGTGGACTCATAAAGGACTTGGTGAAGTCCTCCTCACCCAACAGCTTAAAAGGAAATGCCAGAGTTGCCAATTTCCTGCTCATCTCGGCCCCCGATACACCTTTTGCAAGGTTGCTGCAAACTAAAACTAACACCAGGGACGAAATCTTCTCCCCTTCAGCTACCCCACCTACCTCTTTCAGTAATGCGAACCATTCCTGCCACACCTTGTTATAAGCCACCCATGGTCCAGCGCTGAGTAAATCCCGGATCAGTCCAGGGGCTAGTACAATGCAACGTTCCACAACCGACGAGGACAAAGCACCCCCACCTGTTCCGCCTCTGGTGCTAAAGTGCGGAAAACGTCCCACTGGAAATGAGACAGAGCGTCTGCTAATTTGTTGGTAGACCCTGGAATATGCACTGCATATAGAAACACATTCAGCCGTAAACAACTTAAAACTAAATAACGCAACAGCCTCATAACTGGCGAAGAGGCCGATATGTTGTTGATCGACATTACCACCCCCAGGGTATAGCAATTGAATCGCACTTTCTTGTTCCTAAATGTCTCCCCCCAAAGTTCCACAGAAAGAACTATAGGAAAAAGGTTCAACAGAACCAAGTTCTTAAGAAACCCAGCCTCCTGCCAGGCAGCTGGCCACTTCTTTGCACTCCATTGAGCCTTAAAATACGCGCCATAACCTACTGACCCAGTCGCATCCGTGAAAAGGACCAGGTCAGCATTACTCACCGGTCCTGATAGCCATAAAGAATGGCAATTTAACGATTCAAGGAACAAGTCCCAAATCCTCAGATCCGCCTGTAGCGTCGTAGACAGCCGCATGTAGTGATTAGGGACCTTAACGCCCGCCGTGGCCGCCGACAGTTGCCTGCAGAAGATCTGACCCATGGGGATAATTCTGCATGCAAAATTCAGCTTGCCTAACAATGAATATAATTCCTTCAATCTAATCTTCCACCTGCCACCGACTTGCTGCACTTCTTGTCGGAGTGCAACCAATTTGTCGGTAGGCAGTCTGCATTCCATGGCCGCCGAATCAATGGTAATGCCAAGAAACACCAGTTCCGTGGCCTGGCCTTCAGTTTTGTCAGCCGCCAATGGAATGCCAAACACCTCGGCCAGGTGTTGTAGCGTCCCTAATAATATCCCACAACATCGGGATGCGGGCGGCCCAATGCACAGGAAATTATCCAAATAATGAATGACCAAGTTCACCCTCCCTACCTCCCTAACTGCCCATTCCAAAAAAGGAACTAAATGCCTCAAACAGGGCACACAAAATCGAACAACCCATGGGTAGGCAACGGTCTACAAAATAAGACCCCTGCCAACATCACCCTAACAAGTGAAAACTTTGGGGATGTACTGGCAACAGATTCAATATCCGATTTGGCCATGAGTGTCCCCTGTCCATACTTATGAACCCACGCTATGGCGGCATCAAATGATGTATAGGTCACTGCACAAACCTGTAGGTCAATACCATCATTCACCGAGCCGCCCTTGGGGTACGAAAGATGGTGGATCATTCTGAACTGCCTTCCTTCTTTGGAACCATATCTAATGGGGAAACCACTAGCCCCTTTAACGGCGGGACCGGAAACGAGCCTGCCATGTGACCCAAAGCCACTTCTTTAAACAGCTTGGTGGACACCAACTCCTGATGAAGAAGGGCCGAGTGAAAGTTTCCAGAGAAGTCCAGTCACTGTGTGGAGAATGGAGCTGTAACCAAGGAGGCCCAATACGATAGGGGTTGAGGCATTAGGTAGGATAAGAAAGGATGTCAACCCCTGGTGGAGTATCCCTACCGACATCTTAACAGGGAGGGTCTGGAAGCGGATAGGGCCCCTGGAAGAACAGTGCCATTAATCACTGAGACCACCAATGGAGTGGTCAGGGTCGAAAGCGTACTATTCATGGAAGATGCAGTTCTCCAGTCCATAAAATTGCCAGCGGCTCCAAAATCCAGATATGCCAAGACCGAATGAGAGGAAGCGCCAACATGAAGGAACACAGAAAGAAGGAGACGAGAAGGTGATATTTTTGGGTCCAATACTCCACCTTCCAGATGCATTAGACCGGAGAGTGAGCAGGTGTCACGAAAATGACCTTTGCCCCCACAATAGAGACACAGGCCCTGCACCTAGCACGTTCCTCAGGAGATAGCCTGGTCCAGCCCAGCTGCATAGGTTCCTCAGCTGGCAAGGGATGCTCCATGGGTCAAAGAAAGGTGAGTGCCTCTCTTCAGGAGCGCTGGCGTCTTTTTTCTAGGGTCCTTTCCTGAAAGCAAATATCGATCTGGTTGCACAAGGAGATGACATCGCCAGATCAGCAGCCATGTAAAAAAAGTTGCAACTAAGGCCTCATTATTCCAGCTCAGCTCAGCAGTTAGTATACAAAAATGAAGGGCATACTGTCCCACAGAAGCAGACTCTTGGCAGAGACGTAAAAGGGCGCTGGCCGCTGAAGAGACATGACCTGGTTCCTCCAAGAAACACTTTTGGGATATCAAGAAATTAGACAGGCTAGAAACCACTGGATCATTCTTCTCCCACAGAGGGGCAGCCCAGGCTAAAGCCTTGCCCTACAGGAGGGAAACAATATAGGCTACCTTTGCCCGATCAGACAGGAAGTTTTGGGGCTGGAGTTCAAAATGAATGGTACACTGGCTAAGGAACCCCCTGCAGGCCTTGGAGTCCCCAGAGTAAGGAGACGGAGATGGCAAAATGCAAAGGTTTGTAAGTGCGACTGTGACCGGAACAGGTACGGCAGCAGATTGCGGTTGAGGTTGCCGAACTGAGGGTCCTAAGGAAGCCTGAAGCTGTTTAAAACGGGAAGCTGAATTCTGAAGGAATCGCATCACCTGGGTCTGATTAGATTCCTGGGTCTCGAGTTTGCGGACTATTCCCTGCAGCTGATCATTGTCGGGTAGAGGCACATCAGCTGGGTCCATGGCCTGAGCAAACTGTCAGGTCACCTGAGGCCAGGTGATGGATGCACATCTGAGTGAAAAAACAGGAGGAAGGCGTGTGATCTAACGCATGGATCAAAATGATATTATTCTTAAACAAAGTAGAGTACAAAGAAGTTAATACGTACTCATGGAAACTAGGTTACAAAATGTTCATTTAGAATTAATTATGCCCATGCAAGGGCAAATGCTCAATGTTAGGCTAACGCGTTTCGAGGGGTTCCCTCTTCATCAGAGCCTTGGAAAACAAAAAAAAAGTCTGTGGTAGATTTACATAGAGAGAAGTGGCTGATTGGGAGATGTATCACATAGTGGGTGATGTATTCTCCTTTACTCTCAAAGTATCCACATCCCAGCACTCTACGTACCGTAGAGTAAATGGTTTGTTTGTTATTTGTTTTTTGTCTGTCATCTGTACCTGCATTTTAGCTTGTTGAAGACCTGCAGTCCATACACGTCGGCTGCAGGCTGGAGGCAGTATTTCTGGAGGCTCTACGAGCCTCCTAGCAGAGTGCTGTCCTGTGCTGCAAGCAGGCATGAGCTTCGTGTTCGAGTTGAACCCATGTTCGACTCGAACATCGTCTGTTCGCCCATTCGCCGAATTGCGAACGATATGGGCCATTCGCGCCAAATTCGTGTGGCGCGTCACGGCCCATAATTCACTGCGGCATCGCAGTGCATTGCTGGCTGATGACTGGCCAAGCATGCACTATGACCCGCATGCTTGGCCAATCACAGCGCCGTCTGAACAGAGAGCCCTAATTGGCCAAAGCCAAGGAGGCTTTGGCCAATTATGGCTCAGGGGATTTAGTACACACCCCACACTATATAAGGCCACCTGCACGGCGGCCCAGTGTAGTGTGTGTTCCGGCGTTGAAAGAGATAGACAGAGAGACAGTGTCATTTGATTTAAGTTAGATAGATTAGGCAGGACAGTCAGTGAGTTAGCTGCACTTACAGTGTATTGTGTATATATATATGCATCCCAGGTGTTGTATATATATATATATATATATATATGCACACACTGTATTCAGTTTAGCTAGATCTGTTCCTGTTATCTTCCTACTGACAGGCAGGCTTGTCTTGTTACAGTATTTACAGCTACCTGAAGAAAATTGCTGGTGTTCTTTTGATCCTATTAGTACCACAGTCAGGCAGCTAGACTATTTACAGTTAGTGTAGTGTGTCCTCCTCACAGTGTTCTGTTAAAGCTACAAGTTAGTTTAGTGTGACCTCTGCACAGTGTTTAGCTAAAACTACAAGTTAAACTACAGTGTTCAGCTAAAGCTAAAACAGCTAAAACAATTGTCATTGTTTTTTAGATATTGTATGTTTCAATAAATTTATATTTTTTAACTTTTAAAGATTTTTATTATAAAGTTTTGCAGAAATATACAATACAGATTGTTGCAGAATACAAAGATAGGCTGTCAATCCACAATTCTCTTAAGGAAACGAAGTTTCAAAAGGAAAAACAAGCAAAGAAAGAGAAAAATATATAACTCTACTTTCTGTGAGGAGAGGAGTAACCATTAATCCTCCGTGGTGGAAGAGCTGCCCCCCTCTAGACACCCCAACTGGGTACTAGCTGTGTCAAAGCGAGGGGAGCCGCACCCTCCTCCCACAGGTTTGCTATTATACATATCCTAGGGGCTTTCTAACCCCTACCTCTCACTACGGTCAATACAGAAATCATAGTTATAACGATATCAACTTTAACATTGTACTTCTGAATCCGTTTGAGGCATGTTGACATAAAACTGTCAAAAAATAATAACCCAACAAAAGTGATTTTGTTCCTCAGTCACATACTGTACGGATCAATGGGTCTGCAATGGAGGGGCCTCCTGGTCCGCACCGCCCGGGGACCCCCGGGGTCCCGACAGCGGAACCGACAGCCGTCCCACCAGAACATCCCTCAGAAGATGTTTCATATCAATATGAGTTGTGAGAGTAAAAGGGACTAGCACGTCCCTGAAGGAAAAGAGAGAAAATGTGTTAAAAGAAGGAAGAGCAGAGGGGAGGAGGTGTAGTGTCACGGACCCAGCATAATTCTGTCCGCTCCAGGCTCCATTCCAGGTAGGAGCGGGATATTACAATAGATTGCCCACGGTTCCCAGGTAGCAAGAAATCTTTCAAATTTATCAAGCAGCTTCGCCACGATCTTCTCCTGGGACATTATCCATGATACTTTTCTCTTACAGCATTGGAATGACACTGTAGGCCTCTTCCATGCTTTAGCTATAATAAGCTTGGCACCCAGCAATATGAAGAATGCAAGAGTTTGAGATCTTTTATCTAAATTAGGTATAGTGTGATTTAGCAAAGCTATGTGGGGGTTAGGAGCTATCGAAACTTTCAGTATAGTACCGATGGTTCGGAATATTTTCCTCCATAAGGGTCTGATAGGGGGGCAGGACCACCATATGTGAAACATTGTGCCTTCCATTTCACACCCTCTAAAGCACAGTGGAGATGTCCCAGGATAAATTGCGGCCAATCTGGCAGGCACATAGTACCATCTTGCCATTTTAATGCTGGCCTCTATCAGGGAAATGTTCCAAATACCTTTGTAAGATCGGGACCAAACCCTGAACCATTCCTTTGGGGAGCACGATCCGCCGGTGTCCTCCTCCCAGGTCTTTGCATATCTTGGCTTGTCTGGCTTCGACATAATCGCTGAGTAGATCACAGATATGCCTCCTTTTTGGTTGTAAATATTTGCGCACCAATGTTCGTACGGGGTAATGGCAGGGATTTCTATCTTTTTAATCCAAATAGAATTAAGGAAATGAAAAATTTGTGAAAATCTAAAATTTTCAGAGGCAGGCATTTCCAGTATGTGTTTACAGTGGTGCAAGGTAAGGGGGCCCGCCGGGGTGAGAAAATGTCCCATTCTGTAGATGCTTTTGTCCGTCCACCATTTAAATGCTCGGATATCCATTCCAGGTGGGAAATTAGGGTTATGAAAGATGTGAGAGAGTGGTTTTAGAGGAGATATCAAGGCCGGTCTTGTAAATAATTTAGTACATACTGCAATGGAATGTGATAAAGTGGGGGCCATTATAGCCGGTATGTCTTTGGGGTTGCACCACATAAGAAAGTCAATGGTGTTGAGGGGTGTAGCCCACCTTTGCATGGAAAGCCAGTCAGGTTTTGGAGCTCTGCTAAAATTCATTGAGATTTGTGATAGTTGCGCAGCTTGATAGTATCCCCAAAGGTCAGGGAACCCCATACCTCCCTGTGTGTGTAATAGGAGGAGTATACTAGATGGACATCTGTAGCCCTTATTTCCCCACACAAAACTGATTATATTAGATTGTAACTTATGTAGAAAACTTTTCGATAGGGGAATGGGAAGAGATCTGAATAAGTATAATAGTCGGGGTAATAGAGTCATCTTGATTAGGGTGACCAGACGTCCCCGGTTTCCGGGGACGGTCCCCGGATTGAGGACACTGTCCCCGGACCACGTCTGTCCCCGGATCTGTCCCCGGATTCAGGGGGGTACCTATACTTATTACCTAGCCCTAGCAGGACATGCAGCAATGTCAATATCATCCAGTGTGGTTTGGATTGGTGGGCAAGCCTGGAGCGTAGGGCTGCAGTGACACTGAGAGTGAGTGGAGCTGTCAAACCCAAGCTCTGATGTCGGGGATGGGAGGGGCCGATATGTGGAGCTCCGCCCCCTCTGTCAGACAGCCCGTGCATAAACAAATAGCTGGCGGTTTATACATTGGTGGGCGGGGAGGAAGGTGGCAGGGGGCAGGACCAATTGTAACTAGTGTATATGTACCCACACCGGTGTATAATTCAGGTTTATTATACACCACTGTGGGTACATATACACTAGTTACAATTGGTCCCGCCCCCTGCCACCTTCCTCCCCGCCCACCAATGCATAAACCGCCAGCTATTTGTCTATGCACGGGCTGTCTGACAAATGGGGCGTAGCTCCACATATTGGCCCCGCCCATCCCGACATCAGAGGTTGGACTTGACAGCTCCATTCATTCTCACTACTCAGGCAGTCTTGGGGCGCAAATTGGAAATCTTGGGTTTTGTCTTGGATGTCTACAATCAACATCTCTGTCCAGCATCTTTCCCTGGAGAGCTCTGACCTCCCCCTACGGAGCAGCACATATAGAGAGACCAGCTGTACCCACCAATCACTGCACCCGGGCCTAACAAATCCTGAGGAGAGAAGGAGGAGCAGTGCCGTCACCAGAGACACAACCTCTGAAGATAGCAGGTTTGCTCACTCTTCTATTAAAACTCCATCTCAACTATCTGCTGCTGCACAGGCCTTTTCTCCCCCCTGCAAAGTCCTCACAATCTCCGGAGCACACACAGATTGCATGCTGCATACCTTGGCATCCCCTCCCCCTCAGACACTGTAAGTAAGACTACTCAGCTACCTACAACTTCTTTTCTTTCTGTTAACTAATGATGTACCAGAAAAGTCTTTACACAAAATCATGGCTGCACTTATGGCACCTCTCACCTTGTGTCTTTGCAGCCTTGTGTCATTGCAGCCTTGTGTCATTGCAGCCTTGTGTCATTGCAGCCTTGTGTCATTACAGCCTTGTGTCATTACAGCCTTGTGTCATTGCAGCCTTGTGTCTTTGCAGCCTTGTGTCATTGCAGCCTTGTGTCATTACAGCCTTGTGTCATTGCAGCCTTGTGTCATTGCAGCCTTGTGTCATTGCAGCCTTGTGTCATTGCAGCCTTGTGTCATTACAGCCTTGTGTCATTACAGCCTTGTGTCATTACAGCCTTGTGTCATTGCAGCCTTGTGTCTTTGCAGCCTTGTGTCATTACAGCCTTGTGTCATTACAGCCTTGTGTCTTTGCAGCCTTGTGTCATTGCAGCCTTGTGTCATTGCAGCCTTGTGTCTTTGCAGCCTTGTGTCATTACAGCCTTGTGTCTTTGCAGCCTTGTGTCATTACAGCCTTGTGTCTTTGCAGCCTTGTGTCTTTGCAGCCTTGTGTCTTTGCAGCCTTGTGTCTTTGCAGCCTTGTGTCATTACAGCCTTGTGTCTTTGCAGCCTTGGCCAGGCAGGCTGATTATTTAAAATTGGCGCCGATCTCCGCTGATTTCTAGAGGAGAGGAGCGAGCGCTCCTCTCGCAGTCCCGCCCCTATGATGGACATAACACAGGTCCAATGGCAGGACTGGGCGTGACTGTGAGTGGAGCCGAGCCTAGCCGAGTACACTCGGCTATGTGTATATCGGCGGCGCTCGCTCCTCTCCCTTCAGCGTAGCGGAGATCGGCGGGGATCAGCGTATAACACGCACCCACCCAAAAAGTGTGTGGTATACGCTGATAAATACGGTAATTGGTGTCTTTTCAGTTTAACTAATTCCTGGACCTTGCACTCCGTACAACGCACTCCTGAACCGTGCACTCTGTATGTAATGCATGCCTGAACCTTGCACTCTGTACGTAGAATCCTCCTGACCACTGCACTCTGTATGTAGCATCCCCCTGAAGCCTGCACCCTGCACGGAGCATCCTCCTGAGCCCTGCACCCTGCATGTAGCATCCTCCTGAGCCCTGCACCCTGCACGTAGCATCCCCCTGAAGCCTGCACGTAGCATCCACCAGAACTCTGCACGTAGCATCCTCCTGATCCCTGCAAGTAGCATCCTCCTGAACCCAGCACGTACCACCAGCATACAGCGGGCACACTGACCACCAGCATACAGCGGGCACACTGACCACCAGCATACAGGGGGCACACTGACCACCAGCATACAGGGGGCACACTGACCACCAGCATACAGGGGGCACACTGACCACCAGCATACAGGGGGCACACTGACCACCAGCATACAGGGGGCACACTGACCACCAGCATACAGGGGGCACACTGACCACCAGCATACAGGGGGCACACTGACCACCAGCATACAGGGGGCACACTGACCACCAGCATACAGGGGGCACACTGACCACCAGCATACAGGGGGCACACTGACCACCAGCATACAGGGGTCACACTGACCACCAATATGCAGGGCCAGTGGCTACCAGTATATAGAGGACATAACAAAGTAAAACCACTGCCATGCAACAAAAAAAAACCTCAAAAACAATAAGAGAATCTTGTTAGCTGGTTCCCTCATCTAATGTGAATCAATAAAAAGCAAAAAAATGCAGCGCTGCCCTACACGTAATCTATAAAATTGTACAAATGGACTTATAAGGGCAATGGTAACACCTATAAATGAAGATCCAGTGCAAATCAACCCAATGTATTGCAATATGAGTAAAGTAATAATGGTCTTACCCCCTCTGCAAAAATATTTTGAGAAATTGCAGAGCTGCAATGTGCAAATCGTGGTGAAACCCCTTATATATTAACATAATAAAATGTACAATTGATGTACATATTTTACATTTTATTACTATGATTACATATAGGGTTTTTCACCATAATTTGCACATTGCAGCTCTGTAATATTTCTTACTTTTTGCAGAGATGGTGACACCATTACTACTATGTTCTAATACACTGCTTGATTTGCATCTCTGTTATTATTGTATGTAGGGGGTTTCAACATTATTTGCACATTGAAGCTTTGCAATTTCTCAAAATATTTTTGCAGAGGGGGTGACACCGTCACTACTACATTGCAATACATTGGTTGTTTTGCACTGGATATTATTTTATAGGTTTCACCATTGCACTTATAAGTCCATTTGTAGAATTGTATAAAGGAAGAGTAGAGTTGTGCTGCATGTTTTGGCTTTTTATTGGTATACAGAGGCCAGGATATACTGATCACCATTGTACGCCATGAAGAAACCTCCACTTTCTGACCGTGGCAACTTGCTGGCCACATCCACTTTTGGCCACGCCCACAGGTAGCGCACCACACTTGTACCCTCACTTTTACCTCAAGCACCGCCACAGCACCCCCAAAAAAAATTGTCTGGAGCCGCCCCTGCCCGTATTGGATTTGAATTTAGCTGCCCCATCCCTCCCCTCCCAAAAAATTCTAAGAAGTATCTTTTTTTATCTCATGGAGGAAGTGTGAGAAATAACATCTATATCATTTTTACAATCATTCCATACTCACATACCACATACACTGCATATATCATTTAGGATAATATGCGTATAAAATATTTTACCATTTGCCAGTAAAAAAAAATTTAAAAAATGTCCCCGGATTTCATTTTAAAAATCTGGTCACCTTAATCTTGATAGCATGCACTCTTCCTAGCCAGGACAAACCGAATCTCGCCCATCTTTCCAATTCCCTTCTACTGTTTTGGACCATGGGGGGGTAGTTTGCTTTGAAAAGACTACCGATATCAGGTGTTAGCTGTATACCTAGATAGGGGATAGCCGTGGGAGACCAGGAAAAGTCAAAGTTTCTAGTAAGTTGCGAAAGGAGATCCACCGGTACTGTAATATTTAACGCTGTAGACTTATGCATGTTTACCGTTAGACCTGAGATTGCGCTGAACTTCCCCAGTACCTTACATACAACCGGGATGGAAATCAGCGGAGATGTAATGTACAGTAAGAGGTCATCTGCATAGAGAGCGCATTTATGTTCCCGGTCTCTGCAGGTTACCCCCTTAATGTCAGGGTTAGATCTGATACCTATAGCTAACATTTCTATCGCTATAGCGAACAACAGTGGGGAGAGAGGGCAGCCCTGTCTGGTACCCCTTTTTATCAGGAATGATGCCGAATATCTACCCATCAGGCGAATTTGGGCTGTTGGGTTTGAGTATAAAGAATTTATGAGGTTAAGAAAATATTTTCCAAAACCCCATCGTCTCAGGATATCAGACAGGTACTCCCAATCTATTGAGTCGAATGCCTTGTGAAGGTCAATCGACAGAATAAAGCCCTTTTGGGGAGGTCCCCCATCCCATTGGGATTTCAAAAGAGAGATTATATTGATGGTCCTTCTGATTTGATCTGTACCCTGTCTACCAGGAATAAAGCCCACCTGATCTTTATGAATGTAACTTGGGATGAAGCTCGCCATCCTATTGGCTAGAATCTTAGTTAAAATTTTAATATCATTATTAATCAGGGATATTGACCGGTAATTCTCAACCTCGCTAGGGTCTTTTCCTGGCTTGGGGATCACTGAAATATAAGAGGCGTTTAGGTCAGAACCCAGCAGGGACCCAATTCAGAAATTTAGTTAGATGAGGTGCTAGGGTAGTACCAAATTTTTTATAATATCCTGTCGAGAACCCATCCGGACCAGGAGAGGATCCCAGTTTTAAAGCTTTAATTGTGTCTAACATCTCATCCTGTGTAAAAGAACCATCAAGAATCTCCCTATGATCATCCGCCAGAGATGGGAGCTCTATGGAGTCAAGAAACTCCGCTCGGGATTTGCCCCCCGACGGAGGTTTAGCTTTATATAAATCCGCTTAAAATTGAAGAAATGCATCCATTATCTTATTCGGATTTTGGGTAAAGTCCCCGGAGTTCAGCTTTATTTTAGGAAAAGCTAATGGGCGATGTTTGGGGCTTATCTTGACTGCTAATTTAGAGCCAATCCTGTCCCTTTGGGAATAATAGGTGTTTTTCCGCTGCGGTTGTCAGGGTCAAGTTGAGGAGAGCCCGGGCCCTATCAAGATTAGCTAGGGATTCTGTGTTAGGTTGTCTTTTATGTGCCCTGGCTAGTGCTCGGAATTCTTCAGTCTGTTTTAAGAGTGTCCGCTTTGTGTTCGCCTTGAGTTTGGCCGATATCTGTATTAATTTCCCCCTTATAACTGATTTGTGCGCCGCCCATACAGTTTCCAGTGAGACATCATTGGTTGTGTTAATACTGAAGTACTCTTTAATTGATTCCTCTATAACAGTGCACTGGATGGGGTCACTAAGGATGGTTTCCTGTAATCTCCACCTGGGGGGGTTATTGCATTCCAAGGGTTTTTCCATGGTCAAAGTGACCATCGAGTGGTCCGAAATGGGAGAGTCTACAATCTTGGCTCTCAGTATCAAGGGGATCATATGTGGACGGGTAAAGATGTGATCTATCCTAGCGTAAGAGCCATGGGGTGCTGAGTAATGCTTATAATCCTTTGAATGGGGGTTGGTCTCCCTCCAAATGTCAATTAGGCCTTCTTCATTCAGAATTTTTGCTAGTTGTACACTCTGTCTGGAGGGGCGCTTGGGAATGGATCTCCCCATACTAGAAGATTGTAGGGAGAAATCGAATGCCAAGTTAGTATCTACCCCGAACACAATGGTGCCTTTAAGATGTGGGCGGAGTTTGTTTAGCATTAATTCAAAAAACGCTTTCTGACCTTTATTGGGGGCATAATAGGAGATGAACGTGTATTGTTCCCCATCTATGTACCCTGTGACCAAAATGTAACGTCCCATAGGGTCTGAGACTGTCTCTGGCTGTGAGAGACTGACATGTCTGGCGAAACAAATGGCAACTCCCTTTGTTTTGTTGGAGGCTGATGAAAGAAAGAATTGAGGGAATTGATGATGAAGGAATCTAGTTTGATAAGTTATGGGGAAATGGGTCTCTTGCAGGAAAAGAATGTCGGCGTGCATGGATTTATAGAGCTGGAAAATCTTTCTACGCTTTATGGGGGAGTTCAAACCCTGTGTGTTATGCGAGATAACCCTCAGGGTTGGATTCACGTAGGACCGCTCAGTCATGTTGTGTTCTTAGTGAGTCCGCACCTAAATAATCGTTTCCTACCTTTTTGATAGATGGGGATTATGCTTTTCAGATGAGATGATGTGGCAATGTCGAAAGGTAGACCTGGGAGGAGAAGCCGTAGGCGTACCTGGAAGCGCTCAGAAGCGACGAGAGAAAAAGGAGAAGAAAAGGGGTGAAAGAGAGAAATAAAAAAAATGTAATTGTTACAATTACCAGTAATTCAGCAATATCTTGTATCGTATTATAGCATACAAACAAATTTAAACCAAAAACTCGGGGGTCCCCAGACCTCCCCCAAATCCCAGGGAAGGATGGTCTAGCCATCCCTTGCACTTTATCCTGAGAGGACTGGCACCCTGATATTAGGGTAACCAGCCAATGGACCAGGTGCAAGATTGTTGCTCCTGGAACCAACTGGAGGTGCATTGAAGCCACCATGGCCCCGCCACCTATAATGTAATGAAACTGAAAATGTGATGCTTACTCTATAGCAAACCAATGTTAAATCAGATATTAACACAGAACGTCCCCACTAAAAGAACCTTGACCTTATTAACTAACTGAGATTTTTTCAGTTAATGGCCTCCCCATCCCGGTCCCCCCCCCCCAATCTGCGAGGGGCCCAGGGTTGGGAGAAGGGGAAATTTATGTGAGGAAAAAACATTAATATTCGGTGTTCCTCAAAGGTTGTCTGCCGACAAAATACCCGATACCGGGAATAGCCAGCAAAGGTGAAACAAGAGCTTGAACTTAAAATCTATGCAACTGAATTATATTTCACCTGTCTAAACAACACGCAACATATTTGGTACCTTGTTGGTGCCCATAAGTCCCAGTTCAACACATTTGCAGAGAGTTAAGTGACTGAGGAAAGAAGATAACTTCCCATAAATTAGTAACTGGTTGAAAGGGAACCGGAGCAAAACTCGGGGATATCCCCGTTCACCCTCCCCCCTCCACCCCAAACCCTCAAGAAAGTAAAATAAAATAAAATAAATTTGGCAGCCTCTTGTACTATCGGTTGTAGGACTTATTGAGGATTGGGAACTCTAATCAGACAAGATAAAGAATTCTTTGGTGATTCCATCATGATGGCAGGGAAATGATCCGGAGAGATCCAACCAGATCGGAGGAAGGCACAAAGGGGGACTCAGAGTCCTGTAACCGCAATTTGTTTCCGAAGGGGATTCAGACTTCAAGGGGGAATGTTTTGTTTGGAGCGTTTAGAACTCTGCTTGAGCCAGGCAGGTTGGAGGGGACTTGCCGGAGGTGGGCGTTTAGTAGATGATGGTGTACTTCTTCCCATCTGGGAGTGTGCTGGATCTCGTGGCGTAAGGCCCAATTGAAGTAGTAAACGTTCTCCTTCTGCAAATAATGAGAAGCCAAAACTTTTATTTCTGTATGAGAAGTTCAATCTCAGTGGGAATGACCTTTGAGAGAGCGTCTTTTCTGAACCGTGTAAGGTGATAAGTCTGCGAAAATTTGAATTTTATGACCCATCAACTTTAGATTATCCAGAGACCTGGACCTCCTCATTACCTCTTCCTTAACGGAGAAAAAATGGGGTTTTACAATGATGTCTCTTGGGAGACCATCCGAGCGTGTGGGTTGCAGGGCTCTGTGGGCTCTATCCAGCTCCAATCGATGCTCTGCTATGTCCGGTATAAGATCCTTCCGCAAGGTTGTTACTGCCGTTTTCACGTCTTTCCCTGTTTCAGGGAGGCCACGTATTCTGAAATTGTAACGTCTTGAACGGTTTTCGAGATCGTCGATTTTGGCAAAAGCTGTTTTCAGTTGTTCTTGTATTCTGTCAGAATTTTGATTAATGCGTGCCACAGCTTGATCCGATCGTTTTTCAATCACATCTATTCTCTGTCCCAGCTGCTGTAAGTCAGCATGGATGGAGGAAGTAATGTGTTCAGCGTTCTGAGCCAGGCTCCTTGAGAGCAATTGAGAAAAAGCTTCCATCATGGAAGGAAAGTCTGTGGGAATAGTGGCGGCCATGTTCTCTTCAGTCACTGATAACAGCAGGCCTGTGTGTGGGCCTAGCATTGGGGTGGAGGGGAGACCATTTTGCATTCTGCTCAGCAGTGACTCTGTAGATGCTGGAGAAGGAAGAGGGGGAAAATCGGTACCTGGTGATAATGGTGACCTTGCCTCCTGATCAGCGATGGACTCATTTTCTTCCCATAGCTGCAGTTGCCTCGTGGAGCCGCCGCCATCTTGGCGTAACTAACCGGGCTGGCCGCCACGGTCATCTGGCTCGTAAGGCTCCTCCGGGCTTGAGCCACAATCCTTAACAGGTTCCCGGGGGTCTCCCCCGCTCGTAAATCCCGATGTGGGGTTCAGGAAAGTGCTCTGGATGCTCTGGTGGTGAGTACAGGGCCGTGGTGGAGCGGAGCTTCAGTGTTCAGTGACTCGTGGCCATCTTAGAAGCTGCCGCGCATGCGCCTAAATTTATATTTTTTTATACTGCTATATCTTCTCCACTGTTCTTTAGCCTAAAAAGTCCGCCTCCCTGGTAATACTCAGTACTACCTTATTTTGTATCCTCAATGATTTATGGACGTGGCTTATTTTTGGTGCACTTTCCTCTTTTTTTTGTGTCTATATGTAGGTGGCAAACACCGTTTAATCTAATCTATTAGTGCACATTGCTGTTTTTCTGAACTTAGACTTTTCTTACTCTCTCCTTCCCAAAATGATATTATCTTAGTCATTATTTTTTGCAAGTGTTTACTAGAATGGCGGAACTGGCAGGAAGCAATTGGGAGGGTTTTATGCTGGACATCAAACAAACATGTTCCTCTGTAAACAACAATGTTGAAATGGAGATTGTCTATCACAAACTAGTGCAAGTCTTTGAGCGGAAAGCCAGTCTTTTTTGGCACGCTAAGTACTTCGAACAATATATCCGGGAGAATCTTAACCCAAAAGGCCTTATGCCCCGTACACACGGTCGGACTTTGTTCGGACATTCCGACAACAAAATCCTAGGATTTTTTCCGACGGATGTTGGCTCAAACTTGTCTTGCATACACACGGTCACACAAAGTTGTCGGGAAATCCGATCGTTCTAAACGCGGTGACGTAAAACACGTACGTCGGGACTATAAACGGGGCAGTGGCCAATAGCTTTCATCTCTTTATTTATTCTGAGCATGCGTGGCACTTTGTCCGTCGGATTTGTGTACACATGATCGGAATTTCCGACAACGGATTTTGTTGTCGGAAAATTTTATATCCTGCTCTCAAACTTTGTGTGTCGGAAAATCCGATGGAAAATGTCCGATGGAGCCCACACACGGTCGGAATTTCCGACAACATGCTCCGATCGGACATTTTCCATCGGAAAATCTGACCGTGTGTACGGGGCATGAGAGTCCAGGTCTTCCCCAATATTTGGGCCACTGACCATGACTTTAAGGCCCGATGGGAGTAGAACCTCCAGGATTGTTCCAGGAAAATGATGGAATTAATGATAGAGTATTACATGCAAGAACTAAAACTAGTAGACTGTGAGATAAAACAAATCTACGATGAAAATAGCACCATATTAAATAACTCTAATTTTTCAACTTTTGATACCCGCCTAAAGGAACACATTCAAACATTCACAAAAGACCTGTTGGTCAAGAAAGAGGACAAACTCGCACGTGACAAACTAGCCTTTGCAGGCAGGTATGCGTACAACTGGCCACACACTAATGGTCAACGAGGGAACCGTAAGTTCACTAATGTACAAAGAAATAGACAGAAACTTAATGAGAAAGCAAGTGACCCTGATTCCTCTGTTAATTCTTATCTATCACAAGGCTCTAGGACATCTGATCAGGGACGACAGAGAGGCCGTAATTCAAGAAAGAGAACACAAACAGGTGGTGGGCACCAAACAGGTACAGATAAGAAAAGATCACTGGGTGAATTAAATTCCCCCAATACTGATACAAATACTGTAAAGACTGTGGGAAACACAGGGTTAACTATGTTTCCGAATCAAGCACTGGGTGTCTCTTCTGATCTCTCTTCTATCACTATACCTCCAACTTCCAATAGAGAACTGAATACTCGATTACACATTATAGACGGCGCTAAAACCTTGATGGCATCTAGACCAGCAAGTACTGCGACAGCTGGAGCAATCCAGAAAGATACTAAGAAATGACACATAGACCAATTTTTCCCGATTACCACTAAACAGGTAAGCGCTAACTCTGACAATAGACCACTTTCTGACCCTATAACGAATACACCTTTAGTAGTTGAACAGAATTTTCCGACCAAGAAAGATAAATTGGAAGTGATCAATTTATCATCATATCCCCTGAATACTGTTGAATGGGAGCTCCTGCAGCTCGGCCTCAGTTTCTGTCCCAACTCACTACCAAATAAGTTTGACATCATTAAAGACCTGTATTTGTTTGCAAGAAAGCTGACTCTAAAATTCATGAATGATAGTGACAGATGGGGTAAACAAGTGCAAATCGCCCACCAGGAAATCTGGAAAGATTTCTCAGTGGCCGAATTTAGAGCCCTAAAAAATTTAGTTTTACTCCTGGAGAAAAATGAATCTGTCTCAACTACCCAAGATACTCTTAAATCGGATGTAATTTGTGGCCACCGAATACAATCGACTCTATTTCTAGAATACATCAAGTCACTAGGAGAGGCAATAAAGAAAAAATCTACCAACTTTCCGTCTTTACATATTAATTCTAATATATGGACTTTCTTGGTCCAAACCATTAAAGACATTGAATCTATGCCACTAAGGAAGATAGCAAACTCCAATCTAAATGAGGCTCATCAAGCAGCCCTAATTCATTTAAGTAACCATACTGATGTGGTGATCAAGCCATCAGATAAGGGCAGCAATGTGGTTTTGATGGATACATTATCATACAGGAACATGTGTTGGGACATCTTAAAAAACGACTCTGGTACAAACCGATTACTGCTAATATCCTAACCAAATTTCATCAACAGTATGATGATCTATTACAATCCACCCTCGCCAACGGCCTGATCACGCAAGAGATTTTTAAAGGTATTCAAGTGGCTCATCCGAGAGTACCCACTTTTAACTCTCTGCCCAAAATCCATAAACACCCTACAAAACCACCCGGACGCCCAATTGTCTCAAGTATAGGCTCAAAAACGGAAAGAGCAAGCATTTTTGTAGATCAATATCTACGACCCCATGTCACCACTTTACCCTCTTATATAAAAGATACCCCAGATCTGTTAAAAAATCTAGAGGGCCTAACTGTCCCCTATGGATGTCTTTTGGTAACTATTGATGTGGAAACCTTGTACTCATCTACTCCACATGAATTGGGTCTAAACACAGTTGCCAGATTTTTGAATGAAAGAGGACCCACGTTTTCGGACCTCAATGGCTTTGTTTTGTGACTTCTGTCACATATTCTTTCTAAAAACGTCTTTACTTTCGACGGCTCCCACTTCCTCCAGGTACAGGGGGTCACTATGGGCACATGTTGTGCACCCTCCTATGCAAACCTGTACCTGGGGGGGTGGGAGCGGGACCTATTTGCCAATGATAGACACTCAAATCTTTTTGACTATGTGCTGCGGTGGTTCCGCTACATTGATGACATCTTGTTACTATGGGCGGGACCACCAGCAGCACTAGAGGAATGTATGGTCGTTCTAAGTCAGAATGACTACAACCTGAAATTCACCATGCAGTTCAGCCCTTTCTACAATTACATATCTAGACATTACTATCAAAATTAATCAGGAGGGCCAAATAAATACATCACTGTTTCGAAAACCCACACACAATACTACACGCACGGAGTGCGCACCCACGCCCTCTAGTCCAGAGTATTCCGTTTAGTCAGTACATATGTTTAAAACGCAACTGCTCAACGGATGCTGACTTTAAATATGAAGCAGACCTTCTTTATCAGCGTCTCTTAGCGAGAGGATACACCAAAATCACTCTCAAAAAAGCTTTTAAAAAAGCTATAACCAAATCGAGAAACGCCCTGCTGTTTCCGGAACCAAAACAAACGAATTCAGAGGTAGTTAGGTTCATCACAACCTATTCTGACCAACATCAAACCATACTTTCAACTATCCAAAAACATTGGCACATTCTAACTACTGATCCTACCATCAGTAAGTATATAGGATCCCGCCCCGAGATTACTTTTCGGTGAGCAAGGTCCATAAAAGACCGTCTAGTACGAAGTCACTATTGCAAAGCCACTGATGCAACAGAATCCCCTGTGGGCCTTTTTAAATGTGGCAAATGCGACTTTTGCGATTTGCTACTGACAGGACCTTCGGTTCCTCTCCCAAATGGACACACACTAGTCCTACGGCACCACATCACATGTCAAACTCAAGGAGTTATTTACATCATCTTTTGTCCATGTGGAGCCTTCTATGTGGGCAAAACCATCAGGCCCTTCTGGAGAAGAACTAAAGACCACGTAAACTATGCTACAAGTGGTCTTTTAAACACCACAATGGGTTATCACGTAGCCTTCAAGCATATGTATGACCCCGTGATGTTTAAATTTGCAGCTCTTGACATTGTCTACGCAGACCCCCGTGGGGGTGATTTTGATAAAAAAGTACTCCAGCGTGAAACGCAATGGATACATAAGTTACGAGCCACGGTCTATCCAGGCATGAATGACATGATCAGTTTCAAACCCTTTCTTTAATACGGTCATCCTATGTTGTACCATGCGATTTGCTTCACTTGCAGCTCTTGTGCATCTCTCCTCAATTGCTTCCCTATTCCCCCCCATCCCCCCTTTTCCCCTTTCTGTTCCTTTAGATAAGGTAACACATGTTAAACAGACTTAGTCCGTATTTGTATCATTTGTAAGATTTGGTAGATGATTTGAATGGAGATATCGACATATATACCGATATAATGTCATGTACGCATAATGAGCATTAATCATAAACTGAATGTGATTTGGAGATTTCACGCATGGTCTACACATTGTTCTAATATATATGTGTATCATTTTGTTCATATACTGTGTTATATGCATCTTTGTTCTGTTTTTATGATGTATCATGCGTTATCCTCCTGTGAGCGATATTGATGGAATATCTGAGGCTGAGTACCTGCTGTTCATCTACTTTCAAGTGCGCAGCTCCTCAGATATGTATGTCTGGGGTAGCATACTGATCACGGTATTTTTAAAGAGATTTTTTACTGTCTAGCACTTGCTGACCTTTGCTAATTATAGCTGAGACAACAATGATTGCACGGAGATTCATGCGTTTTCTAGATAGCGATGGGGTAGCATACTGATCACGGTATATTTTTAAAGAGATTTTTTACTGTCTAGCACCTGCTGACCTTTGCTAATCATAGCTGAGAAAACAATGATTGCGCAGAGTTCTGGAGATTCGTGCGTTTTCTAGATAGCGATGTCACTGCAACAATGGCAATCCGCCTATTTCTATACAGGTCGAAAGTCTAGTAATGGACAGAGGCACTATCCTACAATGCCCACAATGCACTAAGAGCCGGCGTATGTGCGAGGTCTTCTCACTCGGACGCTGTACTCGTTCGGCTCTCTTCACAGATAGGATTTTTTTTTTTTTCGGGATATCTTCCTGCATGTGTGCAGAAAGCTCTGTTGCTGTTGGCCTACAATCCCCATAATTCAATCTGCTATCCTGGAATCACATGATGCTAGTTCTCAGGATCAGCTGTGACTGATCAAGGATATAAATATCTGTCAGCTGCTGCTGGTCCTGTGTGCAGTGTATTGCTGTCTCCCAGGGGCACGCGGGATTATTTGTATCCTGAATGTAAGTACTTAGCTTTATACTATCACTTGGCCCTTGCTGCATCAAACGCCCTATATGCTATCACCATTGCTGCAGTAAAATTTCTACATGAGATTACCGTTTTTATATTTAGCTTAACCTGTCATTATATGCTTATAGATGCAGCGATGGGATTGTATTTTGCCTTCAGCATTGCTGATACTAAATCCAGGATCTAAGTGGTGCATCCGGTGTTGGCCCTCCTCCCTCTAATGGCTGCTCCTTTAATTAGGAATATTTTTTACATGCCCCTGCTGAGATATTTAGCTATAGCTAATATAGTAAGTCTCATTCTCTAACAAACCTATAAAGTTTTCTCTGCCCAAATGCATATTGTCGCTGATTGACGCTGGTTGCATTTGCTTTAATTTCAGCTTTCTTACTGCTGATTGAACTTTGTTAACAGTTTGTTTATGTGTTAGTTGTGTGTGTCTAGTGACATTATATCTCATTTTAGATAGAGACATATTCCCTTCTCTGTCTCATCTGTGAACCTTGGCCGTGTCCTGAGGAAGCCTAACGGTGAAACGCGTAGACATACAAGGGCTCACTGCACAATAACCATAGATGCTATATGTTACAATTGTCATTGTTTTTTAGATATTGTATTTTTCAATAAATTTATATTTTTTATACTGCTATATCTTCTCCACTGTTCCTTAGCCTAAAAAGTCCGCCTCCCTGGTAATACTCAGTACTACCTTATATTGTATCCTCAGTGATTTATGGACGTGGCTTATTTTTGGTGCACTTTCCTCTTTTTTTTGGGTAGTGCGTCCTCCTCACAGTGTTCAGCTAAAGCTACAAGTTAGTGTAGTGCGACCTCTGCACAGTGTTCAGCTAAAGCTACAAGTTAGTGTAGTGCGTCCTCCTCACAGTATTCAGCTAAAACTACAAGTTAGTGTAGTGTGACCTCTGCACAGTGTTCAGCTAAAGCTACAAGTTACTGTAGTGCGTCCTCTGAACAGTGTTCAGCTAAAACTACAAGTTAGTGTAGTGCGAGCTCTGCACAGTGTTCACCTAAAGCTACCTGTAGAAGGTGGGTGGTGTTTTCCTGATCCTATCACTACTGCAGGCAGCTAAATAAGCTACAAGTTAGTTTTTTGCGAGCTCTGCACAGTGATCAGCTAAAACTACAAGTTAGTGTAGTGGGAGCTCTGCACAGTGTTCAGCTAAAGCTATCTGTAGAAGGTTGGTGGTGTTTTCCTGATCCTATCACTACCGCAGGCAGCTAAATAAGCTACAAGTTATTTTTTGTGAGCTCTGCACAGTGTTCACCTAAAGCTACCTGTAGAAGGTTGGTGGTGTTTTCCTGATCCTATCACTACCGCAGGCAGCTAAATAAGCTACAAGTTCGTTTTTTGCAAGCTCTGCACAGTGTTCAGCTAAAGCTACCTGTAGAAGGTTGGTGGTGTTCTCATACTACAGGCAGGCAGTTGATTTTGCTAGCTGCAGTATCAGTACATATATATATATCTATCCCAGCTTAGTGCAGCTACAGGCCATTAGTATGCCTGGAAGGCCAACAAGGAGAGGCAGACAGTCACAAGCCAATAAAAGAGGGCAAGCAGGCTCTGTGTCTATAGGCAACAGTGCTGGTTATGGAGACGGTGCATCCTCATCAGCACGTGGCCGTGGGACACGCTTTGCCTTTTTTTTGGCAGCTGGCCATGTTGAGCCGCAACATGCGGAAGACTTGGTCGAGTGGATGACCAAGCAGTCCTCATCCTCCTCATCCTCTCTCACCCATGCTCAGGGTACTTTGTCTGGCAAAGCAACTGCCAACGTGGCCTCTTCCCTCAGCTCAATGACAACAGTGACTCCTTCCCTAGCCCCACCATGTCCTCCTGAGGAGTCCCTCGAACTGTTTGACCACAGTGTTGGGTACATGCTCTAGGAGGATGCCCAGCATTTAGAAGGCTCTGATGATGATACTGAGCTAGATGAAGGCAGTAACGTGAGCATGGACAGAGGGGGTGCCCAAGAAGGATAGCAATCTGGCAGTCATGCTCCCCCTGCTGCAGCATACTTCCAGGTTTGCTCCAGTGATGAGGAGGGAGGGGATGATGAGGTCACTGACTCAACGTGGGTGCCTGATAGAGAGGAGGAGGAGGCCCATCACCAACGAGGCAGAATGCCCTCCAGGGGCCAGCCTAAGGGCAGCACACTGACTGCATCACACCCCAAAGCTCCGCATGTGCAGGGAGCTGCTGTCTCTGTGCGTTTTTCCAAAAGTTCTTTGGTGTGGGCCTCTTTTGAGATGAGTGCATCAGATCGCACCGCTGCTATTTGCAAAATATGTCTCAAGCGTATCTCGCGTGGCCAAAACATCTCCCACTTGGGCTCCACATGCTTGACCAGACATATGTTGACCTGCGATGCAGTTCGTTGGCAAGCGTATCTAAAAGACTCACACCAAAGAACAAAGAGGACCTCTCCTTGCTCCTCATCAGCTGAGATCTCCAACCCCACTATACCTTCAGTCCTCTCTGAGACCTGCACTGAGAGGAATGAAGGTGTAGAATTAGGTGTGTCACAGCCAAGTACTTGTGGGCAATCTGCTTTCGGTACACCGACGTCAGATTGTACCAGGCAAATTTCCCTGCCCCAGCTGCTGCACCGCAAAAAGAAGTTCACTCCCAGCCATCCACATGCCCAGCGGTTGAATGCTAGCTTGACAAAATTGCTAGCACTTCAACTGCTGCCTTTTCAGTTGGTAGACTCTGCCCTCTTCCGTGAGTTTGTGGAATGTGCGGTTCCTCAGTGGCAGGTACCCAAACGCCACTTTTTCTCACGGAAGGCGATTCCGGCTCTCTACCGGCATGTGGAAGGCAATGTCCATGCCTCGCTGGACAGGGCGGTCAGCGGTAAGGTGCATATTACCGCTGACTCATGGTCCAGCAGGCATGGACAGGGACGTTACCTAAGTTTCACCGCGCATTGGGTGACTCTGCTGGCAGCAGGGAAGGATGCAGGACAAGGTGCAGTAGTGTTGGAGGTTGTTCTGCCACCACGCCTCCAAAATGCCGCTACTAATAATTGTGACACACCTCTCTCCACCCCCTCCTCTTCTTCTTCCTCCATGGCCTCTTCCTGTGGTTTGTCCTCGGAACCAGCGGTGCTCTGTAGCCGTTCAAGGGGCTACGAAAGTATGCAGGCCAAAAGATGACATGCGGTGCTTGAGCTGATGTGCTTGGGGGACAGGAGCCACACTGGGGCAGAGGTTCTGTCAGCTCTGCAGGGGCAGGTTCAGAGGTGGTTGACGCCACGCCAACTTAAGGCAGGAATGGTGGTTTGCGACAATGGCACCAACCTCCTCTCTGCCCTCCGACAGGGACAAATGACCCATGTGCCCTGTTTGGCTCACATCCTTAACTTGGTGGTGCAGCGGTTCTTGGGCAGGTACCCGGGCTTACAGGATGTCCTGAGGCAAGCCAGGAAAGTCTGTGTGCGTGTCATATAATGCCAGTGCTCGGCTGGCAGACCTCCAAATGGAGTTTAACCTGCCCAAGAACCGCCTAATCTGTGACATGCCCACCAGGTGGAACTCAACGTTGGCCATGCTGCAGCGGTTGCACATGCAGCAGAGGGCGATCAATGAGTACCTGTGTGACTATGGCACCAGGACAGGGTCAGGGGAGCTTGGTTTTTTCCCCATGCCAGTGAGCCATGATCAGGGATGCATGCACTGTCCTGTCACCATTTGAGGAGGCCACGAGGATGGTGAGCAGTGACAGTGCATGCATCAGTGACACTGTCCCCCTTGTCCACCTGTTGGAGCACACGCAGCATGAAATAATGGACAGGGCACTTGAGGCAGAACAGAGGCAGGAAGAGGAGGACTTCCTTAGCTCTCAAGGCCCCCTTTATCCAGACAGGATCACACAGGAAGAGGACGAGGGAGAGGAGGAGGAGGAGGAGGAGGACTGTGCCAGTATGGAGCTGGAGCCTGGCACTCAGCATCAGGATCAGTCCCAAGAAACACATGGACTTGTACGTGGCTGGGAGGAGGTGGCTGCGGACCATGTCATCCTTAGTGACCCAGAGGACTCTGGACCGAATGCCTCAGCAAACCTACGCTGCATGGCCACCCTGATCCTGCAAAGCCTGCGTAAGGATCCTCGTATTCGTGGTATCAAGGAGAAGGACCTATACTGGCTGGCAACCCTCCTTGATCTACGTTACAAGGGTAAGGTTGTGGACCTTATCTTGCTGTCGCAGAGGGAGCAGAGGATGAAACATCTTCGGGAGGCCTTGCAGAAAGGTCTGTGCAAAGTGTTCCCAGAGACTGGGAGGTTACAAACTCCTGTTTCTGGACAACGTGTTGCTGAGGCTTTGGTCAGTCAAAAAAGGAGCGGTGGAGAAGGTGGCCGTCTGACCGATGCGTTCAGACAATTTTTTGGTCCGCAGCCCCAAGGTATGATCGGTTCCAGCAACCATCGCCAGCGTCTGTTTTACATGGTGCAGGAATACCTAGGGGCAAGATCTGACTTGGACACCTTTCCCACCGAAAATCCTCTGGGTTACTGGGTCTTGAGGATGGATCACTGGCCAGAGCTTGCACAGTATGCAATTGAGCTACTGGCCTGTCCTGCATCCAGCGTTCTTTCGGAACGCACATTCAGTGCTGCTGGAGGCTTTGTAACCGATCACAGGGTGCGTCTGTCCACCGACTCGGTCGATCGACTGACCTTCATAAAAATGAATCAGTCTTGGATCACCACCAGCTACCAAGCACCTGATGCTGATGTAACCGAATAATTTTTTTTGAAATCTCAGATCCCTTCAAAGACTGCCTATGCTGATGCTGAGTGACTATCCTGAGTAATTATCCTCTTCAATGATCACGCTGATAGCTTGTAAGAACTTTTTTGGTTCTGGACGCCGCCACCAGTGCCTAAGGCCCAATTTTTCAGCCCCTGTTTAACAGGAGCGTGTAATTACAATTTTTGATGCAATACTTTGCAGCAGGGCTCGTTTCTGCGCCCCCAAGAGCGAGTGAGGACTTACAGTGTTGTGGCACCAGCACCACCACCACCAAAGGCCCAATTTTTCTGCCCCTGTCTAACAGGGGCATGTAATTACAATTTTTGATGCAATACTTTGCAGAAGGGCTCATTCCTGCTTTCCAACTAGAGTATCTGTGAAGGGTTGCAGTGTTGTGGCACCAGTGCCTAAGGCCCAATTTTTCAGCCCCTGTTCAACAGGGGCATGTAATTACAATTCTTGATCTAATATTTCACAGCAGTGCCCTGTGAGGGCTCAAATTTCTGCTGAGTATATAGGGCAGGCCCCTACTTTCAAACATCCAACTTACAAACGACTCCTACTTGCAAACAGAAGGAGACAACAGGAAGTGAGATGACATTTACCCCTAGGAAGGGAAATTCTCTCCTGTAAGAGTTAATATGGGAAAAACATTTCTCCTTTCCACTGATGCTTTATCGCCAATCTTTGTTTCACAAAATAACCCAAATTTTCAAAAAAACATTTGTCATTGGAACAAAAAGTGAGGTGAAATCTTATGAAGAGGAGCACAGACAGCAAAACAGATGTCACAGGGGTGATAACCCTTCCCTATGTTTTCCAAAAAGCTTAAAATAGATTTTTTGGCTGGAGCTAAACACGTTAAAAATGTACCAGTTCAAAATTACAAACAGATTCTACTTAACAACAAACCTACAGTCCCTGTCTTGTTTGCACCGCCTGTATACTGCTTTTCAGAGTACAGAGCCTGTATACTGCTGTTTCCTTTTTTAATTTGGGTGCAGGGTTCCCCTTAATATCCATACAAGACCCAAAGGGCCTGGTAATGGACTGGGGGGTACCCATGCCGTTTGTGTCACTGATTTTCATCCATATTGCCAGGACCCAACATTACATTAAAGCCGCAAGCAGTTTTAAATGACTTTTTTTCCTTTAAAAATGACATTTTGTGCAGGGACTGTTCTAAGCACGGGAAACACGTGCCACTTTACAGGTATACTATAAAAACCCCCTAGGTACGATATTTAAAGGAATATTTCACTTTTTTTTTTTACTTTAAGCATCATTAAAATCACTGCTCCCGAAAAAACAACCATTTTTAAACGTTTTCTTTGCATTGATACATGTCCCCTGGGGCAGGACCCGGGTCCCCAAACCCTTTTTAGGACAATACCATACAAGTTAGCCTTTAAAATGAGCACTTTTGATTTCGAACGTTCGAGTCCTATAGACATCAATGGGGTTCTAAAGTTCGTGCAAATTTTCGGTCCATTCGCAGGTTCGGCTCATCCCTAGCTGCAAGAAAAGTTGTAGCAGTCTTAGAGACTTTACTTTTAGAATAAAGGAGAATACATCACCCACTATGTGATACATCTCCCAATCAACGACTCCTCTCTATGTAAATCTACCACATTATACAGACTTTCTTTTGTTTTCCAAGGCTCTGATGAAGAGGGAACCCCTCAAAATGTGTTAGCCTACCATTGAGCCCTTGCATGGGTATAATTAATTCTAAATGAACATTTTGCAACCTAGTTTCCATGAATACGTAGTAACTTCTTTGTACTCATCTACTCCAGGGTGTCAAATTTTGATCCCTGCGTTAGATCACGTGCTTTCCTCCTCTTTTTTCACTCAGCCTTCTTCCTATACAACCTACCATCCGAAATTACTACCATTAAACATCAATACCGCCTGCACGAGCGCAGGAGAAATACTTTTTCGATGGATGCACATCTCTAGGGTTAGGAGCGGACTGCTAAGGTTGTGGACCCTTCAGCTGGTTGCTGTGGATGGAGCACTGGGTTGTTTAGGAAAGCAGCTCCACCTGAACGCTGACACAGACAAAGCATGAAAGCTAGAGCGTAAGATTCCCCAGGGTACAGAGTCTAAGAGCCAGAAGGTATTCATCAGAGTGGTGATGATGGATTTAGCTGCAGCTGACTCCAGGTCGTGGCCCCCGGGGTCTCTCAGCTCATGTTTACGGACTGGCCCTTGTGGACAGAGTGGAAGCAGCAGTTCAGGGTTACACACAGGATGGTCAGAAAAACAAGCCAAGGTCAGGGCAACTAGCAGACAGGGATGGTCAGGAAAGCACGCCAAGGTCGGGGTTACTAGTAGACCAGATGGTCAGAAGGCTCCTGTGCCCTCCGCTGGTTACCAGAGGCGTCGGTAGTGGTGGAGGCGATCGGATTCTGTCCCCGCTGTGGTATGGAGCTGAATGAGGGGAAGATGGCCCTGCTCGGCTCCATACAATTGCAGGGCAGAAGCGACGTCAAAACGTCACTTCTGCCCAAAGCTCTTAAAGGGACATTTTTTTTCAAACCTTTTTTTATTTTTTTATTGTATTTTAGTGTAAATATGAGATCTGAGGTCTTTTTTGACCCCAGATCTCATATTTAAGAGGTCCTGTCATGCTTTTTTTTCTATTACAAGGGATGTTTACATTCCTTGTAATAGGAGTAAAAGTGACAATTATTTTTTTAAAAGAACAGTGTAAAAATAAAAAATAAAAAGTAAAATAAGTAAGAGAAAAAAAATTTAACACTCCCCGTTCTTCCGAGCCCGTGTGCAGGAGCGAACTCATACGTGAGCAGCGCCCGCATATGAAAATGGTGTTCAAACCACACATGTGAGGTATCACCGTGATCGTTAGAGCAAGAGCGATAATTCTAGCACTATATCTCCTCTCTAACTCAAAACATGCAACCTGTATAATTTTTTAAACATCGCCTATGGAGATTTTTAAGGGTAAAAGTTTGTCGCCATTCCACGAGCGGGCGCAATTTTGAAGCGTGACATGTTGGGTTTCAATTTACTCGGTGTAACATTATCTTTCCCAATATAAAAAAATTGGGCTAACTTTACTTTTGTCTTATTTTTTAGTTTAAAAAAGTGTATTTTTTCCAAAAAAATGCGCTTGTAATACCGCTGTGCACATACGGTGTGACAGTATTGCAATGACCGCCATTTATTCTCTAGGGTGTTAGAAAAATATGGGGGTTCAAAGTAATTTTCTAGCAAAAAAAAATGTTTTTACCTTGTAAACACAAAATCTCAAAATGAGGCTCGGGGCTGAAGTGGTTAAACATGCAGGTGTGAGAGCGCGGTCCCTAAGCTGATACACAGACCAGAGAGGTAAGCAAACAGACCGGGCATGAAACATTACTGCAGATTCATGACACTGTCCTGGTATTATGGTATTGGTATTATAGAAAGTAAGGGAGCCATTTTTTTTAAATGTTTATTCTTTAAAAAAAATAAGATAAAAAAACAGAGGGTTTTTAATACTATTTAACCACTTCAATACCAGGCACTTTCACCCCTTCCCGCCCAGGATAATTTTCAGCTTTCAGCGCTGTCGCATTTTGCATGACAATTGCGCGGTAATGCAACACTGTACGCAAACTAAATTTTTATAATTTTCTTCCCACAAATAGAGCTTTCTTTTGGTGGTATTTGATCACCTCTGGGGTTTTATTTTTTGCTCAACAAACTAAAAAATACCAAAATTTTGGAAAAAAAAAAAGTTTTTCTCAGTTTCTGTCATAAAATTTTGTTTTCCCTACACTGACAGGCACTGATGAGGCGGCACTGATGGGGACTGATGAGGAGGCACTGATATGTAGAATTGATGGGCACTGATAGGCGGCACTGATATACAGCACTGATGGACACTGATGGGCACTGACAGGTTGCACTAATGGGCAGCACTGATGATGAGGTACTGATGTGTTTACTGACAGGTGTTACTGCTGGGCACTGATTGGCACTGTAATGGGCACTGATTGGCACTGTGGTGGGCTCTGATTGGCACTGTGGTGGGCACTGGAAGTCTTTTATTATGGGGACACTGCTGGGCACTTATTGGCATGTTATTGGCACATCTGAGGGAGCTGTGCTGATAATCAATGTGCTGATTATCAGCACAGAGCCCCCCCCCTTTTGACAGAGAGACGCCAATCGGCTCTCCCTGTCAGCGCGAACCGAGGAATGCAGTTTACCGGCACTTCCTGGTTCACGCGATGATCAGCTGTGATTAGTCACAGCTGATCACATGGTAAGAAGCCTCTGACAGAGGCTCCTTATCACGATCGGAGATGCTGTGTGTCAGACTGGCACGCCGCACTCGCGATCGCCATGCTGCGCGCCCCCACGAGCATGTGCCGGCCTTTTATACTGCTGGACATCATATGCAATTGACTGGGGGGGAAGTGGTTAACCACTTAGGCCCCGGAAGAATTTACCCCCTTCCTGACCAGAGCACTTTTTGCGATTCGGCACTGCGACGCTTTAACTGACAATTACGCGGTCGTGCGACGTGGCTCCCAAACAAAATTGACGTCCTTTTTTTCCCACAAATAGAGCTTTCATTTGGTGGTATTTGATCACCTCTGTGGTTTTTATTTTTTGCACTATAAACAAAAAAATAGCGTCAATTTTGAAAAAAACGCATTATTTTTTACTTTTTGCTATAATAAATATCCCCCAAAAAATAATTGAAAAAGCATTTTTTTCCCTCAGTTTAGGCCGGTACGTATTCTTCTACATATTTTTGGTAAAAAAATCGCAATAAGCGATTTATTGATTGGTTTGCGCAAAAGTTATAGCGTTTACAAAATAGGTTATAGTTTTATGGAATTTTTATTAATATTTTTTTTTTTTTACTAGTAATGACGGCGATCAGCGATTTTTATTGTGACTGCGACATTATGGCGGACACAACGGATATTTTTGACACATTTTTGGGACCATTGTCATTTATACAGCAATCAGTGCTATAAAAGTGCACTGATTTCTGTGTAAATGGCAGTGAAGGGGTTAACCACTAGGGGGCGGGGAGGGGTTAAGTCAGTACTAGGGATGTGTTCTAACTGTAGGGGGGATGGGCTAGCTGTGACACATCACTGATCTCTGCTCCCGATGACAGGGAGCAGAGATCAGTGACACTGTCACTAGACAGAACGGGGAGATGCTGTTTACATCGTCATCTCCCCATTCGTCCTCTCCATGAGGCGATCGCGGGTATCCCCGCGGCGATCGAGTCCGCGGACCCGCGACCCGACTCATGGAGCTGCCGGCGGCGTGCACGCAATGGCACGGCGGGGAATTCAAATGGGACTTACAGGTACGCCCATGTGCCCAGCCGTGCCAGCCCTGCCATTTTTATATGTAGGTTGAAACATAGTTGCTAACTGAAACATTAAACAGCTGTGTATAAGGTGAGGTTGTGGAAGACAGTTTCATGTCATAAGTCATACACCATGGCAAGACTTAGCAGTACATAGTACAAGGCATAGTACATCAGCATGGTCTCTACCAGGCAAAAATTTCAAAGCAGGCCCCACTACTGTGTCACTGGATTTGATTGACAGTAGTGGGAGCCAATGGCTCCTGCTGCTATCTATCCAATGAGGACAGAGACAGTGGCTGGAGCCACTGGGCTTGTGCACATAGCTGGAATGGATCGGCTCAGGTAAGAAAAAGGAGGGGCTCTGGGGGCAGCTGCAGCACAAAAGGTTTTTCACCTTAATGCATAGAATGCATTAAGGTGAAAAACCTGGAGACTTTACAACCCCAGTCCTGTGCCATCAGCACAGGACTGGCAGAAACCAGTGGGACCCAGGTACATCCATTTACTATCCAGAGAAGTCTGGCCAGAAGTGGTCATCATGGAGGAATTGTGGCCAAAAACCATACCTATGACATGCAAACAAGGCTAAGCAACTCAAAATATGCACAAAAACATTCGAACTGCGGTGCAGAAAAATGGCAGCAGGTGCTCTGGACTGATGAGTCAAAATTTGAAATAATTGGTTGTAGCAGGGGGCACTTTGTTTGCCAAATGGCTGGAGAATGGTACAATAATGAGTTTCTGCAGGCAACATTGAAGCATGGTGGAGGTTCCTTGGAAGTTTGGGGCTGCATTTCTACAAATGGAGTTGGAGATTTGGTCAGGTTCTATGGTGTTCTCAATGCTGAAAAATACAGGCAGATACTTATCCATTATGTGATTGGCCCCAAATGTATTCTACAGCAGGACAATGACCCCAAACATACAGCCAATTTCATTAAGAACTATGTTCAGTGAAAAGAAGAACAAGGATTCATAAAAGTGATTGTTTGGCCCCTACAGAATCTCAACATCATTAAGTCTGTCTGGGATTACAGTGCCTTGAAAAAGTATTCATACCCCTTAAATTTTCCACATTTTATCATGTTGCAACCAAAAACGTAAATGTATTCTATTGGGTTTTTTTTTGTGATAGACCAACACAAAGTGGCACATAATTGTGAAGTGGAAGGAAAATGATAGTTTTCTGATGTGATGGACTTTAGCGGTACCAGAGAAGGACATTGAAACAAAATAGTACTAAATAGATTTATTACAAATGATTTAAAAATATTTTTTCAAATAAGATCAATTCAATTATATGATTCCGATAAATATGACCTCTCAGTCATTATTATATATGAGTTATAATAATAAGGAGTTATATAATATGAGTTAGTACAGTGTCTCTTGACACTGTACTAAAAGAGATCTACAAATTTAATAATGACCGAGAGGTCATATTTATCGGAATCATATAATTGAATTGATTTTATTTGAAAAATTATTTTTAAATCATTTGTAATAAATTTATTTAGTACTATTTTGTTTTGATATCCTCTGGTACTGCTAAAGTCCGTCACATCAGTTTCTATCTTATAAAATATCATAAAGGATGAGGTACCCACATAGCCCACACAACCTAAAAAAAGTAGAAAGACCTTTAATGTTATGCTAAATAAAACAAAATTCATGACAATGAACCTTAGATCTTCTAAACCTTTTTTTTTCATTTGTCTAAACCAGTGGTTCTCAACCTTTCTAGTGTCATGACCCCTTGGTAAAATTCACCATGTTGTGGGGACCCCTAACAGTAAAATTATTTTTGTAGCGTTATCGGCACCCAAGGCAAGACAAGTGATTTGCACCCCTAACTCACAGACATTTAGCGCTCCCCGAGTCCCTTCCACTCGGTCAGGTCACCTGGGACCAGGTGACAGATGCGCTCTGTAGGAGTCAGAAGTGCACCGCTAAGGTAGTGGACCCTAGGACTGACTGCTGCGGATTGAACCCTGGAAGGTTCAGGAAGCAGGTCTACAGGATAACTAACATGGATCCCAGTGGGAGCTAGAGCATAGATTCCCCAGGGTGCTGAGTCTAAGAGCCAGCGGGTGTTCCCCAGAGCCTCTAGTGGTGAAGATGGACTACGCTGCAGTCTGGCTCCAGGTTGCGGCCCCCAGGGTCTCACAGCTCACACTCACAGTAGACTATAGGAGAAGAGGAAGGAGGCAGCAGGCTGGAACAACAAGGAAAGTAAGGGACAAGCCAAGGTCGGGGCCAAAGCAGACAAGGACAACAAAGTTCACGCCAAGGTTCAGGGTCACAGGCAAACAGAGATGGTCGGGGACACACCAAAGGTCAGGGTCACGAGCAGACAGGAATAGTTAAGAACAGGCCAAAGTCGGTAACTGGAAACAGACGTAGGAAACACAGCAAGTACACACATAGGCTAATGCACAATGGTTGATAAGCACTGCAGTACACAGGTTAATATAGGGTTCCCTGATAGGGCCTAGGGTGGGGCCATGCTTAGAGGAGAGGTTATAAAACCAGTCAGGTGAGAGGCAGCTGGTCTTTAGAGATGAACACATGGAGACAGGTAAGCTGACAGAGAAAACTCTATTGCATAACCATGACAGTACCCCCCTCTTTTGAGGCCTCCCCCTCCCCCGCCTGGGCACTGGCTTAAAGGGAAACTCCGGATAAAACTTCCTCAACAGACGAGGCGCAAAGAGCTCAGATGCAGTGATCCAAGACCTCTCCTCAGGACCAAACCCCTCCCAATGTACGAGGTACTGAAGAATGCCTCTATGGTGCCTGAAATCGAGAACTTGCCTAACCTCGTACTTAAGATTATCCTCAGAGACCGAAACCGAGGTAGGGAGAGGATGAGAGGACTTATTGAGGGATAAAGGCTTCTTAGGAATGGGTAAAGGCATAAGAAGACCATCAGGAGTCTGAGCAGGGTCCCCCTGACCCTTAAAGATGAGCTGGACATCCAACACAGGATCATCAGACTGGGCAGAAGTCAGTGGTTTTCTGAGACCAGGTTGGTTAGAAAGTGATGTGTCACAGAAGTCAAGCTGGATAGCTTCACTGGGCATAGGCTGAACTGGTGCAGAGGCCGACTGAACAGCATTGCCAGGTGCAGCGACCACCAGAATTGCATCACAGGGCGTAGCGACTGGGGAACTGGTAGACGAGTCAGCCTGGGTGTGCGTCCAAGGGGGTCCAGGAACAGGCAAAGGTAAATGACCATGCGAACTGGAGTGAATGATCGGCTCAAGTTCACAGGTGGGCTCCTCATCCAGAGTGCCACATGACCCAGAGAGTGTTTCAGCCCGACTATTGCAGGAGACATTCCAGAAATCGCTATATGTAGCGGGAAGAGCAGAAGATACTGGGATGGTGGCAACAGGAGGTTTCTCTTTTGGGGTAACCTTGAGTGGGCAGGAAGAGGAACCCCAAGCCAGGATCCGTCCAGCAGTCCAGTCAATGTGTGAAGAATGGAACCGTAACCAAGGAAGACCTAATATGATAGGAGATGAAGCTTTAGGCAAGGCGAGGAAGGATATCCACTCCTGGTGGAGTGTCCCTACCAACATCTTAACAGGAAGGGCCTGGAAGCGGATAGGACCCCCTGGGAGAACAGTGCCATCAATCGCCAAGACCACCAATGGCGTTGAAAGGGGCAAAAGGGTAAGTCTCATGGAAGATGCAGTTTTCCAATCCATGAAATTGCCAGTGGCTCCGGAATCCACATGTGCCGAGACCGAACGAGAGGAAGCACCGACATGAAGGAACACAGAAAGAAGAAGACGAGAAGGTGAAGGGGATACTTCAGGGTCTAATACTCCACCTTCCAGATGTATTAGCCCCGATAGTTTTTCCGGATGAAGAGAACAAGTGTCACGAAAATGACCTTTGGCCCCACAGTAGAGGCACAGGCCCAGAGTTCTGCGCCTAGTGCGTTCTTCAGGAGACAACTTGGTCCAGCCCAGCTGCATAGGTTCCTCAGCGGGCAGGGGGTGCTCCTCTGATCGAAGAGAAGGGACTGGAAGCTCAAGCTGCCTAAGGAACGGGGAGTGCTGGCGTCTTTTCTTCCAGGGCTCTCTCCTGAAAGCAAATATCAATCTGGTTACACAAAATGATGACACCGTCCAGATCAGCAGGAAGAGATCTTCCCGCTAATTCATCCTTCACTCTATCAGAGAGGCCATGTAAAAATGTTTCAACTAGGGCCTCATTATTTCAGCTCAATTCAGCTGTGAGGATACGGAACTGAAGAGCATACTGTCCCACAGAAGCGGACTCTTGACGGAGACGTAAAAGAGTGCTAGCCGCTGAGGAAACACGACTCGGTTCCTCGAAGATTTTCCGAAAAAGTTTCAAGAAATCAGACAGGCTAGAAAAAACTGGATCATTCATTTCCCACAGAGGGGCAGCCCAAACTAGCGCCTTGCCGGACAGGAGGGATATAATATAGCCTACTTTTGCCCGATCGGACAGGAAGTTTTGGGGCTGAAGTTCAAAATGAATTGTGCACTGGCTAAGGAACCCCCTGCAAGCCTTGGCGTCCCCAGAGAAACGGGCCGGAGCTGGCAGTGGTAATGAATGTGTGGCTGCGACTGGTAAGATAGGTGCAGCAGCAGATGCCTGAACCTGTTCAAAACGGGATGTCAAATCCTGAAGGGATCGCATCACTTGGGTCTGATGCGATTCCTGGGTCTCAAGTCTGCGAACTAAGCCCTGCAATGGATCATCTGCGGGTAGCGGCATATCAGCCGGGTCCATGGCTGATCAAACTGTCAGGTCACCTGGGACCAGGTGACAGATGCAATCTGTAGGAGTCAGAAGTGCACCGTTAAGGTAGTGGCCCCTATTGACTGACTGCTGCGGATTGAACCCTGGAAGGTTCAGGAAGCAGGTCTACAGGATAACTAACATGGATCCCAGTGGGAGCTAGAGCATAGATTCCCCAGGGCGTGGAGTCTAAGAGCCAGCGGGTGTTCACCAGAGCCTCTAGTGGTGAGGATGGACTGCGCTGCAGTCTGGCTCCAGGTCGTGGCCCCCTTGGTCTCACAGCTTACGCTCACGGTAGACTACAGGAGAAGAGGAAGGAGCCAGCAGGCTGGAACAACAAGGAAAGTAAGGGACAAGCCAAGGTCGGGGCCAAAGCAGACAAGGACAACAGAGTTCACGCCAAGCTTCAGGGTCACAGGCAAACAGGGATGGTCGAGGACACGCCAAAGGTCAGAGTCACGAGCAGACAGGAATAGTTAAGAACAGGCCACAGTCGGTAACTGGAATCAGACATAGGAAACACACCAAGTACACATGGAGGCTAACACACAATGGTTGATCAGCACTGCTGGCTTGCAGTGCACAGGTTAATATAGGGTTCCCTGATAGGGCCTGGGGTGGGGCCATGCTTAGAGAAGAGGTTATAAAACCAGTCAGGTGAGAGGCAGCTGGTCTTTAGAGATGAACACATGGAGACAGGTAAGCTGACAGAGAAAACTCTATTGCATAACCATGACACACTTGTACAGTACTAAAACCCCTTATGGTACATTTTAGGATATACCATTCTTTCTCTTTGTTCTCCTTTCTTTCCCTTTTCTTTCTATCCCAATTTCTTGTTTTTTTTTTTTTCCCATTTCCCTCTCTCTAGCCGTCGTTCTTGTTCTCTTATTCTTTCTCTCCCTTTTCTTTGTTCCTCCCCCTCTTTTCCTCTCCTTTCCATGTTGTCTCTATTTTTATTCCTTCTCTTACTCCTTGGTGGGGGGAATGGGATGAGTGGCAGTGCTGGCGGGGAGTCGAACGAGTGGCAGTGCTGGCGGGGAGTCGAACGAGTGGCAGTGCTGGCGGGGAGTCGAACGAGTGGCAGTGCTGGCGGGGAGTCGAACGAGTGGCAGTGCTGGCGGGGGGTCGAACGAGTGGCAGTGCTGGCGGGGGGTCGAACGAGTGGCAGTGCTGGCGGGGGGTCGAACGAGTGGCAGTGCTGGCGGGGGGTCGGACGAGTGGCAGTGCTGGCGGGGGGTCGGACGAGTGGCAGTGCTGGCGGGGGGTCGGACGAGTGGCAGTGCTGGCGGGGGGTCGGACGAGTGGCAGTGCTGGCGGGGGGGTCGGACGAGTGGCAGTGCTGGCGGGGGGTCGGACGAGTGGCAGTGCTGGCGGGGGGTCGGACGAGTGGCAGTGCTGGCGGGGGGTCGGACGAGTGGCAGTGCTGGCGGGGGGTCGGACGAGTGGCAGTGCTGGCGGGGGGTCGGACGAGTGGCAGTGCTGGCGGGGGGTCGGACGAGTGGCAGTGCTGGCGGGGGGTCGGACGAGTGGCAGTGCTTGTGGGGGGTCGGACGAGTGGCAGTGCTTGTGGGGGGTCGGACGAGTGGCAGTGCTTGTGGGGGGTCGGACGAGTGGCAGTGCTGGCGGGGGGTTTTGGACGAGTGGCAGTGCTGGCGGGGGGTTTTGGACGAGTGGCAGTGCTGGCGGGGAGTTGGGATGAGTGGCAGTGATGGTGGGGGGGGGAATGGGATCAGTGGCAGTGCTGGGGGGAGTTCTGATCAGCTAACTCAGGTGCTCTTGATCAAGGTCATTTGCTGATCTGAGAACTGTAGTGGGGACTGTTAATGGCAACTATAATCACAGGTAGTGTTACTCACTGTGTCTCCCAGCAGTGACACCTATGCTGAAATCAGGAGATGGGGTCTCCTCCAGCCCCTTCCACTTCACATTCCTCACCAGTCAGCTGACCTTTAGTCTCTGCCCCCAGCCATGCTGTGAACTGAATGGGCGGCTGCAAAGAGGCTGAGTGGGTGGCCGCGGGCTCCAGGAACTGCCCAGCTAGGCGGCCACAGGCTCCAGGGACAGCCCTGCTGGGTGGCCACGAAAAGGCTGGAAGAGCAGTGTGGAGTTCAGGAAAAGCCCAGGATTCGGTGACCCCTGGCAAATCGTCATTTGACCCCCGGGGGGTCCCGACCCCAGGTTGAAAACCACTGGTCTAAACTGTTTCTAAGGTAACAATAACAAATAATTTGGGCACGTTGTTGAGTATGTATGTATCTGTGTTAATACTCCCTGCTAAATCCCTGTGCCCACATGGAATCCACAAATTCTAGGCCAAGGTAGCGCTTGGGACTTTCACTTTTACTCATATTGAGTTTTAGCCCTTCTAACTAATGTGTAGTGTATGAACTATGAAGTGTACTTAAAAGAGCATTTTGTGTGCAGTGCGAGCGTTTGTTACCACATGGAAAGCCATCTTAGTGTGAGTGACATCTTTATGAAGATTTGGGGAACTTATCTTGTCACTTGTATTGTCTGCACAGTAATGAGAACCTGATTATCTAAGGAGCCCAGGTATCTTATCAACAGGGAATGGCAAGCATCAGGAATATATAAGCATACATGATAGCATTTTTCATTGATGTATAGTTTGTGCTTGCATTTTCTCTTCAATTTAAAATATATACTGTAAATTATACAGCTAATAATCAAAACATTAGAGTGTAAAAACTGTAAATCAAATCATGGCAAGAAATTACAATTTCAGGGACCATATAGGGACTTTTTATTCCAAATAATAAATATTATGAAACTATCTAGTGATGCTTTAGAGAACTTTTATTATTTCATTCTTTTCTCACCTACTGTAATACACTGAGAAAACCTCTTCTTGCAAAACTTTCTCTGACAGAATCTGGTCAAAGACTGGTGTGATATCATCAATTGCCTGGCCTGGAAATCCCATTCCTAGAACACCATCAAAACGGGCAAAAATAAATGGAAATGCAGGGAGAGCTGTGGCCTCAGCAAAAACTTGAGTAACAAGAATGCCAGCAACCTGTAACAAAAGGCGACAGGATGATTAGTCCAAGCCATGGAATAACATAACAAGAACAATCCTGAAGCAGAGGAGACAGAGCAGTTACTGCATTTATAACAAAACTTCTATAATACCGTATTTATCGGCGTATAACACGCACTTTTTTCCCCTTAAAATCAGGGGAAAGTTGCAGGTGCGTGTTATACGCCGATCCCCTGCGATCCGAGCTGTCACTTCTTCAAAATCGCGGACCGCGATTTGAAAATGGCGCCGCCGGCGCCGAAGTACACAGAGCCGGTCCTCGGCTCTTTCCGGCGGCTCTCGTTTACTTTCGGTTTCACTCGTAGTCCGGAGCGGAGCTATCCGAGTAGGTTCGGATAGCTCCGCTCGGGACTACGAGTGGAGCCGAAAGTAAACGAGAGCCGCCGGAAAGAGCCGAGGACCGGCTCTGTGTACTTCGGCGCCGGCGGCGCCATTTTCAAATCGCGGTCCGCGATTTTGAAGATGTGACAGCAGGGACAGGGGATCCCAGGCTGCACTGGGGCAAGGCTGCACTGGGGAAGGCTCCACTGGGGAAGGCTCCACTGGGGAAGGCTGCACTGGAGAAGGCTGCACTGACAAGGCTGCACTGGGGAAGGCTGCACTGACAAGGCTGCACTGACATGGCTGCACTGACAAGGCTCCACTGGGTAAAGCTGCACTGGGGAAGGCTGCACTGGGGAAGGCTGCACTGACAAGGCTGCACTGACAAGGCTGCACTGACATGGCTGCACTGACATGGCTGCACTGACATGGCTGCACTGACAAGGCTGCACTGACAAGGCTGCACTGACAAGGCTGCACTGGGGAAGGCTGCACTGGGAAGGCTGCACTGACATGGCTGCACTGACAAGGCTGCAATGAAGGACATTTAAATGTAAGTTTTTTTTTCCCTTCAACTTCCCTCCTAAAAGTTTTTTTTCCTTAAAATTCCCTCCTAAATTGGGGTGCGTGTTATACGCCGGTGCGTGTTATACGCCGATAAATACGGTAATTCTACAAACTCTATTAAAAATAATGGAACTGTATAAGTCATATGACAGCACTATAATATTAGTAAAAAGCTAATCTGCTCGGGTTGTATTCGCTGAAGATTCAGCAAATCTGTTTTGAAGTTCAGTGAACCCAAACTTTGTCGTGAATCCTGCTGAACACAATGAAGGATGAATCCTGCTGTTAAAACCTGGCCTATTTTGGGGCTAGCGGGCAAACAATTGTAAAAAATTGAAATGGAAAGCTGAGCACTGCCATGGGGGACACTTAAAGCAGTTCTTTAGTCATCTATGAAAACTGTAGCTGCTGACTTTTTTAATAAACAGACACTCACCTGTCCCAGGATCTAGCGCTGTCCTCACCTGGCCTGTTTCTTCACCGGTCTTTTGCCCCCAGCACCAGCATAATAACTGTGACCAGCTGTGACTTCTGTGACTTCTTGCAGCTTCACTGGTGGCTGCTCACTGCTCATACAAGCCCCACTGTGCTATATGAATGGTGCCACACATTACAGGTCCCAGAAGGTTGCGGGCAGGGGGGGACTTCCACTCAGACCATTTGGGGGGGGGGGGGGAGTGTAACTTCCACTGTTGAGTAAAGTTCCGATTTAACAAAGCAAAAAAAAAAAAAAGAATACTGTATAGTGGGGAGAGGGTCTTTTAAAATTTAACTTTCTCCCCCCTTCCTGACCAGGCCATTTTTCAGACTTCAGCACACATTTTGAATGACAAATACTCACTATGCAACAATGTACCCAAATTAAATATATATCATTGTTTTGTTCCCTGGCACATCATGGCAGCATGATTTTCTGTCTATAAATAGAGCGGTGGGGTGAGAGGGTTCCACACCCCAGAAGACGACTTTTTTAGTTGAAACATGTCGGGTGGACCCCTCACAACTACCGCTACACGAGTTACATGCCTTTTTGATCTGCAAAAAATGTGAGTTTGTTTTTTATTGCTATTTTTAATAAATCCAAGATCAAACGTTATTACACTATATGAGTGTTTTCATTCCCCACATGTTACACGAATCTTTCACTTGGCTTATGGTGGTACGATTATTGATGAGGAAGTCGTGCTGATCACTTCCCCCCCTTCCCTTCGTTGGTGCGATGATGACATCTGACCTGACAATACATCTAGACCAGTTGGTCATCAAGCCTTTTTGACCTGTTTTGGCATATGCTATTTCAGGCCACTACTTCTGGTAAGCCTCCATATCTTCTGGTGATGGTCCTGGCACCGTTTTCAAACCTCTGTGCACCTCTGGTTTCCTATGGTCCATTCATCTACCAGGCTACCGGGTTTAATTAATCTTCCTGCACGTACAAGAAAACACCTGCATATTACTATTTATACACTGTCATCACAGACTTTTTCCCTTTGTGTTATGGACCTTGTATCCGATTTTGTTTTTTGATGTTTAATTTACTTTAACATATATATGTATTACTCTATTTTTTCACCAATCACTGTCACAAGTGTCCACGTGATATTCTTCCTGTTTACATTGTATGGTTTGATGGTACTTAATGTTTAGTCTTCCATACTGTACACACTCAATAGCGCTACACTGTGAATTTTTTGTTGTTATTTTTTCCCTAAGTCTACGGGTGTGTTGGCTGCTTCCTTAGTTTTTTTAGCGCAGCGCTGTATTATACTTTCTTAACATCATGGCAGCATACAATGGATTGTGGCTCCACCCCCAAACAACCTGATAGAACTTTTTAACTATAAATCATAGACAGATCCGGCTCGCAGCATTCTCCTTTTTGTCCTCACCTGATCAGGACTGGAGTCATGAGGTATTCCTTACCGTTTGTCAACCCGGCCACGTACAGCCTCTCCTGGGTAGAAGTCCTTCCAGTACAGCCTCTAAATTAGCTATTTGGTTGGACCCCGTTCTGGTGGTGCAGGCCTGTCAAAGAAAGCTTTAAACAAGCTTTGGTGTAAGTGGCAGAGTTTTACCCTTTCTTTCCATATGCTTTTCACTTCTTTTCTCTGTTTGTCAGTGCTTGCCTACACCTGTCTGTGTTGTTGTGTCAAGTCTGCCTGGATCAAGCAGCATACAGTCCTGCAAGGACCTCAAGATAGAGGGAGCCCTTTAAAAGCCAGAACAGTCGCCATTTAGGCACAGGCATCCAGACAACATTGATCAAGATCATCATCTCGCCTCTCAATATTATTGCTCTCCGTCTACAAACACCACAGGTTACCAGCCCTAACAGTTGCTGCTGTTGTGCTGGAAAGTCATTGCCTGACAAGCCAGTAGGTCAAGTCCACTTGGAGGAGGCAGCAACTGAGAAAGAAAGGGATGTCAGGAAAGTAGCAATCTTGATTAAAGAATCGGCCAAGGAGTCTATACATGAAGCCTGTACTCCTCAGTCTGTGGCTAGCACAGTCTAGCACTTTCAACCAAACTCCTACTCCCACACCACGAATGCCACTTTAGCACCTCATCACCCCACCAATCTTAACATTGTCAATCTTTCCTCTCACTCCCTCACACCAGATGAAGTTTCAGTCCTCTCTAAAGGCCTCACCTTTGTTCCAACAAACAAGATGGATAAATTTGAAGTGATTAAAGACCTTCACCTATACACACGCAAACTCCTCTTAAAAAGCATGTTTGAAAAGACCAAACCTGACATGGAGGGTTTTCGAAGCCTAAGTGAAAGGCGACCCTTGGAGAATCTCAACTCCTTACTTGAGGAGAGTGAACCCAAGGATCTCATTGACACGATTGACTTAGAATCCCTCCTCAAAGGAGCTACTGCCTCCGGGGAAGCTGTCCCCAAAAAATCCTCCCTCAAAAAAAATCTTCACTATACCCTGCACCCAGCTCTAATCAGGGTGTATCAACTTTCCTAAAATTGACCTGCCAAGAAATCAACAATCTTAAATCCACATCCCCTATTTCGGAAAATCTCACAAAAGATGAAAAAATTGCCCTTAAAAATCTGCTAATCTATCATGAAATCACTATAAAGGCATCAGACAAAGGGGGAAACATAGTCCTGATGGACAATGACAAATATAGTCAGATGTGCATGAAAATTTTAACCAATCGTGATTGGTCCTGCCCAGTTGGTCCCGACGTTGTTCAAGCATTCAACAACAAATTGTATGCTTTTGTGGATGAGGCCTTTCAAAATAAGGTCATTTCCAAACAAACTTTGAATTTCATTCATACTCCTCACCCTAGGTTAGCAACCTTCTACTCGCTCCCAAAGATCCACAAACACACCAGTGACCCTCCAGGGAGACCCATAATCTCTGGCAATGGTGCCATCACGGAAAATCTGTCACGCCTTGTGGATGAGCACATTAGACCCTTTGTTCTCTCCATACTTTCATATGTACGTGACACCATCCACTTGTTACCGATTATTGAGGGCGTACAAGTCTCTGAGGGTTGCATTCTTGCTAGTATCGATGTGGAAGCACTTTACAGTTCGATACCCCACTCTAAGAAACTTGCATGCGTGCAAAAAATTATTTCACAAACAAGTCATCCTGAAAGTTCTTTCAATGACTTTATACTCCTCTCTTTGGACTACATTTTGAGACATAGGGGGTCATTTACTATAGCGCCAAAAACGTATTCTGCAGTACCAAAAAATTACTCTCAAAAACGGCTAGAAAGACTTCAACTCTCAGAAAGTCAGAGCTAATGCAAATGAAAAGCAGCGCTATTGCCGGCAATAATGCCTGTCAGATCGAACCTGCAAAATCCAAAGTTCTCACTGAAGGCTTATATGCAAGTTCTTTGCCATAAAAAGTGTTTGGAGACCTGGGTCCTGCCCCAGGGGACATGTATCAATGCAAAAAAAATGTTTTAAATTGGACGTTTTTTCTGGAGCAGTGATTTTAATAATGCTTAGAGTGAAACAATAAAAGTGTAATATTCCTTTAAATTTAGTACCTGGGGGGTGTCTATAGTATGCCTGTAAAGGTGCGCATGTTTTCTGTGTTTAGAACAGTCTGACAGCAAAATGACATTTCAAAGGAAAAAAAAAAACGGAAAATTGTATCATACTTACCGTAATTTTCCTTTCCTGACGCCAATCCATGGCAGCATACTAGTGATAGGCTCCGCCTTTCTCCCCTCCCTCAGGACCAATGAAATAGCATAAATTAAAGGCCAGTTAGGCCCCGCCCCATTCTTCGTAATTAGCTAGATACCGAAACCAACAAGGGTGGGTCCGTATGCTCAACCATTGGTAATGTGAGTCCTAATGCCACCCTCCTAACTCACTTCCCACCACTGCGCCTCAAATTCAAAAATAAACCTAATCTAAAGCTGCCACTTTAAAGAATCAGAATACTGTACATGGTGCTTCTCTGTGTGCAAAACGAATAACTATGTGACGCAAAACAAACACAGTGGCGCTAGTGCTTATGAATATGTAGAATATCCAAAACTAATCCAAATAACAAGCAAAGCAAATATATATTACATAAATGAGTGCCCACCCAGTGACAAGTGATGAACGTATATAAACATAAATCTTTCAGAAGACTGCTAGAAAACCAAAAACAGTCCTTTTTAAATGTTGACTTTCTTTTTCTTTTCTTTTCTTTTCTTTACTTTTCTTTTCTTCAACTTCCACCACACCCAAGTGTTTGGTGATCCCACTCCCTATGGTAATCCACTCACCGACTCCTAATGCCCACACTCTCGTGTTAGGGCTTAAAAGCTTGTTGACCACATCACACGGGTCACATTGGCAGATCACAATGTCAGAATCGTGTGCAGGGATCATTCCATATGTGAAATACAAAGAATACTCCAATAGTGCAAAAACGTTTACAAATTTTTTTAAAAGCACTCAAAATCTTCAGTATAAAACTCACATGTTACAAGTATCAAATACGCAGATAAACACTTCCACAGCAAATCGATCTTCACAGCACAGCAACAAACGCATATAGATCAGCCACTTAATGAGTTGTGGTTACGGCGGACCCGAGGTGTGCAGGCGTCAGACTATCTCTCTCACCTACTCCCCAGCGCCTCCCCGCTCTATCGATGTGTCACTTCCTCATATGATGCGGCTGCGTCACTCGTCATTGGTGGGGTACGTCATACAGGTGTAAAGAGGAGGTAAGGGTCGGAATAGTGAGCACGGGTGGTGGTGGGTCTTCGGGTCACTGGGATGATCCCGAAAACTCAGGACGATATATTTGCACATCCCCCATAATGTTAGTGAGATTAGAGACCCTCCTCTTGATATGTTGATTTTTACCAGGTTGTTTAGAACAATATATACCGTATATACTCGAGTATAAGTCGTTCCGAGTATAAGTCGAGGCCCTAATTTACCACAAAAAAATGGGAAAAACTTATTGACCCGAGTATAAGTCGAGGGTGAAAAATGCACAGCTACTGTAAGTGGAAAAGAGGGTCAACAATGCCTATTTGCAGCATCACTGTGCCCATTTGCAGCCATAGGTCCCCTGAACTTCAAACTTAGTAGTTAAGGGTTCCTAGATGCCCCCTAGCTGCAGCCACAATTTGGGGTCTCTGAACCCAAAGGGTCCTGAAATGACATTGCTGCAGATGGACACAGTTGACCGAATTTGGGGCCCCGTATCTCAGGGCCACTTAGTGCTAAGAACCTCAAATTTGGTGTGCAAACCCAGTGGAACTGGCACCATATAATTTTCAAAGCTGGGGTTTCTAGCACCAAGTGGCCCCGAGATACAGGGCCCCAAAAATCAGTTCAGAAAATGTCAAGCACTTTTTTGCAGCAGAGAATGACATTTTCCAAACCGGTTTTGGGGCCCTGTATCTCAGGGCCACTTGGTGCTAGGAACTTCAGCTTTGGATATGTTGTGGTACCAGTTCCACTGGGTTTGCACACCAAATTTGGGGTTCCTAGCACCATGTGGTCCTGAGATACGGGGCCCCAAAGTCGGTTCGGAAAATGAAATTTTTTGCTGCAGAAAAGTGCTTGACTCGAGTATAAGTCGAGGGGGGCACTTTCAGCACATAAGAATGTGCTGAAAAATTCGACTTATACTCGAGTATATACGGTATATATTTTTTGATTATATGATGAGAAAGATATTAGGAGAACCCGCCCATTCGCCCATTCAGTTATTGTTTCACTCTACATTTAATAACCAGTACTTTATTGTGTTATTGATAGTGCTCAATGGAAAAAATTATTTTATATATTATTTTTATACTATTCTTTATTTAATATTTTTTAAAATGCTGTTTTTTAATATTTTCATCATTATAGCATTATATGTTATCTTATGTTTTACAGAGTAGGGGAACTAATGACCCTTATTAGCACTGTAACGATTAGAGTGTGAGTATCTATATCGTCTATGGATGTTCATCATTTAATGCAGAGTATTTGCAGTGACGATTGCGGAGTTACACTAACACTGCTACATTGGCAAGGGATGTCATATCTTGTGCCCATAATACAAGCTGCTCCAGAGGGGCGGGATGTTGTGCATTATGTACAACTAATGCCGGTTTGTAACAATGGAGATTTTGTGAGTGTGGAGACACGAGATGTGCGCAGGAGCGTCGGTGCTTCGCTAGTCAGGTGATAGGAGGAGGAGATAAAAGGAACGAGCGTCACACCATACAGCCAATCCCATGATTAAGTCGGTGTATGACGAAACATGTCGGGGCATGGCTGTATGACGTACCCCACCAATGACGAGTGACGCTGCCGCATCGTATGGGGAAGTGACACATCGATAGAGTGGGGAGGCACCTGGAAGTAGGTGAGAGAGATAGTTTGACGCCTGCACACCTCGGGTCCGCCGTGACCACAACTCATTAAGTGGCTGATCTATATGCGTTTGTTGCTGTGCTGTGAAGATCGATTTGCTGTGGAAGTGTTTATCTGCGTATTTGATACTTGTAACATGTGAGTTTTATACTGAAGATTTTGAGTGCTTTTAAATAAATTTGTAATCGTTTTTGCACTATTGGAGTATTCTTTGTATTTCACATATGGAACGATCCCTGCACACGATTCTGACATTGTGATCTGCCAATGTGACCCGTGTGATGTGGTCAACAAGCTTTTAAGCCCTAACACGAGAGTGTGGGCATTAGGAGTCGGTGAGTGGATTACCATAGGGAGTGGGATCACCAAACACTTGGGTGTGGTGGAAGTTGAAGAAAAGAGTCAACATTTAAAGGACTGTTTTTGGTTTTCTAGCAGTCTTCTGAAAGATTTATGTTTATATACGTTCATCACTTGTCACTGGGTGGGCACTCATTTATGTAATATATATTTGCTTTGCTTGTTATTTGGATTAGTTTTGGATATTCTACATATTCATAAGCACTAGCGCCATTGTGTTTGTTTTGTGTCACATAGTTATTTGTTTTGCACACAGAGAAGTGCCATGTACAGTGGGTCCATATGCTGCCATGGATTGGCGTCAGGAAAGGAAAATTACAGTAAGTATGATACCATTTTCCGTTTTCCTGACGCCACCATGGCAGAATACTAGTGATGCATATCCTAGCTGACAGGGTGGGTTCTACTTATATATATAAAATAATTATTTTGGTTTATTATATATATATATATATATATATATATATATATATATATATATATATATATATATATTTTCAAATGGGACAGAAGACTGAGCAGTCATTCCTCCAAAGCCCACTGATGACAAGGCACCCAGATCTATTCTGTAAAGGTTGAAAAGGTATGCTGGTAAAAGCATGCCACTTTCCTGTAGAATTAATCCACAGATGCTTTCAACTGGGCCGCCTATGAGGCCTCAACCCCTCTGGAAGAGGATGCATCCTGCCACTGAAGGAGGCTCACGACCCATTTCCCATCTGCACAACCAATCTTGCTAAAGTCCAGGAGGCAACCTCTCTTGCCTGATGAATTCCATCTGGACCAGTGAAAGACTTCTCATATGAACTGAAAAGAGCAATTGTGGACAGAAACTTCTTTCAAGCTCTGGGAATGACCAATTTGTGTGGTTTTCTTGCTTGAACATCTGGGAAGTTAGGCAATGGACAGATGATTGATAGTTGGAGGGCTGTCGCTACCTCTGATATAAGCTGAATTACAGGATGCAGCTCTACTCCTGTAATGAAAGCAATATGCTTTTCTGAAGCTCTAAGGGCTTGAAACTCGAACCGACTTCTGTTTGACGATTTGCGTTAAATACTGGTTAGTAAGCGATGTCTTAAACCGAACACTGCCCTGTTGGAGTAAACAGTTGAAATAAACCCCAACAGCATCGAAAGATTTTAATTGTGAAAGATTCTCTCTCGCGGTTGACGAAACCTCCTGTCTGTCCTCAAAATTTTTCAAACTAAAGGGCCTTTGGAAAAATTAAACCTTGTTCTTGCTGACACCTGCAACCTCAAAAGAGTATAGGGTAAGAACCTTACCCTATATGTCCAATCTGACCTACAAGAAGACCAGAACAGCTGCCACCAAAGGTGCAGTAAGAATAATATCTTGCCATGCAAAATAGAAAAAAACACAAGTTTGTTCCAGATCTTGGCATAGAGGCTGTTAGTAGAGTGCCTTTCGCACCCCCCAAAGTAGAGCTCACTCTTGGAGCAACTCTGGAGCAATCTAGGTTCTGTGGCTTCCCCGTCCCGCCATTATGCTTGTATCCCTGGTCTGTGCATGTGTGAAGGGGAATCGACTTCTGTATTCTGAAGTAGATGGCCAGGAAGCACCAAGATTTCTATGGTCAGAATGGAGGGGTGGTCGTGACTACCATGCTCATTCTTGGCAGCTTCCAGAGGAATTTCATTACGAGAGAAGATGGGGAAAAACATATACAGTAGGCTTGATTGCAGTTTCATGGAAAAACTCAGCTTCTGTTCTCTGCTTTGGAGAGCGGAAACCGAGCCAGACCTCTTCTTAAATTGGCATTTGCTGTGAGAAGCAAAGAAGCCTGTCTGTGGTAGGCCACCTGTGGACAAGCCTCCCCCTCATGCTCTGGCAAGCTTGCATGATAGACAGTATGTCCGTGTATTCCAGTCCCATAGGAGCTAACTTGCTTCCGGAATTTGCTGGTGATCTTCCTACCCAGACATTCTGGGTTCTACATCTCTCAATAGCATATTGCCGCGAGATCCTCCCTGGAGCTGAAAATACGCAATCGCTGTCCTGTTGCTCAACCGCAAGATGACTGGTCACCCTTGATTCTGTGTAGCAAGGTCAAAGTGATAAAAAAGGATGCCTGACCTTCCAGCGCTTTCGAGACTACCTTCCTTGGCTAGCAAACTCCACTTGCCTTGACCGACAGACCCTCGCAGTGCAACTTCCAGGCTGTTTTGCCAATATGATTCATCATATTGATCCAGTCAGATGGTTCGTGACATCCTCAAGGTCTTTCCATCACCGCGGACCACTATACATACTGCGTGACACTAACCATAGCTGCGCCGGATCCTGTTTCCTCCATTGTAGTTGAAACTAGCTACAGTGCCCATGTACCCAAGGAATCATTGGTATGAATGACAACATTAGGGCCAGGAGGCTGAGACACCTAGAAGTCATCCAGGAAGTAGAGGCATCTGATCTCAGAATTCTCCTTATAACGGTCACTGTCCTATTCTGATGGAAGCAAAACAGGGGAACCAGTAGAGCCCCCACAGGCACTTTAACTGTTGGAAAGCAAAAGTTGGGCTTTTTTTTTTATGTAGAAAGGAATGACACCCAGGTAGTGGCGAATCTGGAGACCCTGTTCTCCAAGAGGAACTGACACAGCACTGAAACCTCTGTGAATATTCTTAGAGATATTCATAGGCTAAAAGGTAGGCTGATAAAGTGGAGATGTGTCCAACCAATCGCCAAATTTACTTACTTTGGAATAAAAAAGAAAAGAAAAAATTTTTGGGATGTAAGGCTAAGAATCCTGATGATCTAGTGAAAGCCTCCAGCCATCTGCTGCAAGCGAATTCTCTCCAACCCCCGCGACCTACAAACAGAGGTGGGTAGGAAACCTACAATCTCTGCTGTGAAATGGGACCAGGGCAGCTCCCCTCTGAGTCTGAAGTGTCTGTAAGTAATGTAATCGCTGTGGTTGCGGTGGATCTGGCAGCTCCACGGGGGAGAAAAAGGTCCGGAGAAGGAACAGTGAGGAATCCACCGAAGTGACCATGAGTGCCTATCCTCCAAAGATCTGCACAATCCACTGTCCAGTAACCCGTGATGCGTGCCCACTGGGACTTGCCTTAAAAGTCTGGGCATGCACCCGGTAAAAGGGTTTTGTGGGTAGCTGCGGTACACCCAAAGATTTTCATTTATGGACCTTATGAAAGGTTGCCCCTAGAGGAGCGGAACCTAGCGGGAGAAACACATTTCTCCCTTTTATTTATTATTATTTATTTTTAGTGATTTTTTTTTTTTTTTACTTTCCTGCTTTTTGTTATGGGAGAAGAACGAACCCTCCTCCTGTCACTTCCGACATGGCTGTCTCTGGTTTCATATCAAACAGCGATCTTGCACTATAAAGTGACTATTCCAATTTTGTTTCTAGGAAGCCAAACACAGCCCCGGGTCTCAACCATAGGGTACCCCTAGCCGTAACTGAGTATAGCATTGCCTTGGCCAGGCACCAGGTTGAGACTATTGCTGCTTCCGCAGTGAAATTTGCTGATACATCTTGGCCGGGTCCCAAGATATCAGCTCTAAGGATTTACTCTCCAACCATATCCTGGGAGCAGAAACCCAAAGTACCCATCACCAAGGTAAGGGCATCTGTTGAGTGGCAGGCCCTTCTCAGCCGCCACCCTATTGGACAACAGCCGATCCCACTGTAGGCATGTATTTCAGCAATGATATATCCGCCTTGAATTAAACCAGTTTCCTAATGGAAAAGTGATTGCTCATTGAAAGGATAAAACTGACTTTGTCTTTTATCCCATGTAATGGTCTGCATGACTGCCTGGATACACAGTTCTCCAAAGAAAAACTGACACCAAGTAGCTCCAGATCTTCCTCTGGTGCAATGGAGCTAAAATCATTTGCAGGCTGCGCCCCCTCCTCAGGAGTACTGAGAGGATGAGTGATCCATGAGGCAGGTTGTTCTGCTAGTGGCTAGACCCGCAACAAGGGGGCTGGCTAGCTAGAGTAATTACAGTGAGTTTAAAACAGAAGTTTTGTGCCACCTTATAAGTAATAAGGACATTCGGTATTACCTGTCAGATGCAAACTTCAACCAGACCGACTTCACTCACCAGCCTCCTGGGCATAGGCACTGTGCCACAGGTCCTGCAGGACTCTTGTTGGGGTGCTGGGTCTGGGAAAGAAGAGCTAAGATACTCTCCTGAGTGGGAGCGGCATCCGAGCTATGCTTCTCTGAAGAACGTCCACCTTTCTATAGCCTCTGGCTCTGGCCTTTGAGAGTGTGGGCACACGGAGCTGAAGCAGATCAAAGCAATGCGCATGAGAGGGCACTCTTTTCCTGAAAACTTACTGACACGGTGGTCCCCACCTAAGTGTTGAGGGTCTTTTGTATGGGTGGCGACTGATACTCGAACCGTGGAGAAATGAGACGACCAGCTGAGAGACGGACAGCCGCAGAAAGACAGAGAAGAGGAAAAATAGATAAGGCAACAGCGACTTCACTTCCCCCTCTATTAATGTATATCTAAATATATACATACACATATATACATCTACACACTCTCTCCTTTCCGCTTTTTTTTTTTTTAAAACAATATGCATGCATATATAAATACATGCACATACCGCTCCATATAACACCCCCCCACATACATACATACATACATACATACATACATACCAACCAACATAAGAACACACACATATATACACAAACATATACATGAACGTATATACATACTGCAGAGGGTCAGCCTGGGGCAGGGTTAAGAAGGGGTAATCGAAGAGGGCAGGTACTTCCCCTTTAGACCTGCTATTGTCAGCTGGGCTGAAAGTGTCAGAGAAGAGCTGTTTGAGTAGGAGAGAGAGAGACAGCAGCATGCTGTGTGAAAATGTCCATTGCTGGAAGGTGTGCTGGGTGAGCTTAACCACATAAAGACTGTAGCTCTGATTGGAGCCATGAACTATTACCTATAAGCCTGTGTGCTGCTGAACTGTAAGCTGTACCTGTGTGCACAACCATGTGACAAGATAAGTCTGTCTTACCTTATGTTTATTTTGCCATTTTGCTGAATAAAGCCACTTTTGTTTTAATGGGCTGTCTCTGAGCCAGCTGTCCACCCCTCTGATCCCCTACAATACACATATATACATATCTATATCTATATATACACACACATACCCACCTACCCCAAACCTATTTATACACAACCTACAAACATAAGCTATACGGACAGAAAAGGACAGAGAACCTGTCTAGGGGGAGTAATGTACTCAGACCAGTGCCACTGCAGGAGGAAAAGAACAGGAGGTGCAGAAAATGACAGAGGCAAAGGTAAGAAGGATGCAAAGCTGGCCTCCCCAAACTCAAACCCAACAAGCGTTGCAGACACCAACCTTAAAGGGAGATTTCATTCCTAAATAGGAAAAACTGCTCAGCTTCATCGAGACCCACAGAAGGAGCTCCCAAGCTAATCTGGCGCTTTTAGCAGCCTGATACTTTGACTTCGTACTGGGAGAGGCTTAACCCAGCCGGCAGCTGCCTGGAGGCAGAGAGGGGAACATAGTACTGCTTACTCTTCACTGGTGCGTGGAGATATGAGGACAAAAAAAAAATGGGGCGGGGCCTAACTGGTCTTTAATTTATGCTATTTCATTGGTCCTGAGGGAGGAGAGAAAGGCGGAGCCTATCACTAGTATGCTGCCATGGTGGTGTCAGGAAAGTCATTTAAAACTACTATTAATAAATTGCCGGTCCGACAATACACATAAAAGTTCATTGATAAAAACGGCATGGAAATTCCCCACAGGGGAACCCCGAACCAAAATTTTTTTTTAAATGGCGTGGGGCGGGGTCCCCTCTAAATTCCATACCAGGCCCTTCAGGTCTGGTATGGATATTAAGGGGAACCCCGGCCAAAATTTAAGAAAAAAAATGGCATGGGGTCCCCCTCAAACTCTATACCAGACCCTTCAGGTCTGGTATGAATTTTAAGGGAAACCCCGCGCCAAAATTTAAAAAAAAAAGGCATGGGGTCCCCCCAAAAATCCATACCAGACCCTTATCCGAGCATGCAACCTGGTAGACCGCAGTAAAAGAGGAGGGGATGAGAGAGCCCCCCCTCCTGAACTGTACCAGGCCACATGCCCTCAACATTGGGAGGGTGCTTTGGGGTCCCCCCCAAAGCACCTTGTCCCCATGTTGATGGGGACAAAGGCCTCATCCCCACAACCCTTGCCCGGTGGTTGTGGGGGTCTGCGGGCGGCTTATCGGAATCTGGAAGCCCCCTTTAACAAGGGGACCCCCAGATCCCGCCCCTCCCCCTGTGTTAAATGGTAAGGGGGTACAAAAATACCCCTACCATTTCACAAAAAAAGTGTCAAAAATGTTAAAAATTACAAGAGACAGTTTTTGACAATTCCTTTATTTAAATGCTTCTTCTTTATTCTATCTTCTATCTTCCTTCGGTTTTTTCCTCCATCTTCTTCTTCCTCCGATCCTCTGCTTCTTGCTCCGGGGTTCTCGTCCGGCATCTTCCTCCGCGGCGTCTTCTTCCCTTCTTCGTGCTCGGGCCGCTCCGCATCCATGGGAGGCTCCCATTGTGTGACGCTTCTCGTCAGATGATATCTTCATCGTCTGAATCCAGTAGTTTGGAAGGTCCATACCTTCCAAACTACTGGACGAATGTCTATCAGCTTTAAATAAAAATGACTTTAATCTAAAGTTTACTATGATTTCTGATCCATCCAAGGTTACGTTCTTGGATGTTGAGATATTTAAAAATTATACAAATATGTTATCTTGCAAATTATACAGGAAAACCACTGCAGGTAACACCATCCTCTACTCGTCCAGTTTCCATCCCAGACCCCTAGGTGAATCTATTCCATATGGACAATATTTACGAATTAAGCACAATTGCTCCAATCACTTAGATTTTAAGCGAGAAGCAAATAATCTAAAGCGACGTCTTTTGGAGAGGGGATGCAGTCACAAATGCCTCAAAAAGGCCTTTAAGCAAGCATAGAACAAAAATAGACATGATTTGCTGACTGTTAAAAAGAAACCCTCGGAGACCCACAGCCGTATCATCACTACATATTCTAGTGACAATACTTCAATCAAACAAATTTGAAGGAAATATTGGCACCTTTTTAACGTCAGACCCTGCGGTGGGACCTTATGTACCCTCAGCTCCCACTATAACATACAGACGTGCTACATCCCTAAATTACTTATTGGTTAAAAGCGAGTTCCAGGGATCAAGGAGAGGAGATCCCTGTAAAACAATGGGAACGTTTCCCTGTGGCTCATGCACATACTGCAGATATATGGACCCCAGGAGAAACATTTGCCTACCTAATGGAATGCGATTTACGCCTAAACACTTTTCAAACTGTCAGACCAGTGCAGTTGTTTATTTACTAACATGCAGCTGCAATTGCTTTTATGTGGGCAAGACTGTACAGAAATTATGACAAAGATTATATCGCCACATCAAAGCCATGCAGACCAGTAACCCTGATGTTCTTTTGGGCAGACATGTCCTATAAATCCACAATGGCATTTGCCCCAAGATTAAAGTATTGGTCTTAGATCGAATACAAAGTATAAAACAATATTAGTGCAGCGCAAATGATTGACTATAAATACAGTCCATAAAATCAAAGATAAAAAGATCCCTCGTGGTAAAGGGGAAGTCAGTTCTTCTGTATGAAACACCGATAATTTCCACCCCAGACACATGAATGTGCTTACTGGATAAGGTAAGTCCCATGGGAGCTGGATGGAAGCTGCACGGCCCCTCCTAAATGTCCTCTGTGATCCCAAAAGGCTGCTCTCCAGTGCAGTGGTAAAGAAGATAAAACCTCGGGTGCAGTGACAAAAGCAGCAATCCCAGAGACAGAGAGAAGAACTCTAATGCCCCGTACACACGGTCGGACATTGATCGGACATTCCGACAACAAAATCCTCGGATTTCTTCCTACGGATGTTGGCTCAAACTTGTTTTGCCTACACACGGTCGCACAAAGTTGTCGGAATTTCCGATCGCCAAGAACGCGGTGACGTCAAGCACGTACGACGAGACTAGAAAAGGCCGGTTCAGAACCAAGCGCAGCACCCTTTGGGCTCCTTTTGCTAATCTCGTGTTAGTAAAAGTTTGGTGAGAGACGATTCGCGCTTTTTCAGACTCGTGGCTTTCAGATTGTTTTCTGCCGTTCAGTTTGTGCTTGTGGGTTTGTATCTGCTCTTCAGTGCGTGCAAGCAAGTTCCGCGTGACTTTAGTCACTGTATTCTTGTTCGTTCGTTACTGGTTTTCAGGTCGCTCTTCACAGGCCTTGCTGTTCTTCAGTGCGTTCTGTTACTTCGTTCTGAGCAGCCGACCGTTTTCTAGCCATGTTTCGTATGCGTACTCCTCGTAGAGTTCGTGCTGTGCGGGGGCTTGGTGTTGGGGTCCTGACCTTGACACAAGTCCAGTCCATGAACAGGGTGGGGAGGAGTTCATGGACCAAGAATTGGTTGCTTCAGCGTGACCAGTTCTGTCATATGCCTTTGCTCCGTGAGATCCGTGAGAATAATCCTGATGATTTCAGGAACTTTCTCAGGATGACGGACCCCGTGTTTCACCGTTTGTTGGCTTCGCTGACCCCCTATATCAGCAGGCAGGATACCTGCATGAGGCAAGCCATCACTCCGGAGCAGAGGTTGGTCGCTACCTTGTGGTATTTGGCCACAGGGAGAAGCCTGCAGGACCTCAAGTTCTCGACAGGCATCTCCCCCCAGGCTCTGGGGATCATTATCCCAGAGACCTGTTCTGCCATCATCCAGGTCCTACAGAAGGAGTATATGAAGGTAAGATTTTTATCCTTTAATATCACATTTTATTGTATTGAATGTTTGCTAATATATTGTATTTCTTTCCTCATTCCCTAATTACCATGATTGTAATATGCTGTGAATGTCCCCTTTGTCCTCATGCATGCTGGATTTTTATGTCATTATTATTTTATGTCCTTCATACATATTTGCCCTTCAATAACCTCCCCAGCATGGTGTCCCCTGCCCTATATTCACATCATGTAGTCACTTAACAATGTATTTTATCAGCTCCATAGTAGTGCTTTACCCCAAACACCCCCTAAAATGTTTGGAAATGTTATTTTGGATTTAAATTCAGGCAGAGGGCCAGAGGCTTTTTTTTGTGGTGTCCCCAAATTTTTGGTAACCCTCCCTCCCCCAACTGCTAAGTCAGCTGATCCCAATTCTCTATCCTCAATCATCTATCTGCTGACTTTGCCAAACCCATACACACTATACCCACCTCTATAGTGCTCAGATTTATGGATGAATTCCCCAAAGCATGTAGTGCAAGGGCCTGCCTGAATACTTTCCAATGGTACTGTTTAAAGTTCTTGTATCCTATTATGATCTTGATAGGTAATAGCAGAATGTCCAAATGTGCTCAAATGTGTACAATGTGTATTTATATCTTTGTATTATGACACTTCTTACCTGTCCAGTGGGCTGCCAATAGTGTAACTAAGGAGGGGCTGTTCCAAGTAATACCCTGTATTTAGGCATTCATCTCTCAATGAAGTGAAGAGGGTTACCTGTCCAAGAGTCCCCCCCCCCTATAATGTTAGAAATGGCCCATGAGAGGGGGGGAGGGGGAATATGATAGGTGTACCTTATACTTTGTTGTTGTTAAATTCCCCTTAGTAAATGCTATCTGGTGGTTGCCCCATAATTTGTGTATAATCTGCTTGCCAGGTTTCTGTGAAAAAATAGTAATGTTTTTTTTTTTTCCTCAACAGTTTCCTTCCACGCCACAGGAATGGCAGACTGTGGCCTCCCACTTTGCCCAGCGGTGGGACTTTCCTAACTGCGGAGGGGCAATTGATGGGAAACACGTCCACATCGTCCCACCACCCAACTCGGGGTCGTACTATTATAACTACAAGGGGTTTAATAGTATAGTGATGTTGGCGGTGGTGTCGGCTAATTACGAGTTCTTGTATGTGGACGTGGGGAAGAATGGCCGGATGTCCGATGGTGGAGTCATCGCCCAGACGGAGTTCTACAGGCGTCTCCAGAATGGCAGTTTGGACTTGCCACCTCCAGAGGACAATGTTGAAGGTCTCCCATTTGTGTTCGTTGCTGATGAAGCATTTGCGCTGGGGGACCACCTGATGCGGCCATTCCCAATGAGGACCCTCACCCCGGAACAGAGGGTTTTTAATTACCGGCTGGCCAGAGCCCAAAGAGTGGTGGAGAACACATTTGGAATCCTGGCCAGCCGGTTCCGACTATTTCTGACACCCATCCATATGGCGGAGTATAAACTGAACCATATTATACTGGCGTGCTGTGTTCTCCATAATTTTTTAAGAAAACATTCAGCCAACTATGCTGGCTCAGTTGGGCCTGAGGCCGGAATCCCAAATACTTCCACAATGACGGCACTTGAAAGCGGCCGTCCTGGCTTGCCCTCCCTGAATGCCCGTGATGTCCGGTTACGATACCTGGAGTTCTTTGCGGGTAGGGGGGCTATCAATATGCCAGACAATCTGTGACACCTTTTTCAAATAAAAAACAACCTAAAGCAATTCTTGGTGGACATTTACTGCTTGTGTTTGTTTTAGCTGACCCTGACAGAAATGTGTTGAGTGCAGAAAATGTCGTGATTGTGTAACCTTATAAAAAACATTGTTGGCTGGTACTTCCTAAATGCAAAAACACATTTCACTTCAAGTGCACTTGCAACTGCACTGAACCTGCACTTGCAGTGCCAAGTGTATTTGCCCTTAGGAAATAACCCCCATTTGTGCATAAAACAACAATTACATCACCCCAAAAGTGTTGTAGTGTTGAGACAATAATCCACACATTCTTGAGTAAGCCACTTTTTTATACCTGCACAATCACATGTGCATTTACCAAAGGTTTTTAAAACAAACCAACATGTTTGTTGTATAAAATGTTTGCAGTAGCATTATGAATAATCAAAATATCCATTTCAGATAAAACAGGCCTGTGTAAAAACAACAAGAAAGCCAAAAAACTAGAACTTACAAAGTTCACATTAGGTAAAACCTGAAGGCTATATCAGACATCAGTATTTAGGAACTGGGTTTGATATAGCGTTCATATGGGGGGAACTCACCCCTGGAAAAGCCAAATTTGGAAGATGCACACCAATTTACGAATGTCAACATGTGCTATCTGCCATCAGGGGGGATCAAGGGACGTGTTTTGGGGGAGCAAGCCCTTCCTCAATGCTACTTTATAATTGAGGAAGGGGTTGCCCCCCCAAAACGCGTCCATTGATCTCCCGTGATGGCAGATAGCACATGTTGGCACACTGTGTGTATCCTCCAAATTTGGCTTTTCAAAACATTGTAAAAAATTACAGAAAACCAGTCATTTTGTGGGGTTTAAATTCGCCCCAAAACATCAATGATGTTATTATTTTTTGTAATAACATCACGTATTTGTTGCTGGATGTTTTGCAATTGGAGATTACATCCCATGATCTCCCCAATCAGTATCTGGGCACTTTCTGATGTAAATCGTTCTCTCTCCCTCACATCACGATCACCTAAAAAGAGATAAAGAACAAAAAAAAAAGGTCTCAAAAATCTGCCACCAGCCATCTCTTTTACCTGAGTCTGTGGTCGCAGACACTCACCTGTTGTGGTGCCAATCTCCACCACGTCTTCTTCTTCCTCCTGCTCAGCATCTTGTGTTTGGGGTAGTTCCCCTTCTTCCAGAGGGGGGGGGTCTGTGTTCTCCTGGGATGAGGAGTGTCCGAGTCTTTTCTCCCCTATGTAAAACAAAAATGGTATACTTGGCACACAGATATTTGATGGCAGAACTATAGAAATAGGAAACATTGCTTGGAAGTGGGGTACAATTGTCTATTTTAGCCGAGTTCAAAGATGTATATTTTTTATTTCCCTTTGTCAAGCTGCAATACTTTACCTGTTTGGTACAAGCTTCACACATGTAACCCCCCCTATAGTATACACTGGAGCACCTGTGTGCCCCCCCTAATAAAAATGGTGTTCTTGTGTCCCACACTAGTGCTCCAGTGTCCAGATGTGAAAACAGCTGCTCAGTGTCCTCTCCTTACACACAATCTAGTTTGCATTTCATTCTAGTAACAAACCCATCTACCTAAACAAATATTTGGCATCCAAGTAGGCCCCAAAAAAATGTGGGAAAATGCATATGGCCTAAACAATGGTGTTCTAGAGGCAGAACGAAAAATGTTTGATATGAACGAATAATGGGCCCATGAACATTAAAGTTGACCTTTTTAAAAGTTACAATTAATAAAAGCATATGGAGCAGAACGAACGGAATAAAGCCAGAAAGAATAGAAACACAGCACAACTACTTACTTTTTTGCAGCACTCTCCGGATCTTTCGGTACTGCTCTGGCTCTCTCAACTTCAGGTCCGACCACCGCTTCCTGAGCTGATCTTTAGACCTTCGTACCCCGAAATTCCGCTCGAGACTCCTGACCACTTTCGCCATGATCTTGGCCTTTCGGATGTTCGGGTTGGGGTAAGGCCCATATTTTCCATCATAGTCGGACTTCTTCATGATGTCGACCATCTCCAACATCTCCCCAAATGACATATTTGTGGCCTTAAAACGTCTCCTTCTGGATCGGGACGTGCCTGGATCCGGGCTTTCCTCCTCCTCCTCGTTGCTACAATTAGCACGCACCTGGTGTGACTCCGCCATCATGCTCTTCCCCCACTGCGCCGAACGAAAAGGGGCGGGGAATAGAATAGAAAGAACGTCAGGGGCGGGCGGAGTTACACACATGCGCAGTGTCTATAAAGCGTAACACGCGTGCCTATTACGTACGATCTGTGAGCGGAGGAAGGAGCATTGGACGCGCCGATCGTAAGAACGAAGGTAAGAGACAAACTTGGGCCTATACTGCTTCTAGATTGAGGACTATATTGTAACAAGATTAGGAGAGTTTGGTGTGACATTAGGCTTTGTCTTATGTTGTGTCTTGCAGTGAACATGGATATCTTAATGAGAGATACTGACTTCATGTCACTATTCATTGATATGCTAAGGGAGCTGCCCTGTCTGTGGGAGCTTACCCACCCCCATTTCAAAAACCAAGCAAAGAGGAAGGCAGCACTGGAGCAATTGTGTGAAATTGTGAAGCAGGTGATCCCCACGGCAGACATCACTTATTTAAAGATCTTAATTGGTTGCCTGAGGAGCACATATCTGAGGGAGCGCAAGAAAGTCCTGGATTCACAGAGATCCGGAGCAGCAGATGACATCTATGTCCCCAGGATGTTGTACTACGACAGGCTGCACTTTCTGGCAGGCCAGACTGAACCCAGGCCATCCCTCTCAAGTCTTCCTTCCACGCTTCCTTCCCCCCTGGCTGAGGCTTCTGATGCCCAACCTGGGCCTTCCAGGCCATATGTGGAGGAGCCCAGATTGAGCCAGGTATAGCATTCCTCTAAATATTTCTGCTTGTCCAATCAATGATGTTAACTAGATGTTAGTTGGGAGTACTAATTTATGATTGTGATTGATGATGCAAAAACTAAAACCATGTCCCTTTTTCATACACAGGGAAGTCTCAGCCAGGAGGTGGCTGATCTGCAGGTCCCTCCACCCACCCTGAAAACAGAAAGTGGCAGCAGGAGGAGTAGCCTAGAGGAGGCAGCTATCAGATTTTTTTGGAGGGCTACAGAGGTCCTGGGAGCACCACACACCAGGCAGGAGAACCTTGCGGCATTCATTGCCTATAAAATGCAGAGGATGGAGGAGGGCCAACAAGCCATGTGTCAGGCCCTCATTTCAGAGGCTCTGGAGAAAGGTGTGAGGGGACAACTTACACCTCACACACAGCTTTGGGATGGTCCTCCTCTTCCTCCTCCCTCTCCTCCAGGTCCTCCCAGTCCTCCTCCAGGTCCTCCCAGTCCTCCTCCTCCTCCAGGTCCTCCAGGTCCTCCTCCTCCTCCAGGTCCTACTCCTCCTCCTGCCATATCTCCTACTGCACAGCCACAGCCCGGAAGGAAGCATGAAAGGAAGACCAGAGAGTGAGGACCCTGGATCCAGTCTGGTCGGCCAAAAGATGCAGCCTCTTGTGGTACCACAGCCTGGGGACACTGATGTCATCTGCTGCTATCCGAGTCTCTGTGAATCCCGGACCAGACTGCCCTCCCTTATATATGGACTCCTCAGGCCACCAATTTTGAGGTTTAAGAATTGATGTCTGCCGTGGGGGTCCCAGGCTTCACTAATTTCTGCTGTTGGTCCAGTGTTGCCTTCCTCTTTGTTTGGTTTTGAGCCCTTAATAAAGGATTTTTGTTTTGAATTATACTCTCCTATGTGTTTTACTTCAAAAATGATGGTTTGTTTGTGAGGATTCAGGGACATTTCTAATATACAATGTGAAATGAACAAGGGACACCAACAACAAAAAATCTCCTGGAGATTAAATAATAAAAGATATCAATGGTGTTGGGGTAACTTGCCACACAAAACACACACAAAAATATTCTGGAGTAAAAATAAAAATAACATTGAACAAAGATCAGCCTTGGAAAAAATCCAAACATTAAAGAAAAAAAAAGGCTTAAAAACCAAAAAAAAAAATATAAAAAAAATATAAAACTGTCAGATGTGACAACTAATAACAATATATTGAGGGAATCCCACTAAAAAAACACAAATCAAACTTTGTGAGAAGTGTGTGTGAATATGAGCAGCAAAACGACTTAATTCTTGTCACATTATAAAGAAGAAGAGAGTGCGCTGTATTAAACCATTTTTTACATTGCAGCGTGACGAAAGTGCTTTATCCATTACGAACGCTAAGTTTACCAGAACGAGCTGTCCCGTGTCGGAATTTCTTCTGAGCATGCGTGGCACTTTGTGCGTCGGAACAGGCCACACACGGTCGGAATTGACGCGATCGGATTTTGTTGTCGGAAAATTTTATCTCCTGCTGTCCAACTTTGTGTGTCGGAAAATCCGATGGAAAATGTCCAATGGCGCCCACACACGTTCGGAATTTCCGACAACACGCTCCGATCGGACATTGTCCATCGGAAAATCCGACCGTGTGTACGGGGCATTAGTGTATTCCGTTTGGTAATAGCAGTTTATTTTAGTAAAAAAGTTAACATGCGCTATACAGCGCAAGTGAGGGAATCACCATACAAATTAAAACAGCCTGTTCACGTCCGAGCAGCTGAGAGATGGCTGCGGGTGACGTCAGGAATTAAGCTCCGCCCCCGTAATAATTAAATAATTCCTGACGTCACCCGCAGCCATCTCTCAGCTGTTTGGACGCGTACATGCTGTTTTTTATTTGTATGGTGATTCCCTCACTTGCGCTGTATACAGTAGGTGACCGCGATATTGTGTCAATCTCGCCGCACTTCTCGGCGAGATTTGACACCTACGAGCCCCGTCGCAGGAGCCAGCGCCGAGATGACTCACTCATCGGGAAAGGAAAACTTTGTTCCCCTTACAATCCATGCCAGACCTAAGGGCCTGGTATGCCTCCGAGGGGGGAACCCACGCCGGTTTTTTCATTTAAAATTTGGCGCGGTGTTCCCGCCTCAGGATTCATACCAGACAGCTGTCAGCGCTGCCTGTCACTCATCGCGGAAGGAAAACAAAGTTTTCCTTTCCCGATGAGCGAGCCAGCGCGACATTCACAGTACCCTGTCGCCGAGAACCAGCGCGATGCTATCGCGCTGGAAACACAATCTCGCGGTCAGGTACTGTAGCATGTGTTAACTTTTTTACTGATATAAACTGCTATTACCAAACGGAATACACTTAGAGTTCCTCTCTCTGTCTCTGTGATTGCTGCTTTTGTCACTAAACAGGAGGTTTTATCTTCTTTACCACTGCACTGGAGAGTAGCCTTTTGGGATCACAGAGGACATTCAGAGGGGCCGTGCAGCTTCCATCCAGCTCCCATGGAACTTATGCCTGTATGACCTCCTGTAATAAGAGGTCCACCTTATCCGGTAAGCACATTTATGTGTCTGGGGTGGAAATTATCGGTGTTTCATACAGAAGAACTGACTTCCCCTTTACCACGAGAGATCTTTTTATCTTTGATTTCATGGACTGTATTTATAATCAATCATTTGCACTGCACTAATATTGTTTTATAGTTTGATATATAGGCTTGGTGAATCCCTATAGTGTTCAGCTTGCACCAATTTTGTATTTTTAGTTTGCGCTGATTGTTCCAGTTTTTTTTAGACCGAATACACCCTAGCTCTCGTGGAGGAGACCTTGACAAACTCCTCCTACAACGAGAGCTTAAGTGGATATTCAACCTTAATGCCACGTTGCCCCCTGGCCTCAACAAAGCTTTTAATCTCAAGCCTTTTTTATCTGGCTTCATTATGATAAAGACCTATAAATATAGGTATCCGATTCTCCCTTCCCTCCCCCCCCCTTTTTCTCTCCCGTTCAAATCTTGACAGTATGATATTGTTATATGGGTACATGTATCACTCTCTGTATTTATACTGTGTATGCTTGTAGGCTTGTTTCCTATTATAAGTGTATACCAACATACTCAAATCCTGTACTGCATTGATCATATTGTAATAATTGTCTGCTCTTTTTCTTTGCAGACATAAGCTTATATGATTAAATAACAGCTGTAATTGCTCAGACAATAACTAATGGCCTTGGCTAAAAATGCTGCTGTATTTAACACTTCACATTTTCTACAGGATTCAATTTTGTTGCCCCTGGTAGTCCACCGAGGCTCCCCAGCACGGGGGGGCCCTACAGTGGCGTGTTACTATGTGCCATTCTGGGGCAGCTTCCCTCTCCAGGGTGCTTTTGGAAAATGCTTTTGTGGAGACAGTTGTTCTCCACATCTGCGCACTGGACACTTCCGCAATGCGCGGTGACACTGGATGCCGCATCAGCCGGGGGACTCCCATTGGAGACGGATGTGGGATTGGAAATGCGGCGCAGGTGATCTGGGGAGACGTCAGATTATCCCTGGCATCTGTGTCCACTCTCTCTCTTTCCCCCCCTATTACCTTAGCAATAAAATGTTTTGATTGGCTATTTTTTGATCCCTGGGCGTATATATGCCTGTCAGTGTGAGCAGTCATTGCTACACAGCCAGGAAATGCCAGGGATCTCTGTGAATGTGCATCTACATCAAAACTACAGGTATTGGCAATTATCTACTCCTCTTTTTAGCCTCTGTTATTCTTTGTACCTTTACATTACAATGTGCCTCTATGGGCGGTGACGAGTTGGTGTCTTAGCCCAATAGAGGACTGCTAATACATGTAGCCATATTATTCTCTTTTCTCTTTTTTTTTTTTATACACTTTTTTGTTTTATCTTTTATCAGATATGCGTCTCCACCTGTTAGTAATATCCCTGTGAGCTTTGTTGGACCGCTTTGGTGCAGCTATTGGCCCTGCTCTCATTCATATAGCTGTTATTTTTCCAGCTTGCATTTCAACCATACAAGATTAATTTTCTCACTATCCCAAAATACACAAATATATTTTGGAAATATAGCTCAGTAATACCCAAGGCTTGACGCTCTGTCTACTGACGTGTACTGTTAAATTAAAACACAGATATGTAAGTACAGGATATTTTCATTCTACTTATTACATGTACCATATTGCTGCTATGACCAATCAGTCTTGTATAATCATATGTTATTACATTATTGATGTACTATCCTCCACTTCTCTTTCAATAGAAATGGAACAGCACACCTTTTTTAACCCCTGAAGAAGGAAATATACATGTCTAAAAAAAAAATCCCTCTTTTGCTTTCCGAATGTTACATGTTGGGTACCTTGGCATACACACTTTACTAGTCTGACTTCTTGTCTCGATCTGCGGTGTGTTCCAAGTTCAGCAGCTGTTTCATCTCAAATAATAGGTATTTCATTTTATTGTTTTTAGGTGATTTTTTGTACATCTATATTGTATTGTATATAATCTTTGTATCAATAAAGTCTATATTTTTTTTATACAATTTTGGGTATACCCGCATTGCACTTCTCTCTGTGTCCGCAATATTCTTGGGGCCAAACCTTTTTTCCACAACCACTTTCAACCAGAGCCAGTAGGTGGTGTCCAAATTTCAAAGCTTTTGGACGAAGACATTAATGGGGCCACAGGCTTTGATGTTTGCCCAATAGAGCCTTTTGCAAGGGCAGTTAAAGCGGAGTTCCAGTCATAATTTTTTTTTTTTACATTATTCTGCTGCATTAAATATAAATAACAACCTTTGGAAAAAAAACATTTTTTTTTACTCACCTTTTCAGGTCTGTTGCTAGGGGGTCCCTTGTAATCTGCCCATTCCTCTCCAAGGCGCCTGACATTTCCCTCGGCGCCCGTGTTCGCTAGTGCTCCTGGGAGATGTCTGTCATAATTTCCCAGGAGTCACTGGGCAGCGCCGAGAGCTTCGTTGCCATCACAACGGGGGCGGACACTTCCGATGACACCGCCTATTGTGATGGCAACGTCAGAAGTGTACAGCGCTGAACGAGAACAGGTGGTGCATGCTGGTCGCTCAGCTGCACCACAGCCCAGAAGATAGGGCTTGTGGGCTTCACATGCCCACAAGCACTAGGGAAACTGCCTGGAAAGAGGAATATAAATTAGACCAGCAATAACATTTGCAGCAGTAGGCAGAGCAATATCAACTTGGATGGTTAATATTAAAGAATCCCTTCTGGAGGAAGTGAAGAGAGACAAGGTGGTAACAGCTTTGTAAGAGCTGAAATTGGCAGGAGATTCTTTGACAGAGGCGTCAGTAGATGTCATTTGAAGTTCTTCAAGAGGGATGTTGTCCATGGTCATGGCAAGGAGGGCATTATGGCTGAAGCCATGGTCTGTGGATCAAACTAGTGCAAGATACCAGACGACGGCTCCAATCTATTTGAGAGTAGACTGGATGCAACAATCTCAAGTGTGACCACTGGCAGGTCAGGGTAGATATCATCTGACAAAAATCAGAAAGGTCCAGCATATAGGCAGCATCTCTCTTGTAGATATGAGGAGGGAAAATCCTATGGACCGGGAAAAGATTTAAAAAGGAACTAGAGAAGTACCCAGTCTTAATTGTTGAAGCCTTAAAAACCTAAAACACCTGTCTTGGGAGAACAGCAGAAGTCCCTTTTTAAGGGTGCGCTCATCCAGGGAGTGCCTGTGGGAGCCAGATGAAGCTCTGCACACACACCTGGATGAAAAATATTCAGGGTCAGGGGGCCATAGCAGCTATATTGGTGTGACATTGGTGGAAGTTTAAGGCATGTACACTAGGGGGCAGTCAAGGGGTTAATTGTGTTCCCTAGTGTGTTCTAACTGAAGGAGCGAGGGGACTGTGTAGGGGAGATGACAGATCGCTGTTCATACTCTGTATGAACAGACAACCAGTCTCTTCTCTCTTTACACACACAGATACCCGTTCTCGGTGTGCCAGCAGCGATCGCAGGAGCCCGGCGGTGATCGTGACCGCCGGACACTCGCATCGGCTCTGGGGGAGAGCAGCGGGCGTGCGCATGCCCCTAGTGGCCACAGGACGAAGCGACGTTACATAACGTCGTTTCACCCAGCCGTGCCATTCTGCCACAGTAAATCTGCGGCGGCTGGTCGGCAAGTGGTTACATTTGAAAAAAAAAAAATGCAATTTTTTTTTTAAAATTGAAATTGTAAAAAAAAGAAATAAACAAAAATAAGAAGAACTACTGACGCCACCACACTCAGTGTCTGGGAGCTGTCTGGGGGAGGGGCGCTGATGTTCTCCTAACCAGCAGGAGCCCGGGAGGAAGGAAGGACATCTCCCATGCTGTTATGATAAGGTCAGTACATTTGTTAGGGAGATGTGTAATTATTGTGCTAGGGGACAGACTGCTGCTTCTCCCCATGTAATGTGCTCTCTTGTGCCCACCATGTCATGTACTGTACATTGCAGTGCCCCCCATGTAATGTGCAGTGCCCACCATGTAATGTGCAGTGCCCACCATGTCGTGCTGTGCCTTGCAATGCCCGCTATGTCATGTGCTGTGCCCACTATGTAATGCGCTGTGCCCACTATGTAATGCGCTGTGCCATGCAGTGCCCACCATGTCATGTGCAGTTCCCACCATGTCATCTGCTGTGCCCACCCTGCCATGTGTTGTGCCCACTGTGTAATGTACTGTGCTGTTCAGCAGTGCCCACCATGTCATGTGCAGTTCCTAACATGTAATGTGCAGTTGCATTGCCCACCATAAAATGTGCTATGCCATGCAGTGCCCACCATGTAATGTGTTGTGCCCACCATGTAATGTGCTGTGCCATGCAGTGCCCCCCATGTAATGTGCTGTGTCCAGCATGTCATATGCTGTACATTGCAGTGCCCTCCATGTAATGTGCAGTGCCCACCATGTCATGTGCTGTACGTTGCAGTGCTCACTATGTAATGTGCAGTGCCCACCATGTCATGTGCTGTGCATTGCATTGCCCTTCATGTGATGTGCAGTGCCCCCTATGTTGTGCTCTGCCTTGCAGTGCCCACCATGTAATGTGAAGTGCCCACCATGTAATGTGCAGTGCCCACCATGTCATGTGATGTGCCATGCAGTGCCCACCATGTCATGCACTGTGCTCGCCATGTAATGTGCAGTGCCCACCATGTCATGTGATGTGCCATCCAATGCCCACCATGTCATGGGCTGTGCCATTCAGTGCCCCCCATGTAATGTGCAGTGCCCACCATGTCATGTGCTGTGCCTTGCAATGCCCGCTATGTAATTTGCAGTGTCCACCTTGTCATGTGCTGTGCCATGCAGTGATCCCACCATGTAATGTGCAGTGCCCACCATGTAATGCGCTGTGCCATGCAGTGCCCACCATGTCATGTGCAGTTCCCACCATGTCATGTGCTGTGCTGTGCCCACCCTGCCATGTGTTGTGCCCAGCATGTAGTGTGTTGTGCCCACTGTGTAATGTACTGTGCTGTTCAGCAGTGCCCACCATGTCATGTGCAGTTCATAAACATGTAATGTGCAGTTGCATTGCCCACCATGAAATCTGCTATGTCATGCAGTGCCCACCATGTAATGTGTTGTGCCCACCATGTAATGTGTTGTGCCCACCATGTAATGTTCTGTGCCCACCATGTAATGCACTGTGCCCACCACGTCATGTGCTGTGCCATGCAGTGCCCACAATGTAATGCGCTGTACCCACCATGTAATGTACTGTGCCATGCAGTGCCCACGATGTAATGCGCTGTACCCACCATGTAATGTACTGTGCCATGCAGTGCCCACCATGTAATGTGCAGTGCCCACCATGTCATGTGCTGTGTTGTGCCCACCATGTCATGTGCTGTGTTGTGCCCACCATGTCATGTGCTGTGTTGTGCCCACCATGTCATGTGTTGCACCATGCAGTGCCTACCATCTAATGTACTGTACGCACCATGTAATGTGCTGTACATTGTCCACCATGGCATGTGCCGTGCAGTACCCACAATGGAATGGGCTGTGTGGGGCTCACCATGTCATGTGCTGTGTCCACCATTTAATGGGCTGTGCTCACAATGTAATGTGCTGTGTCGTGCAGTGCCCACCAATGTGCCCAATGGAATGTGGTGTGCAGGGCTCACCATGTCATGTGTAGTGTCCACCATTTAATGTGCTGTGCTCACAATGTAATGTGCTGTGCTGTGTCGTGCAGTACCCACCTTGTCATGTGCTGTGCAGTGCCCACCATGCCATGTGCAGTGCCCACCATATAATATGCTGTGCCCACCATATAATGTGCTGTTCAGTGCCCACTTGTAATGTGCAGTGCCCACCATGTAAGTGCTCAGCTGTGCCCATCATATAAGGTCCTGAGCCCACCGTGTGCATGTGCTGTGTTGTGCCCACCATGCAATGTGCTGTGTTGTGCAGTACCAACCATGTCATGTGCTGTGTCCACCATATAATGAACTGTGCCTACCTTGTAATGTGCTGTGTTGGGCAGTGCCAACCATGTAATGTGCTGTGCCCACCATATAATATGCTGTGCCCACCATATAATGTGCTGTTCAGTGCCCACTTGTAATGTGCAGTGCCCACCATGTAATGTGCTCAGCTGTGCCCGCCATGTCATGTGCTGTGCCCATCATATAAGGTCCTGTGCCCACCATGCAATGTGCTGTGTTGTGCAGTACCAACCATGTCATGTGCTGTGCCCACCATATAATGAACTGTGCCTACCTTGTAATGTGCTGTATTAGGCAGTGCCAACTGTGTAATGTGCTGTGCCCACCATGTAATGTACTGTGCTTTGCTTACCATTAAATGTGCTGTATCCATGTATCCACCATGTAATGTGTTGTGCCAACCATGTAATGTACTGTGCTATTCCCCCCCCCCGTCTAATGTACTATGCTGTGCCTCACAGACTCACCCCCTCACTCCCACCCCCTCTCTCTTTCACCCCCCTCACCCCCCCTCTCTCTCATCCCCTCTCTTTCATCCTGTTCTCTCTCTCACCCCCTTCATCCCTTACCACCCTCTCTCTCTTTCACCCTCTCTCTATTCCCCTTTTTCTCACCCCCTCTCTAGTCCCCTATCTCTCACCCCCTCTCTCTCTCTCTCATTCCCCCTCCCTCTAAACCCCTCTCTTTCAACCCCCCATCTCGCTATCACCCCCCCACCCCTCTCTCTTAACCACTCTCTCACACCCCTCTCTCTCTTTAATTTAAATTTAACAAAAATTGTTTGCGTTTTCACCACCATACACTTTGCACTCCTCTCCCTGCACATACTACCCACTTCCATACATTCCGCACTCCTCTCCTGGACATCCCACCCACCAGTATACACTTCACATCTCTCTCCCTGCACATACCACCCACCTCCATACACTCCACACCCCTCTCCCTGCACATACTACCCACCGCCATATACCCCATTCTCCTCTCCTGCACATACTGCCCGCCGCCGTACACTTCGCATTGTACATTCCCTATTTAACATTACCACACCCCTTTAAGCCACGCCCAATATTTAGCAAATTTTAAACCACACTTCATTTCTTTATTGGTGCCTGGGGCCCACTCTTGTTCTTGCACATGGCCCACTCATTTCATGATACACCCCTGCTCCGATCAATTCTATTATTGATAAATCTGGGAGGTTGGATGCTCTCTGTAGGTTTATCAGACACCTACTTGTCCCAATCCATCCTGCCTTTCAGTTCCACTACCAGTTTCGATGTCTCCCCTTCGGTCTGTCTACCTCCCCCCAGGACATTCACAAAGGTCCTAATGGAGAATGGTAAGTAGGAGCTCTTCTGCTAGAATTGGGATGAGCAACAGAAGATTAGATTTACCACCCAATTCCACAGCCGCCATAGACAGATGGAGCATTTAATTCGCAAACACTGGTCCATACTGCTACAAGATCCTCATCTCAATGAACATTTACCTATTAAACCAAAATTCTCATACAGGAAAGCACCCAACATTAAAGGAAGTAGCACCTAGTAAACTTGGATCTAAATCAGCTCCACTCTCTAACTTAACACTCCTCCCAATTACGGGTATGTACGTAAGCTACTCTGAAAAATCTGTAAATTTGTCCAACATGGACAAAAGAAATGTACTGTAAAAGGTAACATATATAACATCAAAGGGTTTCACAAATGTTCCTCAGAATATGTAGTTTACTGTTTCACTTGCCCTTCCGGCATACACTATGTTCGCCAAACCATCCGCACCCTCCGGAAGTGGTTCAGAGAGCGCCACCACATCATTGAGGACAGCAGGGATAAGCACAGTGTCCCTCGACATTTCGCTGAGTACCATACAAAATCTACGGATAGTCTAAAAGTGTGGGTGATTGATGTCCACTGCAGAAAGGTTCCAGGTTTGCAATAGAGAAACATATTGGATCTATGCCCTGGACAATCTATCTCCAGGAGGGCACAATGAAGGACTAGAAATTCATACTATACTATAATCTAGTATTGTTATCTGCTTAGCCCTTCAGTCAATATGCTATTAACTTTCCCCCCCCCTGTTCTTTTCAGGTCTCTACCCATTTTTAATGATTAGATTTAGACTGGGGACATCATTTTAATATTACATCAATAGTATTTGCACAGTATGTGATCACCAGACACTCCTGGTCCCTACGTATGTCTGAATGAGTGACTAAAGTTTTATTATGCGATTGACTGATAAGTAAGTGTACAGCAACAGTATGTGATCACCCTACACACCTGTCCCCACGTATATTAGAATGATATAAACTTTAATGTAAGTGTACAGTAACAATAAGCATACAGTATGTGATCATCACACACACCTGGTTCCCACATGCTGTATATTAGTATGATATCATATTTAATACATGAGCCTGTCGGTCTTACATGTACTAAAATGTGTGGATTGTGCCTTTTATGTGCACACATACATAGGTAAGTGTATAGCAACAATAAGTGTACAGTATGTGATCACCATGCACACCTGGTCCCCACATGTATTGGATTGATACATCATACATGAACCTGCAGTTCCCATATGTAATAATATGCAATTCTGCCACTATTCATTCCTGCCTCTGCCTCCAAGCCAGCCAATCTGCTCCAGTCTACCTCCAAGCCAGCCAATCTGCTCCAGTCTACCTCCAAGCCAGCCAATCTGCTCCAGTCTACCTCCAAGCCAGTCTACATTCAAGCCAGCCAATCTGCTCCAGGCTACCTCCAAGCCAGCCAATCTGCTCCAGTCTGCCTCCAAGCCAGCCAATCTGCTCCAGTCTGCCTCCAAGCCAGCCAATCTGCTCCAGTCTACCCCAAGCCAGCCAATCGGCTCCAGTCTGCCTCCAAGCCAGTCAATTTGCTCCAGTCTACCTCCAAGCCAGCCAATATGCTCCAGTCTACCTTTGAGTTAGGGCTGCCTCTAATGCCCTGCTGTCTGCTGCCGAGCCTGCCATTGTTGCCTTGCTGTCCACTGCTGAGCCTGCCTTTGATGCTCCTGCTCCTGATGCCTAGTCTGTTGGTCCTGATGCCCAGTCTGGTGGTCCTGCTCCTGATGCCCAGCCAGAGGGTCCAGGTCCTAATGCCCAGCAGAGGGTCCCGTCTGCCTCTGATGATCCAATGATGACCCGCCTGCCTCTGATGATCCAATGCCAGATGTATCAACCATATGGTCCTGTGCTTGATGTTCTGCCTGCCTCTAACCCCATGTCTGTTGGCCATGCCTGCTTCTGATGGTCCTGTGCCCGACAGCCTGCCTCTGATGGTCCAGTGCCCAATGGCCTGCTTGCCTCTGATGGTCTGCTGCCCAATGACAAGTCTACCTTTAATGTTCCACTAATGTTCCACTGTTCTACTAATGTTCTACTATTACCCAACTTCCCCTGCCTCTGATGATCTGGTGCCTGATGGTCTTATGCTCGATGTCCAGCCTGCCTCTGATGATCCTCTGACCAATGACCAGCCTGATCTTAATTAGCCTCTACCCCAGCTGGGTTCTAGAATCTCTGGCCTGAGATTCTGTTTACTGTCCCCTCGTTTGTGTCCCTCTTGCAGTATGTTGCTCCGATGGTGCCAAACAACTAAAAAGAGAGAATATAGTTCTCCCAAAAGCACTGTGTATAAAGAGCCATTCATGCAGGTTTTTTGGTTCCAATCATTGGCTTACAAGCAGTTGTTCCTTTTCCATCTTCCTGCTTTACATGTGCAGCAAACAGGCAATCCCCCAGCCAATGTGCTGATGTCACGCTGACGTGTTTCACTAGCCAATCAACGCTAGTTTCCTCAGAGCTCAGAGATGGTGTGTAAGAGAGAGCAGGTAATCAAAAACGGCTATGGGGCACCATGCATTACATATTGGGTAATAATGAATTACGGCACCGCTGGCCTGATGAGTTTTGGTTTGTGGTAATGTAAGTGTAAACCGGTCAGCTGACTTAACCAAATGTACACGGAATAGTGGACATACTCTCAGACTTGGCGAATTCACTCGGTCTAAGAAAGCCATAATAAGCCAGGAACATGGCGGCCTTCAAGACTACACTTTTGAACTTCCCAAATGGTGCTGTCAGGAAGATCCTGCCAATAACAGGCGCTCCAGGCTCATTGGCGCACATTCGCGGGCGCAATTGCGCATGTGTGTGCGCACACATGCACGCTCCTGTTGATGCCAGGCGGGCTATTTAAACCTGCCTGTCACATACAAACTTCGCTGTCTGCTCTACAGCGTTCTGTGTGCCTTAACCTGATCTGAGACCTAACCTGTGAATACCCGGCTATTCATGACTATCCCAGCTATCTGCCTGCATCTGACCTCCAGCCTGCTTTTGACTACTCTTCTGCCTCTGGTTCTTCTGTTGCCCGCTTGATATCTGACCCGGCCTGCCTGACTACTCTCAGTGTGTTCCAGTTCCAGCTTGCTAACCTGTCCGCTGTTCCTGGTTCCAGTCCAGTATTCTGGTTCCAGCCTGCTAACCTGTCCGCTGTTCCTGGTTCCAGTCCAGTGCTCCAGTTCCAGTCTGCTAACCTGTCAGCTGTTCCCGGTTCCAGTCCAGTACTTCAGTCCCAACTTGCCTCCTGTTCCTTTCTCCTGCAAGGGATTCCTGAAACGTTCTCCGCTGTTGATCCTGCCAGGCACTCGTACCACTCCTCATTCCTGCGCCTCCTGTTACCTTACCAGGAGCCGCGAGTAGGAGCCATAGGGGAGGCCTCCATCTGCAATTCGGGCTCAAGCCACTAGGTACATGACAGGTGCCGAGTTAGAGGCTACCACAAGCTTTTTGAACATGTCGGGGGAAATGGCAACCCTAGAAGGTAGCTTAACCGGTTGGCACTTCTGAATGCCCTCACAGCTTTAACCGGATGAGAGGAGAAAAGCTAGGCCTGCTTGGGTCATTTAGTGACAGATGGTGTTGTACAAAAATATGCCCTAATGGTAGCGTGAGAAAGCTTAAAATTTAGGTGGCAAAAAGTAGCAAAGGTTAGGATGTGCTTAATGGAATGTGGCACTGGTGACGGGAACTGTATCATGAACTGGGTGTAAGTTCTCTAGGCTAGCGTATACATGCGCGCTGCACTGGATGCTAGTAAACCACCAATTAAATGACTGGCAGCCTTCTTAAGGCCTTTGAATCTAGTCTGAGGACTGCAAACTTTGGAGCTGGAGTGGGGACTCAATCCGCCTCTGGTATGTTCCTGAAGAAAGCCCAGTAGACATGTGCATGACGAAAAATTAGTTTCATTTAGATTTGTTATCCTGGTTATTTAGTTGTGTTTTATTTGGTTGATTCGTTGAATTCGTATTCAGGATTCATATGCACAATTCTTATTCGGAATTCACTTTATCTCACTAATCATCTGACTGTCTCATCTGAAAATATCACCTTTGTCCCCCCACAGGTATGCTCTTACTGCTGCAACTCCAGCAGGAATCGCATTACTGAAATCTTTTTCCTATGTCCCTTTTAACACTGGTATGCTCTTTTGCTTAACCATCCATAGACTGTGCACATTGCTATTTTTTTCCTCCCTATGCCTTTCCTTTAAATGATGGCCTCCTTATCTGAGCTATGCACCTATAAGTCTGTTTATGAAGTGAGAATTTTTTTCAGCATAGCCAGCTTTGTTTTATTAACTCCCTGATTAGCAATTGAAGCACCCTACCCCCATTACTAGCAGTATATAACTAAGCATCTCTTGGGAAAGGCACGTTTGCCAAGGGGTGGCACGCTTGCAGATGGGGTTCTTTCTCAAAGTGGTGGTATTTCTATTAAGTGGAAGCACTTCTGACTTTGCACTTCAGCGAAAGCACAAAGCGAAGGAACACAAGAAAAAACCTTGAAAACTACAATACAGGTGACCTTGTTTACACTTTCAGCTCTTCATCCCCCTTCTAAAATGCAATGTCCACCACTCCTTCTGACAGCTGTGTCTTCTATCCTTAAACTAACTCTCCTGCACACCTCTTCTCCACCCCACACCTTATATATATCACCCTCACTTCTATCCTCTCCATATTACTGCACTCACCAACTCCGGCTAATTCTAAATCCACACGCCCAATACGCCAAACCACTGGGGCATGTCCCTTCATAAAAATCACACTCCCACATTACCTCCCTCACGTTTCTGCTTCTCCTATCCTCTGGTGATGTAGCCCCAAACCCTGGGCCTCCTTCATCTAACTGTACTCAACACACCCATTATCATATACTTTCTGGCTGCAGCCGCAATGCACATAATCTAGTTACCATTTCTCTTCTTCCCAAGACCAGACTCCCTTTCTCTTGTGCCCTTTGGAACGCTCGCTCTTTCTGTAACAAACTCACCTCCCTCCACGATCTCCTTATCGCTAACTCATTTAATCTACTTGGCATTACCGAAACCTGGCTTCACGAATCCGACACTGCGTCTTCTGCTGCTCTATCCCAAGGTGGTCTTCTTTGGACTCACTCCCCCAGACCCAGTGGATGCAAAGGAGGGGGTGATTGGAATTCTTTTAGACCCACATAGCACCTTTCAAGTACTCCACCCACCTCCCTCTCTGTCACACTCCTCATTTGAGACCCACTGCATTTGTCTCTTCTTCCCAGTTTCTCTAAGGATAGCTGTGATCTACCGGCCCCCTGGTCCAGTATCATCCTTTCTTGATGACTTCTCTCCCTGGCTTCCCTCTTTTCTCTCTTCAGAAATCCCCACAATCATTCTTGGGGACTTAAACATCCCTACTAATACTAACATTCCTGCAACTTCCAAACTTCTCAGTCTAACCTCCTCCTTTGACCTGAAGCAATGGATACATGCTCCTACTCACTCTGAAGGCAATACCCTTGACCTCGTCTTTTCCCACCTATGCACTCCATGCAACCTCTCCAACTATCCTTACCCTCTCTCTGATCACTACCTTATTAACTTCACTCTCTCCCTCACCTCCTCCTCCTCACCCTCCATACACCCAAGGGTTACCCATAGAAACATTCGCCATCTCAACCCTTCTCTTCTCTACTCTGCGACTGACCACCTCTATGACAAAATTGCACCTCTGTCCTGCACCAACCTAGCCACTTCTGTCTACAACACTTCACTTCTAGCCTCACTGGAAACATTGGCCCCCCTCATTACACGCAGAATCAGGCCCCATCCCCTTCAACCCTGGCAAACAGATTATACTAGAAGTCTGAAAAAACACAGCCATGTTCTTGAGCGCCTGTGGTGTAAGACGAAGTCCAAGAAAGATTTTAGCCAGTATAAATCTGCCCTCCAAAAATACAATTCCAGCCTCCTCACTGCCAAGCAGACCTATTTCATCACTCTCATTAAAAACTTATCATCCCGTCCCCGTCAACTCTTCTCTACCTTCAACTCTCTACTTTGTCCTCCACTGCCTCCACCCACTAACTCACTCACTGCCCAGGAGATCGCTTCAAACAACAGATCGATACAATTCGCGAGGAGATCTCTACTGTTCAGATACCCACCATGCTTTATACCTCATGTCCACAGGTATAATCATTACTTCCTACTTTCAACCCTACCACTCTATAGGTTGCTAAATTACTTGCTAATGTCAATCTTACCACCTGCTCTCTGGATCCTGTTCCCTCGCAAATGCTATCTTCACCCTCTAGCTCTATTCTACACTCTCTAACCTACATCTTCAATCTCTCCCTCTCTTCTGGCATCTTCCCCAACTCTTTAAAACATGCACTTGTCAGCCCCATACTTAAAAAGCCCTCACTGAACCCATCCAATCTTAACAACCTACGCCCCATCTCCTTGCTCCCTTTTTATTCAAACTCCTTGAACGTCTAGTCTATAACCGACTGAGCGTTCACCTTGCTGATAATAGCCTTCTTGATCCCCTTCAGTCTGGATTTCATCCTCAACATTCCACAGAAACTGCTCTCCTAAAACTAACAAACGATCTACAAACGATCTACTAACGGACAAAACTAAGGGACACTATTCTGTACTCCTACTCCTGGAACTCTCTGCTGCCTTTGATACGGTTGACCAACCCCTCCTCCTCAAAAACTCCATGCCTTTGGTCTCCGTGACTGTACTCTTTGCTGGTTCTCTACCTACTTATTTAACCGCACCTTTAGCGATACCTATAATTCTACTTCCTCCTCTTCTCTTCCTTTCTCTGTTGGGGTCCCCCAAGGTTCTGTTCTTGAACCTCTCCTATTTTCAATCTACACCTCCTCCCTGGGTCAGCTGATAGCCTCCCACAGCTTCCAATACCATCTCCACTCAAATCTATTTCTCTACCCCTCAGCCCACTCCTTCAGTCTCCTCACGTATCACTATTTTACTATCAGATATATCAGTCTGGATGTCGCACCACTTCCTCAAACTTACTCTATCCAAAACCGAACTTATTATTTTTCCTCCCCCACATGCCACTTCCCTGATCTCCCTGTCAAAATTGATGGCACAACTATCAGCCCATCCCCACATGCCAAGGTCCTAGGAGTAGTCCTGGACTCTGAGCTCTCCTTTAGGCTGCACGTCCAATCACTGTCCAAATCTTGCTGCCTCAACCTCTGGAACATCTCCAAAATATGCCCCTTTCTAACCAATGACACAACAAAGCTCTTAATTCACTCCCTGGTTATCTCTCACCTCGACTACTGCAACTCCCTCCTCATTGTCCTACCTCTGCATACTCTATCCCCCCTTCAGTCCATCATGAATGCTGCTGCCAGACTCATCCACCTTACTAACCGCTCTGTCTCTGCTACTCCTCTCTGTCAATCTCTCCACTGGCTTCTGCTCACCCAAGGAATTAAATTCAAAATACTAACAACTACCTACAAAGCAATCCACAACTCTGCCCCCAGCTACATCACAGACTTAGTCTGAAAATACCAACCTAATCATTCTATTCGTTCTTCTCAAGACCTCCTACTCTCTAGCTCACTCATCACCTCCTCCCATGCTCATCTCCAGGACTTTTCCAGAGCCTCTCCAAGCCTGTCCGTCTGTCTCCTACTCTATTAGCTTTTAGACGATCCCTGAAAACCTTCCTCTTCAGAGAAGCCTATCCTACCCACACCTAACAACTGTATTTTCATTTTGTCCATCTGATCATCCCCCACAGCTACTACCTTTGTTCCACTTGACCCTCCCTTCTAGATTGTAAGCTCTAACAAGCAGGGCCCATCTGAATCCCTCCTCTATTGAATTGTATTGTAACTGTACTGTCTTCCCCGATGTTGTAAGGTGCTGCGCAAACTATTGGCACTATATAAATCCTGTATAATAATAATAATAATAATAATAATAATAAAATGTATTTTTCAAATTTTCTTCGAATATACTGATTTTTTTCATCAAATTACCTGTCATCAGAGTACCTGCCATCCCATCAGGAGTACCTGTCATCAGAGTACCTGTCATCCCATCAGAGTGCTTGTCTGTGATCCCATCAGGTGTACCTGTCCGTGATCCCATCAGGAGTACCAGTCGGTGATCCCATCAGGAGTACCAGTCGGTGATCCCATCAGGAGTACCAGTCGGTGATCCCATCAGGAGTACCAGTCGGTGATCCCATCAGGAGTACCAGTCGGTGATCCCATCAGGAGTACCAGTCGGTGATCCCATCAAGAGTACCAGTCGGTGATCCCATCAAGAGTACCAGACGGTGATCCCATCAAGAGTACCAGTCGGTGATCCCATCAAGAGTACCAGTCGGTGATCCCATCAAGAGTACCAGTCGGTGATCCCATCAAGAGTACCAGTCGGTGATCCCATCAAGAGTACCAGTCGGTGATCCCATCAAGAGTACCAGTCGGTGATCCCATCAAGAGTACCAGTCGGTGATCCCATCAAGAGTACCAGTCGGTGATCCCATCAAGAGTACCAGTCGGTGATCCCATCAAGAGTACCAGTTGGTGATCCCATCAAGAGTACCAGTCGGTGATCCCATCAAGAGTACCAGTCGGTGATCCCATCAGAAGTACCAATCTGTGAGCCCATTAGAGTACCTGTCTGTGAGTCCAGCAGTACCTGACATGCAGCCCATTAGTACCTGACATGCAGCCCATTAGTACCTGTCGTGCAGCCCATGAGCGTCACCCGTCATACAGCAACTTTGCCAAAAAAAGTTTACACTCCAGAAGAAGCATATCAAATACCAAGCTTGACCCAAGCCCTATTACAGTTCCGATTCCAGTTCTGATTCCAGTTTGGAGCCCATCAAAGGCACTACATCGGCATCTGAATTGTCCTTAAAAAAGATGGTCTGAAGACCAGGCAGCTGCCAGCAATGCCATACACCCCAGAGGCCAATCGACAAATGCCAACGGTGCTAGACCCCAGGAGGGATGGCCCAGGACAAGCACTAGAATTTCCCGCCAGACCCAAAGAATTAGGGCCTAAACCCATCTTCCGGATTTCTTAGCAAACCTGTTGTGGCTACCTTCTAGCACAGGGTCAGCTACAATCCCCCCTTTCACAGCACAGCCAGGTGTGCAGGCCAACACCGAAAACATTTCTGAAACAGATTTTTTAAATTTATTTTTTCCTGTCGAGTGGCTTCATAGTCTTTTTTTTTTAAATTAAATAATTTTTATTATTTTCAGCAGTGAAAAAAAAACATGCAATTAAACAGTAAAATACTTCAATCATGTATCTTCTAACAGTTATTATTCATACCTGCTTTACCTACATTACCGTAAAACCTCTACCCTTCCCGTTGAGGATATCCGTTTTCGGTATACATGTTATTCCTTAGTTACGTTTTTTGTTGGGAACGACTTTTTCCTTATCGCTTCCCATTTTTAAACTATCATTACGTAAGGTCTCTGATGCGACACTCACAGGGGGCATGCCATCCCTTGTAGCCAGGGCTTCCATATCTTAACAAACTTGCCATAGTTACCTCATTTAGTGTAAGTTGCTTTTTCTTTCCACCCTAATAAATTTATGGTCATAACCCATTCTTCCGGAGTCGGGGGCATTGTTGATTGCCAGGATTGTGCAATTCATTTCCTTGCATGATACAGGCATCTCGCAATCGCAATTATGGTACTCACATTCCCTAAGTCTTTTCATCGATGTGACCCAAAACACATACTTTAGGTTCTAGTTCTAATTTAACCCTAAACGTAGTATTAATAATTTTTAAAATCCCTGACCAATATCTGACCAGTTTTGGGCATCTCCACACCATATGTATAAGGTCCCTGTCTCCCGGCATCTAGGGCACTTGTCGTCGGGTCTACGACCGAACGTATACAGTTTCTTGGGGGTATAATAAGCTCTATGTAGCAATAACAGATGATAAGCTTTTTGTGAAGGAGAAACCGACACCAACGGGCTGAATTCTAGAATCCTCTTTCATTGCTCCTCTGTTATTACCCCCACATCCACTCTCCCATCTTTCTTTGTTCCTAAAGGATGCTACCTGTATATTAATTCTGCCAGTTATTTGTGCATATCTCTTGGATATAAGACCTTTGGTGATATCTGCCTTATTTATTTTTTGGAGAAGTGGAATCTTACTCCATACCAGTGGGTGATCCCTGAACTGATTGCCCAGAGCATGTCTGATTTGTAAATAACTATAGAATGTTTTATTTGGTATCCGATACTCTTGTCTCAACTCTGCAAATGATTTTAAGATGTCGCCCTCATACAGTTGAATCAGCCGACTTATTCCATATCTTTCCCATATCTTGTTTTTCTCTATAGTTAATAACTCATATAGATATTTATTATGCCAAATGGGCGAATATTCTGTAACTTCTCTGTACCCCATGACTCTCTTAACTATCTGCCAAACTTTAGTAACTATCTTAAGTGTTGGACTCTCACCTTGCAGTGAGTCTGCCTCTAACGCTTCCACCAATGATTTGTGTGGATTCCCCTGTAGCATAATTTTACCACTGGTATTCTCCCCTCCTGGGGTAGCACAGCCCCCCATTTGCTGTAATTGAGCTGCCAGATAGTAACTATGCGGGTGGGGTCTGCCATTCCCCCTTCATTGGTAGGTCGCTGCAGCATTTGCAAACTGATCCTAGCCCTGGCTTTTCTTCCATATTAACTCCCTAAAAAGGGTCTGTATTTTTTGGAACCATTTCTCCCCGATCCAGACTGGAGAATTATGAAGTAAGTACAACAACTGTGGCATCCATATCATTTTAACCAGGTTGGCTCATCCTCCCATAGACAAAGGGAGTCTATTCCAGATATCACATTTCCTTTTAAATTTCAATAGAAGTGGGACTAAGTTATCACTAATTGGGATCGTTCGACAGCACTATACTGAGATATTTAATTTTTTCTGTTACTTTTAGCTGGGATATTCCCCTTGGGATGGAATTAATAAGTGGATCGACAGGTAGAAGCGATGACTTCTCCCAGTTGATAGCTAAGCCCGAAAACTTACCAAACTCCTCCACTATATGCATCACTTTATCCAATGAGGACACCGTATCCCCCAAAAATAATAAAACGTTGTCTGCATATAATGCTATCCTTTTTTCCCCACATTTCCTATGAAATCCCTGTAATCCAGTTGATGATCTCACCACTCCTGCTAATGGTTCCATCGCCAGGGCGAACAGCAGGGGTGATAAAGAGCACCCCTGTCTCGTCCCTCTCTCGAGCGGAAACTTTTCTGAGTATTCATTGTTGATTTTAATCTGGCACGTGGGTGATTATATAATGTTTTCAACCATCCAATGAATGTAGGGCCGAATCCAAACCTCTCCAGTACCCACCAAAGGTACTCCCATTCAAGGCAGTCAAAAGCCTTGGCTGTGTCCAAGGACAAGATAGCCCTAGAGCCCATATTTTCTGTCGGGACCTGGAGGTTCATATATACCATTCTGATATTTATACTGGTAGACCTGTTGAGAATAAACCCGATTGATCCAAGTGTACAAGTTTTGAGATGCATTTATTCAGCCTAGTTGCCAACACTCTTGCCACAATTTTAACGTCAGTCAATAATGATATTGGTCTATAGGAGGATACTTCAAGTTGGTCCTCCCCTTCTTTCTGTATTACTACGATATTAGCTTCTAACATCGAAGAGGGCAGTCTTCCCCTTTCGGCTGCCCAATTCAATGTTTTTAGAAGCTCTGGGAGTAACACCTCCCCATAATATTTATAGGTCTCCAATGGTAACCCATCTGGACCCGGGGATTTTTGGTTGGACACATCTACTGTTTTTTGCAACTCCTCCAAAGCTATTGGGGACTCCAGCCCGTTCCTTATCATTTTCCGAGAGAGCCGGTAATTCAATGCCCTCCAGGAACCTATCCATATCTCCCCGATCTGAGCCCTGACATGACTTATACAGATCCCTGTAAAATTCCTTAATGACAGCAGGTTCAGACGAGGTTTCGCCGCTTGGGGTCCTAATTGTGGAGATAACTGAAGAAGGAGAATTGGTCTGAGCTAAAAGTGCCAGCATACGGCCTATTTTTTCCCCTTCTCCAAAAAAATGTTGTCTCTGAAAGAGTCTCTTATTTTTGTTTCTTCTAGTAATTGCCACTTTATACTCCTGCTGGCCATATCTCTTGCTTCTCTGGGGTTGGAAATATCACATACTGTCTCTCAGACTCCATCCCCTCCTAATGTGCTCCTCCCATTCCCTTGATTTCTTCTTTATTTTTGCAACCTGTTGAATCAAAAGTCCCCTAAGGAATGCTTTTAGTGTATCCCACACTACCCCCACTGGCGCTGTACCTTTGTTAAGTTCTACGAACTCTTTTACTCTCAAGGTTATTTCTTCTGGGTTCCCCATTAACTCCATCCATATTGGATTTATTGTCCACGTTTTCTGGGTACATCTATCATGTAGATTTACAGTTAGAGTCAACGGTGAATGGTCTGATATCCCTCTTGGCCAGTACTTTATTATCCGCAGTGCTTCGCTATTGCCTATTGCCATGTCTATACGTGAGAATGTAGAGTGTGACCCCGAAAAACAAGAGTAGTGCGATTATTTGGGTTGCGGGATCTCCAAAAGTTACTCCATCCAATCTCCTCAAGAAATTGGCCTAGACGTCCCTCTGACACCCTTTCTGTCCGAGCCCCTGGTGGGAACCTATCCAGACTATTATTAAGCACCGCATTAAAATCCCCCACCACTATAACTGGGGTATCTACCTTAACCTCCACAAACTCTAATAATCTGTACAAAATCTCCAATTTAAACGGGGGAGGAATATACACATTTGCTATCACGTATGGTTTATTTTCTATTAGGCAACTCAAGAAAATATAACAACCCAATGTGTCTATTCTGACATCTCTGCAGGAAAATAACACTCCTCTCTTTACCAGTAGGGATGAGCTTTGAGTACGAGTCAAACTCATGTTCGACTCGAACATCGGCTGTTCGCAAGTTCACCGAACAGCGAACAATTTGGGGTGTTCACGGCCGCGGAACACCCTTTAAAAGTCTATGGGAGAAATCAAAAGTGCTAATTTTAAAGGCTTATATGCAAGTTATTGTCATAAAAAGTGTTTGGGGACTTGGGTCCTGCCCCAGGGGACATGGATCAATGCAAAAAAAAGTTTTAAAAATGGACGTTTTTTCAGGAGCAGTGATTTTAATAATGCTTAAAGTCAAACAAAGTGTAATATTCCTTTAAATTTCGTAGCTGAGGGGTGTCTATAGTATGCGTGTAAAGGGGCGCATATTTCCCATGTTTAGAACAGTCTGACAGCAAAATGACATTTCAAAGGAAAAAAAGTCATTTAAAACTACTCGCGGCTATTGCATTTCCTGGTCCGACAATACACATAAAAGTTCATTGATAAAAACGGCATGGGAATTCCCCACAGGGGAACCCCTAAACCAAAATTTAAAAAAAAATATGACATGGGGGTCCCCCTAAATTCCATACCAGGCCCTTCAGGTCTGGTATGGATATTAAGGGGAACCCCGGCCAAAATTTAAAAAAAAAATGACGTGGGGTCCCCCTAAATTCCATACCAGACCCTTCAGGTCTGGTATGGATTTTAAGGGGAACCCTGCGCCAAAAAAAAAAAAATGGCATGGGGTCCCCCCAAAAATCCATACCAGACCCTTATCCGAGCACGCAACCTGGCAGGCCTCAGGAAAAGAGGGGGGGACGAGAGAGCGCCCCCCCTCCTGAACCGTATCAGGCCACATGCCCTCAACATTGGTTCTTGTCCAGCATCTCCTCCGCGGCGCCTTCTATCTTCTTCTCCTCGGGCCGCTCCGCACCCATGGCATGGGGGGAAGCTCCCGCTCTTCTCTTCATCTTCTTCATCTTCTTCTCCGGGCTGCTCCGCACACATGCTGGCATAGTGGGAGGCTCCCGCTGTGTGACGCGTCTCCTCTTCTGACGGTTCTTAAATAACGGGGGCGGGCCACCCGGTGACCCCGCCCCCCTCTGACGCACGGGACTTCCCTGTGGCATTCCCCTTGACGTCACAGGGAAGTCCCGTCAAGTCACCGTGTGTCAGAGGGGGCGGGGTCACCGGATGGTCCCGTCCCCCGTTATTTAAGAACCGTCAGAAGAGGAGACGCGTCACACAGCGGGAGCCTCCCACCATGCCAGCATGGATGCGGAGTGGCCCGGAGAAGAAGATGAAGAAGATGAAGAAGATGAAGAAGAGAAGAAGAGAACAAGATGAAGAGAAGAGCGGGAGCCTCCCCCCATGCCATGGGTGCGGAGCGGCCGGAGGAGAAGAAGATAGAAGAGGCAGCGGAGGAGATGCTGGATGAGAACACCGTAGGAAGAACCAGAAGGGCCAGAAGAACCAGAAGAAGAAGAAGATGAAGGAAGATAGAAGAAAGAAGAAGCATTTAAATAAAGGAATTGTCAAAAACTGTCTCTTGTCATTTTTAACATTTTTGACAGTTTTTTAGTGAAATGGTAGGGGTACTTTTGTACCCCCTTACCATTTCACACAGGGGGGGCGGGATCTGGGGGTCCCCTTGTTAAAGGGGGCTTTCAGATTCCGATAAGCCCCCCGCCCGCAGACCCCTATAACCACCGGCCAGGGTTGTAGGGATGAGGCCCTTGTCCTCATCAACATGGGGACAAGGTGTTTTGGGGGGCTACCCCAAAGAACCCTCCCAATGTTGAGGGCATGTGGCCTGGTACGGTTCAGGAGGGGGGGCTCTCTTGTCGTCCCCCCCTCTTTTCCTGCGGCCTGCCAGGTTGCGTGCTCGGATAAGGGTCTGGTATGGATTTTTTGGGGGGACCCCACGCCGTTTTTTTTTTATTTTGGTGCGGGGTTCCCCTTAAAATCCATACCAGACCTTACAGGTCTGGTATGGAATTTAGGGGGACCCCCACGTCAATTTTTTTAAAATTTTGGCCGGGGTTCCCCTTAATATCCATACCAGACCTGAAGAGCCTGGTATGGAATTTAAGGGGACCCCCACATCATTTTTTAAAAATTTTGGTTCGGGGTTCCCCTGTGGGAACTTTTATGTGTATTGTCGGACCGGCAATGCAATAGCCGCGAGTAGTTTTAAATTACTTTTTTTCCTTTGAAATGTCATTTTGCTGTCAGACTGTTCTAAACATGGGAAACATTCACCCCTTTACAGGCATACTATAGACACCCCCCAGCTATGAAATTTAAAGGGATATTACACTTTTATTGTTTGCTTTTAAGCATTATTAAAATCACTGCTCCTGAAAAAACGGCCGTTTTTAAAACTTTTTTTTGCATTGATCCATGTCCCCTGGGGCAGGACCCAGGTCCCCAAACACTTTTTATGACAATAACTTGCACACAAGCCTTTAAAATTAGCACTTTTGATTATTCATGTTCGTGTCCCATAGACTTTAACGGTGTTCACGTGTTCTAACAAACTTTTTTCCTGTTCGCATGTTCTGGTGCGAACCGAACAGGGGGGTGTTCGGCTCATCCCTATTTACCAGTATGCTCACCTCCTAGAGTAAGAGGAGTACACTGAATGATATTGTTCTTGGAATTTCTTACTCCAAATTTGTGATTTAGTGTCGTTGGTGAGATGAGTTTCCTGCAGACATATCAGTTCGACACCGTAGGTCTCCAGTACCGAAAATACGGTAGCTTTTTTAATGGGATCACCCACCCCCCTAATATTCCAAGAACCTATATTTAGGGTTTTAGGCAGCATCTAAAAAAACATGAAAAAAGCAGCACGGACAAAAAGGAAAAAAAGAAAAAAAAAATAAGAAAAGCAAAACGAAAAAAGAAAGTAAGCTAGAAACGGCCAAAGTGAAAAGCCATTTTGCCTAGCTTTGCTTACAAAGCATCCCTGCACTTCAACCAAAAAACATTTAATTTGTTTGTTTGTGTCTCCCAAAGGTGCAATCAGTGTTAAAATTATGTCAAAAAAGAAAACAGAAAATCCCTTATAACCTATTTCCTGTCTACCTTCGCTTTCTATATTATTTTTTATTGAATGTGAATAACATATACGTATATGCGCTGTTATTATCTGTCCCCCCCCCTCGTGTACAATATAATCCTCCCCTAACCCTCCCCTACAACTCCCTTTTACCACCCTTCCACACCTCCGTTCTGTATTATTTACCTTCCTTCCCCCCTGATCCTTAAATAACCCCCCTCCCTCCCCTCATGCCTAACTAGACTAGCCCTAGGGGCATTACTTGTGACCATTTTTTTCCCTCCAAACCATTCTAACCAAAACTCTACAACCCTACATAAGTGTAATTTAAATTCCTTATTCTTCAGTGCTTGTCCCCTCCCCCTCCCGTCCTTTAGCCCAATTCAAAATTATCAAAATTACAAAAAAAAAACATTCTTGAACAATGACACCCCATCTTTCATTAGTGACTTTCAGCAACCAAACCTCACCCCCCCCCCCCCCCCCACCCGGAACCATCCTTTGTTTACCTTCCTTATTAGAAAAAATATCCAAAAATCTATAAATATTTCCAGTATTGCCTTAAATTATTTAACAGCTGCAATCCACATAACTCTATAGGTCCTTTTTGTTGTCTTCAAGCCACTTTGTTGCCCCTGCAACCGAGTCAAAAAAATGGGTTGTCCCTAAAGCCCTTATACGTAGACAAGCTGGACACAGCAATGCATATGTAATTTTATAGTTCCGTAGGCTGCACTTGATATCAATAAATTCCACCCTACGCTTCTGCAGGTACGGCAAGTAATCTGGGTACAGTGAAATTCTAGCTCCGTTATGGAAGGTGTCCCCCATCTCTCTAGCTTTTTGCATCAAAGTCACCTTATCCTTGTAATTAAGCATTTTCATAATTACTGGTCTGGGGTGATCTTTGTCGCAAATACTTCCCTAAGCCATTTTTCCATGAACTCTACAGGGTGGGAGTCCTCGCACCGCTCTGAAAGGCCCACCACCCTCACGTTGTTCCTGTGCAACCTATTTTCTATTTCGTCCATTTTGGATTTATATAAACCTAGCTGGACTTGCATTGTTTTAAACTGTTGCTTCATTGAATATAGATTGTCCTCAACCTGGCTTAACCTCTCCTCTAGAGTAGTTGTTCTCTTAACCGTTCTTTGCAGCTTTTGACTCATTGAAAATAACTCTTCCTTTAAGCCCTTTAATTGATTACACAAATTACTCAGTGAGCCCTTGCAAGAATTAACTGCACATAATACATCTTTCAGCTTTGGTTCAACTTCAGTAGATATGCTTAAGTCAGAAGCAGTTTCAGTCATTTTTCCCAGGGGATCCCCCTCAGGGCTTTTTTTACACAGTTTTTGTAGTGGTAGGCAATACTGTTGACATTTTGCCTAGGCTCTTTCTGTGCCCAGGGCCTCCTGTCTGAGATTTCTCTTGGGGTTGTTGGTTACCTTTAGCTTGTGACAGTGTAGGAGTATGTGCGTACCTTTCCAGCTTGGCTGCTGCTGCTGCCGCCGCCTGGTTCCCCTTCTCCTTGGCTGAGCGAGTGGATTGAGAGCTTAAAGAGGAGTTCCACCCAGGGGGTCCAGTAAAAAAAATAAAATAAATAAATTAAAAGTCAGCAGCTACAAATGCTGCAGCTGCTGACTTTTAATTGGACACTTATGCCTTGTACACACGAGCGGACTTTACGGCGGACTTTGCCCGGCGGACTTTTCGACGTACTTTCCGACGGACTTTGTGAATGAACGGACTTGCCTACACACAATCCACCAAAGTCCGTCGAATTCGTACGTGATGACGTACGACCGGACTAAAACAAGGAAGTTCATAGCCAGTAGCCAATAGCTGCCCTAGCGTGGCTTTTTGTCCGTCGAACTAGCATACAGACGGCGGACTTTTCGACCGGACTCGATTTCAACGGATAAATTTTAAACAAGTTTCAAATCTAAGTCCGTCCAACTTTTGAGAAAACAAAGTCCGCTGGAGCCCACACACATCGAATTGTCTGACGAAATCCAGTCCGCCGGGCAAAGTCCGCCGTAAAGTCCGCTCGTGTGTACGCGGCATTACCTGTCCCTGGTTCCAGCGATGCGGGGGATCGAAGCCCCGCTCGTCTCCCCCTCCGTTCAGCAGCACCGGCATTGCAACTGTGGGCGTCGGGCTGTGGATTCACAGCCTGGCACCCACTGCGCATGCGTGAGTGGCGCCGTGCGCCATGATTGGCCGCTCAGTCACCTGGGACCTGTAATGGGTCCCAGATGATTGACAGGAGGGAGAAAGCAGAGCCAAGCCCTTCCTGTGTTGAGGGGGAAGTGATGTCACCAGCCCAGGCACTGGAAGGGGCAGACTACGAGGGACCCCCTAGCAACAGGCATTTAGAGGTAAGTTAAAAAAAAAATATCCAAATATTTTTTTGGGTTTTTTTTAGGATTTTTCATGTATTTTTTTGGGTGGAACCCCACTTTAAGTTCTCCTGGTGCTGCTGTTCCTCTCCCTTTTTCCTTGTCATGGCCGACTGTATAGAAGTATAAGGAGATATATATAGCTATCAGAGGTTACCAGGCTGTGGTGCTTTTTCACACTTTTGGCACTATAATAGTTCCACTTGCAATGGGATATAGCTGATACTAGTCGCCGCTTTTCGTCTATTAGCCTCTTAGTACCGCTGAGTCTGCTAGGCTGTGCGGGATCGCTTCAAACAGCTGCTCCACATTGTGCAGACCGAACAATGTTTGCCTCGTTGTTTCTCGCGGGAACTCGGGTCATTGTCAGGGCAACCAGGTCAACAATGCGGGCCGCTCAAGCTCCCCCACGCTGTGCTGAAGGCAGCCACCAATGCTATCCTCCGTTGTCTACCCCGCTATCTTATCACAGCACCTCCATTCTCACGATCCTCCCATTGGGCACACTGAGCAGGCAAGGCAGGTACTACCTCATACAGGGGAAAAAAGCACACCGAGCTGGGCTGATTCGGATGGCCATGGGGGATGGAGCAGGGAGAGACCTCACACACCTCCGCCCACTCCGGCATCCGGTCACGCCCCCCTACATAGTTACATAGTTGGTGAGGTTGAAAAAAGACACAAGTCCATCAAGACCAACCTGTGTGTGCTTTTATTTAGGTGCCTATCTGATAATTTTTTGAAATGATTTATGCTCCCTGCTGAAACCACTGCTTGTGGAAGAAAATTCCACCTTCTTACTGCTCTTACAGTAAAGAATCCTCTACACAGTTTAAGGTTAAACCGCTTCTCTTCTAATTTTAGTGAATTGCCACGTGTCTTTTTAATTCCCCTTTCGCGAAAAGTTTTATCCCTATTGTGGGGTCACCATTACAGTATTTGTACATTGAAATCATATCCCCTCTCAAGCGCCTCCACTCCAGAGTGAATAAGTTCAATGCTCGTAATATTTCTTCATAACTAAGATCCTTCAGTCCCTTTATTAGCTTTGTTGCCCTTCTCTGGAATCTCTCCAGTTCCAGCACATCCTTCCTGGGGACTTGTGCTCAGAAATGGACTGAATACTCCAAGTGCGGCCGGACCAGACTCTTGTAAAGTGGGAAAATTATCATTTTATCTCTGGAGTTAATCCCCTTTCTAAAGCATGCCTTTGCTGAGCCTGTCATCTACTAGGATCCCCAGGTCCTTTTCTATCCTAGATTCCCCCAGAGGTTCTCCCCTTAATGAGTAGATTGCATTCATATTTTTACCACCCATATGCATTATTTTACATCTACATTAAACCTAATTTTCCATTGAGTTGCCCACCCCATTAATTTGTTCAGATCTTCTTGCAAGGTTTCCACATCTTGCAGAGAAATGATTGCCCTGCTTATCTTAGTATAGTGCGCAAATACTAAGATTGAGCTGTTTATCCCATCCTCCAGGTCGTTTATGAATAAATTAAATAGGATTGGTCCCAGGACAGAACCCTGGGGGACCCCATTTTCCTCACTGGACCATTCCGAGTATCCCTTATTTATCACTACCCTCTGAACTCGCCCCTGTAGCAAGTTTTCCATCCATGTAATCACTGTTTGGTCCATGCTGAGAGACCTTAATTTGTACAGTAAATGTTTATGGGGAACTGTATCAAATGCCTTTGCAAAATCCAGATACACTACGTCTACGGGCCTTGCTTTATCTAGATGGCTGCTCACCTCCTCATAGAAGGTCAGGCATGTACTGGCCATCGGGACTACCGGGAGTTTCCCAGTGGGCCGATGGCTCAGTGGGCCGGTCAGGTGCAGTCCTGGAGCTCCTTTTCGATTGCAATTTCAATTGCGATTTCACTCCTGTCAGGAGGAGCAGCTGCCGTCATTTGCTGGAGAGAGCATTAGGCTTTCTGCTCCCTCCAGCCTGAAGGGGGAGATAGACAGCCGACAGACGTTCCTTCCTCTCTCCCCTTATCACTTATCACATATCACATGACTGGAGAGAGGAATGAGAAGCTGCCTATTGAACTGTGAGTACACATGGGAGGGGGGGAGAGGGAGGACACACTGATGTAAGGGGGCTGCTGGTGATGGGGACACTTGGATGTAAGGGGACTGCTGGTTATGGGGACACGCTGATGTAAGGGGACTGCTGATGGGGACACAGTGATAAAAGGGGACTGCTGATGGGGACACACTGATGAAAGGGGACTGCTGGTGATGGGGACACTCTGATATAAGGGGACTGCTGGTGATGGGGACACTCTGATGTAAGGGGGCTGCTGGTGATGGGGACACACTGATGTAAGGGGGCTGCTGGTGATGGGGACACACTGATGTAAGGGTGCTGCTGGTGATGGGGACACTCTGATGAAAGGGGACTTCTGATGGGGACACACTGATGTAAGGGGACTGCTGATGGGGACACACTGATGTAAGGGGGCTGCTGGTGATGGGGACACTCTGATGAAAGGGGACTTCTGATGGGGACACACTGATGTAAGGGGACTGCTGATGGGGACACACTGATATGAGGGGACTGCTGATGGGGACACGCTGATGTAAGGGGACTGCTGACGGGGACATTTAAAATTAAAGTGAGCTGGTCTGGATGAAGTCCAGGGCCAAATTTTTGTCCCAGTCCAGCCCTGTAGAAGGTTAATAGATTTGTTTGGCAAGAACGATTCTTCATGAATCCATGCTGATTACTGGTAATGATACAGTTTTCATTACTAAAATCTTGTATATAGTCCCTTATCATCCCCTCCAGCAGCTTGTAAACTATTGACGTTAGACTAACTGGTCTGTAGTTCCCAGGGATATATCTTGGTCCTTTTTGAAATATTGGTGCTACATTAGCTTTTCTCCAATCAGCTGGTACCATTCCAGTCAGTAGACTGTTCGTAAAAATTAGGAACAATGGTATGGCAATTACTTGACTGAGTTTATTAACCACTTCAGCCCCGAGCCTATTTTCCAAACTTGTTTACAAGTTAAAATATTTTTTTTTTGCTAGAAAATTACTTAGAACCCCTAAACATTATATATTTTTTTCCTAGCACCCTAGAGAAAAAAAAGTCGTTTAAAAAAAAAAGTCTCTTTAAGAGCTATGGGCGGAAGTGACGTTTTGACATTGCTTCCGCCCTGCAATGGTATGGAGCCGGGTGGGAGCCATCTTTCCCTCAGTCAGCCACACACAGGAATGGGCACGATCAGAGGGCACCAGAGCGTGGTGGGAGGGGGGGTTCCCTCTCCCGCCGCCAATAAAAGTAATCTTGCAGTGAATCCGCCGCAGAGACCACTTTTATCTGAAAGCGGACCGCCCACTGAAGAAGAGGATACTAGGGTTTATGGTAGCTAGCTGCTGCCATAACAACAATATCCCTCTTCAAACAGTCAATGTATAACGACAGCGGACGGTCCGTAAGTGGTTAAGAACCCTCGGGTGCAAGCCATCTGGTCTCGGTGACTTATTTATGTTATGTTTTTCAAGTCTATTCCTAATTCTATTCTGTTAGCCATGAGGGTGCTTCCTGCAGTGTGTCATGAAACCTTGCAGTTTTGGTTACTGATGTCCCCCGTTTCCCTCGTGAAGACTGAGGAGAAGAATAAATGTAATACCTTTGCCATTTTTCCATCCTTTGTAACCAGATTCCCTTCATCATTCTTTATGGGGTCAATATGATCCGACCTCCCTCTTTTATTATTTATATACTTAAATAATTTCTTGGGATTTTTTTTGCTCTACTCCGCTATGTGCCTTTCGTGTTCTATCTTGGCCACCCTGATTGCACCCTTACTTTTCTTATTGCATACTTTATAAAGTTAGAATGTTGATGATGACCCCTCAGCCTTGTATTTTTTGAAGGCCTTCTCCTTTGCTTTTATATGCATTTTTACATTGGAGTTAAGCCACCCAGGACTTTTTTTAGCTCTTTTAAATGTATTTCCCATTGGGATGCACTGGCTAATACCCTTATTTAATATGCTCTTAAAGCACACCCATTTTTCCTCCGTGTTCTTTGTTCCTAGGATTTTATCCCATTTAATATCTTTTAGCAAGGAGCGTAGTTTATGGAAGCTGGCTCTTTTTAAAATTCAGTGTCTTTTCCACTAATAAATAATAAATGTTTCCTATTTGAATGATTTATATTGAAACTAATTGACCTGTGAGAAAATGGCGAGCTTTAGACAAATGCGTGCTTCCTTCCGCCCAGTTTGTCTGGATAATTAAAATCCCCAATTATAATGACAATTCCCATCCTTGCCACCATTTCAAACTCAAGGATGAGTCTCCCCCTCCTCCTTCCGGTTAGGGGGCCTATAGCATACTCCCAGTGTTACTTTCCCCTTGGTTTCCTCCCTTTGTAGCTCTACCCATAAGGATTCCACCTCCTTCCTTGCTCCATTAGTGATGTCATTCCTCACATTCACCTGTACATCATTTTGATATACGGACATACCCCTCCCCCTTTTTTACCCTCCCTGTCTCTGTAGGGAATACCCTTGAATGGTTGCTAGCCGATCATGAGAGCTGTTGAATACATTCTCTGAAATTCCCACAAAATCTGTCAGGGATGCTATACACAAACATACAGGTGATCAGATCCTTGGGCTGCACCAAGGAATCAGGGACAACCGAGTAAATGAAAAGTATGTTTATTTAAGATAAGGACACACGTGCAAACCAAACAGCAAGCCACAAACAAGTAAATAAGTGCAGCAAACCTCAAAAACACTTTACAAACTATCTAACTAATATATATACACATGCAAAGGAAACAAATATGAAATAAACAAGGCAGGGACAAAAGCAACAGGGGAACAGAAGCCAGCTATAAGGAAGCAGACCATAAAGGGAGCAGGTAACAGGGAACAGGTCTCAAGGACAGGATTCACGGAACGGGGTCCAGGACAAGCAGGAACAAAGGCAAGTACAGGCAGGGACAAGGCTACCAGAGGGAATTCTGATGCATTTCGGCTTTGGTTCAGGGAAGGTTTATATAGACCAGCAGATCCACAACAGGTGTGCCTGATAGCTGGTTGGTAGTCCAGGCAGGGAGATACCCGCTGGTGGCCACCAGAATGACACCCTTTGATGCTGCGCGTAACAGTGCCACCAGTAGGTGAAAGTAATGAAACCATTCCTGACAAAATCAAAATCCTCCTCGTACAATAACAACTCTAGTTCTCCCATCTTGTCTGTCAGACTCCTGGCATTGGTGAACATGCCACGTAGTTTTGTCTGGATGCATACTATCTCCTTATTGGGTGTTCTGAGGTTGCAAATAGACTTGTTACTGTACTTACCTCGGGTTTAGGTGCTTTAGTCAACCTACCGCTAATGCCCCCAATACTACCCTCTGGAATTTGTTCCACTCTGCCCCCCTCCCGGTCGCCTAGTTATAAAACCCCTCTAACTTTTCGGCCATCTTCTCTCCCAGACGATCTGCACCTTCCCCATTTAGGTGCAGTCTGTCCCTGCTAAAGAGCTGGTAACCAACTGCGAAGTTGGCCCAGTTCTCCAGGAACCAGAACTCCCTCCTTTCTACACAAGCTCCTCAGCCACGTGTTTACTTCCTATTCTCCTGCTCCCTTTCTGGTGGACCAAACAAATCTTTTTGCCCGTCAATATATAGCTAACAACCCCAACTCAAGCTATGCCCGTCCTTTCAAATGGAGACACCTAACAGTGGAGGAGCTTAGAGTGTTTTTGGGCCTTACGTTCAACATGGGGCTTACAAAAAAAATTGCATGCATATTGGTCTACCAACCCCAACCACCGCATTCCAATTTTTTCAACTGTCATGTCCAGGTCCCACTATGACATGATCATGCAGTTCCTGCATTTTAGCGATAACTCGCAGTGCCCTTCCCGAAATCATCCCAACTTTGATAAATTGTATAAAATTCGCCCTCTAATTGAATTTTTTTTTAAGGGGTTTGCCGGATTTTCTTTTCAAATATTTTACTGTGTTTTACAAGGTAAATTGTATATTTCTGTTTTACTCTAAAACATATTAATACTATACTAAAAATAAATGTTCAAATGTAAAATTGCAACTCCAATGTAATACTATTGTGAATATGAGACCACGATGACGATAATGTTATGTTGTATTGTGTTACTCTGTTCAATCAGTAAAAGCTTTGTGAAAAAAAAATATCATTTATAGTAATACAATGCAAATAAGAATAAGAATCAATAATTAAGCTTCTCTGGTGAAAAGTAATTAATGAGAGATAAAGTAAGGAACATTCGATAATACAATTGTATATCTAACATTTGTATCTGAAGCTGATTTCAGCTATTTTTACCAGCAGGTTTGTCAGATTTTATATCCCTGACCAGAACATCTCTGTAGACGAATCCCTGGTCCATTTCACAGGCCGGCTGGAATTCAAGCAGTACATTCCCAGTAAGAGGGCCAGGTACGGATTGAAGCGCAACAAGCTCTGTGAAAGCACCACTGGATACGTGCATGCGTTCCGTGTGTACAAATGCTGCAGCCCCCTGAGTGCCCAACATAAATGGGAATAAGCAGGAAAATTGTCTGGGAGTTGGCATTCCCACTGTTTCAAAAGGGGTATCACATTTACATTGACAATTACTATACCAGTTTGCCCCTTTTTCACCACCTATACCTGAAGAAAACTTTGGCCTGCGGTACAGCAAGAAAAAACAGGAAGGGATTCCCACAGTGTCTAGTCACCACAAGTCTACAAAGGAGGGAATCAGCAAGCCTGTGGAACGAGTAAGTGTTGGGATAAGAAAGATGTGTACATCATGCCCACCATCCACGATGACAGCTCGACGGAACTTTGCAGAAGACCCGGTCTGTTTAAAAGCCTTGCTGTATTCACGAGTACAATAAGTTCATGGGGGGGGGGGGAGGATTTAAACGATCAAATGCTGCAGCCCTATCTATCAACATGAAAGTCCCTCTTCTGGTATAAAAAAGTTGCAATTTACTGTTTTCCATTTGGCCATTTATAATGCATACGTCACCTATCAAAAATCAGCAGAAATACCCAACACCTTCCTCAAATTTAATGAAGATATTGTCACTGCCCTGATCTATCAACAAGGATCCCCCCAGAAAGCATTCACTCCGATTGTGTCAGCAGACGGCATGAGCGCCATTTCCCTGACAATATCCCACCATCAGAAACCGGAAGGAGACGTAAATAAAAATGTCAGGTGTGCAGCAAAAGAGGAATTAGGAAAGACACCAGTTTTCATTGTCCCCAATGCCCCTCCCAACCTGGCCTATGCATCAGAGAATGCTTCAGACGCTATCACACTTCCCAAAAATATTAGCCCATATTACTAATAGACTGCCATTTCCTTGTTTTCAATTTCTGTGCTGAATATTTCCCTGGTGCCTCAACCAACCATATCACTGCCTTCCATGTGAACTGACCCTGGCCTGTTTATCGACTATGCCCCTGCCTACCGTCTATTTCTGCCTTTTACCTGCACTGACCTCGGCCTGTTGACCATTTTTTTGCCTGGCACTTGGACTGATCTTTCACCCTGCTACTTTAGTAGTGGGATTCACATATGTTAGGAGCTTCAGAATAGTGTTCTGAGTTGAGAAAAACAATTTTTGTTTTTCTCTGGGATTTTTAATTCCCAGAACAGGGTCTGGAGTCCAGAGGCTTCAAAGTGATTTGGGTGGGAGAAGCCTCTACCCCGTCCCCATCCTTTCCTGACCAAGGCCCTAAGCTTGATGGTCCTGCCTGCTGCCTGGACCAATACTTTGGCTGTGCTGACAATATCTCTGGCTGCACTGACCCAGGACTTTTTATGGACCATATGCCTGTTGCCTGGACTTTGGCTGTACTGACCACATCTCTGCCTGCTCCCTGTACTATGGACAGTATTACTGCCTGCTGCATGGACGATCCTTTCGCTGCTGCTGACCACATCCCTTCCTGCTACCTGGACCAATGCTTTGGCTGTGCTGACAATATCTCTGCCTGTAATGACTATGGACAGTATTCCTGCCTGCTGCCTGAACGATCCTTTCGTTGTCGCTGTCAACGTTCCTGCCTGCTGCCTGGAACAATGCTCTCCTCTGTAGACCACTGCACTACTAAAACCACAAGTGATCTTTTGTTTACCCTTTGCTCAACAGAATGTATTTTGGTGTGTAATTGGTATGTACATGCTATCTGTTAGAAATAGGAAGGGCCTTCAACAATGTGATAGGTTGCCAGGAATTTATGTGTGTAATTTAAGTCCCTAGAACACCTGGAGGTGCTACTTGAATGTTGAGCCTCTCTATGTGGCCAGGCTGTGTAAAAGTTTCACATATGTGGTATTGCCATACTCAGGAGGAGTAGCAGAATGTATTTTGGGTTGTCATTTTTGCTTTGCTATGTACATACTATGTGTTAGAAATATCTTATAAATTTACAACTTTGTGTAAAAAAAAAAAAATACGGTTTCATTTTCTTTCCAAGTTTTCCGAAAACTTGTGGAAAAAAATGACCCGTTCAAAAGACTCATAATGCCTCATAGAATATATGTTCGGGTGTTTGCTTTCCAAAATGGGGTCATTTTGGGGGCGTCTCCATTGTCCTGGTGCTCCAGGGCCTTCAAAAGTGTGATAGGTCGTCATGAAATCACAAATTACACAAATATGTGTAATTAATGCTCCTAGAACTCCTGGAGGTGCTACTTGGATGTTAGGCCTCTGTATGTGGGCAGGCTGTGTAAAAGTCTCACACATAGGGGGCGTGGCCTGACGAGCTATGGAGTAGGACGTCTGCAAAGAGAGCTCCTCTGCCCAAAATCCTACAACAGCCATCCTGCCTGTATCCTGTTAATCCTGCAAGAAAACTCACCCCGGCAGAGATACCCTGGTGCCTGCAAAGCTTCTGGTGCGGTTGGATTGCCAGGAACGCTCCCCGAGGCCGCGAAAACCGGAGCGCTCCGTTCTGGGGCCTGAAAACTAGGAAAGTCCCCGGCTTCGGCCTAGTGCCTGGAGCAGCGGCCATTTTGCTCCACCCGGCAGCGGTTCCGATCCGTCCCACGGGCGTGCTGGGACCCCCTGAGGCTGACCCCTGTATGCATCGGCCCCCGGACTGCCTGTGGCCCCTGACGCTGTGCCTCTGTGCCCTGTACCAGCCTGTGGAGCGGCTCCGGCCTGGTCCTAAGAGCGGCGGCCATATTGCTACACCCAAAAACGGCTCCACTAGTCCTCCTGGCCTGCCTGGCTCCCCTAAAGAGGACTGATCCACAAGAACCTGGACCCCAGGACATCCTCAGAGAGTGCAGCACCCCGGGGGGGGACCAGGTATGTGGTAAAGTGAGACCCTGCACACAAAACCCTAAAAAAGAAATCCTGTGGAGCGCTTCACAGGAGCATTCCACCCCACGGGCTCCCCCTCCTATCCCGTGACAGAAGCAGACTATGTCCCCACCGAGACGGAACACTGGGACGGCAGACAAGCTCGCTCAATATCGCCACCAGGACAAAGACATGCAACAAGATAATGGAACCGGCGCATGCGCGGACCCCGCTCCTCAGGCGTCAGATACCGCCAAAGTTCTGGATGCCATAGCCGCCCTACAGGGTACCTTGACTGCAAAGATAGACGAAGTGAAAATTGATATATCCCTGATAAGACAGGACTTCTCAAAACTGAAAGACAGAGTCACAGAGGCTGAAACCAGGATCAGCAACGCGGAAGATGCCTTACACCCCATGAGACATACTACAGAGGAGATGCAGAGACAGATACAACAACTCCATGCCCATCAAGATGACATGGAAAACCGCCTCAGGCGTTGCAACCTCCGATTCATAGGACTGCCAGAGAAAGAGGAAGGCGCAGACCCAGCAACATACCTAGAAATGCTCCTGATCAAAACATACGGCCGAGAAGCCTTTTCAGTAATGTTTGCGGTGGAGAGAGCGCACCGCATTCCCGCGCGGCTACCACCACCCGGAGCGCCATCCCGCACATTCATCGCCAAATTTCTAAACTTTCAAGACAGAGACAAAATCCTCAAACTCACCCGGGAAAGAGGAAATATACAGATCGGGAACAGTCAGATTGCAGTATTCCCAGATTTTTCCAGCGAAGTGCAAAGGAGAAGAGCACAATATCAGGAGGTGAAACGCAGATTGAGGACCCTCCATCTTAAATATGCCATGTTGTTTCCTGCTAGGCTGCGGGTGGAGGAGGACGGAAGAGTACAGTTCTTCGACGACCCGGCGGCAGCGACGGCATGGCTGGATCGCAGAAATAGACCTGCTTAATCTGTCTAAGAACACATAACAACAGTGAGTACTTTCTGACTTTGAACAAAATTCGTCAATATTAGGGGTGCGGGATCTTTTTGGAGGGGAACCAGAACCCAGATGAGGGATATGAAGAATGGGGGCATACACAGCTTGTGGTTGGGTGGGACGGATGGGAACAAGAACGCTAGCTCATGTATAACGTTGCTATGGAGCTTGGGGGATTATAAAATAGGATTGCGCAGGTCACCGGTTGCGCCTTTACAGTTTGGGGAAAAAAAGTGGGGACAGTTTAAAGTGATCTGCTTTGCAAGACCTCTAAAGAACAGGAACGAACTCTACTATAGTATCCTGGAACAAGGGACATAAATTAACCCGCTCCAAAGAGGGAGAAAAGGGCAAGAGGAACTCAATAACTGCAATGTGTGGTAGTCCTGATTATCAATGCTCCACGTTCGACAGGGGAACAGTCGCCCCTTTAACAAAGTTGGATCAGCATAAAAGAAAAACTCATCTATTGCTTGTAAGAAATGTGCCTCCAGTGGAAGGTAACCGCTGGATGATATGTTATATGCTGACAGTTTGGGTATATATGCTCACATCAGGTTGGGGAGATGTGCAGCTGGGAGGGATGGGAACAGTTAAAAGGATATGTTATATGTTTTACTTTGGGAATATAAGAATTGTTGTGACCTTAAAGTGGCTGAATAGGCAATACACAGTCAACAATAAATATGCATTAGCACACTGGTACTCTGGAAAAGGCAGACTGAGGGGGTATTATCATTATGAGATCTTACAAGAAGGCAGATACACTAATTACATCCAGAAACTAACATGGCCAGTGTAAAGTTTTTAACATGGAACGTCCGCGGAATGCGGAATAAGGTTAAGCGAACCGCAGCACTAACATTTCTAAAATCACAAAAAGCAGATATTATAGCGTTAACAGAAACGCATATCACAGGCCAGATGCAGGTAGCCTTAAAAAAACCATGGATAGGATGGCTATACCACAGTACGCATACCAATCAATCAAGGGGGGTATCGATATTAGTAGCCAAAAGAGTGCCCTTTGAACTAATCGCACTATAATCAGATAGAGTGGGAAGATACATCTTCCTACACGCCACCATAGGAGGCAACTCCCTATTGATTCTGGCATGTTATATCCCCCCCCCCTTTTTCGATTGAGGTAGTATTGAAGGGATTGGCATTCATGGCACAAAACCCATCAGTTCCAGCTATTTGGATGGGTGATTTTAACCAAACCATGAATCCAAATTTGGACAGACCAGACCTGGGAGATGTGTCCAGGACTGTGCCGCACCAAACCAGACTCTGTAGACTTTTTACAGAATTTGCGTTAACAGACGTATGGAGATGGCAAAACCCGACTAAAAAAGCATACACATGTCACTCGGTAAGCTGCGACACGATGTCCAGGATTGATTTTATAATGGCCTCAAATGCACTGCTACCCAAAATTACAGGGTCGGGTATGGCTCCACGAGCTCTATCAGACCACTCACCTTGTTGGATAACAGCATCTCTACTAAAAGCGGTGCCCACCTCTGGGTGGAGGCTGAATCCATTCTGGTTATCGGTCCTGCCAGATCTCGAGAGCGTAGGGCAAGAACTACAGTATATGCTAAACAACTTAATAACCACAGATTCAGATACTGCAGCATGGGACAACTTCAAAAATCAAGCCAGTAGACTATTATCACTAAGAATAAACAGATTTAAAAATTCCTCTAAACTGCTATTACAGATGACCACTGACAAACTACAGGAACTGGAACAGGTATACGCACAAGAACCCAATACAGATAATCTCCATAAAGTACAAATGCAATCCAGAGTAATAACCCAAATGCACATAGAGAAAGCTAAGCAACAGGTCTTTTTCAAAAAACAAAAAATTTTTGAACACGGGGAGCGAGCAGGTAAATTACTGGCATATTTAGCACATTTAAATGAAAAACCCCCAGTAGTGATGACCCTAGCCACCCCACAGGGAGACGAGGTGACAGACCCACACCAGGTAGCAGACATATTCCTAAACTTCTACAGGAATTTATATAAAACTCAGACAATATACTCTGCACAAGAAATTAAAAGTCTCACACATGTGGTATTGCTATAATCAGGAGTAACAGAATGTATTTTGAGGTGTAATTGCAAGTATGCATATGCTGTGTGAGAGAAATAACTTGTTTAAAATTACAACTTTGTGTAAAAAAAATATTTCTTCAGTTTTCACACAATTATGGGATAAAATTACAACTTCACAAAACCCACCATGCCGCTTACTACTTTGCAAAAAGGGGTAATTTGGGGGGGCATTTATACTGTTCTGGCTTGTTAGTGGCTCAAGAAATGAGATAGATCATCAGTACATCAGTTGTGATCGCCATAGCTTGTAGACTCTATAACTTTCACACAGACTAAATAATATCCACTAATTTGGGTTATTTTTTACCAAAGATATGTGGCCCAAATTTATGAAGAAAAATTACTTATTTGCTAAATTTTACAATAGAAACTAAAAAAAAGTCACTGCTCTTTAATAAAGCTTTAAAATCAAAAAAAAAAAAAAAGAAACTAAAAAAAAAGTGTTTTTTTTTCAATATTTTCAATAAAAAAATCCCAGGGGTGATTAAATACCACCAAAAGAAAGGTCTATTTGTGAGAAAAATGATAAACATTTGGGTACAATAATGTAGCAAGACTGAGTAATTGTCATTCAAAGTGTGAGAGCACTGAAAATTGGTCTGGGCAGGGAGGGTGTAAAAGTGCCCTGTATTGAAGTGGTTAAATCACCTTTGGCTTGAATAAAACAGCATTATTTTGAAATGGTACTCTAATAACACGCAAAGTTCATTTCGTTATTCGGAGCATTCAGTAAACTTTGTTTATACTGTAATTTGGGTATTCGCATAAATCCGAATCTCCGAACATTGAAAAGTTTGTCCAAATATTTATTCAGAACTAAATGAACCGCACATATCTAAAGCCCAGAGCTATACCAATCAGACTGACTCTCCAAGAGTCAAAAGGAGGTGTTTACGAAAGGCCCAATCAGGAAGCCTTTGTCCACTTCTGTATGAAGCAGTAAGTCCATTGAACCTGGATCCGACATGGCTGAAAGCAGATTCCTGCACTCAAATGTTTCACGTGGGAGAGCGAGAAATCCCCATGTGGAAACCTGAGGTGAACCCCTGGCAAAGAAAATATTCAAAACCTGGGGCTGGGTGACTATTTAAGCAGAAATCGAGAAAATTGATGTCCACACTGCCTAGTCAGGAACTAGATGTCTGAACCTTCTTGGGGCGTTCTAGGATGAACCCTAAACAAACTGAGCAGACATGCAATAGCCTAAACTTACTAAAATTGCACACCCCGTGATTGAAGATATTACATATTTGGGCTCTGCCTAGGTAATAAATAAACTCATCAACTTGAGGGGATTGTGACAGGGAAGGAACCACAGCAGGTCCAGGGATGACCACGGATGTGGAGGGAACAGATGTGTAATGTGGCATTGGACACCATTCACTATTGTGTGTCATAGACTGGCAGTACTGACATGCAGATGATTTGAGGCCAGCAACAATGCCTACAAAAGAGAACGGTGTCGAGAACCTTCCAGTTAGTGGAGTATTGGAACTGGGACAACACAGCAGTCGCTTTGGCCGAAAATTACCTATAATAGTCGTAAAATCCCTCCTTTTCTTCGAAAGCAGCGGAAGTAAATTACAAAATACTGACGAGGTGGCACTACACCCCCGTGGTGCTACATAAAACTTTTCCAGATATATCAGATCTTTGCTGGAGAGGTTGTGGAGACCGGGGAAATCACGCCCATATCTTGTGGTCGTGTCCTCTCATTAGACCATATTGGTCTTCTATATTGCATTGGATTAAGGAAATACAGGGTACAGAAGTTGCTAACGAGCCTTGCTTGATATTATTTCACTGTACGGGTGAACCAATAGGATTGTATAAAAAATCCATCACACCTCACCTCCTGAATGCGGCTAAGGCTCTTATTCCAAAATTCTGGAAACAACAGACAACTCCCACAGTACTGCGTACGCCAATGGCTCATGGAAGTAGACTGCGTCTATCATATGGAAAACAGTACGCTTACATTGAGAAATAAATCTGCAACTAAAATATGGTCCTGTTGGTTCGCCTTTAAGTTTTCAGTGGCATATGCAGATATTATGGCTCAAAAGAGATAGCTGAGATGGGTGGACAAGCTCCTAAGGTTGTACCCTGTAGAGGCTGTATAACTTCCCCCGCCCCCCCCCCCCCCTTTACTTTTCCTCTTATTTCTATCTTCTTTGCTCTCTCTTTACTCTTTTTTGTTTTGTTCCTTTTTCATAAATATTTGAGGTGCAAAATTCTTATTTGTTGGTTATATAAAGGCCATGTTGCCTGGAGACATGAGACACATGGTGGTGGGAGTGTCATAGTCTGGGGCTGCATGAGTGCTGCCAGCACTGGGGAACTACAGTTCATTGAGGGGACCATTAATGCCAACATGGACTGTGACATACTGAAGCAGAGCCCCTCCCTTAGGAGACTGGGCCGCAGGGCAGTATTTCAACATGATAAGGACCCCAAACACACCTTCAAGATGACCACTGCTTTGATAAAGAAGCTGAGGGTAAAGGTGATGGACTGGCCAAGCATGTCCCCAGACCTAAACCCTACTGAGCATCTGTGGGGCATCCTCAAATGGAAGGTGGAGGAGCGCAAGGTCTCTAACATCCACCAGCTTCGCGATGTCATCATGGAGCAGTGAAAGAGGACTCCAGTGGCAACCTGTGAAGCTCTAGTGAACTCCATGCCCAAGAGGGTTAAGGCAGCGAAAAATAATGGTGGCCTAATTTGGACATTTTCACTTAGGGGTGTACTCACTTTTGTTGCCAGTGGTTTAGACATTAATGGCTGTGTGTTGAATTATGTTGAGGGGACAGCAAATTTACATGGGTATACAAGCTGTACACTCACTACTTTACATTATAGCAAAGTGTCATTTCTTCAGTGTTGTCACATGAAAAGATATAACAAAATATTTACAAAAATGTGAGGGGTGTACTCACTTTTGTGAGATACTGTACATAAAACTATTTTTCAGAAATAAAAAACTGATAATTGGCATGTGCGTATGTATTCACCCCCTTTGTTATGAAGCCCATAAAAAGCTCTGGTTCAACCAATTACCTTCAGAAGTCACATAATTAGTGATATGATGTCCACCTGTGTGCAATCTAAGTGTCACATGATCTGTCATTACATATACACACCTTTTTTAAAGGTGCTGCAACAATTAAAGCAAGAGGCACCACTAACCAAACACTGCCATGAAGACCAAGGAACTCTCCAAACAAGTAAGGGACAATGTTGTTGAGAAGTACAAGTCAGTGTTAGGTTAAAAAAACATATCCAAATGTTTGATGTTCCCTAGGAGCACCATCAAATCTATCATAACCAAATGGAAAGAACATGGCACCAACAGCAAACCTGCCAAGAGACGGCTGCACACCAAAACTCATGTACTGGGCAAGGAGAGTATTAATCAGAGAGGCAGCACAGAGACCTAAGGTAACCCTGGAGGAGCTGCAGAGTTCCACAGCAGAGTATCTGTACATAGGCTGACAATAAGCCGTATGCTCTATAGAGTTGGGCTTTATGGGAGAGTGGCCAGAAGAAAACCATTACTTTCAGCAAAAAAACGAAATGGCACGTTTTGAGTTTGCGAAAAGGCAAGTGGGAGAACTCCCAAAAAGCATGGAGGAAGGTGCTCTGGTCTGATGAAACTAAAATTTTATTGTTTGGCCATCAAAGAAAATGCTATGTCTGGCACAAACCCAACACATCAACAATACCCAAAGAACACTGTTTTTCAGCAGTCGGGACTGGGAAACTGGTCAGAGCTGAGGGAAAGGTGGATGGTGCTAAATACAGGGATATTCTTTAGCAAAACCTGTACCACTCTGTGTGTGATTTGAGGCTAGAACTGAGGTTCACCTTCCAGCAGGACAATGACCCCAAACACACTGCTAAAGCAACACTTGAGTGGTTTAAGGGGAAACATGTAAATGTGTTGAAATAGCCTAGTAAAAGCTCAGACCTCAATCCAATAGAAAATCTGTGGTCAGACTTAAAGATTGCTGTTCACAAGCGCAAACCATCCAACTGGAAGGAGCTGGAGCAGTTTTTCAAGTAGGAATGGGCAAAAATCCCAGTGGTAGGATGTGACAAGCTCATAGAGACTTATCCAAAGCAACTTGGAGCTGTGATAGCCGCAAAAGGTGGCTCTACAAGGTATTGACTTTAGGGGGTGAATAGTTATGCACATTGACTTTTTCTGTTATTTTGTCCTATTTGTTGTTTGCTTCACAATAAAAAAACCAAAAAAAACACCTTCAAAGTTGTGGGCATGTTCTGTATTGTAATTACCGTATTTATCAGTGTATAACACACACTTTTTTCCCCCTTAAAATCAGGGAGAAAATCGCGGCTGCTCGTTATACACCGATTCCTACTGTCTCGGAGGGAAGAGGAGTGAGCGCCGCTGAATTACATAGAGCTGCGATCTCCTGTGTACCATATGACCATATAGTGTGACCAAACCCCCGTATTTTCTGAATATGCTAAGGTGGTTTTAAATAGCCTTGCAGGAGTTAGATGTCATTTTTGTATGTGTGCGCTGTAATCTTTTTTTCTGTCTGTATGGTCTTATGGCTGCACCATCTTTTATGCACTTTTTTTAGGGTGTGGCCCCAAATCTTTATCTAGTGTATGGATTCTGACCAAATCCCCTTGGGCTGGAGCACCCCACCCCCCATAATTACTCTCTTATTAGTGTCCTCTAGGGATGAGCCGAACACCCCCCAGGTCAGTTCGCACCAGAACATCCGAACATGCAAAGAAGTTTGTTCAACGTCTATGGGACACGAACGTTAAAAATCAATAGTGCTAATTTTAAAGGCTTATATGCAAGTTCTTGCCCTAAAAAGTGTTTGGGGACCCGGGTCCTGCCCCAGGGGACATGTATCAATGCAAAAAAAAAAGTTTTTAAAAACTGACATTTTTTCAGAAGCAGTGATTTTAGGAATGCTTAAAGTGAAATATTCCTTTAAATATCGTGCCTTGGGGGTGTCTTTAGTAAAGTGGCACAGTTTTCCCGTGTTTAGGACAATACCACAGCAAAATTACATTTCTAAAGGAAAAAAGGTCATTTAAACACTGCTTGCGGCTGTAATGTATTGTCGGGTCCCGGCAATATAGATGAAAATGCGGCATGGGTCCCCCCCAGCCCATTACCATGCTCTTTGGATCTGGTATGGATATTAAGGGGAACCCCACACCCAATTTTTTTAAAAAATGGCTACCAGCTGAGGCAGCAGTTGCAGTGCTAGCAATTTGGCCAAGCTAGCATTCAGATGCTGAGCATGTGGATGACTGGGACTGAATTTCTTTTTACGGTTTAGCAACTGGGGTACAGAAATTTGCCTGCTAAAATCAGATGGAGGTGTACTGATAGCAGATTTGCTGAGAATACTTGGGACACCTATTGCTATACCTTCATTCCTCTCAGTGCAGGTTTTTGAGAGGACTGGAGGTATAGTGGGGTTGGAGATCCCAGATGAGGAGCAAGGAGAAGTCCGCCTCTTTCTTTGATGTGGGTCTTTCAAGTGCTGTTGCCAACGGACTGGGAGGTCATCATATGTCTGGTCAAGCATGTGGTGCCCAAGCGGCTGCTGTTCCGGCCATGCTTGATCCGTCTGAAGACAATCTGCTGCACACGTGTCAAAAAAGCTCTGCAGTGTGATGCAGTAGGGTGGCTGCCCTTAAGCTGGACATTCTGCCTCGTTGGAGTTGTGCCTCCTCCTCTCTTCTATCAGGCACCCAAGTAGAGTCAGTGACCTCATCATCCCCTCCCTCCTCGTCACTGGAGCAAACTTGGCAGTATGCTGCGGCTGGGGGAACATGACTGCCAGTTTCTTGTCCTTCTTGGGCACCCCCTCTCTTTAGGCTCACGTTACTCCCTTCCTCAACCTGGGAACCTCAATCGGAGCCTTCTAATCGCTGCACATCCTCCATCAGCATGTCCCAACACTGTGGTTGAATAGTTTTGGGGGACTCCTCTATACATGATGGTGGGGCTACGGAAGGAGTGACTGTGGACAAGGAGCCGGTGGAATAGAAGGCAAACTACTCTGAGCTTGGGTGACAGAGGATGAGGAGGATGAGGACGGCTTTGTTATCCACTCCACCAACTCTTCTGCATGTTCTGGCTCAATAACATGGCCAGCAGCAGAAAAAAAGGACAAGAGTGCCCCACGGCCACCTGCAGAGGATGCACCATGTCCACGACCAGCACTGTTGACTCTACAGAGCCTGCCCTCTTTTAGTGGCCTGTGAGCATCTGCCTCTCCTTGGTGGCCTTCCGGACATGATGTATATTTTGTTTTGCAACACCACACTGCACTGTATTATGTACTGTATAAACCACCAGAAAAGTAGTAGCAACTGCACTATGGTTGCACTGTATTGTGTACTATGTACACCATTAGAAAAGTAGTAGCAACTGCACTATGGTTGCACTGTATTGTGTACTATGTACACCACCAGCAAAGTAGTAGCAACTGCACTACGGTTGCGCTGTATTGTGTACTATGTACACCACCAGAAAAGTAGTAGCAACTGCACTATGGTTGCACTGTATTGTGTACTGTGTACACCACCAGAAGTGTAGTAGCAACTGCACTATAGCTGCACTGTATTGTGTAATGTGTACACCACCAGAAAAGTAGTAGCAACTGCACTGCGGTTGCACTGTATTGTGTACTGTGTAAACCACCAGAAGTGTAGTAGCAACTGCACTACCGCTGCACTGTATTGTGTAATGTGTACACCACTAGAAAAGTAGTAGCAACTTTACTACGGCTGCACTGTATTGTGTACTGTGTACACCAATGCAATGTAGATATAGGCTACACAGGAAGCTGCAGAGTATATATATGTATATATATATATATATATATATATATATATATATATATATATATATATATATATATATATATATATATATATATATATTTATTTATTTAAAAAAGAGGGTAATATCCGTGCTTGGTAAAAAACAGCAAGCAGCTGAACACTATATAATTATAATTTTATAAGGTATAAAATAAATGTGTAGAAAAAAGTTAAGCGCTAAAATATATGAAAAAAGTGCAAATATAATATATATAATGTGAACAGTGTTACCATAAATCACATATAAAACAAAAAAATGCTAAATACTGCAAAAACTTGCGTAAACCGCATATAAAATCGCATATAAACCCAAAATTTCTAAATACTGCAAATAAATAAAACTTGCATAGATCAAGCAAAACTGAGGAATATAAAAATAGTATAATTAAATTCAGCGCTGACTGATAAGTGGACACAAGAAAGTAAATTCAAGCAGGCACTAAGGTTAATTCAAAAAATACCTCAAAGACATAAATAATAAAAAACAGTGCTGCGCAAATAAAAGTCCTTAGATCAACATGTATAAGTGTGGTGACAGGATTGGAAGACAGAAACCACCAGTGAAACAATATAGGCTGAAACCGATAACTGAATGGTGACTAGTATCCCTCCACCGGACATGGATGGCCCCTCACCTCAGATACTCGACCCGAAACAGGTCACACAGCATATAATATCCTGGATGGATCACTCTATATGGATGGTGGTGTCTCCTTCACTTCCCAGCACTCAGCATAATAACGGAAGATGCATATGAAATGAGAAGGCAAACAATATAGTGCTCTCCGTAGTTACTTTATTTAAAATAATTTGAAACGAATAAACACTCACAGATACCGGCACTCCGATCCGAGTGCCGGCTAGAAAGCTTGTGATCATCTCTGTCGAATGACCGCGGTTGACGTCATGCGCTCCTGACCCCCGTACGCGTTACGTCCTGTGGGCGGGACTTCATCGGCGTGGGGCGGGATGCGCAATGACGGCCCGCATTGTTTATGTGCTATGCCATGGTGACGGCGGCACCAATCAGAAGCGCGGGCGCGCTGATCAGGGAATCTAGCACCTCCCGACCGCTGCATCTGGACTCATGATTCATATTACACTTCCCTATGTACGGGAAACGAAAAAATAAACGCCGCCAACCAATAGGCAACAAGATAATAATAATAAAATGCTTACTTGCAACACCAGGATATCAAATCTCATTGTGCAAGGTTAATTATCTTAATCTTAAAATATAAAAATATAGCAGTATTAATCTTTAACACGCATAAGTTCATGCTACAAAGTCGCATATAAAAAATCGCATATAAAAAATATGGAACATATAAAAAAGGAGACGTCAGACCATGGGCATCGGCTGAATACGATCACATGTACAAAATAAAGTTAAAAAGGAAAAATGAGAATTATCTATTAGAAATAAAACAATTCTAATCAAAATCAACATTCATTCCAGAGGGGGAGAGAACTTTTGTCTCATAGATCCAGAATGATTCCCTACGGCTTAGCTGCCTAATATAGTGGCCACCCCTCCACTGTCAGGGAACCTTTTCTATCCCCCAAAATTTAAGGCATCTGGGGTCCCTCTGATGGCAAAGGCGAAAATGCCTGGACACACTATGGGTTTTTACCCCCCGCTTGATGTTACTAATGTGTTCTCCAACTCTTACGTGAAGTGCTCTTGAGGTCCGGCCCACATACTGGAGGCCACTGGAGGCCACAATCGCACTCCAGCATGAAGCGGGGGGTAAAAACCCATAGTATGTCCAGGCATATTCGCCTTTGCCATCAGAGGGACCCCAGATGCCTTAAATTTTGGGGGATAGAAAAGGTTCCCCGACAGTGGAGGGGTGGCCACTATATTAGGCAGCTAAGCCGTAAGGAATCATTCTGGATCTATGAGACAAAAGTTCTCTCCCCTTCTGGAATGAATGTTGATTTTGATTTGCAAATAGGATTAAAAATAGAGCGATTCCGAAGGTTGGAATGTCTAGAGCTAGTAGCTAATGGAGGGGTGGTATGTGGCACCGGGTTGGAAAGAAAATATTTCTTCATATTTAAATTACGGACATATTTCTGAATACTGATGTAGGCTTGAAATTTATTCAGGTTACAAACCGGAGCAAACTTCAAGCCCCTATCCAAGACCAATGTTTCTTCAGTAGTGAGAGGAGTGCCACTAAGGTTAAAAATCCCAGTGCCTAGTGGGGTCTTGACCTTTTGGAATCGTCTTCCCCCCTGGACCCTCTCTGTGTTTTCTTTTTAGACTGCCTTGATCTCTCCTTGGGTCTTGCGGACCTCTCCTTTGGTTCTGAAAGTTCCCCTGATCGACAGGCTCTCTCGCCCACAAGGGGGTCCTTGGAGGTCCCCTCCAAGGGGTCCTCTCCTGCCCTAAACATATTACCAAGCAGAAATGGAGAAATTGCTGAATGATCGGAATACATATGAACTCCTGAGGAGTGACCCTATGTTGCCTTTTAAGAATAACCTACATTGCCTAATTGAAAAAGGTAAAAACAAGGGAATTCTAAATTCCAAAGAGGCTGCTTACTTAGATCCATTTTACTGCAGGACCCCTATTATTTATATCTTACCCAAACTTCATAAAAACGCAGAACATCCACCTGGCCAACCGATCGTAAACGGAATTGATTCCGTAACTTCAAGATTAGGCCAATATTTGAATCATTCTGGATCTATGAGACAAAAGTTCTCTCCCCTTCTGGAATGAATGTTGATTTTGATTAGAATTGTTTTATTTCTAATAGATAATTCTCATTTTTCCTTTTTAACTTTATTTTGTACATGTGATCGTATTCAGCCGATGCCCGTGGTCTGACGTCTCCTTTTTTATATGTTCCATATTTTTTATATGAGATTTTTTATATGCGACTTTGTAGCATGAACTTATGCGTGTTAAAGATTAATACTGCTATATTTTTATATTTTAAGATTAAGATAATTAACCTTGCACAATGAGATTTGATATCCTGGTGTTGCAAGTAAGCATTTTATTATTATTATCTTGTTGCCTATTGGTTGGCGGCGTTTATTTTTTCGTTTCCTGTACATAGGGAAGTGTAATATGAATCATGAGTCCAGATGCAGCGGTCGGGAGGTGCTAGATTCCCCGATCAGCGCGCCCGCGCTTCTGATTGGTGCCGCCGTCACCATGGCATAGTACATAAACAATGTGGGCCGTCATTGCGCATCCCGCCCCAAGCCGATGAAGTCCCGCCCACAGGACGTAACGCGTACGGGGGTCAGGAGCGCATGACGTCACCCGCGGTCATTCGACAGAGACGATCACAAGCTTTCTAGCCGGCACTCGGATCGGAGTGCTGGTATCTGTGAGTGTTTATTCGTTTCAAATTATTTTAAATAAAGTAGCTACGGAGAGCACTATGTTGTTTGCCTTCTCATTTCATATGCATCTTCCGTTATTATGCTGAGTGCTGGGAAGTGAAGGAGACACCACCATCCATATAGAGTGATCCATCCAGGATATTATATGCTGTGTGACCTGTTTCAGGTCGAGTATCTGAGGTTAGGGGCCATCCATGTCCGGTGGAGGGATACTAGTCACCATTCAGTTATCGGTTTCAGCCTATATTGTTTCACTGGTGGTTCCTGTCTTCCAATCCTGTCACCACACTTATACATGTTGATCTAAGGACTTTTATTTGCGCAGCACTGTTTTTTATTATGTAAAACTGAGGAATATACAAGACCAAAAGATTATATATATATATATATATATATATATATATATATATATATATATATATATATATATATATATATGGAGTGTGCTACAATATAGGTGCAAAAAATATGGTGAAAAAATATGTAGTTAATATCTAAATGAAGTCCATAAAAGTGACTAAAAAATCTTCATATGAATATGTGACTTGGTGTGATTGCTTGACCTCGTGATACCCGTCACCTCTAGTAAAAGGAAGGCTTACCGGACCACCAGTGACCCCCCCTTACTCAGGGAGGTCAAAGAGCACGAATTGGATCACAGATCCCCAGAAATGAACTCCAGATCTCCTGGGCCTCCTTGATCTCCCGGGCGTCTCTTGTCAATAACCTCTGTGTCCCAGACGGTCTCTCAATCACGGTAAGTATCCCAAGTGTTCAAAAGATTGTGCACATCTTGCAAAAAAGATATGATGCTCCAAATAGTGTAATATTGTCTCATCAAAAAGATTTATTGGAGTGATGATACAATGCTGTTTGGGAAGTTCCACAAGTCTCCAATTAGCATAAAAACAGGTTTAAAACAAAGAGTTGCTAACAAGTAAAAAGTACTGTATAAGGATGGGCTCGGGCGTGTGTTCACACATCCCACGTGCAGAGCCCGCCAGGAAGTTGGTACGGCGCTGCGCTAATCACAGACAGTGAGACATTTCCCGATCTCTGCAGCCGCACATCAGGAAAAGGTCTCACTGCCTGTGATTAGTGCAGCACCGTGCCGACTTCCTGGCGGGCTCTGCACGTGGGCTGTGTGAACACGCCCGAGCCCATCCTTAGTCCTTTATACAGACGTTTAAAAAGAGATCGCTCATGGGCAGACGTCATCAACAACTGACGTCATCAGGGGTACGCCCACACACCTGTGCTGACGCTCTAAATAGGCTGCTGGCAGAGCAGAGAAGCGCTGATATAGGTTCAACCAGAGAAGGAGCAAAGAGTGATAATTGGGTGCAGACAGAAGCAGATTTCAATCCATCACAGCTGATAGCGTTATACTTAAAGCATGTTTGCAAAGACATAGACACATTGTTTAGAACATGGTCCGTTCTGGAAACTATCCACACTGCCATCTTGTGGCCAAAAAAGACCACTACAATATTGTCATAACACTATAATAAAATCTTGTTTGGGAATTTTGTGGAAAAAAAAGAAGCTTGCTTCCATGCTTTACAATACACAGTCAGTATCATTGCAAAATCTAGAAAAACATAGACAGCATGCAACATTCCCCAAATCCACGAAAATATATAAAAAAGGGTTTTTGGTAATTTTTTCTATCTGCATATCCCTTTGGTGGATAAGATATGGCATAATCTATCATTTGGTAAAGAAAGGGGGCAACTCTATCTCCACAGATTCTGTAGAGGGACATCAACTGTTATTGATAAAACAGTTGATGTCCCACTCTACATTCAAGTCTCCAGGTATATGAGAACCTAATCAGGAAAAAAATTGGTCTCTGAGATGTTACGTTTCCCATTACTGCCTCGCCAGTGGGGTACATATTTCTCTAAGGCCACAAAGGTAGTTCCCCTGGGGTCTCATCCGTGTTTCAAGTCATAATACTTAGAAACATCATGATTGTTAAAGCCTTTTTTAATGTTGGCTATGTGTTCGCCTAGCCTGATATGCAATATAGGTATAGTTCAGCCAACATATTCCAGGCAGCAAGGACAACGGAGGAGATAGACCACACACTTAGTGGTACACGTGATAAACGTTTTAATAGGATATGTAACCCCTGTACCTGTTGAGGTAAATTCTGTCAGCCTTCTGCCCCGATATGTATTGATTTTACAGGCCTGACATTTGCCACAAGGGTAATATCCCTTCAAATCACCAAAAAAGGTTGGTCTCTTAGGGAGGTCTGGGACATTGGGTGCTATGGTATTCCTCAGGTTTGGTGCCCACCTAAAGATAACATTCGGTCAATCAGACAGTAGGGGGCCCAATATCTGATCAATTTTAATAATTGGCCAGTGATTCCTAGAAATCCTTTTAATCACCCAGTGTTGACTAGAAAAGGTTGTTGGGAAGGCCAGACCATAGTCACCTATATTGGTCTCTCAAGCCACCTTGTCTCCTAGAAGCTCCTGACGATCCTTGTTGTTAATCTCCACTATAAGTGAATCCATAGTTGAGCTATCATAAACTTTTGTCAGAAATCTACTTTTTAGAACCAAGGCCTCCCTATGGAAATTTTCTGAATTGGTGCAATTCCTTTTTAGGCGTAAAAACTGACCCCCTAGGTACTGCCATCAACCACAACTGGTGGTGGCAGGAATCTAGTGGGATAAAACTATTACGGTCAGTCTTTTTAAAAAAGGTGGAAGTGATTATCCTCTCCCTTATATGGAGATCCTGAGGTCCAAAAAATTGATTTCTCTGGGGCTAATCTCATGAGTGAGGGCAATACCCCTGTTATTGTTATTTAAATCAGATAGAAAAGCCTGCACTGATTCTACATCGCCATTCCAGATAAACAAAATGTCATCTATGAATCCTTTCCAGATAATCAGTTCTCAGCATCTATTATGTAGAATCACATCCTCCTCCCACCTTACCATGCAGAGGTTGGCCATGCTAGGAGCAAATTTGGCTCCCATGGCCACCCCCTTTGTTTGAAGAAAAGAGGTACCATTATGTCAAAAAAAAATTATGAGTCGTTGCGAAATTCAACAACTCCAAAACAAAATTACCCTGTGTGGTTGTAGGGTCCTGTCGCAAAAAATGTTGTACAGCCTCATATCCTAAATGGTGCGGAACTGACATATACAATGATGCAACGTCTGCCATCACCAATAGGTGAGTGGATTGCCAATCAATATCATTAAGAATATTAATGACATGTTTGGTGTCCTTTATGAACGAGGGGGTGTCCATCACCAGTGGCTGTAGATAAAAATCTATATATTTTCTTACACGCGAGGTGATGGAATACATGCCACTGATGATGGGCCGACCTGGGGGGGTTGGTAAGGGTTTTGTGAATCCTGGGGAGTTAGTAGATAATCGGCCTTCCTGACAACCTTTTCCAGTCAACACTGGGCGATTAAAAGGATTGTTAGGAAGCACTGGCCAATTATTCAAAATGATCAGATATTGGGCCCCCTACTGTCTGATCAACCAAATGCTATGGTGATTTAAAGGGATGTCAGGCCTGTAAAATCAATACATATCGGGGCAGAAGGCTGACAGAATTCACCTCAACAGGTACAGGGGTTACATATCCTATTAAAACGTTTATCACGTGTACCACTAAGTGTGTGGTCTATCTTCTCCGGTGCCCTTGCGGCCTGGAATATGTTGGCCAAACTATACGTATGTTGCATATCAGGCTAGGCGAACACATAGCCAACATTAAATAAGGCTTTGACAAGCATTATGTTTCTAAGCATTATGACTTGAAACACGGACGAGACCCCAGGGGAACTACCTTTGTGGCCTTAGAGAAATATGTACCTCACTGGCGAGGCAGTAATGGGAAATGTAACATCTCAAGGGCAGAGACCAATTGGATTTTCCGATTAGGTTCTTCTATACCTGGAGGCTTGAATGTAGAGTTTTATCAATAACAGTTGATGTCCCTCTACAGAATCTGTGGAGGTAGAGTTGCCCCCTTTCTTTGCCACACGATAGATTATGCTATATCTTATCCACCAAAGGGTTTTTTATGCAGATAGAAAAAATTACCAAACAATGTGTCTATGTCTCTGCAAACGTGATTGCATTAAGTATAACGCTATCAGCTGTGATGGTTTAAGATCTGCTTCTGTCTGCATCCAATTATCACTCTTTGCTCATTCCCTGGTTGAATCTATAGCAGTGCTTCTCTGATCTGCCAGCCGCCTATTTAAAGTGTCAGCGCAGGTGTGTGGGCGTACCCCTGATGACGTCAGTTGTTGACAAAATGATCATCGGGTAGTCACGCCCACGATCTGCGCATGAGCAATCGCTTTTTAAACGTCTGTATACAGGACTTTTTACTTGCTAGCAACTCTTTGTTTTAAACCTGTTTTTATGCTAATTGGAGACTTGAGGAACCTCCCAAACAGCATTGTATCATTTACTCCAATAAATCTTTTTGATGAGACAATATTACACTATTTGGAGCATCATATCTTTTTTGCAAGATGTGCACAATCTTTTGAACACTTGGGATACTTACCGTGATTGAGAGACCGTCTGGGACATACAGGTTATTGACAAGAGACGCCCAGGAGATCAAGGAGGCCCAGGAGATCTGGAGTTAATTTCTGGGGATCTGTGATCCAATTTGCACTCTTTGACCTCCCTGAGTAAGGGGGGTCGCTGGCGGTCCGGTAAGCCTTCCTTTTACTAAAGGTGACGGGTATCACAAGGTCAAGCAATCACAACAAGTCACATATTCATATGAAGATTTTTTTTGTCACTTTTATGGACTTCATTTAGATATTAACTACATATTTTTTCACCATATTGTTTGCACCTTTATTGTAGCGCTGCACTTTTTCTACATATCTATCTATACCTATATATATATATATATATATATATATATAAAAAAGTCCAAGAGGTTGCTGCACTTAAAAACTTCTTTGCTTTATTTCACAATATCTTCAGGAGAGATTTACAAAGCAAGTATAATCCTTTCAAGCAATATCACAGGCAAGAAATGCCTACACAGTTTCAGACATGAGTAGATTCAGATATGGATGGATGGATGGATTTACGTCTCAGGCTAGTCAGCTTACGCCCTTCCTAAGATCCATTAAAGCACATCTTAGGAAGGGTGTAAGCTGACTAGCCCGAGACGTAAATCCATCCATCCATCCATATCTGAATCTACTCATGTCTGAAACTGTGTAGGCATTTCTTGCCTGTGATATTGCTTGAAAGGATTATACTTGCTTTGTAAATCTCTCCTGAAGATATTGTGAAATAAAGCAAAGAAGTTTTTAAGTGCAGCAACCTCTTGGACTTTTTTTCTATACACAAGGTCGGTGGGAAGACCTGATTGCTGGCACTAAACTGTAAGCAGAGTGCGGTTCTCCTCTACAAGTATATATATATATTAGTGTATATATCAAATACACTGCCACTAACTGAATAACCTGCCTGCTTAATCTAAATCACACTATCTCTCTGTCCACGCCAACAACACTACACAGGGCCGCCGTGTAGGTAGCCTTATATAGTGTGGGGCCTGGACTTAGTCCCCCTGAGCCATGATTGACCAAAGGCACCCTGCCTTTGGCCAATTATGGCTCTCTTAGCAGAGGGCGCTGGGATATCGCAATGCATTAAGGGGCGTTCCGCAGGCGCTTGAATTTCCCGCAAATTTTCCTTCTTCGACGAATGGGCGAACACGGGCGAACACCCAATGTTCGAGTCGAACTCATGTTCGACCCGAACATTGAGCTCATCCACCTGTCCACCTGTGTTATATCTTTTTTTCTGTCTGTATGGTCTTATTAGTGCACCATCTTTTATGCATTTTTTTTAGGGTGTGCCCCCCAAATCTTTGTTTGTCTAGTGTATGGGTTCTGACCACATCCCTTTGGGGCTGGAGCACCCCACCCCCATCATTGCCTCTTATTAGTGTCCACCTGTATTATAGGAGGATTCTCCCATTTAGAGGAATGTATGCTCCCATGGTTCAGAGAGGCAGGATCTTCCATTCTATGGATAGCGTAGGACCCACTAATTTGGGGTACTTTGTCGCAGTGGTAGGGCTTAGCTCATATAACCATATAGTGTGACCAAACCCCCGTATTTTCTGAATATGCTCAAGTGGTTTTAAATAGCCTTGCAGGAGTTAGATGTCATTTTTGTATGTGTGCACTGTAATCTTTTTTTCTGTATGGTCTTATGGCTGCACCATCTTTTATGCATTTTTTTTAGGGTGTGCCCCCCAAATCTTTGTTTGTCTCCTGTGTACCCGGCGCTCCGTAACGCACAGCCACGCCTCCTGGCCCCGCATTGGGCCACTGTTCTGCCTATCATATAAGCAGGGCAAGACACAGCTTGGACCGAAAAAGAAAAAAAAATCCGCTACCGACCAGCCTCCATGAGAGGCTCCTGCCATGTGACGCTTTTCACCCTTGACAGTTCTTATATATTAAGTACCTGGGTGACCCCAGCCCCCTCTGATGCCACGGGAACTTCCCCATGGCTTCCCCGTGGCGTGAAGAAGCCTCCCATGGAGGCGGGTTGGTAGCAGATTTTTTTTTCTTTTTCGGTCCGTCGATAGAAGAAGATGAATGGACATCATGGGACATTTTTATTTTTTAATAAAGGACTTGTCCCCAAGCTGTGTCTTGTCGTTTTTAACATTTTTACACTTTTTTGTGAATTGGTAGGTGTACATTTGTACCATTTCACACAGGGGGGAGGCCAGGATCTTCCAGATTCTGATAAGCCCCCCGCCCACAGACCCCCCACAATCACTGGGCAAGGGTTGTGGGGATGAGGCCCTTGTCCCTATCAACATGGGGACAAGGTGCTTTGGGGGGCTTGTCAGGCATCTGGCCTGGTACGGTTCAGGAGGGGGTCACTCTCTCTTCCCCCCTCTTTTCCTGCGGCCTGCCAGGTTGCGTGCTCGGATAAGGGTCTGGGTATGGATTTTGGGGGGGAACCCTACGCCATTTTTTTTTAATTTGGCGCAAGGGTTCCCCTTAATTTTTAATATTTTGGTTCGGGTTTCCCCTTAATATTCATACCAGACTCAAAGGGCCCATTTTGCTGTGGTACTGTTCTAAACATGGGAAAAATGCTCCACTTTACAGGCATACTATAGACACCCCCCAGGCACAATATTTAAAAGGAATATTTCATTTTTATTGTTACACTTTAAGCATTAAAAAAATCACTGCTCCAAAAAACGGCCATTTTTACAAATTTTTTTGCATTGATACATGTCCCCGGGGGCAGGACCCGACTCCCCAAACACTTTTTATGACAATAACTTGCATATAAGCCTTTAAAATGAGCATTTTTGATTATTCATGTTCGTGTCCCATAGACTTTAACGGTGTTCGTGTGTTCTGCTGAATTTTTTGCCTGTTTGGTATGTTCTGGTGCAGGATGTGCAGCCTTAGGCACTGGTGGTGGTGCCCAGAGCCAAAAATGTTAGCTATCAACATGAACATTGAGGAGGAATAGGAGGAATAGGATAGTCACTCAGCATTAGCATAGGAACTGCCTAGCAAGGGATCTCACATTCATAAAAAAATTAGTCGGTTACATCAGCATCAGGTGCTTGGTAGCTGGTGATCCAAGACTGATTAATTTCTATGAAGGTGAGCTGATCAACCGAGTCAGTGGACAGGCGCAACAGTTACCTCCAGCAGCACTGAATTTGTGTTCTGAAAGAACGCTGGATGCAGGACAGGCCAGTAGCTCAATTGCATACTGTGCAAGCTCTGGCTATTGATCCATCCTCAAGATCCAGTAACCCAGAGGATTTTCGGTTGGAAAAGTCTCTTGCCCCTAGGTATGATCTTGCCCCTAGGTATTCCTGCACCATGTAAATCAGACGCTGCTGATGGTTGCTGGAAATGATCAGACCTTGGGGCTGCAGACTGAAAAATTGTCTGAAAACACCTGTCAGATGGCCACCTTCTCCACCACTCCTTCTGTGACTGACCGAAGCCTCAGCAACACATTGTCCAGGACCAGAAATTTTCCCAGGCTCTGGAAACACATTGCACAAACCTTTCTGCAAGGCCTCGTGAAGATGTTTCATCCTCAGCTCCCTCTGCGATGGCTGGATAAGTTCTGCAACCTTACCCTTGTAACGTGGATCAAGGAAGGTAGCCAGCTAGTACTGATCCCTTTCCTTCATACCACAAATCCGAGGGTCCTTTTGCAGGCTTTGCAGGATCAGGGAGGCCATGCAGCGTAGGTTTGCTGAGGCAATCGATCCGGAGTCCTGTGGGTCACTAAGCCATCTACTCCCAGCCACTTACAAGTCCATGGGTTTCTGGGGACTGTAAACAATCCCTTGAAGACTGCTGCTGGTGCTGCTAGGTTCCACCTCCATGCTGACACAATCTCCTCGTCCTCCTCCTCTTCCTGTGTGATCGGCGGGACCGCAGGAAAGAAAAGGGAGCCTTGAGAGGTAAGAAAGTCCTCCTATTCCTCCCTCTGTTCTGCCTCAAGTGCCCTTTCCACTATTCCACGCAGTGTGTGCTCCAACAGGTAGGCAAGAGGGACAGTATCACTGATGCATGCACTGTCACTGCTCACCATCCTTGTGGCCTCCTTAAATGGTGACAGGACAGTGCATGCATCCTTGATAATGAGCCACTGGCGTGGCCAAAAAAAGCCAAGCTCCCCTGACCCTGCCCTGGTGCTATAGTCGCACAGGTACTCATTGATGCCCCTCTGCTACGTGTGCAGCTGCTGCAGCATGGCCAACGTTAAGTTCCATCTAGTGGGCATGTCACAGATTAGGCGGTTCTTGGGCAGGTTGTGCAGCTAACTGAATGTAGTATATTAGGAAAAGAAGAAAAAGGAACAGCTACACAGGATACAGTACTGAATATACTGCAGCTAACTGAATGAACTGCCTGCCTGTAGTATATTAGGAAGTGAACAACAGAAACGGTCTGCAGCGAGATCTAGCTGTACAGGATACAGTACTGAATATACTGTAGCTAACTGAATGAACTGCCTGCCTGTAGTATATTAGGAATAGAACGACAGGAACGGTCTGCACAGAGATCTAGCTGCACAGGTTACAGTATTGAATATACCGCAGCTAACTGAGTGTACTGCCTGTCTTTAGTATATTAGAAACAGAACAAGAGAAAATCAGGAATGGTCTGCAGCGAGATCTAGCTTCACAGGATACAGTACTGAATATACTGCAGCTAACTGAATAAACTTGGCTAATGTAGTATATTAGGAAGAGAACGACAGGAATGGTCTGCAGCAAGATCTAACTAAACTGGATACAGTACTTAATATACTGCAGCTAACTGAATAAACTGCCTGCCTGTAGTATATTGCCTGTAGTATATTAGGAAGAGAACAAGAGGAGCGGTCTGCACTGAGATCTATGTAAAATAAAACCAAAGAATTTCTAAGCTCAACTTACCAACCAGCCTGCGACCAACCGAATTAACAGTATGCGTTTAAAAACAGGGGTTTAGTTGCACACATTTGCAAATACATGCATAAGCTGCAGGCCACGGCAAGGGACCCTGTATCCTGCAGACCCTAACTCTAACTTTGAAGAGTCTCCACAGTGGGAGCACATGTATTTTAATGGATAGGTGAAGGGCAGATGACCGGAGGGAGCCCAACCCTCCTTAAAGGCACAGGAGCACACTAAACACCCAGCACATTGCACAATGGCAGCAATACAACAAAAAACAAGACAAAAAAGGGGTCACTGCCCCCACCTATAACTGGTCTTCACAGCAAGGAGCACTGAAAGGACACTGTAGTATATTTGGAACAGAACAACAAGAACGGTCCGCAGTGAGATCTAGCTGAACAGGATACAGTACTGAATAAACTGCAGCTAACTGAATATGCAGAGAGATCTAGCTGCACAGGGTACAGTACTGAATATACTGCAGCTAACTGAATGAAACACCTGCCTGTAGTATATTAGGAACAGAATAACAGGGACGGTTTAGAGCGAGATCTAGCTAAACTGGATACAGTACTGAATATAATGCAGCTAACTGAATGAACTGCCTGCCTGTAGTATATTAGGAACATTAGAAGTTCTAGCTGAACAGGATAAAGTACTAAAATATACTGCAGCTAACTGAATGAACTTGCCTGCCTGTAGTATATTACGAAGAGAACAACAGCGAGATCTAGCTAGTGAGATCTAGCTGCAGAGGATACATTACTGAATATACTGCAGCTAACTGAATTAACTTTCCTGCCTGTAGTATATTAGGAAGAGAACAACAGCAAGATCTAGCTGCATTGGATACTGTACTGAATATACTGCAGCTAACTGCATCTGCAGCGAGACCTATGAACTTGCCTTACTGCAGTATATACTGCATCAAGAGAAGAGAACAACAGGAACGGTGTGCAGCAAGATCTAGCTGCACAGGATACAGTACTGAATAAACCTGCAGTTAACTGAATGAACTTGCCTGCCTGTAGTATATTAGGAAGAGAGCAACAGGAAAAGTATGCAGCAAGATCTAGCTAAAATAAATACAGTACTGAATATACTGCAGCTAACTGAATAAACTGCCTGCCGGTAGTATATTGCCTGTAGTATATTAGGAAGAGTACAACAGGAACGGTCTGCAGCGAGATCTAGCTGCACAGGTTACAGTACTGAATATACTGCAGCTAACTGAATGAACTGCCTGCCTGTAGTATATTTGGAAGAGAATAGGAATGATCTGCAGTGAGATCTATCTGTAGAGGATACATTACTCAATATACTGCAGCTAACTGAATTAACTTGCCTGCCTGTAGTATATTAGGAAGAGAACAACAGCAAGATCTAGGTGCATAGGATACTGTACTGAATATACTGTACTGAATATACTGCAGCTAACTGAATCTGAAGCGAGATCTAGCTGCATAGGATACAGTACTGAATATACTGCAGCTAACTGAATGAACATGCCTTCCTGTAGTATATTAGGAACAGAACAACAGGAACGGTATGCAGCGAGATCTAATTAAACTGTAAACAGTACTGAATATACTGCAGTTAACAGAATGAACTGCCTGCCTGTAGTATATTAGGAACAGAACAACAGGAATGGTCTGCAGCGAGATCTAGCTGCACAGGTTACAGTACCTAATATACTGCAGCTAATTGAATGAACTTGCCTGCCTGTAGTATATTAGGAAGAGAAAAACATGAAAGGTCTGCAGCGAGATCTAGCTAAACTGGAAATAGTACTGAATACACTGCAGCTAACTGAGAATGAACTGCCTGCCTGTAGTAAATTAGGAAGAGAACAACAGGAATGGTCTGCAGCGAGATCTAGCTACAAAGTGCCTGTAGTATATTAGGAATAGAACAACAGAAGCAGTCTGCATCAAGATCTCACTAAACTGGATACAGTACTGAATATACTGCAGCTAACTGAATGAACTTGAATTCCTGTAGTATATTACGAAGAGACCAACAGGAACGGTCTGCAGTAAGATCTAGCTGCACAGGATAGAGTACTGAATATACTGCAGCTAACTGAATGCACTGCCTGCCTGTAGTATATTAGGAAGTGAACAACAGGGACAGTCTGCAGCGAGATCTAGCTGAACTGGATACAGTACTGAATATACTGCAGCTAACTGAATGAACTTGCCTTCCTGTAGTATATTATTAGGAAGAGAACAACAGGAACGGTCTGCAGCAAGATCTAGCTGCACAGGATAGAGTACTGAATATCCTGCAGCTAACTGAATGAACTTGCCTTCCTGTAGTATATTAGGGAGTGAACAACAAGAACGGTCTGCAGCGAGATCTAGCTAAACAGGTTACAGTACTGAATACTTGTATACTGCAGCTAATTGAATAAACTTGCCTGCCCTGTAGTATATTAGGAACAGAACATCAGAAACGGTCTGCAGCGCGATCTAGCTAAACTGGATAGAGTACTGAATATACTGCAGCTAACTGCCTAGCTGTAGTAAATTAGGAACAAAACAAAGGGAACGGTTTGCAGCGAGATCTAGCTGCACAAGATACAGTACTGAATATACTGCGGCAAACTGAATAAACTGCCTGCCTATAGTATATTAGGAACAGAACAACAGGAACAGTCTGCAGTGACTATAGTTCTGTTCTGTTCCTGTACTAAATATACTGCAGCTAACTGAATAAACTGCCTAGCTGTAGTAAATTAGGAACAGAACAACAGGATCGGTCTGAAGCGAGATGTAACTAAACTGGATACAGTAATGAATGTACTGCAGCTAACTGTATGAACTGCCTGCCTGCAGCGAGAACTGCCTGCCTGCAGCGAGATACAGCAGCTAACTGAATGAACTTGCCTGGATGTAGTACATTAGGAAAAGAACAATAGGAACGGTCTGCAGCGAGATCTAGCTAAACTGGATACAATACCGAATATATATAATTAGCTAATATAGTTAAGCGAGAAGCGAGATCTTCTGAAGCGAGATCTGAAGTATATTAGGAAGAGACTGAAAAATATATAAATCCCAAATGGAGATGCAAAAGTCCCAAATGAAGGCAAGAAAAGTGACTGGCGTCACAAAAACACACAGTCCCTGGAGCCAAGGCAAATGCAAACAGTGATCATGGACATGTAACGCAGTCCTTAGAGCCAAGGTAGATGTATTCAGTGTACATAGAAGTAAGACACCCAGTGAAAAATCCTCCACCTAATAAGATGTCCGCTTACCAGAGGACGAAACGTACGTCGGAAGGTTGACGCGCTGACGTCATCGTTTTTCGCCTGAACGGGTGCATGCAAGCCGGCCGGCTGATTCTTATCATATGTGCCCTTATATCTTGATTTTAAATGTAAGTGTGACCATTTTTTACTTCAATAAATTGCAATACAGTTTTACACTATGGAGAATTTGTTTTGTACTTTTGGGTCCTCCTACTGTGTGGATTGAGCTAAACACACCGTAAGATCCTGGCCATCCCCTTCCTTGGTTGGAGACCTGAGGAGCTGATCTTCCCCGTGGAGAGGTTTAATACTAAGCTGATTTACAGCTTACCTCTGGTAAGCGGACATCTTATTAGGTGGAGGATTTTTCACTGGGTGTCTTACTTCTATGTACACTGAATACATCTACCTTGGCTCTAAGGACTGCGTTACATGTCCATGATCACTGTTTGCATTTGCTCCAGGGACTGTGTGTTTTTGTGACGCCAGTCACTTTTCTTGCCTTCATTTGGGACTTTTGCATCTCCATTTGGGATTTATATATTTTTCAGTCACTTTTTCAAGAAAGCTCTGGTGTTTTTTATTCACAAATATTTATTTTGAATAACTCATTTATTAACATCTGTATATGTTCTGATTAGTTATATCACATGATTATTGTCTTTTGTTTTAGCGCAGTCTTTTTTTTGATTTTTCTTTATATGTTTGTGTGCACGCCTCACGCTAAGATTGCAGCTTATTATTCTTTCCACTCTGCTAATCATTAGTAGATCAACCTTTATGTTAGCGCGGTATTGTTTATGGTGTATATTAGGAAGAGAACAACAGCGAGATCTAGCTGCATAGGATACTGTACTGAATATACTGCAGCTAACAAAATCTGCAGTGAGATCTAGCTGCAGAGGATACAGTACTGAATATACTGCAGCTAACTGAATGAACTGCCTGCCTGAAGTATATTAGGAACAGAACAACAGGAACTGTCTGCACCGAGATCTAGCTAGATAAAAATGTATGTCAAGGGCGCTCAGAATGTCAGGACCAGGCAGTTAGTGTCTTTGTTGGATGGATGAAGTGGTCTTCAAACACTTAAGGCTGCACTCAAAGAGGGAAGCAATCTCTAATAGAAAACAAATAAAAAAGGTGCCTCTAAGTGCAGAATGAAAACTTTTAATATCCCCAAACAAGATTAAAAACACTTACAGAATCAAGGATAAGAAGAGGCATAACGTGGATGTATGAAACAGGTGATCAGGCATCAGGAGGTCCCAGTGTATCACAGGTCCCAGGATAACCAGGATAACAACCAGCATGGACCGCAAACAGGAAATATGTCATCAAAATGAGACGCTGTTTAGACCATTCCGTTGTTCTCTTCTCTAGCTGCAGTATTATATTACAGGAAGGCAAGTTCATTCAGCCATTGGCTTGAAGAAGGAACCAATCAGTAGTTCCGAAATGCATCCCATTTTGATGACATATTTCCTGTTTGCAGTCCATGCTGGTTGTTGTCCCCTCCCGCTGACGTCATTTCCGGGATTCATGCTCCATGCTGACTCAGACGATGTGATTGCTTCACCAGCGTTCCCGGAGCCTGGGTTGTTCACCTGCTGGTTATCCTGGGACCTTTTGCTGCTGCATATCGTTATCCCTGGAGAGCTGTGATACACTGGGACCTCCTGATGCTGGATCACCTGCTTCATACATCCATGTTGTGCCTCTTCTTATCCTTGATTCTGTAAGTGTTTTTAATCTTGTTTGGGGATATTAAAAGTTTTAATTCTGTACTTAGAGGCGCCTTTTTTTCTTTTATTTGTTTTCTAACAGAGATCTAGCTGCACGTGATACAGTACTTAATATACTGCAGCTAACTGAATGAACTTGCCTGCTTGTTGTACAATTAGGAACAGAACAACAGAAACGGTCTGCAGCGAATTCTAACTAAACTGGATACAGTACTGAATATACTGCAGCTAACTGAATGAACTGAACATCAGGAACGGTCTGCAGTGGGATCTAGCTGCACAGCATACAATACTGAATATACTGCAGCTAACTGAATGAAATGCCTGCCTGTAGTATATTATGAACAGAACAAAAGGAATGGTCTGAAGCAAGATCTAGCTGCACAAGATACAGTACTGAATATACTGCAGCTAACTGACTGAACGTGCCTGCCTGTAGTATATTAGGAACAGAACAGGGATGGTCTGCAGCGAGAGGTAGCTAAACTAGATACAGTACTGAATTATACTGCAGCTAACTTGCCTTCCTTGTAGTATATTATGAACAGGACAACAGGAACGGTCTGATCTAACTTAACTGTATACAGTGCCTGTAGTATATTAAAACAGAGCAATAGGAACAGATGCAGAGAGATCTAACTAAACTGATTACAGCACTGAATGTACTGCAGCTAACTGAATTAGCTGCCCGCCTGTGGTATATTTGGATGAGAACAACAGGAACTGTTGGCTGCCTAGGATGCAGTACTGAATATACTGCAGCTGACTGAATAAACTTGCGTGCCTGTATTTTATTTTGAAGAGAACAACAGGGGAACGGTCTGCACAGAGATCAAAATACGCAGTACTGAATGCATATGAATGAACTTGCTTGCCAGTAGTATATTAGGAAGAGAACAATAGGAGTGGTCTGCATCGAGATCTAGCTAAACTGGATACAGAACTGAATATACTGCAGCTAAGTTAATGCCTGCATGAACTGCCTGTCTGTAGTATATTAGGAACATTAGGAGATATAGCTATGCAGGATAAAGTACTGAATATACTGCACTTAACTTAATGAACTGCCTGCCTGTAGTATATTAGGAACAGAACAACAGGAACTGTCTGCAGCGAGATCTAGCAAAACTGAAAAGAGTACTGAATATACTGCAGCTAACTGAATAAACTTCTTGTCTGTAGTATACTATATGTAGTATTGTAGGAAGAGAACAACAGGAACTGTCTGCAACGAGATCTAGCTTCACAGCATACAGTACTAAATATACTGCAGCTAACTGAATGAACTGCCTGCCTGTAATATTGAAAAGAACAACAGGAAAAGTCTGCAGCGAGATCTAGTACTGCAGCTAACTCAATAAAATGCCTGCCTGTAGTATATTAGGAACAGAACAACAGGAACGGTCCGCAGCAAGATCTAGCAATACTGGTTAGAGTACTGAATATACTGCAGCTGCTTGAATGAACTGCCTGCCTGTAGTATACTATATGTAGAATTGTAGGAAGATAACAACAGGAACTGTTTACTGCGAAATCTAGTTGCACAGGTTACAGTACTGAATATACTGCAGCTAACTGAATGAACTGCCTGCCTGTAGTATATTATGAACAGAACAAAAGGAATGGTCTGAAGCAAGATCTAGCTGCACAAGATACAGTACTGAATATACTGCAGCTATCTGACTGAACGTGCCTGCCTGTAGTATATTAGGAACAGAACAGGGATGGTCTGCAGCGATAGCTAGCTAAACTAGATACAGTACTGAATTATACTGCAGCTAACTTGCCTTCCTTGTAGTATATTATGAACAGGACAACAGGAACGGTCTGCAGCGAGATCTAACTTAACTGTATACAGTACTGAATATACTGCAGCTAACTGAATGAACTGCCGGCCTGTAGTATATTATGAACAGAACACAAGAACTGTCTCCAGCGAGATCTAGCTGCATAAGTTACAGTACTGAATATACTGCAGATAACTTAATGAACTCCCTGACTGTAGTATATTAAGAACAAAACTAGCTGCATAGGATACAGTACTGAATATACTGCAGCTAACTGAATTAACTGCCTGCCTGTAGTATATTATGAACAGAACAACGTCAACGAACTGAAATGAGATCTAGCTGCACAGGTTACATTACTGAATATACTGCAGCTAACTAAATGAACTGCCTGCCTGTAGTATATTTGGATGAGACAACAACAGGAACTGTCTGCAGCGAGATATGGCTGCCTAGAATACAGTACTGAATATACTGCAGCTAACTGAATGAACTTGCGTGCCTGTAATATATTTGGAAGAGAACAACAGGGGAACGGTCTGCACCTAGATCTAGATGCGCAAGATACAATACCTAATATACAGTAGCTAACTGAATGAACTTGCTTGCCTGCAGTATATGATGAAGAGAACAACAGGAGCGGTCTGCATTAAGATCAAGCTAAATGGATACAGTACTGAATATACTGCAGCTAACTGAATGAACTTGCCTGCCAGTTAGTATATTAGGAACAGAACAACAGAAACAGTCTGCAGCGAGATCTAACTAAACTGGATACAGTACTTAATAGACTGCAGCTAACTGAATGAACTGCCTGTTGTATAAATTAGGAACAGAACAACAGGAACGGTCTGCAGTGAGATGCACAAGATACAGTACTGAATATACCGCAGCTAAGTGAATGAACTTGCCTTCCTCTAGTATATAATGTACAGGACAACAGGAAAGGTCTGCAGCGAGATCTAACTTAACTGTATACAGTACTGAATATACTGCAGCTAACTGAATGAACTGCCTGCCTGTAGTATATTATGAACAGAACAACGGCAATGACCTGAAGCGAGATCTAGCTGCACAGGTTACATTACTGAATATACTGCAGCTAACTTAATGAACTACCTGCCTGTAGTATATTTGGATGAGAACAACAGGAACTGTCTGCAGCAAGATATGGCTGCCTAGAATACAGTACTGAATATACTGCAGCTAACTGAATGAACTTGCGTGCCTGTAATATATTTGGAAGAGAACAACAGGGGAACGGTCTGCACCGAGATCTAGATGCGCAAGATACAATACCTAATATACAGTAGCTAACTGAATGAACTTGCTTGCCTGTAGTATATTAGGAAGAGAACAAAAGGAGCGGTCTGCATCGAGATCAAGCTAAATAGATACAGTACTGAATATACTGCAGCTAACTGAATGAACTTGCCTGCCGGTTAGTATATTAGGAACAGAACAACAGAAACAGTCTGCAGCGAGATCTAACTAAACTGGATACAGTACTTAATAGACTGCAACTAACTGAATGAACTGCCTGCCTGTTGTATAAATTAGGAACAGAACAACGGGAACGGTCTGCACTGAGATGCACAAGATACAGTACTGAATATACCGCAGCTAAGTGAAAGAACTTGCCTTCCTGTAGTATATAATGAACAGGACAACAGGAAAGGTCTGCAGCGAGATCCAACTTAACTGTATACAGTACTGAATATACTGCAGCTAACTGAATGAACTGCCGGCCTGTAGAATATTAGGAAAAGAAGAACAGGAATGGTCTGCACAGAGATCTAGCTGCACAGGTTACAGTACTGAATATACTGCAGCTAACTGAATGAACTTGCCTTCCTGTAGTATATTAGGAACAGAACAACAGGAACGGTCTTCAGCGAGATCTATCTAAACTGGATACATTACTGAATATACTGCAGCTAACTGAATGAACTGCCTGACTGTAGTACATTAGGAAGAGAACAACAGGAACTGTCTGCAGCAAGATCTAGGATTCACTAAATATTGCAGCAAACTGAACTGCCAGCCTGTAGTATTAATATGTATGAACAGAACAACAGGAACGGTCTGAAGCAAGATCTAGCTGCACAGGATGCAGTACTGAATATACTGCAGCTAACTGAATGAACTGCCTGCCTGAAGTATATTAGGAACAGAACAACAGGAACTGTCTGCACCGAGATCTAGCTAGATAAAAATGTATGTCAAGGGCGCTCAGAATGTCAGGACCAGGCAGTTAGTGTCTTTGTTGGATGGATGAAGTGGTCTTCAAACAATTAGGGCTGCACTCAAAGAGGGAAGCAATCTCTAATAGAAAACAAATAAAAGAAAAAAGGCACCTCTAAGTGTAGAATATTAGGAAAAGAAGAACAGGAATGGTCTGTACAGAGATCTAGCTGCACAGGTTACAGTGCTGAATATACTGCAGCTAACTGAATGAACTGCCTGCCTGTAGTATATTAGGAACAGAACAACAGGAACGGTCTGCACAGAGATCTAGCTGCACAGGATACAGTACTGAATATACTGCAGCTAACTGAATAAACTGCCTGCCTGTAGTATATTAGGAACAGAACAACACGAAAGATCTGCAGCAAGGTCTAGCAAAACTGGTTAGAGTACTGAATATACTGCAGCTAACTGAATGAACTGCCTGCCTGTAGTATACTATATGTAGAATTGTAGGAAGAGAACAACAGGAACTGTTTACTGCGAAATCTAGCTGCACAGGTTATAGTACTGAATATATTGCAGCTAACTGAATGAACTGCCTGCCTGTAGTATATTAGGAACAGAACAACAGGAACGGTCTGCACAGAGATCTAGCTAGGTTACAACACTGAATATACTGCATCTAATTTAATGACCTGCCTTCCTGTAGTATATTAAGAACAGAACAACAGAAACTATACTGCTGCTAACTGATGAACTGCTTGTAGTATATTAGGAACTGCCTGTAGTATATTAGGAAGAGAACAACAGGAATGGTCTGCAGCGAGATCTAGCTGCATAGGATACAGTACTGAATATACTGCAGCTTACTGAATAAACTTGCCTGCCTGTAGTATATTAAGAACTGAACAACAGAAACGGTCTGCAGCGAGATCTAGCTAAAGTACTTTTCCTACTGAATATACTGCAGATAACTGAATGAACTGCCTGCCCTATAGTATATTAGGAACAGAGCAACAGGAACAGTTGCAGCGAGATCTAACTAAACTGAATACAGCACTGAATATACTGCAGCTAACTGAATGAACTGCCTGCTTGAAGTATATTTGGTTGAGAACAACAAGAACTGTTTGCAAGAAGATATGGCTGCCTAGGATACAGTACTGAATATACTGCAGCTAACCGAATGAACTTGCGTGCCTGTATTATATTTTGAAGTGAACAACAGGGGAACGCTCTGCACCAAGATCTAAATGCGCAGTTCTGAATGCATATGAATGAACTTGCTTGCCTTTAGTATATTAGGAAGAGAACAGGAGAGGTCTGCATCATGATCTAGCTAAACTGGATACAGAACTGAATATACTGCAGCTAAATGAATGAACTGCCCATCTGTAGTATATTAGGAACATTAGGAGATATATCTATGAAATATAGATAGATAGAGTACTGAATATATTGCAGCTAACTGCCTGACTGTAGTATATTAGGAAGAGAACAAAAGGAACTGTCTGCAGCGAGAGCTAGCTGCATAGGATACATAGTATATACATAACTTAATGAACTGTCTGCCTGTAGTATATTAGGAACAGAACAACAGGAACTGTCTGCAGCGAGATCTAACTGCACAGGATAAAGTACTGAATATACTGCAGCGAACTAAATGAACTTGCCTGCCTGTAGTATATTATGCCGCGTACACACGGTCGGACTTTTCGGCTACAAAAGTCCGACAGCCTGTCTGACAGACTTTCGACAGACTTTTGGCAGACTTTTGGCGGACTTGCGGCAGACTTTCTTACGAACTGACTTGCCTACATACGATCACACAAAAGTCCGACGGATTCGTACGTGATGACGTACACCGGACTAAAATAAAGAAGTTGATAGCCAGTAGCCAATAGCTGCCCTAGCGTGGGTTTTTGTCCGTCGGACTAGCACACAGACGAGCGGAATTCTGGGTCCGGCGTAGTTACGACGTAAGGATTTGAAGCATGTTTCAAATCTAAAGTCTGTCAGATTTGAGGCTGCAAAAGTCCGCTGAAAGTCCGGGGAAGCCCACACACGATCGGATTGTCAGCCAGCTTTAGTCCGTCGGCGTCCGTCGGACTTTTGTAGACGAAAAGTCCGACCGTGTGTACGTGGCATTAGGAACAAAACAACAGAAACGGTTTGCAGCAATATCTAACGAAACTGGATACAGCACTGAATATACTGCAGCTAACTGAATGAACTAAATGAAAAAGAAAGAAACAAATCAGCGCAAATATGTGAAAGAAATAAACAGCAGCTGAACACCAGGGTCAAAAATCAATTCCCTAAGAGACAATAAAAAGCAGATGGTGCAGCGCTAAATTAAAACAATGTGAAGTCCATGAGACAAACAATCCAAACGATCATAAGTGATGTGACATCATGCTGGCATCTCAGTAGATATGTGTGATCCCTCCACCAATGTAAAGGATGGCCTCTCACCTCAGGGCAGGGACCCTTTGGTTATAGAGGGTCAAATGCACTTTCCCTTATGGGTCACATAAAGATGGTTCACAGCAGATCCGGATCGGTCAAGTAGCAGGACAAGGATGAGCACTAAGCAGCATAAGCAACTCCCCCAGCATATGATTCATGTGAATAGAAAGGGTACAACATAGTGCTCTCCGCAATATAAACTTTATTAAATAAAATAACAGGTAATGCACTTACAAACGAGGCACTCATCCAGTGCCAGATGCTAGAGCTTGTGTGTAAAAAAAGGATGCGAAATGGCCACGGGTGACGTCACAACGCTTCCTTCTTTCAGAACGCGTTGCGTCCCAGTGGGCGGGGACTTCATCAGCGGATACAGAAGGAGCATGGACACCCGCGTTATATGCCATATCAGTTACCTTAGCAACACACTGAATCAAGCAGCGTAACGAGAGGGGCGGGGATCGCTATGCAGGGATGGAATCCCGGAAGTGTCCCCGCTTGTTAAAAATAAGCAAACGGAAAACAAATGGCTATGTAATAATGTGAGTTCACAGCCAGCACAATGTGAGGTGACCACCGTGGTGCAATAAGATATGCTGGCAAAGAAATATCAGGAGATATTCGAACCCGGGCCATCATATTGGGCAATGAATTTTACATAAGAAAATATAAAAATATATCTATGTGTATTAATTATTAAAAAGTGAGTTAAAATATGAGTTAAAATATAAAGTCATCCGCGACCATCTATTGCATGAACTAAAAACTATTAAAATGAATAATGAACAAAAAATAATTTAAAAAATTAGCGATCAGTAATAAAACAATTAATGTCAAAATCGACATTTAATCCATCAGGGCAAAAAACATGGCTTTCGTGTATCCAGTAAGATTCTCTTTTGCTCAAATGTCATATAAAATTGCCCCCTCTCCAATGTTTAGTAACCCTCTCAATACCCCAAAATGTTAAGCTTTTGGGGTTCTGCTGGTGAATTAATTTAAAATGTTTGGACATGTTATGGGTCTCAAGACCCTTTTTGATATTGTTGACATGATCCGCCAACCTAACGTGTAGGGGTCTAGAGGTTCTGCCAATATATTGGAGCCCACAATCGCACTCCAACATATAGACAACCCCCACCGTATCGCAGGTAATAAGATGTTTGATGTCATATTCTCTATTGGTGGCAGATGCTAGGAACCTTTTTATTTTTTTGATGTTTACTTTAGAGTGTCTGCAAGGAACACACCGTCCACAGGCATAAAAGCCTCCCAAAAAAGAGAATAATCTATCAGTGGATGGCACTGGAGGGTTGAGGACGCCAGGGGCAAGATGATCTCTTAATGAGGGTGCCTTTTTATAAATAAACTGGGGTTGCTCAGGTAAAACAGGACCTAAAACCTTGTCCTGTTTTAAAATAAACCAATTTTTTTGGATAATTTTCTCGAATTTTCAATATTGCAAATTGTAATCTAAAATCATTTTGAAATTATGGTTATCACCATTAAAATCCTTATTGTGATCGGAGACCAATAGACGTCTGTCCATGGTTTTGACCTTCATGATTTCTTCTTCTAAATTATGTTGATCATAACCTTTTTGTTCAAACCGAGACACTAGAACATGAGATTGAGTGACAAAGTCATCCTCATTAGTGCAATTACGACGTAATCTAATAAACTGTCCCCTGGGGATGTTGCACAACCAAGAGCGGTGGTGACAACTCCCCAGGGCAATATAGGAGTTACGGTCAGTCGGTTTGAAATAATTGGTAAGTCTAAAGCGATCGTTGTCAACACTAATGACCAAATCAATATAGACAACATTTTTGAGATCAATAGTCCATGTCAAGGATATATTTTTTTGATTATTATTCAAAGATTCAATGAAGGCCTCAAGCTTAGATCTCTCCCCCTTCCAGTTCATAATGAGATCATCTATGAATCTACAATAACATATAAGTTCAGGGGGACGATTTGAGAATACAGCCTCTTCTTCCCAGTGAGACATAAATACATTAGCCACACTGGGAGCAAAGCATGCCCCCATAGCCACTCCCCTGGTTTGTAGATAAAATTCCTTGTCATACCAGAAATAGTTTCTGGTTAGACAGAAATCAAGACAACCAAGGAGAAATTCCTGATGTTTACCTGAGAGGGAGGAGGAGGAGAGGGCCCATTCCACCGAGAACATGGCATCCTTATGGCTAATGATAGTATAAAGCGAACTAACGTCTGCAGTAACTAATATTGTGGAAGGGGAACACTCGAGGGTTTCTAAAATTTGTATAATGTGCTTAGTACCTTTAAGAAAGCTGGAGTTTTCAAAACCAACGGCTGCAGAAAAAAATCAATGTATTGTCCCAACCTAGCAGAGACAGAATCCATCCCATTTACAATGGGTCTCCCAGGGGGATGAGTGATATCCTTATGAATCTTTGGTAAAAAATAAATAATGGGAGTTCTGCAAAACAAGGGGTCCAAATACATTGATTCTTTTTTGGTAAGGATTTTTTGTTCCCTATCATCCTCTATTATGGCATGTAGCTCATCTTTAAATACTAACATGGGGTCCTTATTGAGGATACTATAAGTATCACGGTCATCAAGTAGACGATGCATTTCAGATTGATAGTGTTCTTTACTGAGAATCACAAGACCCCCCCACCTTTTCTGCGGGGCGGATCACTATTTCTTTGCGGTTTGCCAGATATTCCATATCGCGTTTGATTGATAATGGGTCAGAAATTTTCTTAATTTTAAGCTCTAGATATTTATTATCCGCATTAGGAGGATTGAAAATAGATCTATTCCGTAATGACGAGTGATCCTGCACCGTAGGTCTAAAACCTTGACCTGGGTGGGAAAGGAAATATTTTTTTATATTGAGAGTTCTAATATATTTTTGTATGCTTACATAAGTTTCAAATTTATTGAGATTTTTAGTGGGTGCAAATTTCAAACCTCGATCCAGGACTCTTGTTTCATCATCATTCAGGGTGACACTGCTGAGATTATATATACCAACACCTAATGAGGTTTGGATCTTTTGTGTTTGCCTACCCCTTCTCCTTCCTCTCTTTCTTTTCGTTTTCGACTTCTGCCCCTTCCTCTCATGTTTTTTACTTTTTTATTGTTATTTTTCCTAAAGGTGTCATTCCCCTGGTAGGAAGGGTGTCTGCCAGGATGAGGACGATCGTATTCATAGATGGGGTTCCTTCTAGGTGTATCCACTCGGACTTTACAGCATTAACTGGCATAGTATCCACCGGGACAGGAGTGGTCTGCCACTTAAAAATACTTCCTCCATTAAAGTCATCAAAATCCCTAATAAATGTTTTCTTCTTTTTTTTTATGTTTCTAGATCCCACTTGGTGAGCTTATTTTTAAGCTCACTTGACAGTTTGACAAACTCTTCACTATCTTTCGAGGATTCCAAATTATTAGTAATTTCCTTGATCTGAGAGTCAAGAGTGGTCATTTTCCTTCTTTTACGTATTAATAAGAGCTCAAGTAATTCAAAGCCTCTTTTTATAAAAAAAATCACTCCATTCAGACATAGACTCTTCATCCATAGGGGGCAAATCCCATCTAAGATGTCTAGGGATGAGTCTGGCAGAAAGATATTGCTCAAAATTATTACATAGCCATTTGTTTCCATTTGCTTATTTTTAACAAGCGGGGACACTTCCAGGATTCCGTCCCTGCATATCGATCCCCGCCCCTCTCGTTACGCTACTTGATGCAGTATGTTGCTAAGGTAACTGATTTTGTATATAACGCGGGTGTCCACACTCCTCAAGTAATTCAAAGCCTCTTTTTATAAAAAAAATCACTCCATTCAGACATAGACTCTTCATCCATAAGCCCATCATTAGGGGGCAAATCCCATCTAAGACGTCTAGGGAGAAAGATATTGCTCAAAAGGATGTGATGTCCCACAGGTTTTGATCTTTTTTTCAAAGATATAGCCTAATTTTGTGAAAGACTGTGATAAATCATTAATGGGCTCATTGGATGGCTTCCTAGAAAACACCCCATTAATTTTAACTTCACGTTTTTCAAGATATTGGAAAACCTCCATAATTGCAGCTAGATTGATGACAATTGTAAAAGATAAAGGAAAAAGAAAGAAATAAATCAGCGCAAATATGTGAAAGAAATAAGCAGCAGCTGAACACCAGGGTCAAAAATCAAATCCCTAAGAGACAATAAAAAGCAGATGGTGCAGCGCTAAATTAAAACAATGTGAAGTCCGTGAGACAATCAATCCAAACGATCATAAGTGATGTGACATCATGCTGGCATCTCAGTGGATATGTGTGATCCCTCCACCAATGTAAAGGATGACCTCTCACCTCAGCGCAGGGACCCTTTGGTTATAGAGGGTCAAATGCACTTTCCCTTACGGGTCACATAAAGATGGTTCACAGCAGATCCGGATCGGTCAAATAGCAGGACAAGGATGAGCACTAAGCAGCATAAGCAACTCCCCCAGCATATGATTCATGTGAATAGAAAGGGTACAACATAGTGCTCTCCGCAATATAAACTTTATTAAATAAAATAACAGGTAATGCACTTACAAACGAGGCACTCATCCAGTGCCAGATGCTAGAGCTTGTGTGTAAGAAAAGGATGCAAGATGGCCGTGGGTGACGTCACAACGCTTCCTTCTTTCCAAATGTGTTGCATCCCAGTGGGCGGGGACTTCTTCAGCGGATACGGAAGGAGTGTGGACACCCGCGTTATATACAAAATCAGTTACCTTAGCAACATACTGCATCAAGTAGCGTAACGAGAGGGGCGGGGATCGATATGCAGGGACGGAATCCTGGAAGTGTCCCCGCTTGTTAAAAATAAGCAAATGGAAACAAATGGCTATGTAATAATTTTGAGCAATATCTTTCTGCCAGACTCATCCCTAGACATCTTAGATGGGATTTGCCCCTATGGATGAAGAGTCTATGTCTGAATGGAGTGATTTTTTTTATAAAAAGAGGCTTTGAATTACTTGAGCTCTTATTAATACGTAAAAGAAGGAAAATGACCACTCTTGACTCTCAGATCAAGGAAATTACCAATAATTTGGAATCATCGAAAGATAGTGAAGAGTTTGTCAAACTGTCAAGTGAGCTTAAAAATAAGCTCACTAAATGGGATCTAGAAACACAAAATAAAAAGAAGAAAAAAATTATTAGGGATTTTGATGACTTTAATGGAGGAAGTATTTTTAAGTGGCAGACCACTCCTGTCCCGGTGGATACTTTGCCAGTTAATGCTGTTCCCCAATGTACCACTGGGGAAGTCCGAGTGGATACACCTAGAAGGAACCCCATCTATGAATACGATCGTCCTCCTCCTGGCAGACACCCTTCCTACCAGGGCAATGACACCTTTAGGAAAAATAACAATAAAAAAGGAAAAAACATGAGAGGAAGGGGCAGAAGTGGTGGTCCTCGACCATATAACCATGAGGGGGGTCTCCCCCGCTCCTCCAATCAATACAATTCATCACAAGATTGGAGGGTTAATCAACATTATCAAGGAGGCAGAGATATGTATAACAGGGATAGTCCCTATCCACCTTATGATAGACAAATTCCTATACATAATAGGTTTGCCCCACTTTCTGATCAGGCTTCTTATGGTAGAGGGGATTTTTTAGACCAACAAGGGGAACAGAGACACACTCCTCCGTTCCATCAACCATATCCACAGGAACGATGGAGACAACCTGCACTTCACACACCTTCAAATCTAGGGCCCCCCCCGAAAATGAAAAGAAAGAGAGGAAGGAGAGGGGGTAGGCGAACACAAAAGATCCAAACCTCATTAGCTGTTGGTATATATAATCTCAGCAGTGTTACTCTGAATGACGATGAAACAAGAGTTCTGGATCGAGGTTTGAAATTTGCACCCACTAAAAATCTCAATAAATTTGAAACTTATGTAAGCATACAAAAATATATTAGAACTCTCAATATGAAAAAATATTTCCTTTCCCACCCAGGTCAAGGTTTGAGACCTACGGTGCAGGATCACTCGTCATTACAGAATAGATCTATTTTCAATCCTCCTAATGCAGATAATAAATATCTAGAGGTCTTTAAAAACATGGTTTCAAGTGACTTAGATAAGCTTAAAATTAAGAAAATTTCTGACCCATTATCAATCAAAAACGGTATGGAATCTCTGGCAGACCGCAAAGAAATAGTGATCCGCCCGGCAGACAAGGGGGGTCTTGTGATTCTCAGTAAGGAATACTAACAATCTGAAATGCGTTGTCTACTTGATGACCGTGATACTTATAGTATCCTCAATAAGGACCCCATGTTAGTATTTAAAGATGAGCTACATGCCATAATAGAGGATGGTAGGGATCAAAAAATCCTTACCAAAAAAGAATCAATGTATTTGGACCCCTTGTTTTGCAGAACTCCCATTATTTATTTTTTACTAAAGATTCATAAGGATATCACTCATCCCCCTGGGAGACCCATTGTAAACCCATTGGTTATGAAAACTCCAGCTTTCTTGAAAGATACTAAGCACATCATACAAATTTTAGAAACCCTCGAGTGTTCCCCTTCCACAATATTAGTTACTACGGACGTTAGTTCACTTTATACTATCATTAGCCATAAGAATGCCATGTCTTCGGTGGAATGGGCCCTCTCCTCCTCCTCCCTCTCAGGTAAACATCAGGAAATTCTCCTTGGTTGTCTTGATTTCTGTCTAACCAGAAACTATTTCTGGTATGACAAGGAATTTTATCTACAAACCAGGGGAGTGGCTATGGGGGCATGCTTTGCTCCCAGTGTGGCTAATGTATTTATGTCTCACTGGGAGGAAGAGGCTGTATTCTCAAATCGTCCCCCTGAACTTGTATGTTATCGTAGATTCATAGATGATCTCATTATGATCTGGAAGGGGGAGAGATCTAAGCTTGAGGCCTTCATTGAATCTTTGAATAATAATCAAAAAAATATATCCTTGACATGGACTATTGATCTCGAAAAAGTTGTCTATCTTGATTTGGTCATTAGTGTTGACAACGATCGCTTTAGACTTACCAATTATTTCAAACCGACTGACCGTAACTCCTATATTCACCTGGGGAGTTGTCATCACCGCTCTTGGTTGTGCAACATCCCCAGGGGACAGTTTATTAGATTACGTCGTAATTGCACTAATGAGGATGACTTTGTCACTCAATCTCATGTTCTAGTGTCTCAGTTTGAACAAAAAGGTTATTATCAACATAATTTAGAAGAAGAAATCATGAAGGTCAAAACCATGGACAGACGTCTATTGGTCTCCGATCACAATAAGGATTTTAATGGTGATAACCATAATTTCAAAATGATTTTAGATTACAATGTGCAATATTAAAAATTCGAGAAAATTATCCAAAAAAATTGGTCTATTTTAAAACAGGACAAGGTTTTAGGTCCTGTTTTACCTGAGCGACCCCAGTTTATTTATAAAAAGGCACCCTCATTAAGAGATCGTCTTGCCCCTGGCGTCCTCAACCCTCCAGTGCCATCCACTGATAGATTATTCTCTTTTTTGGGAGGCTTTTATGCCTGTGGACGGTGTGTTCCTTGCAGACACTCTAAAGTAAACATCAAAAAACTAAAAAGGTTCCTAGCATCTGCCACCAATAGAGAATATGACATCAAACATCTTATTACCTGCGATACGGTGGGGGTTGTCTATATGTTGGAGTGCGATTGTGGGCTCCAATATATTGGCAGAACCTCTAGACCCCTACACGTTAGGTTGGCGGAACATGTCAACAATATCAAAAAGGGTCTTAAGACCCATAACGTGTCCAAACATTTTAAATTATTTCACCAGCAGAACCCCAATAGCTTAAAATTTTGGGGTATTGAGAGGGTTACTAAACATTGGAGAGGGGGCAATTTTATACAACAGTTGAGCAAAAGAGAATCTTATTGGATACACAAAAGCCATGTTCTTTGCCCTGATGGATTAAATGCCGATTTTGACATTAATTGTTTTATTACTGATCGCTAATTATTTTAATTATTTTTTGTTCATTATTCATTTTAATAGTTTGTAGTTGATGCAAAAGATGGTCGCGGATGACTTTTTATATTTTAACTCATATTTTAACTCACTTTTTAATAATTAATACACATAGATATATTTTTATATTTTCTTATGTAAAATTAATTGCCCAATATGATGGTTTGAATATCTCCTGATATTTGCTTGCCAGCATATCTTATTGCACCACTGTGGTTGCCTCACGTTGTTCTGGCTGTGAACTCACATTATTACATAGCCATTTGTTTCCGTTTGCTTATTTTTAACAAGCGGGGAAACTTCCGGGTTTCTGTCCTTGCATAGCGATCCCCGCCCCTCTCGTTACGCTGCTTGATGCAGTATGTTGTTAAGGTAACTGATTTTGTATATAACGTGGGTGTCCACACTCCTTCCGTATCTGCTGATGAAGTCCCCGCCCACTGGGACACAACGCGTTTGGAAAGAAGGAAGCGTTGTGACGTCACCCACGGCCATCTTGCATCCTTTTCTTACACACAAGCTCTAGCATCTGGCACTGGATGAGTGCCTTGTTTGTAAGTGCATTACCTGTTATTTTATTTAATAAAGTTTATATTGCAGAGAGCACTATGTTGTACCCTTTCTATTCACATGAATCATATGCTGGGGGAGATGCTTATGCTGCTTAGTGCTCGTCCTTGTCCTGCTATTTGACCGATCCGGATCTGCTGTGAACCATCTTTATGTGACCCGTAAGGGAAAGTGCATTTGACCCTCTATAACCAAAGGGTCCCTGTGCTGAGGTGAGAGGCCATCCTTTACATTGGTGGAGGGATCACACATATCCACTGAGATGCCAGCATGATGTCACATCACTTATGATCGTTCAGATTGATTGTCTCACGGACTTCACATTGTTTTAATTTAGCGCTGCACCATCTGCTTTTTAACTGAATGAACTGCCTGCCTGTAGTATTTTAGGAAGAGAACAACAGAAACAGTCTGCAGCGAGATCTATCTACAGAGGATACAGTACTGCAGCTAACTGAATGAACTGCCTGTCTGTAGTATATTAGGAATATTAGGAGATATAGCTATGTAGGATACAGTACTGAATATACTGCAGCTAACTGAATGAACAGGCTGACTGTAGTATTAATATACTACAGTCAGGCTGTTCATTCAGTTAGCTGCAGTATATTCAGTACTGTATGCTGCAGAACAGAACAACAGAAATGGTCTGCAGCGAGATCTAACTAAACTGGATACAGTACTTAATATACTGCAGCTAACTGAATGAACTGCCTGACTGTATTATATTAGGAAGAGAACAACAGGAACTGTCTGCAGCGAGATCTAGCTGCACAGGATACAGTACCGAATATTCTGCAGCTAACTGAATGAACTTGCCTGCTCGTTAGTATATTAGGAACAGAACAACAGAAACGGTGTGCAGCGAGATCTAACTAAACTGGATACAGTACTGAATACACTGCAGCTAACTGAATGAACTTGCCTGTCGTTTAGTATATTAGGAACAGAACAACAGAAACGGTCTGCAGCGAGATCTAACTAAACTGGATACAGTACTTAATATACTGCAACTAACTGAATCAACTTGCTTGCCTCTAGTATATTAGGAATAGAACAAAAGGAACGGTCTGCAGCGAGATCTAGCTGCACAATATACAGTACTGAATATACTGCAGCTAAATGAATGAACTTGCTTGCCTGTATTATATTAGAAAGAGAACAATAGGATCGGTCTGCATCGAGATCTAGCTAAACTGGATTCAATACTGAATATACTGCATGAACTGCCTGTCTGTAGTATATTAGGAATATTAGGAGATATAGCTATGAAGGATACAGTAGTGAATATACTGCAGCTAACTTGCTTGTCTCTAGTATATTAGGAATAGAACAAAAGGAACGATCTGCAGCGAGATCTAGCTGCACAATATACAGTACTGAATATACTGCAGCTAAATGAATGAACTTGCTTGCCTGTATTATATTAGGAAGAGAACAATAGGATTGGTCTGCATCGAGATCAAGCTAAACTGGATTCAATACTGAATATACTGCATGAACTGCCTGTCTGTAGTATATTAGGAATATTAGGAGATATAGCTATGAAGGATACAGTAGTGAATATACTGCAGCTAACTGAATGAACTCACTTGCCTGTAGTATATTAGCAAAAGAACAACAGGAACGGTCTGCAGGGAAATCTAATTAAAGCACTGAATGTACTGCAGCTAACTGAATAAACTGCCTGCTTGTGGTATATTTGGATGAGAACAACAGGAACTGTTGGCTGCCTAGGATACAGTACTGAATATACTGCAGCTAACTGAATGAACTTGCATGCCTGTATTTTATTTTGAAGAGAACAACAGGGGAACGGTCTGCACCAAAATCAAAATATGCAGTACTGAATGCATATGAATGAACTTGCTTGCCTGTAGTATATTAGGAATAGAACAATAGAAGTGGTCTGCATCGAGATCTAGCTAAACTGGATACAGATCCTAATATACTGCAGCTAAGTGAATGCCTGCATGAACTGCCTGTCTGTAGAAACATTAGGAGATATAGCTATGCAGGATAGAGTACTGAATATACTGCACCTAACTTAATGAACTGTATGCCTGTAGTATATTAGGAACAGAACAACAGGAACTGTCTGCAGCGAGATCTAGTGAAACTGAAAAGAGTACTGAATATACTGCAGAAAACTGAATAAACTTCTTGCCTGTAGTATACTATATGTGGTATTGTAGCAAGAGAACAACAGGAACTGTCTGCAGCAAAATCTAGCTGCACAGGTTACGGTACTGAATATACTGCAGATTACTGAATATACTTGCCCGCCTGTAGAATATTAGGAATAAAACAACAGAAACGGTCTGCAGCGAGATCTAGTTTCACAGCATACAGTACTATACTGCAGGTAACTGAATGAACTGCCTGCCTGTAATATAGAAAAGAACAACAGGAAAAGTCTGCAGCGAGATCTAGCTGCACAGGATACAGTACTGAATATACTGCAGCTAACTGAATAAACTGCCTGCCTGTAGTATTCTATATGTAGAATTGTAGGAAGAGAACAACAGGAACAACAGGAACTGTTTACTGTGAGCTCTAGCTGCATAAGTTACAGCACTGAATATACTGCAGCTAACTGAATGAACTGCCTGCCTGTAGTATATTATGAACAGTACAACAGGAACAGTCTGAAGCAAGATCTAGCTGCACAGGATACAGTACTGAATATACTGCAGCTAACTGACTGAACTTGCCTGCCTGTAGTATAGGAACAGAACAACAGGGATGGTCTGCAGCGAGAGCTAGCTAAACTAGATACAGTACTGAATTGTACTGCAGCTAACTCAATGAACTTGCCTTCTTGTAGTATATTATGAATAGGACAACAGGAACGGTCTGCAGCGAGATCTAACTTAACTGTATACAGTACTGAATATAATGCAGCTAACTGAATGAACTGCCGGCCTGTAGTATATTATGAACAGAACAACAGGAATGGTCTGAAGCGAGATCTAGCTGCACAGGATATACTGCAGCTAACTGAATGAACTTGCCTTCTTGTAGTATATTAGGAACAGAACAACAGGAATGGTCTGCAGCGAGATCTAACTAAACTGGATACAGTACTGAATATACTGCAGCTAACTGAATGAACTGCCTGACTGTAGTATATTAGAAAGAGAACAACAGGAACTGTCTGCAGCGAGATCTAGCTGCATAAGTTACAGTACTGAATATACTGCACCTAACTTAATGAAATCCCTGACTGTAGTATATTAGGAACAAAACTAGCTGCATAGGATACAGTACTGAATATACAGCAGCTAACTGAATGAACTGCCTGCATGTAGTATATTATGAACAGAACAACGGCAACGACCTGAAGCGAGATCTAGCTGCACAGGTTACAGTATTGAATATACTACAGCTAACTTTTTTTTTTTTTCCCCTTTTTTTCTATCTTTTTCACATCAGAAACCAATAAGCAGAGGGCAAAATCAGCTCGATGTTCATTGACTGTTGCCTTCTCCGGTTTACATCATAGTGAAACATTCATTACTTCTATTACTTTTGAATCGACCCTCTAAATGTCTTAATGTGTCACTTTAGCAGCGAGTCCTCCCTTATTCCCAACACCTAGGCTCCATCTGTAATAACGCTAGAGCCCAGTGGAAGGTGTGGCTCTATCATTTTCTGGGCCAGATTCGAGGTTAGAAGGCCTCGTATAAAGAAGTGAAGATATAAAAAAGATAAAGGAAAAGCAGAAAGAGAATGTATAGTCGAAGACTTATGGGCTCCCCATGCCCATCCTTTGCTGAACTGCCCAGTATTTCACAAAGAGTTTACTTATTCCCCAATCAACCCCCCCCCTCCCCCCCTCAAAGTCTAACTTACAACCATCTAGATTATTTATTTAATCAAAATAAGAAAAAACAAGAAAACTAAAAATAAGACACAAAAAGAAAAAAAAAAAAAAAAAAGGAGAATACATGCGCCAAATTCACTTCGCTATTGGGCAACCTTATCCTCAAGGGTCTCTGATACCTATATAACCGTGTGAATCCCCTCTCTTGGTCAAATCCCATGCCTTGCCTATTAGGGGCCTCCTACTTTCTCTAGCCATGGCTTCCACATGCTTTCAAATTCCTGAAGGTTACCTCTCTTTATATACACCACTCTTTCCCTACTCAGAGTATCGTTAATAGTAGAGATCCAATCTTTCACCGAGGGGGGGTCTTTTGATTGCCATCTTAGTGTTATCATCTTCCTAGCCTGAAACAAGGCTCGCGTGATGGCCAGTGTGGTGCTCAATCTCCCCCCCAGAACTCTTCTATACCCCAGGATACAGGTTATAGCCTCTTTTACTACCATAGTACCAAAGATGCTTCCCAAGTTACCGGTCACTTCTTCCCAGTATCTAAATAATTTGGGACACCTCCACAGCATGTGGATGAGGTCTCCCGAGCTCTGACATCTGGGGCAATTGTCATTAGGCCTTCTCCCAAATTTAAAAAGCCTCTTAGGTGTATAGTAGGCTCTATTCAGCAAGAGTAGATGAGATAGCCGCTGTGAAGGGGACACCGAGACCTGTACACACAATTCCAAAATTTTCACCCATTGAGCCTGGGTAATTCCTCCTATATCCTCTTCCCATTTGGCTTTTAGTCCATAGAGTGTTCCCCCACTGTTGTCTGGTTTACCTAATTGATCATAAATTCTTGAGATTAAACCCCTAGTAGGATTCACCTGCATTATGCTCTGAAAAAGAGGCATTTCTTCCCAGCGCAGAGTCTGAGCTTTAAATTGTGTTTTAAGAGCGTCTTCTAGCTGGAGATATAGGAAGAAGGAGCTCCGCGGTAGCTTGAATTCCCCTACTAATTCAGGGAAGCTCTTTAGCTTGGTGTCGTTATAAAGCTGGCTTAGCCTTCTGATGCCAAGATTCACCCATTCCCCAAAGGTACCTATTTTAAGAACTTCCTGTAAATTACGGTTATTCCAAATAGGAGAATAAACTGTTGGATCTTCATATCCCATCATTTTCTTGACAGTTTTCCAAAGTTTGCTTAGCAGCTTGATAGTTGGGTAATTGTCAATGAACATATCCGCCTCTAGAGTTTCAACTAGGGTGTTATGTGGAGTACTTAGCAATAGCAATTTGCCATTGGGAGTGCCGCCTTTCGGTATCCCACATCCTAGCAACTGCTGTAGCTGAGTTGCTAAGAAGTAGCGCTCGGGATGTGGGAGGGCAAAACCCCCCTCCCGTATGGGAAGCTGGAGCACTCGAAGTCGGATCCTGGTTTGCTTCCCCTTCCAAATCAGCTCTCTAAAGAGGCTATCAATTCTTTTGAACCACTTCTTACCTATCCAGACAGGCGAATTGTGCAGGATGTATAGCAGTTGTGGCATCCACACCATTTTTATTAAGCTACATCTTCCTGCGGCGGACAGGGGCAGGCGCTTCCAGATTCCTATTTTTTGTTTCAGTTTTGTTAGAAGAGGGACGAGGTTTGTGCTAATATACAGGGTTGGGTCTTTCGTCAGGACTATTCCCAGATATTTCAGGGCATCCACCATTACCATCTGGGGTATATCGCGTGCTGTTAGCTCGCTGATGGGATCTATCGGCATGAACTCGGACTTCTCCCAGTTTATCTCTAAACCTGAGAAGCTACCGAAGTCCTTCACTATCCTCATGGCGCCCAGTAGTGAATTTCTCGAGTCCCCCAGGAATAGCAAAATATCATCCGCATATAGCGCGATTTTTTCTTCGCCCGATTTTCGCAGAAAACCAGTTAGCGTTTTGTTTTCCCTTATGGAGATGGCCAGGGGTTCCATCGCCAGTGCGAACAGCAGGGGGGAAAGAGGGCACCCCTGCCTAGTCCCCCTTTCCAACTCAAACCAGTCTGAAAAATCGTTGTTAATTTTTAATCTTGCCTTAGGGCAAGTGTATAACATTCTAATCCACCTTATAAAAGACGCACCAAATCCGAATTTCTCCAATACGCGCCATATATAACCCCACTCCACACTATCAAAAGCCTTGGATACGTCGAGGGTCATTAACGCTCTCGAGCCTACATTCTCCGATGGTGACTGTAAATTCAAAAACGCCCTTCTAATGTTCAGGCTCGTAGATCTATTGGCAATAAAGCCCGCCTGGTCCTCGTGAATCAGTTTATGAATAACTCCGTTCAGTCTTACTGCCAGTACCTTGGCAAGAATTTTTACATCAGTGCAAAGTAGGGAGATTGGTCTATAGGCGGCCATATCCAAAGGATCTTTCCCTTCCTTCTGTAATACAGTGATTGTTGCTTCTAACATTGAAGCAGGCAACTGCCCCCCCTCAAATGACCCCTCCAAAGCTTTTAATAATTCAGGGATCAGCACTTCACCATACTGCTTATATGTCTCGCTTGGAAGGCCATCGGGTCCGGGTGACTTAAGGCTTGCCATGCCCGCTACTGCTTGTTGGAGTTCTGCTACCGTTATTGGGGAGTCTAATATAGCACTTTCTTCCTGTGATATAGTAGGGATCGGTAGCCCCTCCAAGAAGCCCTCCTTCTGCGAGGAGTAAAGTTTTTTATAATACTCCCTAAAGGCTTGTACAATTTCTGGGGTACTTGATGTTATATCTCCACTCTGTGATCTAATAGCGAGGACTGTAGATGGAGCTGTGTTTGATTTTACAAGCATAGCCAATGTTCTTCCTACTCTTTCACCCTCCACCATAAATTCCTGTCTCTGAAGAAGGCGCCTAGTCTCTGCTTTTTGCATGACCACTAGTTTATACTTTTGTTGTTTCTCTTGCCAGGTTCTTTCCAGCTCCGGGGTCGGATTTCTGATAAAATTATTTTCGGCCTCGAGAGCGTCCCTCAGAGTGTCCTCTTCTTCACTCCTAGCCTCTTTATTAAATTTAGCCATCTGTTGTATTAAAACCCCTCTAAGAAAGCCTTGAGGGTGTCCCATAGCACAGGGGGAGCCACCGAACCCTGATTGAGCTCCACAAACTCCCTTAAGGTGGGGAGAATCCCATCCGATTTTTTAATTACTTCGAACCAGTGTGGACTCACGCTCCAACTCTTCCTAGGCTTAGACTCTCCTACACTTAGTGTAGCCACCATAAGGGAGTGATCTGAGATACCTCTTGGCCAGTATGCTATTTTTTCCAGCAACTGGAGTGCCCTGGCATTTCCCAGGACTAGGTCTATCCTTGAGAGCATGGAGTGTGAGATGGAGTGGCAGGTATATTGCAGCACGCCTGGGTTTCGCACCCTCCATAAATCTACTAGCCCCACTTCCTCCATGAATAAACTTAAGCGGCTCTTCCCTGGTTCCTCTGAGAATTGTCGTATTGGGAATCTATCCAACTTTCTATCTGGGACCTCATTAAAGTCCCCGACAACTACAATCGGGCATTCCTTTTTATCCAACAGAAATTTATGCAGTTTAAGCAGTGTATCCAGATTAAATGGGGGAGGGATGTATATGTTTGCCACCACAAACATGACACCATCAATAGAGCAAAATAAGAAAATATATCTACCCAGGTCATCTATACTGGTCTGTCTGCAGGAAAATTTTACCCCAGCTTTCACAAATATGCTCACCCCTCTACTAAAAGAGGAGTGGAATGCATGAAATTGGTATTGGAATTTTTTCATCTGTAGCTGCTGGCTGGTATCCTTAGTTAAGTGGGTTTCCTGCAGGCAGATCAGATCAACCCCACAACTCTCCAGCACAGAGAATACTGCCATCCTTTTAAGAGGAGAACCTAGGCCCCTAACATTCCAAGATCCTATTTTCAGGGGCTTAGCTACCATCTAGGTTCTAAAGGGGCTGTCTTATCACAACGAGTATTACCGTACATATCTCGTTATTTTCATAAAGTGAAATTTATGCGCCTCTTTACTCAAAAAAGAGATGAGTAAGAAAAAGAAAAAACAGAAGAGGAGGAAAAATATAAAGACAAAAAGAAGATTTCTCCCAGCAAGTTCTATCTTGATTCCAAGTGTGTGCATATTGTGAATTCTAAAATACACGCTTAATTTAGTCACGTCTACCCTGCTTTATTAAAATTTAGTACAAAAAGTGCCTGCATATGTGAAGATAATCTATAAGTGGAGGCATGAATACCTCCAATGTGATTTCTGGTGATGTAAGTGTTCGTAAAAAATGATTTAATTTCCCCCCTCCTTCCCTTCCCTAACCACCCACCCTCCCCTACCCTCCCCACCCACCCTCCCCTACCCTCCCCTACCCTCCCACCCCAACCCCCTCCCCCCCCCATGCCCACCTAACTAGGTATACCCCCTGGGGGTTTACCATGACCGTTACCTCTTATACTAACACCACCCTTTCACACCAAATCTTCCACTCACCACACCACCCTACACGCAAAATAGCTATGTGCACTCAGCCCCTCCCATCCCCTTACAGCAAAGCCCATTAACCGAAGGGAGGAGGGGGTAGAAACTTAAGGAGCACTCCCCACAAGGGAAAAAAGACTAAAAATGCAAATAAAAAAAAAACAAAAAAAAAAAAAAACAACAGCCCCTATACCTCCCGGTACCCTAACATGCCTAACTATTGATACACCGAGCTATTATATCTTCCCCGATTCTCTACGTGGGGTTCGTAATTTTTTCCCTATTATCTTCAAGCCACTTCTCAACTTCAGCAGGGGTGTTGAAAAACAGAGTCTCCCCCAGGGCCGCAACCCGCAACCTTGCTGGGTATAAAAGAGCATAGGGCAACTTAAATTTTTGCAGATTGCGTTTTGCCTGTGTAAACCCTGCTCTGCGTTTCTGCAAATCCGGGGAGAAGTCGGAATAAAACGATACTTTTGTACCTTTGAAAAAAACCTCCCCTAATTCCCTGATCTTCCGTAGCAAAGTCACTTTATCCTGATAGTTAAGAAATCTCAGGAGGAGGGGTCTCGGGTGGCCCCCCTCCGGCGGTGCACTGAACGGGATCCTATGAGCTCTTATGATGGAGAATGAAGCCGAGAATGATTCTTTCCCGATTAGCTCCCCCAACCATTTTTCTAGAAATGCTATTGGATTGGCGCCCTCACTCCTTTCGGGCATACCTATCAGCCTCACATTATCTCTTCTACTCCTATTCTCTATCTCATCTATTTTAGAGGCTTGTTTAGAAAACTGTTCCTTCAGCCATTTTATTTCTTTGATTATTGGGGACATATTATCCTCTAGCCCACTGACTCTTTCCTCCAGGGCCGTTGTTCTTTCTGCTGTTTTCTGTAAATCTTGTCTGACCAATAACAGATCTGCTTTAACACCTTTCATCTGTTCACAAAGATCTTTAAGCGAGCCATTACACACCCCTATAGCCATGAATACATCCGTTATGGTTGGTTCTCTGTTCAAGGGTAAATTCGGATCGTTTATTAGCTCCAAATTTACATTTATATTTTGATCACTAAGCCCTGGGCCTTTGTTACATAACGATTTGGAAGGCTGGGTAGCCGACGCAGCTCCTAAGGGCTGTGATTGAGGCTGACCCTGGCTTTTCCTATCCGATGCCCCCCCCTGTTGACCCTTCTGCTGCGACCCCTTTTTTGGAGGGGTCAGAGCAGAGGTATGGGCATATTGCTCCAATTTTGCTGCTGCTGATGCTGCTGCCGCATGCTGCGAGTTTTTCTCTTTAGAGGAACGTAAATTCTGCATCATTTACTCTTATAAGTACAAATATACTCCAACAGCCAAAAAAAGTAACTGACAGTTACGAACAACTTCCACCAGTCAGGAAGGACCTAGGGGGGGAGAAGGAGAGAGGGGAGGCCGCTGCACCTGTCTGCACTTAACTACCCGCAATACAGAGCATCAGAGCGTACACCATAATGTTTAAACAATGAAATGTATGAAGCAAGGTAGGGCTCTCCACTCCTATACACCCTGGTAGGGAAAGGGAGAGCATAAACAGAGGGAGGCCACAATGCCTTAGGTGGCCGGTACGGGGCAACTCCCAACACCCATAGACTCCACAACTGAGACCGAAGTTAGTGCAGCCCCCCCACTACCCCGTAATTTGCACAGTTGGTTAAATGCCACTAGGGCAGTCGCCAACCGAGTACGGTCAGTAGGGTATATGCACCAACTAACCCAATCCCCATCTAAGCCTCTCTCCTTGTAGTTGCTGCGGGTCCCAGGGTTTTTAGCTAATTTATAGTGTCTCCACCAAAAAGCGGGGACACTAGTATGTTCTTGATGGCACCCCAGGAGGCCCCCCCCACTGCCCCTATTCCCTCGATCGACTCAGCAGCACAGAGTCAGCAAGAAAAAAAAAAAAAAAAAAAGAAAAAAAGGAAATCACAGTAAAGAATATACCTTGCTTCCTGTATTAGCACACTCTGATCCCAGACTCAGTTTTACCTAAGCAGCAGGTAAAACAGTACACTGACCCACATACATAGCTCTGTTACTGTCAAATTACCAGGATTTGCTTCTAAGCCAATAGTTGTCTAGCGGTTTTAAAACAGCATCTGGTTACCAATTTAGTGACACCATACTATACCAGCTCTGGCCGACTTCTGTTCCCCGACTTGCATAGCGATGGAAAAGTGAAAATGAAAGCTGCTTGTTTCACAGCAGCATGCAGGGGGTGACATCACACCCGGGGGGGTTCTTCAGTGCTCAGCCCTCAGCGCTCGCTGTCCACTAGAGGGTTGAGGGGGCTTGGAGAGCCTCCAGCAGAAAGAGAGCAGAGGCAGCACAGCGCCGAGCCCGCCGGTACGGGCAACGTCTAGAGAGCCGGGGTCATCCGGGTTACCAGTGTGCCGTTCGTACAGCCGGGGGAGAGAGACATGAGGACGGGAGTGGGATGGAGCACACAGCGTCCTTACACACGCTCACTCCATGCCGCTTCTCAGCACGCACCCGCCCATCCGGTCACGCCCCCTCCCTCACAGCTAACTTAATGAACTGCCTGCCTGTAGTATATTTGGATGGGAACAACAGGAACTGTCTGCAGCGAGATATGACTGCCTAGAATACAGTACTGAATTAACTGCAGCTAACTGAATGAACTTGCATGCCTGTATTATATTCGGAAGAGATTAACAGGGGAACGGTCTGCACAAGAAACAATACTTAATATATAGTAGCTAACTGAATGAACTTGCTTGCCTGTTGTATATTAGGAAGAGAACAACAGTAGCGGTCTACATCGAGATCTAGCTAAACTGGATACAGTACTGAATATACTGCAGCTAACTGAATGAACTTGCCTGCCTGTATTATATTTGGAAGAGAACAACAGGTGCACCGAGATCTAGATGCCCAAGATACAATACTGAATATACTGCAGCTAACTTAATGAACTGCCTGCCTATAGTATATTAATAACAAAACTAGCTGCACATGATTCACTACTGACTATATTGCCGCAAACTGAACTTGCTGGCCTGTAGTATATTATGAACAGAACAACAGAAACGATCTAAAGCGAGATCTAGCTGTACAGGATGCAGTACTGAATATACTGCAGCTAACTGAGTGAACTTGCTTGCCTGTAGTATATTATGAACAGGACAACAGGAACGGTCTGCACAGAGATCTAGCTGTACATGTTACAGTACTGAATATACTGCAGCTAACTGAATGAACTTGCCTGCCGGTAGTATATTAGGAACAGAACAACAGAAACGGTCTTCAGCGAGATCAAACTAAACTGGATACAGTACTTATTAGACTGCAGCTAACTGAATGAACTGCCTGCCTGTAGAATATTAGGAACAGAACAATGGAACGGTCTGCACAGAGATCTAAGCTGCACAGGTTACAATACTGAATACACTGCAGCTAACTGAATGAACTGCCTGCCTGTAGTATATCAGAAAGAGAAAAACAGAAACGGTCAGCAGCGAGATCTAGCTAAACTGGATACAGTTCTGAATATACTGCAGCTAAATGAATGGACTTGCCTGCCTGTAGAACAGAAGAGTCTGCAGCGAGAGCTAACTAAACTACTTTTCCTACTGAATATACTCCATCTAACTGAACTGCCTGCCTGTTGTATATTAGGAACATTAGGAGATATAGCTATGCAGGATACTGAATATACTGCAGTGAACTAAATGAACTTGCCTGCCTGTGGTATATTAGGAACAAAACAACAGAAACAGTCCTGCAGCGAATATCTAACTAAACTGGATACAGCACTGAATATACTGCAGCTAACTGAATAAACTGCCTGCCTGTAGTATACTATATGTAGTATTGTAGGAAAAGAGCAACAGGAACTGTCTGCAGCGAGATCTAGCTTCACAGCATACAGTACTGAATATACTGCAGCTAACTGAATGAACTGCCTGCCTGTAGTATATTAGGAACAGAACAACAGAAACGGTCTGCAGTGAGATATACTAACTGCCTGCAGCGAGTTCTAACTAAATTACTTTTCCCACTGAATATACTGCAGCTAACTGAATTAACTGCCTGCCTAGAGTATATTAGGAAGAGAACAACAGGATGGTCTGCAGCGAGATCTAGCTACAAAGGATTCAGTACTGAATATACTGTAGCTAACTGAATGAATTGCCTGTCTGTAGTATAATAGGAACATTAGGAGATATAGCTATGCAGGATGCAGTACTGAATATACTGCAGCTAACTGAATGAACTGCCTGACTGTAGTATATTAGGAACAGAACAACAGGAACGGTCTGCAGCGAGATCTAACTAAACTGGATACAGTACTTAATATACTGCAGCTAACTGAATGAACTTGGCTTCCGTTAGTATATTAGGAACAGAACAACAGAAACGGTCTGCAGAGAGATCTAACTAAACTGGATTCAGTACTGAATATACAGCAGCTAACTGAATGAACTTGCCTGCTGGTAGTATATTAGCCACTTGACGACCGCCGCACGACGATATACGTCCACAGAGCGGCACGGGCAGGCAAAAGGACATACATATACGTCCTTGCCTTCCCGCGGGTGGGGGATCCGATCGGACCCCCCCGGTGCCAGTGGCGGTCGCCTTTGGTCTGGGAGCGTTCAGTGATGAGGGAGAGGCCATCTGATCGTGGCCCCCCCCGCGATTGCTCCCAGCCAATGAGATTCTTCCCCTGCCTCTGTGTATTACACAGAGGCAGGGGATGTGATGTCATCTCTCCTCGGCTCGGCAGTTTCCGTTCCAGTGCCAAGGAGAGAAGACTTCACTGTGAGTGCACCAAACACACACACACAGTAGAACATGCCAGGCACAAATTCCACCCCTCTTTACCCTCGATCCCCCCCGATCAGGCCTGATCCCTGCGATCGCTAACAGTTTTTTTGGTAGCATTATGGTGAACTGGCTAGCACCAGCCCCAGGCAGCGTCAGGTTAGCGCCAGTACCGCTTACACCCACGCACGCACCGTACACCTCCCTTAGTGGTATAGTATCTGATCGGATCAATATCTGATCCGATCAGATCTATACTAGCGTCCCCAGCAGTTTAGGGTTCCCAAAAGCGCAGTGTTAGTGGGATCAGCCCAGATACCTGCTAGAACCTGCATTTTGCCCCTCCGCCCAGCCCAGCCCACCCAAGTGCAGTATCGATTGATCACTGTCACTTACAAAACACTAAACACATAACTGCAGCGTTCGCAGAGTCAGGCCTGATCCCTGCGATCGCTAACAGTTTTTTTGGTAGCGTTTTGGTGAACTGGCAAGCACCAGCCCCAGGCAGCGTCAGGTTAGCGCCAGTAGCGCTAACACCCACGCACGCAGCATACGGCTCCCTTAGTGGTATAGTATCTGAACGGATCAATATCTGATCCGATCAGATCTATATTAGCGTCCCCAGCACTTTAGGGTTCCCAAAAACGCAGTGTTAGCGGGATCAGCCCAGATACCTGCTAGCACCTGCATTTTGCCCCTCCGCCTGGCTCAGCCCACCCAAGTGCAGTATCGATCGATCACTGTCACTTACAAAACACTAAACGCATCTAAGTTGGCTGATCAGAACTCCCCCCAGCACTGCCACTGATCCCAACTCCCCGCCAGCACTGCCACTCATCCCATTCCCCCCACCAAGGAGTAAGAGAAGGAATAAAAATAGAGAATACATGGAAGGGAGAGTAAAAAAGGGGGAGAAACAAAGAAAAAAGGAGAGAAAGAATAATGCCCCGTACACACGGTCGGACTTTGTTCGGACATTCCGACAACAAAATCCTAGGATTTTTTCCGACAGATGTTGGCTCAAACTTGTCTTGCATACACACGGTCACACAAAGTTGTCGGAAAATCCGATCGTTCTAAACACGGTGACGTAAAACACGCACGTTGGCACGTCAGTGGCCAATAGCTTTCATCTCTTTATTTATTCTGAGCATGCGTGACACTTTGTCCGTCGGATTTGTGTACACACGATCGGATTTTCCGACAACGGATTTTGTTGTCGGAAAATTTTATATCCTGCTCTCAAACTTTGTGTGTCGGAAAATCCGATGGAAAATGTGTGATGGAGCCTACACACGGTCGGAATTTCCGACAACAAGGTCCTATCACACATTTTCCGTTGGCAAATCCGACCGTGTGTACGGGGCATAAGAGAACAAGAAAGACGGCTGGCGAGAGAAATGGGGGAAAAAAACAGGAAATTAGGTTAGAGAGAGATAAAAGGCAAAGAAAGGAAAACAAGGAGAGTGGTACATCCTAAAATGTACCATAAGGGGTTTTAATACTGTACAAGTGGAAGGGACTCAGGGAGCGCTAAATGTTCGTGGGTTAGGGGTGCTAATTACTTGTCTTGCCTTGGGTGCTGACAACCCACGCTACAAAAATTATTTTTCTGTTAGGGGTCCCCACAACTTGGGAAATGTTATCAAGGGGTCACAGCACTGGAAGGGTTGAGAAACACTGCTCTAATGGAAGTGTATAGTTGGGGAAAGTTGGCCTTATAGAGAGTGTCGTAGGTGGATGTGAGGTGGACCCCGAGGTATTTTAAAGAAGAAGTCTTCCACGCGTAGTTGAATGATTGTGAGAGAGCAGACAGTGTCTGGTGGGGTATATTGAGGGGGAGGGCTTCCCTCTTTGAATTATTATTTTTGTATCCTGAGAGGGCGCTGTATCGGTCTAGCTCTATGTGTAATTCGAGAGGGAAACATGGGGTTGTGTAAGGGTAAGCAGAACATCATCCGCAAATAAGGATATCTTAAAGTCCCTAATATGTACAGGGATGCCGTGAATGTTTGGGTTCTTTCTGATATGGGCTGCTAGGGGCTCAATACATAGGGCATAGAGGAGAGGGGAAAGTAGGTAGCCTTGTCTGGTCCCGTTAGTAATCGTGAAAGTGGGGGGAGGAGGCAAACTGGGTTCGAACTAGGGCCAAGGGGGATGAGTATAGGTGTTCACCGACACGGTGGAGTATTGCAAACAGGAATGGCCAGCTCAGCCTATCGAACCCTTTCACCCCCTGTCACCAGTGATCACAGTATAAGTCTCATGGGTGACGCTAGTAACCAGTTAGTTATTTAGGTTCATCGTCAGCTTTTTATATTTGAATCTGTTGGAATGATTTGAGGGTATTATCTTGGTATAGTTGTGAAATAAATTTGATACCTGCGTCCTCCCAGTTCTTAAAACCTTTTAATTTTTGTATTTCCTTAAATTGTCTGTTTTTCCAAAGAGGTGTGCAGGACAAAAAACCTGTAACGCCCAGTAATTTTTTTACAAAAGACCATAGCATGATCAACAATTTAACTGTAGGGGCCTCAGGGTCCAGATGTAAGAACCCCGCCTCCAAACTTGCCAGTGCTGAATAATCATTTTCGTCCCCTAATGTAAGCATCCGAATCGGGTCTGTGGGATCCAATAGGCCCCATCCTCCCAGCTGTTGCAGTTGGGATGCCAAGTAGTACATTCTGGGATGAGGAACAGCAAGTCCCCCCTCCTCCTTGCCATATTGTAATGTGGATAATTTTATCCTTGCTATCTTTTTCTTCCAAATAAGCTGACTAAATTGGGTTTCTATCCTATCGAACCATCTCTTAGGTATCCATACTGGGGAATTATTAAAAATATATAGTAGTTGCGGCGCCCAAACCATTTTAATAAGGTTAACTCTCCCAGCCACTGACAATGGTAGTTTACACCAAGATCTGCTTTTTTCCCGGAATTTAGTCAAAAGGGGCGCCAGGTTCTGATCAATATAGGTGGCCGGGTTCGATGTCACCTGAATCCCTAGGTAGCGAAATGAGCTCACCTGTTGTATCATTTCTGCACCCAGGGGCAGTGGAGTATTCAGGGGGTCAAGCGGCATCAACACCGACTTGTCCCAATTAATGGTGAAGCCTGATAGTTCCCCAAAATCCTTTATGAGGGACATGACCGTTCGTAATGTATCTTTTGTGTCTCCTAAGTACAGCAGGGTATCGTCTGCATACATGGATACCACATCTTTATTTCTTCCTCTCTGAAAACCCACTATTCTTGAGTCCCCTCTAATTTTGGCCCCCAAGGGCTCTATGGCCAGGGCAAACAGCAGGGGCGACAGTGGGCACCCCTGCCTAGTGCCCCTAAATAGAGGAAAGGGTTCTGAAAGCTCCCCATTAATTCGGATCCTGGCAGTGGGTGTGGCATACAGAAGCTGTATCCAGTGGATAAAGGTGTCCCCTAGTCCCATGTTCCGTAATGTCTTCCACAGATAAGGCCACTCGACACTGTCGAAGGCCTTAGCTGCATCTAGTGAAAAAATTGCCCTATTGCCTGGGTTGTCCACTGGGAGTTGTAAATTCAGAAATAGCCGCCTTATATTTTGGGCCGTGGATCTCGTGGGTATGAACCCAGATTGGTCTCTGTGTACTATTTTATGGATTACCTTGGCTAACCTGTTTGCTAACGTCCGAGCCAGCAACTTGATATCGGACGTGAGCAATGATATGGGCCTATAAGAGCCAGGGGAGTTCGCATCTTTACCCGGTTTTAGGAGGACAACAATGATTGCCTCGTTCATCGAGTTTGGTAGGGAACCTTCTTCTAGTGCCTCATTATAAACTTTTAATAATGTGGGGAGCATAGAGTCAGCATAACGTTTATATACCTCTGATGGGAGACCATCCATGCCTGGTGATTTGTTATTTTTGGTTTGGGATAAGGCAAGATCTAGTTCTTCTGCCGTTAAAGGGGCATTAAGCATGGTCCTATCTTCTATCGGGAGATTGGGGAGCTCACAACTTCCTAGAAAATCTTCTATTGCACTGTCAGTGGGCGTCACTTTTGAGGAGTAGAGATTGGCATAAAAATCACTAAAGACTTTCAGGATATCAGAGGTAGAGGTTTTCAAAGACCCCTGCTCATCACTAATGGCGGGAATAAGAGAGGATGATTGCTGAGACCTTGCCATTACTGCAAGCATATGTCCAGTTGTCTCCCCTTCCTCAAAGTGTGATTGTTGCAGAAAAAAGCGTTTATTTTCCGCTAACTGCAGTGCTAGTTGGCCCGACATTGTCTGCGCGCTCAACCATGCTCTTTTGGTATCTTCCGTGGGGTCATTAGTGTAGGTGTTTTCAGTCTCAGTGACCATATTCCGTACCAGCAATTCCCAGGCCTTGGTGTCAGTCTTAATCTGTGAGATTGTTTTGATAAGCTGCCCTCTCAAAAAAGCCTTCGCTGCATCCCAGACCACCCCCAGCTTAGCAGTGCCAATATTATCCTGTATAAACAGCCTGAGTGCTGTATGTATAGGGTCAGGTTCGGCAAACAGCGAAAGCCAGAAGGGATTAAGCTTCCAGACTGGGCGCCTGATCTTATTTGGTAGTGAAATGGTCACCCAGAAGGCAGAATGATCAGAGATATTCCTATCTGCATATCCTGATTCCAAAACCAGTTGTAGCATCTTATAATTTCCCAAACCCAAATCTATTCTAGACAATCCGGCGTGGGAGGCCGAGTAGCAGGAGTATTTTTTGTCCTCAGGATGTTTGCACCTCCACACATCTATCAATCCTATTTCTTCAAGCATTTTAGCAAAAGGAGTTTTACCTTGTATCTGACATGTATTAGCAATAGGTATAGGTAGTTTATCCTTAGTAGTGTTTAAAAAATTATTATAATCTCCCATTGCCAACAAGGGTACTTCTGGGTATTGGGCCATAAAACTTGCCAGGTGTTTAACAATCTCGGAGGTATATGGTGGGGGAATGTAAATACTAGCAAGAATACATTTTAGGTTTGAGATTGTGCATAGAAGAAATATATATCTGCCATCTGTGTCTATGCGTTTTTGTATACAGTTGAATTGAACATCCCTCCTGATCAAGATACTTGTTCCTCTAGAATATGTGGAGTGGGTTGCATGAAACTGGGCCACATATAATCGTGGGTTGAGGCTGGGGGTAGGGTCCGCCGGGAAGTGAGTCTCCTGCAGGCAGACCACCCCCGCACCCAACGACTTGAGATGCCTGAGGACCGCCATCCGTTTGATTGGATTGCCCAGCCCTCTGACATTCCACGTCACGACTGTTAGCTTAGCCATCCCCATTTCACTTTAGAGACTTTAGTCAGTCTAATATAACCCTTAGTAGCACCCACAAGTTGTATATCAGTATGATACCAGTGACATAAAAGAAAAACCATATCAAACTTAATTTCCCTTTTCCGGAGACAGTTAGGCATCCGTAGACATGGAATCAGAATACAAAACAACAAAAATAAACAATAAAAATATTCCAATATGTTAGGGTATAAGCACAGAGAAAAATAAATTTCTAGCTTAAGATATATTGCTCTGTATGGCATAACTCTAAAGGGTGGTAGTTCACCCAACTGTAACAGTTGCATTGTTAACTTTTCCTCCACACAACAGGTGTGGAGGGGGGTAAAAGCCTTGAAAACTCCCGGTTAACCAGCAGGTCAGTTCTTGCAGGGGTTTTACAGAAGCGGCAGGCACGTAATCCTTCCTTGCTTGTAAAAAAAGGGCAAGAAGGGAAGGTTGAAATAAACAGGACTCCTCATCCGCCTAAGCAACGGATATGGGTGCAGGGACTGTCCACAATTATCTGCAAACTCGGGTCTTGAGGCCCGCATCCGGCTCCGGCACCCCCCCAAAAAGGGGGGGGGAGAGATAAAAAAGGGGGGGGAGAAAGGAGGCTGGATCCCATCAGTCCAACACCAAATACAAGGCACATCGCTTAGGGGGGAACATCTCTTTGCGGTCTAGCAGCTTTAAGGGCTCTGTCTTCTCTATCCAGCCACTGAGCCGCCATATCCGGCCAGTCAAAAAAGCGGGTTTCTCCGAGTGCGACTACCCATAGGCGGGCAGGATACAGCATGGCATAGGGTAGATTTAGATCTCTCAATCTTCGCTTGACATCCATGAACTTTGCTTGCTGTTTCTGGAGTTCAGCCAAGAAATCCGGGAATAGGGATATCTTGGAGTTTTCCATAGCTAGTTTGCCTCCCATGGTTCTGGCTTTGGCAAGGATGGCATCTCTATCCTTGTAGTTGAGAAGTTTAAAGAGAAAGGCGCGAGGATGATTACCAGGTGGTAGTGGGCGAGATGGCACTCTGTGCGCTCTCTCAACCGCAAATAGTGGAGAGAAAGCATCCTTTCCAAATGTGTTGAGAAGCCATTGCTCAATGAAGGTGACCGGGTCTTTACCCTCTATTCTTTCTGGGAATCCCAGTGCGCGTACATTATTGCGGCGCATACGGTTTTCTAAATCATCCAAACGCACTGCGTGCTGGTCTACTAAGTGACAATTATACTTTAAGTCCCTCTGCATGGGTACAAGATCGTCTTCCATCACACTGACCCTGCTCTCTATTGCAGCTGTGCGCTCTCTCAGTTTCTGCATGTCCTGTCTCACATAGGATATCTCAGCTTTGACTCCTTTAACTTCATCCGTCAGATATGATATGGATTTGTTACATATAGTCACTGCTGAGAGTATGTCTCTGAGAGTGGGTTCAGTATTATCCACTGGCATGCTCAGTGTCTGGGTGTCCTGACATGTGTGTGGTGCTGTACTCACTGTGGCCCAATCTGCAGGGGATCCAGTGCCATCCTCCAGTGGGATAGTGTTGTCTAACTCCAGCTGGCCTCCCTCCTCTTCACTGAGGTCGGATGCGGGTGAGGATGGCTCTTTGGAAGTTTTGTTGCCAAACAGGAGTCTCTGAGCGGCCTCCTTGTATTTCTCTTTCTGTGATCTCTGTGGCAGAGCGCCATCTTGGGCCTGAGTCACAGGCGGGCCGGCGCCTTCTTTGCCCTATTTTGGCATGTTAATCAGCCGCGGATCGAATGGCGATATGGACCGGACTAGTCACCAGTAGTGTGCGGTTCCGATCGGGGATGTTATCGGGTCGGATGGGTAATCCGCAGGATTAATTACAAGATTCTCGGCGGAGCAGAGGAGAAGTGCGTCCTGCTACATGCGCTGCCTGGCCACGCCCCGTCAGCTTTTTATAGCGTCAGGTACCCCCATATAATACCTAATAAAGGTTTTAACCCCCTAAATGCCCCCTAGTTAACCCTTTCACCAGTGATCACCGTATAAGTGTTACGGGTGGCGCTAGTTAGTTAGTTTGTTTTTTACACCCGCCGGTTATTACCCAATAATGGTTTAACCCCCTGATCGCCCGGCGGGTGATATCAGTTAGAATTTAGTGTCAGTCAGGGTCTGCATCGCCCCAAGCAGCGTCAGATTAGTGCCAGTACTGCTAACACCCATGCACACAGCATACACCTCCCTTAGTGGTATAGTTTCTGAACGGATCAATATCCGATCAGATCTATACTAGCGTCCCAAGCAGTTTAGGGCTCCCAAAAATGTGTTAGCGGGATCCACCCAGATACCTGCTAGCACCAGCATTTTGCACCTCCGCTCAGCCCAGCCCACTCAAGTGCAGTATTGATTGATCGATCACTGTCACTTACAAAACACTAAACACATAACTGCAGCATTTGCTGAGTCAGGCCTGATCCCTGCGATCTCTAACAGTGTTTTTGGTAGCATTTGATACAGTTGCTGACAGCCTAGGAGCTTTTTTACCTGTGAGTCTCACTACTGTACCAGTAAATTTAGAGCCCAAAATGGCAAATCTAAGGTACAGTAGTGAAGAGGCCTACATGTTTCTGAGCATGACAGATAGTGAAGAGGAAGTCACTCATCTGTCAGATTCAGGCTCAGAATACGATCCTGTAAACGACAGCGGCTCCATGACAGATAGCTCTGACGACGGAGTTGTGGTCCCTGCCAAGGTCAGGCATACCAGACCCCGATCTTCTTCTGCTGTTGTTGAGGTGCAAGAACCGCAGGGCTCTCATATGGAGCAGAGAAGTACTAGTGACACTCATCCTTCTGGTGAACTGGCAAGCACCAGCAGCCTAGTACACCCTGGTCATACATCCAGCACTGCAGTATCACGTGGTGACGTGGCGAGTCCCATAAGTGCAGTTCAAGCTGGCAAGGTGGCAAGCACCAGTAGTGTCCTGCTGCCACCAAGAAGACAAAGACAGGCCCATCGTGCCCATAGTGTAATTCCTGCAGAATTTGCTAATCCAAATTGGGAGCCCACCACTTCTGCAGCACCCGTACTTCCCCATTCACTGGCCAACCCGGAATTCAGGTGGAAACAGTTGATTTTACGTCACTTGCTTTTGGGTAGCAGAATTCAAGGCACTGTTGTGAGCAAACTCTGCCCACGGTAATAGGTCTGACCAGTTGTTATGATGGTCAGAAATATAGCAACGTAAGAATTGCTCCAAGGACTGATTGGCTCGTTCTGCGGTCCCATTAGACTGCAGGTGATACGCAGAGGAGAAAGCAAGCTGAATTCCCAACTGTGTACAAAAGGCTCACCAGAACCCGGAGACAAACTGACTACCTCTGTCCGAAACAATCACCTTGGGTAGTTCATGTAAGCGAAAGATCTCCCGAGCAAAAATGGAAGCCAGTTCCTTAGAAGTGGGCAGCTTCTTAAGTGGAATACATTGACACATCTTTGAGAACCGGTCAACCACCATAAGGATAATAGTGTTGCCTTGGGAGTTGGGTAACTTCACAATGAAATCCATAGACAGGTGGGCCCCGGGCCTCTCTCCATTGGGTATGGGTTGCAGGAGGCCGACTGGAAGGTGTCGTGGAGTCTTACTCTGAGCACAAACGGAACAGGCAGATAAGAAGGCAGTTACATTAGCCCGTAGACTAGGCCACCAGAATTGTTGGGAAATTGCCCAAACAAGTTGATTCTTCCCAGCGTGGCCAGCTGCCTTGGGAGAATGGTAAGTCTGGAGCACAGCAGTATGGAGACTCTCTGGGAAAAAGCAGCGGTCACAAGGTTTCTCAGGAGGAGCATGGACCTGAGCAGCAAGAATTTTGTCACTCAAAGGAGAAGTAAGACTGGTGTGAACCACAGCCAGGATACGATCAGGAGGAATCACAGGAACCGGAACTAACTCCAACTTGGAAGTGGAGGAAAATTGTCGTGACAAGGCGTCAGCCCTTATATTCTTAGTACCGGGTAAGAATGAGACAATGTAATTAAAACTCGACAAAAAAAAGAGCCCATTGTGCCCTTCTGGGAGAGAGGTGCTTAGCCTCAGACAAGATTGTGAGATTCTTATGGTCAGTAAGAATGAGAACGGCACAGTGATACCCTCAAGGAGATGTCTCCATTCTTTCAGGGCTAAAATGATCGCCAACAGGTCTCTGTCACCAATCTCGTAATTGCACTCTGCAGGTGACAATTTCTTGGGAAAGTAGCCACACGGATGTATAGCACTCTCAGAGTTAGGACGTTGAGACAGAAGTGCACCAACTCCAGTCTCAGAGGCATCAACTTCTAGGATAAAAAGCAACGTAGGATCAGGATGTGCCAACACAGGAGCAGAAACAAAGGCAGCCTTGAGACTCTCAAAGGCCTTAATGGATTCCGGAGACCAACTCTGTGGGTTACCATCCTTTCTGGTCATATCAGTCAGGGACTTGATCAGAGACGAGAAGTTACGAATAAACTCCTGATAATAGTTGGCAAAGCCCAGGAAACGCTGCAGAGGACGTAAACCCATGAGTCAGCGCCACTGTAGGACTGCCGAAAGTTTCTCTGGGTTCATCGAAAAACCAGCAGTGGAAATGACAGGAATTTAACCTGTTCACGATGGAACTCTCACTTCTCCAGTTTACAATAGAGATTGTTTTCTCTTAGTTTCTGAAGCACACGAAAGATATCTGTGTGGTGGCTCTCCAGGGACTTGGAAAATATGAGGATATCATCGAGAGAAACCACCACACATAACTGCAACAAATCTCAAGGGCATCGTTAATATATTCCTGGATAACTGCTGGGGCATTACAAAGGCCAAAAGGCATTACGAGGTACTCATAATGGCCTGTTCTGGTATTAAATGCAGTTTTCCACTCGTCGCCTTACTTAATCCGCACGAGATTGTATGCCCCTCTCAAATCAAGCTTTGTGAAAACCGTTGCTCCCTTGAGGCAATCAAATAACTCTGTAATCAACAGAATCGGGTAGGCATTCTTAATCGTGAAAGACTTAAGGTCTCAGTTCACTGCTCTTCTTCTTCACAAATAAGAAACCAGCACTAGCAGGAGACGAGGATTTGCGGATGAAACCTCGAGAAAGTGCGTCTGCAACATACTCCTCCATGGCCTTATCCTCCAAGACCGACAAAGGGTAAACCCGGCCACGAGGTGGTATGGCACCAGGTTGAAGGTCAATTGTACAATCATAAGGCCGATGTGGAAGCAAACTACCGGCTTGACCTTTGTCAAAGATATTGCTAAAATCACGGTACTCCTCCGGCAGGGAGGAGAGTGAAGAGGTGCACAGGACCTTGGCTACCTTCTGGAAGCATGTCTCACTGCATTGTGGTGACCAGGAGAGAACCTCAGCATGGAGCCAATCAAAAGAGGGGTTGTGTCTCTGTAACCAAGGATAACCAATAACCAGCGGAAACCTAGGTGAGGAAATAACTTGGAATTGGATTATCTCATGGTGAAGAATGGACAACGGAACCGTCTCATGAGTCACATGGGAAGGCTGTAGAGGTCTCCCATCAAGAGCCTCAATGGCAAGTGGAGTGTCATGCAGCTGCAGCGGAATCGAGTGCTGTGATACAAAGGCAGCATTAGGGATGAGCTTCGAGTTCGAGTCGAACTCATGTTCGACTCGAACATTGGCTGTTCGCAAGTTCGCCGAACAGCGAACAATTTGGGGTGTTCGCGGCAAATTCAAATGCCGGGGAACACCCTTTAAAAGTCTATGGGAGAAATCAAAAGTGCTAATTTTAAAGGCTTATATGCAAGTTATTGTCATAAAAAGTGTTTGTGGACCTGGGTCCTGCCCCGGGGGACATGGATCAATGCAAAAAAAAAGTTTTAAAAACGGACGTTTTTTCAGGAGCAGTGATTTTAATAATGCTTAAAGTCAAACAATAAAAGTGTAATATCCCTTTAAATTTCGTAGCTGGGGGTGTCTATAGTATGCCTGTAAAGGGGCGCATGTTTCCCGTGTTTAGAACAGTCTGACAGCAAAATGACATTTCGAAGGAAAAAAACCCATTTAAAACTACTCGTGGCTATTGCATTGCCGACAATACACATAGAAGATCATTGATAAAAACGGCATAAGAATTCCCCACAGGGGAACCTCGAACCAAAATTAAAAAAAAAAAAAATGACGTGGGAGTCCCCCTAAATTCCATACCAGGCCCCTAAAGTCTGGTATGGATATTAAGGGGAAACCTGGCCAAAATTTTTTAAAAAAATGACGTGGGGTTCCCCCTAAATTCCATACCAGACCCTTCAGGTCTGGTATGGATTTTAAGGGCAACCCCATGCCAAAAAAAAAAAAAAACGGCGTGGGGTCCCCCCCAAAAACCCATACCAGACCCTTATCCGAGCACGCAACCTGGCAGGCCGCAGGAAAAGAAGGGGGAAGAGAGTGCGCCCCCCCCTCCTGAACCGTACCAGGCCACATGCCCTCAACATTGGGAGGGTGCTTTGGGGTAGCCCCCAAAACACCTTGTCCCCATGTTGATGAGGACAAGGGCCTCATCCCCACAACCCTGGCCGGTGGTTGTGGGGGTCTGCGGGCGGGGGGCTTATCCGAATCTGGAAGCCCCTTTAACAAGGGGACCCCCAGATCCCGGCCCCCCCCTGTGTGAAATGGTAAGGGGGTACTTACCCCTACCATTTTACTAAAAAACTGTCAAAAATTTTAAAAATGACAAGAGACAGTTTTTGACAATTCCTTTATTTAAATGCTTATTCTTTCTTCTATCTTCCTTCATCTTCTTCTTCTTCTGGTTCTTCTGGTTCTTCCTCTGGCGTCTTCGTCCAGCATCTCCTCCGTGGCCTCTTCTATCTTCTTCTCCTCGGGCCGCTCCGCACCCATGGCATGGGGGGAGGCTCCCGCTCTTCTCTTCATCTTCTTCTTCATCTTCTTTTCTTCCTTCTTCTCTTCTTCATTTTCTTCTCCGGGCCGCTTCGCATCCATGCTGGCAAGGAGGGAGGCTCCCGCTGTGTGACGGCGTCTCCTCGTCTGACGGTTCTTAAATAACGGGGGGCGGGGTCACCGGGTGGCCTCCGACGCACCGGACATGATGGGACTTCCCTGTGGCATTCCCCGTGATGTCACAGGGAAGTCGAGTGGCCCGCCCCCCGTTATTTAAGAACCGTCAGACCAGGAGACGCCGTCACACAGCGGGAGCCTCCCTCCATGCCAGCATGGGTGCGGAGCGGCCCGGAGAAGAAAATGAAGAAGAGAAGAAAAGAAGAAGAGAAGAAGATGAAGAAGATGAAGAGAAGAGCGGGAGCCTCCCCCCATGCCATGGGTGCGGAGTGGCCCGAGGAGAAGAAGATAGAAGACGCCGCGGAGGAGATGCTGGACGAGAACGCTGGAGGAAGAACCAGAAGAGCCAGAAGAAGAAGATGAAGGAAGATAGAAGAAAGAAGAAGCATTTAAATAAAGGAATTGTCAAAAACTGTCTCTTGTCATTTTTAACATTTTTGACAGTTTTTTTAGTGAAATGGTAGGGGTAAGTACCCCCTTACCATTTTACACAGGGGGGGCCGGGATCTGGGGGTCCCCTTGTTAAAGGGGGCTTCCAGATTCCGATAAGCCCCCCGTCCGCAGACCCCCACAACCACGGGCCAGGGTTGTGGGGATGAGGCCCTTGTCCTCATGAACATGGGGACAAGGTGTTTTGGGGGGCTACCCCAAAGCACCCTCCCAATGTTGAGGGCATGTGGCCTGGTATGGTTCAGGAGGGGGGGCGCACTCTCGTCCCCCCCTCTTTTCCTGCGGCCTGCCAGGTTGCGTGCTCGGATAAGGGTCTGGTATGGATTTTTTTGGCGCGGGGTTCCCCTTAAAATCCATACCAGACCTGAAGGGTCTGGTATGGAATTTAGGGGGACTCCCACGTCATTTTTTTTTAAATTTTGGTTCGGGGTTCCCCTGTGGGGAATTCCCATGCCGTTTTTATCAATGAACTTCTATGTGTATTGTCAGCAATGCAATAGCCGCGAGTAGTTTTAAATGGGTTTTTTCCTTCGAAATGTCATTTTGCTGTCAGACTGTTCTAAACACGGGAAACATGCGCCCCTTTACAGGCATACTATAGACACCCCCCAGCTACGAAATTTAAAGGGATATTACACTTTTATTGTTCGACTTTAAGCATTATTAAAATCACTGCTCCTGAAAAAACGTCCGTTTTTAAAACTTTTTTTTGCATTGATCCATGTCCCCTGGGGCAGGACCCAGGTCCCCAAACACTTTTTATGACAATAACTTGCATATAAGCCTTTAAAATTAGCACTTTTGATTATTCATGTTCGTGTCCCATAGACTTTAACGGTGTTCGCGTGTTCGAACAAACTTTTTTCCTGTTCGCATGTTCTGGTGCGAACCGAACAGGGGGGTGTTCGGCTCATCCCTAGGCAGCATCAATGAACAGGCCTGCAGCCCCAGAGGCCCTTAGAGCCTGTATCTCGATGGACGACTCAACCCAAGCAAGGGTGACCGAAACCAGGGGCTTATCCTTCTGGATAACTGGGGATGAAACAACGCCACCTAAGGTCTGTCCATGACAGAACCTCAAGGTTTGGGCGTTCCCTGGACGGGTAGGACAAGACTTCAAGAAGTGACCTGCCTGGCCACAAAAAAGGCATAATCTCTCCCTCCTCCTAAAGACTCTCTCATCCGCAGAGAAATGCATAAAGCCCAAGTGCATGGGTTCATCTTCACTGAACGACTCGGTACCAGGAGGCATGGGATGTGAGGGGGGCACGGGTGGGACTGCAAAGCTCGGAGGCAAACGTACAGGAGGCTTCTACAAGCACTCCTTAAAAGAAAGTCTTTCTCCAAGTCTGGAGTCAATGAGAATGGCAAACGTGATCAACCTCTCCAGCTCAGTGGGTATATCTCGGGCTGCTATCTCATCCTTGATGGAATCCGAGAGCCCATAAGAAAAAGCAGCCACGAGGGCCTCATTGTTCCAAGCAACCTCTGCTGCCAGAGAACAGAATTCAATGGCGTAGTCGGCAACAGTTGTTTGATGGACATGAGGCACTTGGCAGCAGAAGTGGAGCATGCAGGAATGTTTAACGTTTTTGATCCATTGAAAAAAAAAATTGAAAAAAAACAGCTAAAAATCGCTAAAAACCGCTAAAGCGGAAAAACGCTAAAAAACGCTAATAAACGCTATTGCAAAAACGTTGAAAAAAGCTGAAAAAAGTTTAAAAAAATCACTGCAAAGATACTGGCATTTTCATAACATTATTTTAACATCCTGTGTGCATGAGGCCTTAGTAGGCAGGACTGATGAGCAGAATCAACAACAGCTGGGTAACTGTGGAGAGAGATGGGAGCTGGCAATTAGCCGACAGCTGAGCGGCCAGCTCAGAGAAAGAAGGGCTGAGCCCAGCCCTGACACTCATAAACCACTTCAACAAACGTTTTGCAGCCTTGTTTACTCCCCATCAAGTTGTCTGCGTTGATGAGTCCCTGATTAAGTTTTCTGGCCACTTGTCTTTCAAACAGTATCTTCCCAGCAAGCGTGCCAGATACGGGTCAAGATGTATAAGCTCGGGCGTGTCCAAGATGGCGCTGGGAGCAGACGCCTATTAGCTGAGCTCCTGTCTCCGGCTCTTCATCCTGCCACGATCCTGGTGTACGAGGACTATATAACAGCCACTCCTCAGCGGAACTTCTGCGAGAGGATCGGGCGATGCCCGGGGGCAGAAGATTCGGCCAAAAAAGGAACACTGCGACCCCTGTGAGTACCCGTCCTGCACCGCGGCCTAAAGCACACGCAGCTCACCACATGGAGACCCAGACAGACTTCCTGCCGGACGGAGCTATACAGGCCGGCTCGGCGGCCTTTGATGCCCTAATGCTGGCAATAACAACATACCAGGCCACGCTGACAACCAAAATTGACCATGTACAGACTGAAACAGCCCTTATCCGAAGAGACATGGACAAGTTGAGTTTCTACAGTAGAAAGAGGTAGAAAGACGAGTTTCTGAGACAGAGGATGTTCAGAGGGACCATCACGCAGACATCCAAGCCCTAAAGTTAAAAGTGAAAAACCTGGAAGCAAGAGCCAAAGATGCCGAGACCCGAAACAGGCGTAATAACCTGCGAGTCCTCGACCTCCCTGAGGGTGCTGAGGGTAATAATCCGGTCAAATTCATGGATGGGCTACTACCATCCTTACTACCCAGAGCTAAATTCTCCCCGCACTTTTCTTTTTAAAGAGCCCACCATATGCCGGCAACCAGAGGCCCTCAGGGAAACCCCCCCTGCATACTTTCATATTTAAGTTGTTACACTACTGAGACTGTGACACTGTGCTGCGGGTAGCTCGGCTGCAGGGGGAACTCAAGTTTGAGAACACAAAGCTCCTCATATTCCCAGATTATACGGTGGAGACCCAGCGCCAGTTGCATTTGATCATGTCAGAGGCTTGCTACGCCAGAAGGGAGTAAAATATAGTATGCTCTTTCCAGCCTTGCTGAGGGTCCAGGACGGGGAGATTGTGCAGTTCTTCACTTCGCCCAGAGACGCTGCAGCATGGGCTGAAACATTCCCCAAATAAATCCTCTCAGGTATGCTGGCCCCTTATACAATGTCCCATTGTTTGTTTGAGCCCCTGTCTGTACTCCTGAACTGTGACATTACCCTTGCTGAGTGTAGAGGAAACCCCGCTGAACTATATAAGGTTGAGAGATACTTGACTGCAGGCTGAGTAGCCCACCCCTTTCTGCAACGGATGCTCCCTTGTGGATTTTTGTCCTCTGTTCATGTTTTTGCCCAGGGGATCCGGGCGAGAGAAGACCCAAGATGGCTTGGGGACTGCTTCTTTTCTCTCCTCGGCTGAGCCATGGAGAGGCAGATTGTGGCGGGGGGGGGCGGGGATTGTATTGCTCCCATTACTGAAAGGCCCAGTGTTCCTGCACTTACAGGCAGCATAAGATCTGCAGATAGACCAACAGACTCCACAGCTTAGAGATATGTTGCCCCGGTTTCAACCTAACGTTCACTTTGCGCACAAGGATACAGGGTTTGTTGTTACTGTGTCTCACTAACTTGGCTGGACAGATGCCCCGGCTATGCATGACACCTATCCTCTTGAAATGTGCACGGAGAGGGGACCTGCCTGCAATACTATGCATATGGTTTGTACTTTCCTCATGATGCTGCCTCTTTAGTGAAACTGACTAACTTACAGAAGGTAGTAACCCTGGGTGCGGGGTCTCTCCCTGACTCTACTTGTAGTCCGCCTATCATGCTCCTGCTCAGAGACAGCCCGATGCATCGGGAAAACGTGGAAGAAATATCCCTTCTTCCCCCCTCTACTGTAACAGGGGAGGGTGACACGGGTTGTAGTGCCTGGATCTACTCTCTCTCCTCAAATACTTAGATGTGTACCACTCATAGAAGGGACAGGGTATGTAGCTACAACGAGCAGCTAATTTCCATGGTTTGGGGTTGATGTTTCTGTTATGTTCCCCCGTGTTCTGAAGTATGTGCCCCCAGGGATTCGGGAGATCTACACTAAATATCCTTGCCGGACTGCAAAGTAATTGTATTGTTTTTCAGCCAGGTCTGAAGTGGGAGGCTAGGTACCTCTTGCACATTGCCCTCATGTTAGGCTGTAAAGCCGATTTATTTTTGAGGATGGAAGCCCTCCTGCTGGGTTGGGGGATGGGCGGGGTGGGGGTAGGGGACAGTTGCTTATGTTGAACTGCTGTTGCAGACCCTGAATTATTGTTTTTATGGTATATGACAGTACTGCTGGTGAATGATCTGAGTAATGTTGCATGGTTGCTAATGTCTCCTGTATACTCTTCCGGGCCCGGACGCCCTGTGGGGAAAAGTCTGACCCACACCTATCATCCTACACCATCTCTAGACAACACAGATGTCTTCTCTTAAGATACTCTCCTGGAACACGAGAGGTCTAAATTCTCCTATTAAACGCTCCCTGGTATTCCAATTTGTTAAAGCCTATCATCCTCACATATGTGTGTTCCAGGAGACCCACCTGGTGGGGAAGAAGACTTTAAGTTTTAAAAAAAAACGTGGGTGGGTTAACATTACCACTCAACCCACTCTACATTTTCAAGAGGGGTAAGCATTTTAATTATAAAAACGCTCCCCTTCAGACGCCTCGATCTGGCTCTGGACCCGGAGGGCAGGTATGTGGTGATACATGCATTATTACACAATATGCCATGGGTAATTGTATGCCTGTACCTTCCACCCCAGCCTCCCTACAGATATTGAACCAAATAACTGCCAAAATAGCTGAATTCTCCACTGAAAATGTACTTATACTAGGAGACTTTAATCTGGTTCCTGATGCAGGACTGGACAGTAGGGATGAGCTTCGAGTTCGAGTCGAACTCATGTTCGACTCGAACATTGGCTGTTCGCAAGTTCGCCGAACACCGAACAATTTGGGGTGTTCGCGGCAAATTCGAATGCCGCGGAACACCCTTTAAAAGTCTATGGGAGAAATCAAAAGTGCTAATTTTAAAGGCTTATATGCAAGTTATTATCATAAAAAGTTTTTGGGGACCCGGGTCCTGCCCCAGGGGACATGTATCAATGCAAAAAAAAGTTTTAAAAACGGACGTTTTTTCAGGAGCAGTGATTTTAATAATGCTTAAAGTCAAACAAAAAAAGTGTAATATCCCTTTAAATTTCGTACCTGGGGGGTGTCTATAGTATGCCTGTAAAGGGGCGCATGTTTCCCGTGTTTAGAACAGTCTGACAGCAAAATGACATTTCGAAGGAAAAAACTCATTTAAAACTACCGCGGCTATTAATGAATTGCCGGTCCGACAATACACATAAAAGTTCATTGATAAAAACGGCATGGGAATTCCCCACAGGGAAACCCCGAACCAAAATTAAAAAAAAAAAAAATGACGTGGGGGGGTCCCCCTAAATTCCATACCAGGCCCTTCAGGTCTGGTATGGATATTAAGGGGAACCCCGGCCAAAATTTAAAAAAAAAAAATGACGTGGGGTTCCCCCTAAATTCCATACCAGACCCTTCAGGTCTGGTATGGATTTTAAGGGGAACCCCGCCCCCCCAAAAAAAAAAAACGGCGTGGGGTTCCCCCAAAAATCCATACCAGACCCTTATCCGAGCACGCAACCTGGCAGGCCGCAGGAAAAGAGGGGGGGACGAGAGTGCGGCCCCCCCTCCTGAACCGTACCAGGCCACATGCCCTCAACATTGGGAGGGTGCTTTGGGGTAGCCCCCCAAAACACCTTGTCCCCATGTTGATGAGGACAAGGGCCTCATCCCCACAACCGTGGCCGGTGGTTGTGGGGGTCTGCGGGCGGGGGGCTTATCGGAATCTGGAAGCCCCCTTTAACAAGGGGACCCCCAGATCCCGGCCCCCCCCCTGTGTGAAATGGTAAGGGGGTACTTACCCCTACCATTTCACTAAAAAAGTGTCAAAATAGTTAAAAATGACAAGAGACAGTTTTTGACAATTCCTTTATTTAAATGCTTCTTCTATCTTCCTTCATCTTCTTCTTCTTCTGGTTCTTCTGGCTCTTCTGGTTCTTCCTCCGGCGTTCTCGTCCAGCATCTCCTCCGCGGCGTCTTCTATCTTCTTCTCCTTGGGCCGCTCCGCACCCATGGCATGAGGGGAGGCTCCCGCTCTTCTCTTCATCTTCTTCTTCATCCTCTTCTCTTCTTCTTCTTCTTCATCTTCATCTTCTCTTCTTAATTTTCTTCTGCGGGCCGCTCCGCATCCATGCATGGAGGGAGGCTCCCGCTGTGTGACGGCGTCTCCTCGTCTGACGGTTCTTAAATAATGGGGGGCGGGGCCACCCGGTGACCCCGCCCCCCTCTGACGCACGGGACATGACGGGACTTCCCTGTGGCATTCCCCGTGACGTCACAGGGAAGTCCCGTCAAGTTACCGTGCGTCAGAGGGGGGCGGGGTCACCGGGTGGCTCCGCCCCCGTTATTTAAGAACCGTCAGACGAGGAGGCGCCGTCACACAGCGGGAGCCTCCCTCCATGCATGGATGCGGAGCGACCCACAGAAGAAAATTAAGAAGAGAAGATGAAGATGAAGAAGATGAAGAAGAGAAGAGGATGAAGAAGAAGATGAAGAGAAGAGCGGGAGCCTCCCCTCATGCCATGGGTGTGGAGCGGCCCGAGGAGAAGAAGATAGAAGACGCCGCGGAGGAGATGCTGGACGAGAACGCCGGAGGAAGAACCAGAAGAGCCAGAAGAACCAGAAGAAGAAGAAGATGAAGGAAGATAGAAGAAGCATTTAAATAAAGGAATTGTCAAAAACTGTCTCTTGTCATTTTTAACTATTTTGACACTTTTTTAGTGAAATGGTAGGGGTAAGTACCCCCTTACCATTTCACACAGGGGGGGGCCGGGATCTGGGGGTCCCCTTGTTAAAGGGGGCTTCCAGATTCCGATAAGCCCCCCGTCCGCAGACCCCCACAACCACCGGCCACGGTTGTGGGGATGAGGCCCTTGTCCTCATCAACATGGGGACAAGGTGTTTTGGGGGGCTACCCCAAAGCACCCTCCCAATGTTGAGGGCATGTGGCCTGGTACGGTTCAGGAGGGGGGGGCCGCACTCTCGTCCCCCCCTCTTTTCCTGCGGCCTGCCAGGTTGCGTGCTCGGATAAGGGTCTGGTATGGATTTTTGGGGGAACCCCACGCCGTTTTTTTTTTTTTTTTTTTGGCGCGGGGTTCCCCTTAAAATCCATACCAGACCTGAAGGGTCTGGTATGGAATTTAGGGGGAACCCCACGTCATTTTTTTTTTTTTAATTTTGGCCGGGGTTCCCCTTAATATCCATACCAGACCTGAAGGGCCTGGTATGGAATTTAGGGGGACCCCCCCACGTCATTTTTTTTTTTTTTAATTTTGGTTCGGGGTTTCCCTGTGGGGAATTCCCATGCCGTTTTTATCAATGAACTTTTATGTGTTTTGTCGGACCGGCAATTCATTAATAGCCGCGGTAGTTTTAAATGAGTTTTTTCCTTCGAAATGTCATTTTGCTGTCAGACTGTTCTAAACACGGGAAACATGCGCCCCTTTACAGGCATACTATAGACACCCCCCAGGTACGAAATTTAAAGGGATATTACACTTTTATTGTTTGACTTTAAGCATTATTAAAATCACTGCTCCTGAAAAAACGGCCGTTTTTAAAACTTTTTTTTGCATTGATCCATGTCCCCTGGGGCAGGACCCAGGTCCCCAAACACTTTTTATGACAATAACTTGCATATAAGCCTTTAAAATTAGCACTTTTGATTATTCATGTTCGTGTCCCATAGACTTTAACGGTGTTCGCGTGTTCGAGCGAACTTTTTTCCTGTTCGCATGTTCTGGTGCGAACCGAACAGGGGGGTGTTCGGCTCATCCCTACTGGACAGGCTCCTTGCCTCTGGTATGACCCGCCAAGGGCTTGCAGATTGGGCTGACACTTACGGTCTACACGATATTTGGAGATGGAAATATCCCCAAGCCAGAGCATACACATTCCACTCTGCCTCTCACAGAACCGAGATACAGGGGTGAGCTAGAGGCATACTGGAGGGTAAATGCTGACTCGGCCTCGGCCTCCTCAGTCTGGGATGCTTTTAAGGCATACTCCAGGGGACAGTATCAGAACATTATAGCGGAAGTTCATCGGGAATGTAGAAAGGATCTCACAAACCTAGAAGCGGAAGCGGAGAGACAGGAGGCTTTATCCCCTGACACACAGACCTGTGCCCGATTGCAATCCAGTTTGAGAGAGACTGTTCTGCTGAGGACAACTCTGACGCAGAAGAGATTCCTCCATCAAACACGGAGGATATTTGAACAGGGGGAGAAGACTGGTCACTTATTGGCCTGGCTCTCCAATCTGTAGGTATGACCATAGGACACATCCAGGCTGCTGACGGTTCTTCCCTCTCCACACCGGAGGAAATTAATCGTGAATTTGCCTCCTATTATCAAACTCTATATAGCTCCCGGGTTGCCTACGACTCTGAGGAATTAATAGCCTACTTTGAGGATATTGATATACCGACCCTCACCCCAACCTATGCAAACAAATTAGAACAATTGGCCCCCAGACTCCAATCCCTACTAGCTAAGTTCATGGATGAGGGCCACCGTCCTGACTCAATGCATGAGGTGGTAATAGTGGTCCTCCACAAACCAGGAAAGAACCTGACTTTATGCTCTTCCTATTGCCCCATTTCCTTCCTTAATGTTGACACAAAAGTTCTCTCTAAAATCCTGGCCAATAGATTAAACACAGTCATCATGGCCCTGATAGATCCAGACCAGACAGGATTCATGCCTGGTAGGGGAACAGACATAAACATCCGTAGGTTGCATACACATATAGCGGTTGCCTTGTGGGGTGGGGGCCTCACTCAATGCCGAGAAGGCCTTCGACTCGGTCGAGTGGGGCTACTTTTGGGAGGTTCTTTACAAATTTGGATTTGGGCCTAGATTTCTGGCTTGGCTCCAAATGCTCTATGCCCAACCCAGAGCTCCTATCCGCACCAACAGGGTCCTCTCAGGGACGTTTACGCTGGGGAGAGGTACGAGGCAAGGGTGCCCGCTCTCCCCGGCCTTATTTGCCCTAGTACTTGAGTCCATCGCCATCCTTCTCAGAGTGGACGAGTCAGTTAGGGGACTGCAGGTGGGCACAGTGGTAGAGAAGATCTCTTTATATGCCAATGACTCGCTCCTGTATTTGGCAGATGCCTCTGACTCCTTAAGAGCTGGCTGTGTTTGACAAATTTGTATGGGCGGGGAAACCCCCAAGGGTAGCAAAGAACATTATTTATCTCCCACTGTCTGGAGGTGGATTGGCACTGCCCAACTTCCTGGTATACTATTGGGCGGCAGTCCTAGTGACGGTAAGGTGGTGGTTCTCGCAAACCCGGCAGCATCCAGCAGTTACTCTGGAGGCAGCCTCCCTAGGATCATATGCAGCGCTGTCTAACTTACCATACAGGGGGCCAAAGCCTAACCCTGCAGTGACAGGTCCTATGAAAACCACAATTCATGTGTGGAGATCCTCTAGGGCAGCCCTCCTGAACCAATCATGCACTTCCCCACACACCCCTCTTTGGGCTAATCCCATGCTCCGTCATCTCTCTACTATCCTAGACCCGGCAAGTTGGGCCAAGAGGGGTATCGCGACACTAAGACAGGTTATGCCACGGGTGTTGTACTCTCGTTGTAATTAGCTCATAACCTACCGAGAACGTTCTTATTTAGATACTGGCAGTTACAGCATGCCCTTAAGGCCCAATTCCCTTCCCAGGTGAGGCTCGAGCCTGACTCAATCGAGTGCCTCTTAATTTCGGGGGTGCTGGAAAAACCTCTTTCCTCCCTATACCTCGACCTAACAGTGGCCCATGATGTCAAGAGTAATAGATTCATGGCCAAATGGCAGGTTGACATCCCCACCTTGAGAGAGGAGGAATGGGAGGAATGTCTAACTACATTTATACCATCTATGATTGCAGCTAAGGACCGATTTATACAATTAAAATTTATACACAGGGCTTACTATACACCACAAAGGCTAGCGAACATCTACCCTGGACTTAGCCCCAACTGTACTAGATGTGAACTAGAAAAGGGCACCTTCTTTCATATGGTCTGGTCCTGTCCCAAACTACGCCCATTCTGGAGCTCGGTGGCAGACACTTTGGGAACGGTGTGCGGAGTTACGATACCACTGGACCCTCTAACCTTATTATTGAGCCATCTGGAAGATATAGAAGGGGACCGATATGTTAAACTATGCCTAACCTACTCACTATTCTATGCTAGAAGAGAAATACTCCTTAGATGGAAGCAAAAGGAGGCCCCATCCAGGGAAGCATGGCAAAAAACGATCAATAATGTGTTACCATTATACCGCATCACCTATGAGAGTAGAAACTGTCCACAGAAATATGACAAAGTATGGTCGAATTGGGTTGACGCATGCGGCTGAGGCCCAATTGAGGGAGATTGCTGCATGTGGAAGTCCTTATCAGGGCTCCACTCGTATCTGCGAGGGAGGTCGAGGTTGCTCCTTCCTTCTAGATCTCAGGGTTATAACCTGTTCAATTTTGACCAGGGGTGGGGTTCTTCTCCCCCCCGCCCTCCTGGCTGAGGGGATAGGGCTGGCCCCCACTAGACCAGTTTAACCCATCTGCTTCCACCTATATATAGTCTCTGTATGACGGCCCTTTATTGTAACACTCACCTTATAATAATACAAGTCTGTACTGTGAACCTTTCATATCTTGAAACTCATCTTGATGGAGCTGAATAACCCTTGCACATGCATATATTGATGACATGTAATTACCTGTTGTCAGATCCTCTGTACGATACTTGTTGTGTTTGTACTGTCTTGTTTGTTTAACAAAACAAAAAAACTCTGTTAAAAAAAAGATGTATAAGCTCTGTGACAGGGCCACAGGCTATACATATAGTTTTATGGTTTACAAGGGAAGAGATAGTCATGTAGAGCCACCAAACTGCCCAGATTACATAGGGAGCGCTGGCAAGATTGTGTGGGACTTGGTGTCACTCTTATTCGGAAAGGGGTACCATTTGTATGTTGACAATTATTACACGAGCGTGCCACTTTCTAGTCACTTGTTTGATTATCAGATTGGTACATGTGGCACCGTGCAATCTAATCGCCGGGGCTTACCCCAGAGGCTTGTAGATTCCCGTCTTAGGCTGGGGGAGAGAGCCTGCTTGAAGTGTAATAACTTGCTCGCTGTGAAGTGGAAGGATAATAAAAATGTTTTCGTTCTGTCCTCTCTTTATGCAGACACGACGGTCCAAATTCCTACGGTGACTGGTGTTGTGGAGAAACCCCTCTGTGTCCACAAATATAACCAAAATATGGGAGGGGTGGACCTCAACGACCAGTTGTTGGCTCCGTACCTAGTTGCTCGTAAGGCCAGATGCTGGTATAAAAAAGTGTTTGTATACTTATTTCAATTGGCTTTGCTGAACGCTCATGTGCTATACAGAGCTTCAGGATGGACTGGATCCTTCCTTAAATTCCAATAAGAGATCGTCAGAGCCCTTCTGTTTCCAGACGGTGCTCAACCTCGCCTTCCCAATCCAAATGCAGTAAGCCGGATGCATGAGAGGCATTTTCCTTATGTCCTCCCAAGTACCCCTACCCAACAAGCCCCCCAAAGAAGATGTTGTGTCTGTAGCAAGTGCGGATATAGGCGTGACACCCGTTATTATTGTCCCTCCTGTCCTGACAATCCTGGTCTTTGCATTGGTGAATGTTTTGAACGCTACCATACACTAGTGGAGTTTTAGCGTAAGGTACAGCACTGCACAGACTAGAACACACTTTTACAGGGTCTCCCAAGATGCCATCGCATTTTGAGAGACCCGAACCTGGAACCGAACCATTACAGTTACAAATAAATGTGTAAAAAAAAAAAAAAGTTAAAAAAAAAAAAAACACAAAAAAATATATAAAATAAAAAAAAACAAAAATAGTTGTCGTTTTATTGTTTTCTATCTCTCTATTCTCTCTCTATTATTCTGCTCTTTTTTACTGTATTCTATTCTGCGATGTTTTATTGTTATTGTTATGCATGAGCTTTCTGTTCAGGTAGAAACACGAGTTCGACGCTAAAATTGGCTGTTTGCCTGTTTGTCGAAAACCGAACATTATGGGCCGTTCGCGCCAAATTCAAGTGTCGCGTAATGGCCCATAATGCACTGCGGGAGCGTAGTGCATTGCTGTATGATGATTGGCCAGAGCATGCGCCATGACCTGCATGCTTTGGCCAACCACAGCGCCCTCAGCTAAGAGAGCCATAATTGGCCAAAGGCAGGATGCCTTTTGCGAATTATGGCTCAGGGGGACTAAGTCCACGCCCCTCACTATATAAGGCTGCCTGCACGTCAGCCCCGTGTAGTGTGGTTTTGGCGTGGACGGAGAGAGAGTGTCATTTAGATTGAGCAGGCAGGCAGAATATTAAGTTAGCTGCAGTGTATTTAATATATATATCTACAGACAGTCTCATGTGTATATATATATATATATATATATATATATATATATATATATATATATTTTTTTTTATACATATCCACTGTATCCAGTTTAGCTAGACTGCAGTCCGTTCCTGGTGTACTGTTTTCTAATATACTTCTGGCAGGCAGGTTATTCAGTTAGCTGCAGTGTATTTAATATATTTATTTATTTATTTATTTATTATCTCCACTGCATACAGTTTAGCTATATCTCACTGCAGGCCGTTCCTGGTGAACTACCGTGCACCCCTAGTGCAGTTGCTACTACTTTTCTGGTGGTGTACACAGTACACAATACATACAGTGCACCCATAGTTGCTATTAGACTTCTGTTGGTGTACACAGTACTGTGCACCCATAGTGCAGTTGCTACTACTTTTCTGGTCGTGTACACAATACAGTACACCCATAGTTGTTATTACACTTCTATTGGTGTACACAGTACCGTGCACCCATAGTGCAGTTGCTACTACTTTTCTGGTGGTGTACACAGTACACAATACATACAGTGCACCCATAGTTGCTATTAGACTTCTGTTGGTGTACACAGTACTGTGCACCCATAGTGCAGTTGCTACTACTTTTCTGGTCGTGTACACAATACAGTACACCCATAGTTGTTATTACACTTCTATTGGTGTACACAGTGCCGTGCACCCATAGTGCAGTTGCTACTACTTTTCTGGTGGTGTACACAGTACACAATACATACAGTGCACCCATAGTTGCTATTAGACTTCTGTTGGTGTACACAGTACCGTGCACGCATAGTGCAGTTGCTACTAATTTTCTGGTCTTGTACACAATACAGTACTCCCATAGTTGTTATTACACTTCTATTGGTGTACACAGTACTGTGCACCCATAGTGCAGTTGCTACTACTTTTCTGGTGGTGTCCACAGTACACAATACATACAGTGCACCCATAGTTGCTATTAGACTTCTGTTGGTGTACACAGTACCGTGCACCCATAGTGCAGTTGCTACTACTTTCCTGGTGGTGTACACAGTACACAATAAAGTGTAGTGTGGTGTTGCAAAACAAAATCCCCATCATGTCCAGAAAGACACCAAGGAGAGGAAGATGCTCACAGGCCACTAAAAGACAGCAAGCAGGCTCTGTGTCTACAGTCCACAGTGCTGGTCAAGGACATGGTGCATCTTCTGCAGGTGGCCGTGGGGCACGCTTGTCCTTTGTTTCTGCTGCTGGGACAGGGGCACAAAAATTGGGCCTTTGGTGGTGGTGGTGCCACAACACTGTAACCCCTCACAGATACTCTTGTTGGGCGCAGGAACGGGCCCTGCTGTGAAATATTAGTTCAAAAATTGTAATTACATGCCCCAGTTAGACAGAAAAATTGGGCCTTAGGCAGTGGTGGTGGTGCCCTAAACCAAAAATATTTTTGGAAGCTAGCATCATCAATATTAAGGAGGAATAGGATAGTCACTCAGCATAGGCAGTCTTCAAGGGATCCCACATCCATAGAAAAATCAATCAGTTACTTCACTATCAGGTGCTTGATAGCTGCTGCTGATCCAAGACTGATTCATTTTTATGAATATGAGCCTATCAAGGGAGTCTGTGGACAGGCGCACTCTATGATCAGTTACACACCCTCCAGCAGCACTGAATGTGCGTTCAGAAAGAACGCTGGATGCAGCACAGGCAAGTAGATCAATTGCATATTGAGCTAGTTCTGGCCAGTGGTCCATCCTCAAGACCCAGTAACCCAGTGGTTGCTCTGTTGGAAAGGTCTCCAAGTCTGCTCTTGCCCCTAGATATTCCTGCACCCTGTAATGCAGACGCTGGTGATGGTTGCTTGAACCGATCAGACCTTGGCGCTGAGGACTGAAAAATTGTCTAAAGGCATCGTCAGCCAGCCATCTTCTACACTGCTCTTCCTCTGACTGAACAAAGCCTCAGCAACACATTGTCCAGCACCAGGAAATTGTAACCTCACAGGGTCTGGAAATGCATTGCACAAATCTTTCTTCAAGGCCTCCTAAAGATTTTTCGTCCTCTGCTCCCTCTGCAAAGGCAGGATGAGTTCTGCAACCTTACCCTTGTAACGTGGATCAAGAAGGGTTGCCAGCCAGTAATGATTCCTTCTCTTTGATACCACGAATCCTAGGGCCCTTACACTGCATGGCCTCCCTGATTCTGCAAAGCCTGCAAAAGTTTGCAGAGGCATTCGATTCTGAGTCCTCTGGGTCACTAAGGATCACATGATCCGTAACAACCTCCTCCCAGCAACGTACAACTCCTTGGGTTTCTGGGGACTGAAACTGGGGACTTGAAGAATGCTGCTGAGTGTTATCCTCCACGTCCATGCTGACACAATCCTCCTCCTCCTCCTCTTCTTCCTGTGTGTTTGGTGGGCCTGCAGGAATAATATCTGGATAAAAAAGGGGCCTTGAGAGGTAAGGAAGTCCTCCTCTTCCTCATGCTGTTCTGCCTCAAGTGCCCTGTCCATTATTCCATGAAGCGTGTGCTCCAGGAAGACAAGAGGGACAGTATCACTGATACATGCATTGTTGCTGCTCATCATCGTCGTCGCCTCATAAAATGCTGACAGGACAGTGCATGCATCCTCGATCAGTAGCCACTGGCGTGGCGAAAAGAAGCCAAGCTCCTCTGACCCTGTCCTGGTGCCATACTAACACAGGTACTCATTGATGGCCCTCTGCTGCATGTACAGCCGCTGCAGCATTGCCAACGTTGACTTCCACCTTGTTGACATGTCACAAATGAGACGGGTGGTGGGCAGGTTGCATTCCCTTCTCAATGTCAGCCCGCCGAGCACTGGCATTGTATGACCATTGGAAATGACCACAGACTTTTCTGGCCTGCCTCAGGAGATCTTGTAAGCCTGGGTACCTGCTCAAGAACTGCTGCACCACCAAAGTCAGGATGTGTGCCAAACATGGAACATGGGTCAAGTGTCCCTGTCGGAGGGCGGAGAGAAGGTTGGTGCCATTGTCACATACAACCATTCCTGGCTGAAGCTGGCTTGGAGTCAACCCCCTTTGAGCCTGCCCCTGCAGGGCTGACAGAATCTCTGCCCCAGTGTGGCTCCTGTCCCCTAAGCAGTGGTTTAACCTTAAACTACGTAGAGGGTTCTTTACTATAAGAGCGGCAAGGATGTGGAATTCCCTTCCACAGGCAGTGGTCTCAGCGGTGGGCATCGATAGTTTCAAGAGACTATTAGATAAGCAGCTGAACGACCGCAACATATATACAATGTAATACTGTCTTTTTTCAACCTCCCCTACTATGTAACTAATGCACCGCATGTCATCTTTTTACCTGAGTGCTTGGGTAGCCCCTTGAATGCTTTGGAGCACCGCTGGTTCAGAGAACAAATCTGCAGTAGAGGCCAAAGAGGAAGAAGAGGAGGAGGGAGTGGAGGAGAGAGCTGTGGCAGAATCACTGCTAGCATTTTGGAGGCGAGGTGGACTCACGGAGTGGACAGGGGGTCGCCCTATTAGTGCTTAGGCAGGGGGGGAATAGGGTGTCTTACAGAGCTCCGCCTCACAATAAATAGAGCAGAGGGGGCAGAGCGTGCCCCACAAAACAAAGTAAAATGCTCTCAGCTCTAGAGAATATGGGGGTAAAAAACCCATATCAGAAAAAAGGGAGGGGGAGGGTGGGAGGAGGGAGGGGAGGGGGAGGGAGGGTGGGGAGGGAGAGGTCTGAGTCACATGAGTGGTTACATAGGCACACCTATTCTGAGACAAGAGATGAGGAGACCCCGTGCGTCCGCTGGGTGTCCCCTCCATCCGGTCTCCTAGGGGGACCGCGTGGGGGGGAGGGCCGGAGGACGGGCGGGGAAGAAAAGGCACAAGAATGGAAAACGTAAACAGCATAAAAATAATCTCTTACAATGTCCGAGGACTAAATTCCCCAGGGAAGAGAAACATCATCCTCCGAGAACTTGAAAAAAGTAAAGCAGAAATAATTTTCCTACAGGAGACGCATATAACCCAAAACTCAAGTGCCAAAATTTATTCAAGAAACATACCAACATGGTATCAAGGAGACTCGCCAATAAGAAGGGCCAAAGGAGTAGCCATCGGTATAGGGAAAAATGTACGTTTTCTAATAGATCAAAGGAAAATAGACCCGGAGGGTCGATATCTTTTTATTACAGGAACTATATACGGGGTAAAATATACATTGGCCAATGTCTACTGTCCTAATAAGAACCCTAAAAAATATTTGATAGATATAATTAAAATACTAATGGAATTCAAGCAAGGAAAATTAATACTAGCTGGAGACTTCAACTTCAGCATGGATAATAAAATGGACAGTACCTCAAGAGTAAGGGACAAAGAGGTAAATCAACTAAAGAAATTAAAAAGAACATTATATGAACAGCAACTAATAGACCCTTGGAGAATTCAGCACCCCAGCACAAAGGACTACACATTCTATTCAACAGTACACAAAATTTACTCCAGATTGGATTACATCATGGTCGAACATAGAAACTTGGAAGAAATAGAAGAAACAAAAATAGGCATAATAACCGCCTCAGACCACAGCCCAGTAATCTTGAGAATGAAAATAAAAGGAGAAGTCCTTGAAAGGGGTCCATGGAGAATCAACGAAACTTTATTAGAAGACAGTGAGACCGAAAAAAGCATCATAGAAGAAATTAAAAGATATTTTGAAGAAAACGATACACCAGAGGTATCGAAAGCAACAATATGGGAGGCGCATAAATCTGTTATTAGGGGCAAGTTAATAGCTATAGGGGCAAGAAAAAAACAGGAAAGGAAAACAAACATGCAACAAATAATTAAAGAAATTTATGAATTGGAACGAAAACACAAAAATCAAGTAAACAACAAAATCTTCGGCCTACTATCTCAAAAGAGAGAGCAATTAAAAGACTGGATGGAACAAGAAGAAAGGAAGGACTACAACAGAGTAGTACAAGAAAAATATAAATGGGGTAATAAACCAGGAAAATACCTAGCAAATCTGGTAAAAAAAAAGAAGTCTTTGAATTACATTGAGAAGATCAAAAATGAAAAAGGAGAAGTGGTAAATAAAACTACAGATATAGCGATAACATTTCAAAAATACTTCAGCTCCCTTTATGCAATAAAAGGACAGGAAAGTTGGAAAGAAGTGAATACAAGAACAAAGAAGATACAAGAATATTTAAAAAAAGCAAACTTACCAAAACTAAAAATAGACCAACTAGAAGAATTGGAAAAAAATATTACGCATGAAGAGGTAAAACTGGCATTAAAGGAAACTCCCGTAGGAAAAAGCCCAGGACCAGACGGGTTTACGGTCAAATACTATAAAAAATTTGAAGAACAGCTGACTCCAAAACTATTAGAATATATGAATTCCTTAGGGGAAGATGAAGAAATAAGAAGTGAATCGTTATTAGCTCATATTACAATACTACCAAAAGAAGGGAAAGACAAAGTTAACTGCTCAAGTTACAGGCCAATAGCCCTATTGAACGCTGATACGAAGCTGTACTCCAAGATCCTGGCCACTAGGATAAAAAAACTAATCCCACTGTGGATCAACCCGGACCAAACTGGTTTTGTCCCGGGGAGAGAGGGGCGGGACAACAGCCTAAAATCATTATTGATGTTGCACAAGAAGGTGCAGAATGAGACCCCAGTTCTATTCCTGTCATTGGATGCAGAAAAAGCATTTGACAGGGTAGACTGGGGTTTCATGATGGATACATTGCGGCACTTGGGTATTGGGACAAAAATGATGAAGTGGATAACAAATTTGTATAATGGCCCGACAGCAGTCGTAAAAGTAAATGGTAGACTCTCTCCAAAAATTAAGATGCAGAATGGAACACGGCAAGGCTGTCCATTGTCTCCACTATTATATGTATTGGCCTTAGAACCACTATTAGCAACACTCCGCAATAACAAAGAGGTAGAAGGAGCGAAACTAGGAGGAAAAGAGCATAAGATCGCTGCCTACGCGGACGACATCTTGATGTACGTATCCAACCCAAGAGTGTCACTCCCAAACATACTGAAAGAAATTAAAAAATACGGAGAACTGTCAAACTTCAAAATTAATCCAATAAAAACGGAAATATTAAACATAGGTCTAGAGAAAAAGGAAGTTCAGTTTTTACAAAAAGAATTCCCATTCACTTGGGTAAAAGAACTAAATTACCTTGGAATTAAAATAACTCCTAGAGTCGAAAAAATTTATCAGGCAAACTTTATTCCACTGATCAATGAGGTCAAAGAAGAAATGAAAAAGTTAAGAATACAGCCACTTTCATGGATTGGAAGAATAAATATGTTTAAGATGACGATATTACCTAAAATAAACTACAGATTACAGATGTTACCAGTAAAAATCCCGCAGAGCTTTTTTAAAATAATTAAAACAATCCTGCTAAAATACATATGGCTTAATAAAAAACCAAGAATTAAATACACGCTGATCACAAGGAAAAAGGAGCATGGGGGTCTTGCCCTCCCAGATATAAGTAGGTACTATAAAGCCATAGTTTTAACACGAATGTTAGAGTGGACAAATGAGAAAAATGAAAAAAAATGGGTGGAAATGGAAAACACAATAAGTGGAGCCACACTACATAAGAATAATTGGATTCCACGGAAATATAGACTATTGGACACCGACACGCACGAAATAACAAAAAATGTATTTAAAATTTGGGACACCATTCACTTAAAGAATGAATGGAAATATAATTCACCACTATTAGCACTCACAGGATCGAATCTCTTCACCCCTGGGAGGGAAATATTTGAAATCCAAGGAATAGGTAACCCACGACTGAAAGATATCACTAGAAATGGCAAAATAAGAACACGAGTAGAAATAAAGGAAAGGAATGGATGGAAGATGAATGAATGGAATTATACTCAACTAAGGCACCTAGTAAGCACAATACCACACCCACTGAGAGATGAAACAAAATTAACTGCACTGGAAAAGCTATGTAGCAATGAAACACCATTAAAAAACGGAACATCAAAAATTTATAGTATACTGACAGATTTGGAAGCACAAGAAAGACCAGAATATATAAATCAATGGGAAAAAGAAATGAATTTAAAAATAGATAACCAAAAAGTGGAAAAAATGATAGAAATGGGATATAATAAGGCTTGGGACATGAAGACCATAGAAATGAATTATAAACTAGTATCAAGATGGTATATGACCCCAGTAAGAATACACAGATTCCATCAAGATAGAACCTCCTTGTGTTGGAGAAAATGTGGCCAAATAGCAACGATCACACACATATGGTGGGAATGCCCAATAATAATGGAGTACTGGAAGGAAGTGTTAAATAACATAAAGGAAATAACTGGAGAAGAAATAGAACAAAATATTTGGACTTGCCTCTTCCATATCTACAATAAACCTAAGAAACAATATAGAAAATCAATAATACCTAACCTCCTGAATGCGGCCAAGGCCTTAATTCCCAAGAATTGGCTACAAAGTGGAAAACCAGACATTAGAGACTGGCTAAAGGAAATAGATTATCACTACAAAATGGAAGGAGGAGAGAAAGGGGATAATAGTAGATGGGAAAGTTGGAAAAACTACAAAGTCTCGGATATTTATTTAGATAGGATAAAAGAAAGAACAGGTGCAGAGCCAAGTGGATAAATAAATAACATAAAGGAACGGACCAGACACAGGGGAGGGGGAGGGGGGGGATGAGGGGGAGGGGGGGCGGGGGGAAATAAGAGGGACTGAGAGAGACTAAGATAATAATAGGGTTTATAATTATAGAAGGCGTTTTGTCGCCGGTTTTTAAAAATATTTAAGAATATCCTAGAAAGGAAAAATAATAAAGATGTGACGGAAACAATCCACAATGATGTGAAAAAGGAGAAGAGATAAAGTTTGACACAAAGTTGAAATAATGTCTCTTGGAAAACTTTCGCTGAAGTGGATAAAAAAAAAAAAAAAAGAAAAAAAAAGCAAAGCCTGCAAAAGTTTGCAGAGGCATTCGATTCTGAGTCCTCTGGGTCACTAAGGATCACATGATCCGTAACAACCTCCTCCCAGCAACGTACAACTCCTTGGGTTTCTGGGGACTGAAACTGGGGACTTGAAGAATGCTGCTGAGTGTTATCCTCCACGTCCATGCTGACACAATCCTCCTCCTCCTCCTCTTCTTCCTGTGTGTTTGGTGGGCCTGCAGGAATAATATCTGGATAAAAGGGGCCTTGAGAGGTAAGGAAGTCCTCCTCTTCCTCATGCTGTTCTGCCTCAAGTGCCCTGTCCATTATTCCATGAAGCGTGTGCTCCAGGAAGACAAGAGGGACAGTATCACTGATACATGCATTGTTGCTGCTCATCATCGTCGTCGCCTCATAAAATGCTGACAGGACAGTGCATGCATCCTCGATCAGTAGCCACTGGCGTGGCGAAAAGAAGCCAAGCTCCTCTGACCCTGTCCTGGTGCCATACTAACACAGGTACTCATTGATGGCCCTCTGCTGCATGTACAGCCGCTGCAGCATTGCCAACGTTGACTTCCACCTTGTTGACATGTCACAAATGAGACGGGTGGTGGGCAGGTTGCATTCCCTTCTCAATGTCAGCCCGCCGAGCACTGGCATTGTATGACCATTGGAAATGACCACAGACTTTTCTGGCCTGCCTCAGGAGATCTTGTAAGCCTGGGTACCTGCTCAAGAACTGCTGCACCACCAAAGTCAGGATGTGTGCCAAACATGGAACATGGGTCAAGTGTCCCTGTCGGAGGGCGGAGAGAAGGTTGGTGCCATTGTCACATACAACCATTCCTGGCTGAAGCTGGCTTGGAGTCAACCCCCTTTGAGCCTGCCCCTGCAGGGCTGACAGAATCTCTGCCCCAGTGTGGCTCCTGTCCCCTAAGCAGTGGTTTAACCTTAAACTACGTAGAGGGTTCTTTACTATAAGAGCGGCAAGGATGTGGAATTCCCTTCCACAGGCAGTGGTCTCAGCGGTGGGCATCGATAGTTTCAAGAGACTATTAGATAAGCAGCTGAACGACCGCAACATATATACAATGTAATACTGTCTTTTTTCAACCTCCCCTACTATGTAACTAATGCACCGCATGTCATCTTTTTACCTGAGTGCTTGGGTAGCCCCTTGAATGCTTTGGAGCACCGCTGGTTCAGAGAACAAATCTGCAGTAGAGGCCAAAGAGGAAGAAGAGGAGGAGGGAGTGGAGGAGAGAGCTGTGGCAGAATCACTGCTAGCATTTTGGAGGCGAGGTGGCGGAACAAGCTCCAACAATACTGAACCCTGTCCTGCATCCTTCCCAGCTGCCAGCAGAGTTACCCAGTGCGCCGTGAAGAAAAGGTAACATCCCTGCCCATGCCTGCTAGACCATGAGTCTGCGGTAATATACAACTTACTGCTGACCGCCCTGTCCAACAAGACAAAAACATTGCCTTCCACATGCCGGTAGAGAGCTGGAATGGCCTTCCATGAAAAGAAAGGGCGTTTTGGAACCTGCAACTGAGGTACAGCACATTCCACAAATTCACGAAAGGGGGCAGAGTCTACCAGATGAAAAGGCAGTAGTTGCAGTGCTAGAAATTTGGCCAAGCTGGCATTCAAGCTAGCATTTAGAATGTGAGCATGTGGATGGCTGGGGCCAAATTTCTTTTTACGGTTTAGGAACTGGGGTAAGGAAATTTCCCTGCTAAAATCAGATGGTGGTGTACTGCTAGCAGATTGGCTGCAAGTACTTGGGACACCTATTGCTATACCTTCATTCCTCTCAGTGCAGGTTTTTGAGAGGGCTGGAGGTATAGTAGGGTTGGAGATCCCAGATGAGGAGCAAGGAGAAGTCCGACTTTTTCTTTGATGTAGGTCTTTTAAGTGCTGTTACCAACGGTCTTGTTGCCTTATGAGTTTATGTGAAATCTCCATTAATAGCTGTAAAATATTGTAATTATGAATATATTTCATTTAGCTTTTATCTATGTAGGGCAGAACATATTATCTTCACAGAAATCTCTGTTAGACCACACAAGTCGGTGCCTTGGCTTGTGTATACAAACAATGGGATCCAAACCTCATTGTTTTACACATACTCACTTCAAAGGATCCCATGCTAGGATATACAATGAAGGGAGACCAACCCATAATCAATACTTAACTTCCTGAGAAAATTCAAGTTAAGCTCCTGCTCAGAATAGTCACAAGGATTTGCATTAAAGGGGGCTGACTTATGTAACGTATAGGGATTGGAGATGTAACCAGTCCTTAACCAGGAATAGGGAAGCTCACCAATCAGAGCCACGCTATGCCAACCAATGAGGCATCAGCATGTAATGATATAAACAGACTAGATGGGAGGCAAACACACACTTTTATGGGAGAGAAACCATCAGAATGGAACCTTGGTGCAAAGGGTAATTATGGGAAAGGTCTGTATTTTACTTTTAACTAAATATGTTTGCAGATTAATGTTTTCAGGAATATACTCTGTATTCTTTCACGTAATTCTCTTATTTTGCCCTTTTTTTTGTCCTTGGTTTAGACCAGTGTTTCTCAACTCCAGTCCTCAAGGCGCACCAACAGGTCATGTTTTCTGGATTTCCACTATTTTGCACAGGTGATTTGATCAGTTTCACTGCCTTAATAATTAACACAGCTGATTCATCTGAGGGAAATCCTGAAAACATGACCTGTTGGTGCGCCTTGAGGACTGGAGTTGAGAAACACTGGTTTAGACTATAGATAGATGATTGTGTATTAGATAGACGTTCAACTATTCACCAATAAATGTTGTTATTGTGTTAAAGCTTTCACTCATTTTCAAAGAACTCTTATTTAACCCAAATCATATCTAAGAGATATTAAATCTCAAATATAGTATATGGTAAAAAGACTGCGTGGGAGGTTGTCATATCAAGCATGTGGTGCCCAAGCAGCTGCTGTTGTGGCCAAGCTTGATTCGCTTCAGACATAGGTTGCAAACAGCAACGGTGCGATCTGCTGCACACGTGTCCAAAAAGGCCCACACCAAGGAACTTTTCAAAATCAGCGGGAAGTCAGCAGCACCCTGCACCTGCAGAGCTCTGCGGTGTGATGCAGTAGGGTGGCTGCCCTTAAGCTGCCCCCTAGAGGACACCCTGCCTCATAGGAGTTGTGCCTCCTCCTCTATTCTATCAGGCACCCAAGTAGAGTCAGTGACCTCATCATCCCCTCTCTCCTCGTCACTAGAGCAAACTTGGCACTATGCTGCAGCTGGGGGAACATGACTGCCAGTTTCTTGTCCTTCTTGGGCACCCCCTCTCTCTAGGCTTACGTTACTCCCTTCCTCAACCTGGGAACCAACATCGGAGCCTTTAAATCGCTGCGCATCCTCCAGAAGCATGTACCGGAGTGACTGTGCTCGAATAGTTCAGGGGACTCCTCCATGCATGATGGTTGGGCTATGGAAGGAGTGACTGTGAACAAGGAGCCGGTGGCATAGGTCGCTTTGGTAGCTGAATAGGAAGGAAAACTACTCTGAGCCTGGGTGACAGAGGATGAGGAGGATGAGGATGGCTTTGTTATCCACGTCACCAACTCTTCTGCATGTTCTGCCTCAATAACACGGCCAGCAGCAGAAAAAAAGGACAGGTGTGCCCCACGGCCACTGGCAGAGGATGCACCATGTCTATGACCAGCACTGTTGACTGTACACCTTGTTCCAAATTATTATGTAAATTATATTTCAGTGTCATAAAGATTAAATATTTTGTTTTTTAGTTTAACTCATGGATGGCATTGTGTCTCAGGGCTCTTTTGATCACTGAAAACAATCTCGGACACCTGTGATAATTAGATTGCCAGGTGAGCCAATTAAAGGAAAAACTACTAAAGGAGGGTGTTCCAAATTATTAAGCAGAGCACCATTTTCAAGCAATATGGGGAAGAAAAAGGATCTCTCTGCTGCTAAAAAGAGTGAAATAGTTCAATGCCTTGGACGAGGTATGAAAACATTAGATATTTCACGAAAACTTAAGCTTGATCATCGCACTATTAAGAGATCTGTGGCTGATTCAGAGCACAGATGGGTTTCGTGCAGATAAAGGCACATTGAGGAAGATTTCTGCAAGATCCATGCATCGGATCAAGAGAGCAGCTGCTAAAACACCATTACATAGCAGCAAACAGATATTTTAAGCTGCTGGTGCCTCTGGAGTCCCACGGACATCAAGGTGTAGAGTCCTCCAGAGTCTTGCAACTGTGCATAAACCTTCCATTCGGCCACCACTAACCAATGCTCACAAGCAGAAACGGCTGCACTGGGCAGAAAAATACATGAAGACTAATTTTCAAACAGTCCTGTTTACTGATGAGTGCCGTGCAACCCTGGGTGGTCCAGATGGATGGAGTAGTGGATGGTTGGTGGACGGCCACCCTGTTCCAACAAGGCTACGACGTCAGCAAGGCGGTGGTGGAGTCATGTTTTGGGCCGAAATCATGGGAAGAGAGCTGGTCAGCCCCTTTAGGGTCCCAGAAGGTGTAAAGATGACCTCTGCAAAGTATGTGGAGTTCCTGACTGACCACTTCCTTCCCTGGTACAGAAGGAAGAACTATGCTTTCTGTAATAAAATCATCTTCATGCATGACAATGCACCATCTCATGCTGCAAAGAATACCTCTACATCAATGGCTGCTATGGGGATAAAAGGAGAGAAAGTCATGGTGTGGCCTCCATCCTCCCCTGACCTCAATCCTAATGAGAACCTTTGGAGCATCCTCAAGAAAAAGATCTATGAGGGTGGGAGGCAGTTTACATTAAAACAGCAGCTCTGGGAGGCTATTCTGACATCTTGCAAACAAATTCAAGCAGAAACTGTCCAAAAACTCACAAGTTGAATGGATGCATGACTTGTGAAGCTGCTATCAAATAAGGGGCCCTATGATAAAATGTAACGTGACCTGTTAAAATGTTTAAAAAGTTTAAATGTTGTTCAAAGTTTGATTGAAATAGCTTTTGATTTCAGTAAATATGCTTCAAACACAACAAATGACAATTTTTAGTTCTTTACAACCTATAAAGTGTTTTGAAACTTACTGTGTGTAATAATTTGGAACAGTGTATTGTAAGTTTTTTTATTTTGAAAAAAAACAAACTGTTATCATTAGGAGGTTTGTTCAATAAAATTTGAATTGTTCTCTTAATAGTTGATAACATGAGAATTATGCTGACTGTTGTTTACATCAATTATTTAGGTAAATGAGAAAAATATCATTGGCATAATAATTTGGAACAGGTTGTAGACACAGAGCCTGCTTTCCCTCTCTTATGCCTCATTTCCACTGAGTGGATCGGTTCGGTACGGTACGCTATTTTGGGTGTTTCCATTATGAAAGCGGCCCATACAACCGAACCAAACTGTTCCATTCAGGGTCCTGCTTCAGATGTGGGGCCATAGAAAATGGAATGGTTCGGTTAGGGCGGAGCTATGATACATTACACTGATATGTGGATGTGTGACGCCATGATGGCATTTTTTCTAAACCCACGTATGGCCCCTGTCGGTCCGACTTGCAGTGGAAACGCTCGCCTGAATAGGCTGGACCATTCTAGGCCTTCCAAACCGATCCGACCCGAACCGATCCGCTCGGTGGAAAGGAGGCAATAGTGGCCTGTGAGGGTCTGCCTCTCTTTGGTGGCCTTCTGGACATGACGTATATTTTGTTTTGCAACACCGCACTACACTGTATTGTGTACTGTGTACACCACCAGAAAAGTAGTAGCAACTGCACTACGGCTGCACTGTATTGTGTACTGTGTACACCACCAGAAAAGTAGTAGCAACTGCACTACAGCTGCACTGTATTGTAAGTACAATTTTTGATCTAATATTTCACAGCAGGGCCCGTTCCTGTGCCCAACAAGAGTATCTGTGAGGGGTTACAGTGTTGTGCCACCACCACCGCCTAAGGCCCAATATTTCTGCAGCGTGTATAGGGCACGCCCTATAGTATATACAGGCGGTCCCCTATTTTCAAACATCAGACTTACAAATGACTCCTACTTAGAAACGGAGGGAGACAACAGGAAGTGAAAGGAAATCTACCCCTAGAAAGGGAAATTCTCTCCTGTAATGCCCCGTACACACGGTCGGATTTTCTGACGGAAAATGTGTGATAGGACCTTGTTGTCGGAAATTCCGACCGTGTGTAGGCTCCATCACACATTTTCCATCGGATTTTCCGACACACAAAGTTTGAGAGCAGGCTATAAAATTTTCCGACAACAAAATCCGTTGTCGGAAATTCCAATCGTGTGTACACAAATCCGACGGACAAAGTGCCACGCATGCTCAGAATAAATAAAGAGATGAAAGCTATTGGCCACTGCCCCGTTTATAGTCCCGACGTACGTGTTTTACGTCACCGCGTTCAGAATGATCGGATTTTCCGACAACTTTGTGTGACCGTGTGTATGCAAGACAAGTTTGAGCCAACATCCATCGGAAAAAATCCTAGGATTTTGTTGTCAGAATGTCTGAACAAAGTCCGACCGTGTGTACGGGGCATAAGAGTTAAAATGGGAAAAAGGTGTGTCCACTGATGCTTTAGCATCCTTGTTTCCCTAATAACCCAGCATTTTCAAAATCCAATTGTCATTGGGACAGAAAGTGAGGTGAAAGACAGCAAAAAAAATGTTACAAGGGTGATAACCCTTCCCTATATTATCCAAAATGCTTAAAAATAGATTTTTGATCTGGAGCTACACTGTTCCAAATTACAAACAGATTCAACTTAACAACAAACCTACAGTCCCTATCTTGTTTGTAACCCGGGGACCGCCTGTATACTGCTGTTCAGAGTATATAGGGCCTTGGGGCCCCACGTCTTTTTTTTTATTTGGGTGCGGGGTTCCCCTTAATATCCATACCAGACCCAAAGGGCGCGGTAATGGGCTGGGGGGGGGGCAACATTACATTACAGCCGCAAGCAGTTTTAAATGACTTTTTTTCCTTTAGAAATGTCATTTTGTGCAGGGACTGTTCTAAACATGGGAAAAATGCATACTATAGACACCCCCCAGGCATGATATTTAAAGGAATATTACGCTTTCATTGTTTCACTTTAAGCATTATTAAAATCACTGCTCCCGAAAAAAATGTCCATTTTTAAAACTTTTTTTGCATTGATACATGTCCCCTGGGGCAGGACCCGGGTCCCCAAACACTTTTTATGACAATAACTTGCATATTAGCCTTTAAAATTAGCACATTTGATTTTTCACATTCGAGTCCCATAGACTTTAAAGTGGTTTGCGTGTTCGCACAAATTTTTGGTCTGTTCGCATGTTCTGCTGCAAACCTAACCGGGGGGTGTTCGGCTCATCCCTAGTTATTGTGTTTTATCATGTTTGCTTTTCAGGTATGTAATTTTTTTACTTTACTGTTTACTGTGTTTTATTGTTAATCATTTCTTTGTTTTCAGGTACACCATTCAGCTGCAGCGCGGATTTATTTATCTTGACAGAAACAGCGTTTGCTCCCATGATACTTAAAGCCGTGACTCCAGCGCAGTAGGAGGTGATTTCACCACAAACAGTTAGAAAAAAGAGCATATATGACGAAGCATGGGGGCAGCAGGGGTGGAGGAGCGATTTGCTCCTAACTTTTGGGCCGGATGCCCCCATGCTTTGGCATATATATATTTTAGGCACAAATTGCATTAAAAAATGTTTTATTTTTTAAATTTTTTTTGTATTTGCTTTGCAGGTATGGTATGTCTTACTGTTATACTGTAATGTTACTTTGTTTTATTGTTAACCATCATTTGCTTAGCAGGGACGCCATTCAGTTGCAGCGTTGATTTATTTATCTTGACAGTAACAGCGTTTGCTCCCACGATACATAAAGCCTTGATTCCATCGCTGTAGGAGGATTTTACCACCACAGTTAAAAAAAAGAGCATATATGCCAAAGCATGGGGGCAGCAGGGATGGAGGAGCGATTTGCTCCTAACTTTTGGGGCAGATGCCCCCATGCTTCGGCATATATTTTTTAGGCCATTCAGCTGCAGCACTGATTTATCTATCTTGACAGCAACAGCTTTTGCTCCCACAATACACTCCAGCGCTGTAGGAGGTGATTTCACCACCACAAAAACAAAATGGTGCATGTATGCCCATCATTAGAAGTGGGTGGATGAAGGGAGGTATTCTAATGGTGGGCATACCCACCGATCAATCTCTTTTTTTCGTTCAGCCCACAGGCTACATGAAAAAAAAGATTACAATATATTCCCAACAAGGACCAGCAACGTATTGGTATGTTGCTGGACTTTGAGTGGTTATACCAGAATGATGCCTGCAGGTTTAGGTATCACCTTGGTATCATTCTTTTCAGCCAGCGGTCAGCTTTCATGTAAAAGCAATCCTAGTGGCTATTTAGCCTCTAGACTGCTTTTACAAGTAGTGGAGGGAATGCCCCCCCTCCCACCATCGTCCATGGTTTTCTCTAGCTCTCCTGTCCCAACAGGGAAGCTGAGAATGCAGCCGGTGGTTCCACCAGCTGACCATAGAGCTGATCAGAGACCAGAATGGCTCCAATCATCTCTATGGCCTAAGAAACCGGAAGCTATGAGCATTTCATGACTTAGATTTCGCCGGATGTAAACATCGCCATTGGGAAATTGGGAAAGCATTTTATCACACTGATCTTGGTGTGGTCAGATGCTTTGAGGGCAGAGGAGAGATCTAGGGTCTAATAGACCCTAATTTTTTCAAAAAAGAGTACCTGTCACTACCTATTGCTATCATAGGGGATATTTACATTCCCTGAGATAACAATAAAAAAATGAAAGGAACAGTTTAAAAATAAAATAAAAAAGCAAAATAAATAATTAAAAAAAAAAAAAAAAAAAAAGCACCCGTCCCCCCTGCTCTCGCGCAAAGGCGAACGCATGCATCGCTCTGGCATCATATGTAAACAGCAATTGCACCATGCATGTGAAGTATCACCGTGAAGGTCAGATCGAGGGCAGTAATTTTAGCAGTAGACCTCCTCTGTAAATCTAAAGTGGTAACCTGTAAAGGCTTTTAAATGCTTTTAAATATGTATGTAGTTTGTCGCCGCTGCACGTTTGTGCGCAATTTTAAAGCATGTCGTGTTTGGTATCTATGTACTCAGCTTAAGATCATCTTTTTTATTCCATCAAACATTTAGGCAATATTATTATTATTATTATTATACAGGATTTATATAGCGCCAATAGTTTGCGTAGCGCTTTACAACATGAGGGCAGACAGTACACTTACAATACAAAACCATACAGGAGGGATCAGAGGGCCCAGCTTGTTAGAGCTTACAATCTAGAAAGGAGGGTCAAGTGGAAACAAAAAGGTAATAACTGTGGGGGATGAGCTGATGGAAAAAATGAAAATACAGTTGTTAGGTGTGGGCAGGATAGGCTTCTCTGACGAGGGAGCTAGAGAGCAGGAGGTCTTGAGAGGAACGAAGAGAACAAGTAGGTTGGTATTTAGAGACTAAGCTAGTGATGTAGCTGGGGTCAAAATTGTGGATGGCTTTGTACATAGTTGTTGGAATTTTGAATTTAATTCTTTTGCAGAGCGGAAGCCAGTGGAGGGATTAACAGAGAGGAGTGGCAGAAACAGAGCGATTGGTAAGGTGGATGAGTCTGGCAGCGGCATTCATGATAGATTGCAGAGGTGATAGACTATGTAGAGGCAAGCCAATGAGAAGGGAGTTGCAATAGTCGAGGCGAGAGATGACCAGCGAGTGAATTAAGAGCTTTATTGTGTCATTGGTTAGAAAGGGGCGTATTTTGGAGATGTTGCGGAGGTTGAGGCGGCAAGATTTTGACAGTGATTGGATGTGTTGCTTGTAGGAGAGTTCAGAGTCTAGGACTACACCTAGAACCTTGGCATATGGGGATGGGCTTATAGTTGTGCCATCGATTTTGACAGAGAGATCAGGGAAAGGAGCATATGGGGGAGGAAAAATTATAAATTCAGTTTTGGATAGATTGAGTTTGAGGAAGTGGTGTGACATCCAGACTGATATATCTGATAGTAAATTAGTGATACGTGAGGAGATAGAGGGAGTGGGCTGAGGGGTAGAGAAATAGATTTGGGTGTCGTCAGCGTAGAGGTGGTATTGGAAGCCATGGGAGGCTATCAGTTGGCCCAGGGAGGCGGTGTAGATTGAAAATAGGAGAGGTCCAAGAAAAGAACCCTGGGGGACCCCAACAGAGAAAAGCAGAGGAGAGGAGGAAGTAGAGTTATAAGAAACCCTAAAGGTGTGGTTGGATAAGTAAGAAGAGAACCAGCGAAGTGTACAGTCAGGCAATATAGTGTGTTTTAGTGCATTAAAATAAAAAATAAATGTTTTTTCCAAAAAAAATGCGTTTGAAAAATCGCTGCGCAAATACTGTGTGAAAAAAAAAATTAAACACCCACCATTTTAATCTGGAGGGCCTTTGCTTTAAAAAAATATATAATGTTTGGGGGTTCAAAGTAATTTTCTTGCAAAAAAAAAAAAAATTTTTCATGTAAACAAAAAGTGTCAGAAAGGGCTTTGTGGAATGTATATTGGGGTGATGTGTGACATAAACTTCTAAATGTTGTGCAAAAAATGCCAGGACAGTTCAAACCCCCCCACAATGACCCCATTTTGGAAAGTAGATACCCTAAGCTATTTGCTGAGAGGCATGTCGAGTCCAGACAATTTTTTTTTTTTGCACAAAGTTGTCACTAAATGATATATTGTTCAAACATGCCATGGGCATATGTGAAATTACACCCCAATATACATTCTGTTGCTTCTCCTGAGTATGGGGATACCACATGTGTGAGACTTTTTGGGAGCCTAGCTGCGTACGGGACCCCGAAAACCAAGCACCGCCTTCAGGCCTTCTAATGCACCGTACACACGATCGGACATTGATCGGACATTCCGACAACAAAATCCATGGATTTTTTCCGACGGATGTTGGCTCAAACTTGTTGTGCATACACACGGTCGCACAAAGTTGTCAGAATTTCCGATCGCCAAGAACGCGGTGACGTACACCACGTATGACGAGACTAGAAAAGGCCAGTTCAGAACCAAGCGCAGCACCCTTTGGGCTCCTTTTGCTAATCTCGTGTTAGTAAAAGTTTGGTGAGAGACGATTCGCGCTTTTTCAGACTCGTGGTTTTCAGATCATTTTCTGCTGTTCAGTTTGTGCTTGTGGGTTTGTATCTGCTCTTCAGTGTGTGCAGCGAGTTACGCGTGACTCTTGTCATTGTGTTCTTGTTCGTTCGTTACTGTATTTCAGGTCGCTCTTCACAGGCCTTGCTGTCCTTCAGTGCGTTCTGTTACTTCGTTCTGAGCAGCCGACCGTTTTCTAGCCATGTTGCGAGTCATAGAGTTCATGCTGTGTGGGGGCTTGGTGTTGGGGTCCTTACCTTGACACAAGTCCAGTCCATGAACAGGGTGGGGAGGAGTTCATGGACCAAGAATTGGTTGCTTCAGCGTGACCAGTTCTGTCACATGCCTTTTCTCTGTGAGAATAATCCTGATGATTTCAGGAACTTTCTCCGGATGACGGACCCCGTATTTCACCGTTTGTTGGTTTTGCTGACCCCTTATATTAACAGGCAGGATACATGCATGAGGCAAGCCATAACTCCGGAGCAGAGACTAGTCGCCACCCTGCGGTACTTGGCGACGGGGAGAAGCCTGCAGGACCTGCAGGACCTGTTCTGTCATCATCCAGGTCCTGCAGAAGGAGTATATAAGGGTAAGATTTGTATCCTTTAATATCACATTTTATTGTATTTAATGTTTGATAATATTGTATTTCTTTCCTCATTCCCTAATTACCATGATTGTAATATGCTGTGAATGTCCCCTTTGTCCTCATTCATGCTTGATTTTTATGTAATTATTTTATTTGTCCTTCATACATATTTGCCTTCGCTTACCTCCCCAGTATGGTCTCCTGGCCCTATATTCACCTCATGTAGTCACTTAACAATGTATTTTATCAGCTCCATAGTAGTGCTTTACCCCAAACACCCCCTAAAATGTTTTAAAATGTGATTTGTGCTTTAAATTCTGGCAGAGTGCCAGAGGCTTTTTTTGGGGGGTCCCCAAATCATTTGGAACCCTCCCTCCCCCCTACTGCTAAGTCAGCTGATAACAAATCTCTATCTATCCTCAATCATCTATCTGCTGACTTTGCCAAACCCATACACACTACACCCATCTCTTTAGTGGTCAGATTTATGGATGAATTCCCCAGAGCATGTAGTGCAAGGGCCTGCCTGTATACTTTCAAATGGTACTGTTTAAAGTTTTTGTATACTATTATTATCTTGATAGGTAAGATAGGTAATAGCAGAATTTCCAAATGTGCTCAAATGTGTACAGTGTGTATTTATATCTTTGTTTTATGACACTTCTTACCTGTCCAATGGGCTGTCAATAGTGTAACTAAGGAGGGGCTGGCCAGAGTAATACACATTATTTAGGCATTCATCTCTCAATGAAGTGGAGAGGGTTACCTGTCCAAGAGCTCCCCCCTCTAAAATGTTAGAAATGGCCCATGAGAGGGGGGGGGAATCTGATAGGTGTACCTTATACTTTGGTCTTTAAAAACTCCGTCAAATAAATGTTATCTTGATGTTGGCCAAGAATGTTTGTGTCTAATCTGCTTTCCCTGTTTTTGTGCAAAATGACTAATTTTTTGTTGTTGTTTGACTCCACAGTTTCCTTCCAACCCACAGGAATGGCAGACTCTGGCCTCCCACTTTGCCCAGCGGTGGGTCTTTCCTAACTGCAGAGGGGCAATTGATGGGAAACATGTCTACATCATCCCACCACCCAACTCGGGGTCATACTATTTCAACTATAAGGGGTTCAATAGTATTGTGATGTTGGCGGTGGTGTCGGCTACTTACGAGTTCCTGTATGTGGACATGGGGAAGAATGGCCGGATGTCCGATAGTGGAGTCATCACCCAGACGGAGTTCTACAGGCGTCTCCAGAATGGCAGCTTGGATTTGCCACCTCCAGAAGACAATGCGGAAGGACTCCCATTCGTCTTCATTGAGGATGAAGCGTTTGCGCTGGGGGACCATCTTATGCGGCCATTCCCGATGAGGACCCTCACCCCGGACCAGAGGGTTTTTAATTACCGGCTGGCCAGAGCCAGAAGAGTGGTGGAGAACACGTTTGGAATCATGGCCAGCCGGTTCCGCCTATTTCTTACACCCATACACAAGGCAGAGTACAAACTGAATCATATCCTCCTGGCGTGCTGTGTTCTACACAACTTTTTACAGCAACATTCTGCCAACTATGCTGGCTCAGTTGGGCCTGAGGCCGGAATTCTAAATGAAACAACCCTGAAGGCACTTGAAAGTGGCCGTCCTGGCTTGCCCCCCCTGAGTGCCCGTGATGTCCAGATAAGATACCTTGAATACTTTGCGGGTAGGGGGGCTATCAATATGCCAGACAATGTGTGAAACCTTTTTCAAATAATAAAAAAAAAATAACTACTAAAATCTTTGGTGACATTTACTGCTTGTGTTTCTTTTAGCTGACCCTGACAGAAATGTGGTGAGTCCTGAAAATGGCATGATTGTGTAACATTACAAAGCACTGTTGGGTGTTATTTACTAAAGGCAAAGACACTTTGCACTACAAGTGCACTGGAAACTGCACTTGTAGTGCAAAGTGAATTTTACCTTAGGAAATAACCCCCATTGTCACTGAAAACACCAATTAGAGCACAACAAAAATTTTGGAGCGTTGAAACAATAATCCACACATTCTTGATTAGCAATCTTTTTAATACCAGCACAATCACATGTGCATTTAGAAAAGGTTTTTAAAACAAACCAACATGTTTGTTGTATAACAATTTTGGGGTCACATTCGAAAAAGTAGCAATGTCCATTTAAGATAAAACAGGCATGTTTAAAACCAACAAGAAAGACACAAATCTTGAACTTACAAAGTTCACATTTGGTAGAACTTGAAGGCAATATCAGACATGAGTATTTACAAACTACAACAAATTTTGAAGATGCACACAAATTGCCGAATGTCAACATGTGCTAGCTGCCATCATGGGGAATCAAGGGATGTGTTTTTTTGGGGTGCAACCCCTTCCTCACAGCTACTTTATTATTGAGGAAGGGGTTGCACCCCCAAAACGCGTCCATTGATCTCCCCTGATGGCAGATAGCACATGTTGACACACTGTGTGCATCTTCAAAATTTGGCTTTTCGCTAATATGTCAAAAAATTTTAAAAAATTTTAGCTCACAAAAAACCAAAGGGATTTGGAGGGGTTTTAAACTCTCCCTAAAACATCAATGATGTTCTTCATTTTTTTTTAACATCATTGATGTTTTTCTGGATGTTTTCCAAGTCCCTATTACACCCCATGATCTCCCCGATCAGGATCTGTGCACTTTCAGGGGTGAAATGCCCTGGATCCACACCATCACGATCACCTAAAAAGATAGAAACAAAAACACACCATGTATTATAAATATGCCGGCATCCATCTCTTACCTGAGCCTGTGGTCGCAGACACTCACCTGTTGTGGTGACAATTTCCACCACTTCTTCCTCCTCCTCCTGCTCTGCTTGGCTTGGGTAGATTTCCCCTTCTTCGAGAGGTGGGGGGTCTGTGGTCTCCTCGGATGAGGGGTGTTCTCCGAGTCTTTTATCCCCTCTGTAAAAAGAAATAAGTATACTTAGCACACAGATATTTAAAGGCAGAACTATAAATATGAAACATTGCTTGGAAGTGGGGTACAGTTGTCTATTTTGGCAGAGTTCCAAGATGTTGAAATTTTATTGTCCTTTGTCAAGCTTGAATACTTACCTGTTTAGTACAAGCTTCACAGATGGAGACCCCCCTATAATATACACTGGAGCACCTGTGTGGGCCCCTAATAAAAAGGGTGTTCTTGTGTCCCACACTAGTGCTCCAGAGTCCAGATGTGAAAACTGCTGCTGAGTGTCCTCTCCTTACACAGAATCTAGTTTGCATTTCATTCTAGTTACAAACCCATCTACACAACCAAATTATTTTCAGATAAGTAGGCCATAAAAAATGTTTTAAAATTCATATGGCCAAAACAATGGTGTGTTCTAGGCCGAACGAACAAAGTTTCATACGAACAAATAATGTGCCCATGAACATGAAAGTTGCCATTTTAAACTGTACAACAGTTAAGAAAACACATGGAGCAGCACGAACGTAATAAACATAAAGAATAGGAACACAGCACAACTACTTACTTTTTTGTAGCACTCCCAGGATCCTTCTGTACTGCTCATGCTCCCTTAATTTGAGGTCCAACCACCGCTTCCTGAGCTGATCCTTCGATTGTCGTACCCCGAAATTCCGGTGCAGACTTTTGACCACTTTCACCATGATCTTGGCCTTCCTGACATTGGGGTTGGGGTAAGGTCCATACTTCCCGTCATAGTCGGCCTTCTTCAGGATGTCCACCATCTCCAACATCTCCCCAAAGGACATATTCAATGCCTTAAATCGTCTCCTTCTGGATCGGGACATTTCAGGCTTTTCTCCTCCTCCTCCTCGTTGGTGTAATTATCTGACACCTGCTGTGTCTCCGCCATGTGCTCTTCCCCCACTGTGCCGAACGAGAAGGGGCGGGGAATATACTAGAAAGAACGTCAGGGGCGGGCGGAGTTTCACGCATGTGCAGTGTCTATAAAGCGTACGATCATAGTACGTACGATCTGTGAGCGGAGGAAGGAGTAACAGGGGCACCGATCGTGATATCGAAGGTAAGATTTAACATTGGGCCTATACTGCTTCTAGATTGATGCCTGTATTTGCACAAGTTTAAAAGACTTTAGGCTGACATTAGGGTTTGTCTTGTGTTGTGTCTTGCAGTGAAAATGGATATCTTGAAGGATTAGGACTTTATGCCAATCTTCATTGATATGTTCAGGGAGCTGCCTTGTATGTGGCAGATAGACCACCCTGAATATAAGATCTAAACAAAGAGGAAGGCAGCGCTGGATATTTTGCTGCAATTTGTGAAGACGGTGATCCCCACGGCAGACATCACCTATTTGAAGATCCTAATTGGTGGCCTTAGGAGCACTTATCTAAGGGAGCACAAGAAGGTCCAGGATTCCCAGAGATCAGGAGCTGCAGATGACATTTATGTCCCCAGGCTGTGACAGACTGCATTTTCTGGCAGGTCAGACTGAACCCAGGCCAGCACTCTCCACTCTTCCTTCCACGCTTCTTTCTCCCCCAGCTGAGGCTTCTGACGCCAAACCTGGGCCTTCCAGGCAGCAACATGTGGAGGAGCCCAGATTGAGCCAGGTATAGCATTCTTCTAAATATTGCTGGTTGTCCAATCAATGATGTTAAATAGATGTTAGTTAGGAGTACTAATTTATGATTGTGATTGATGATTTAAAAACTCAAACCATGTCCCTTTCTCATACACAGGGAAGTCTCAGCCAGGAGGTGGCCAGGCCAAGCAGGCTGCCTGATATCCAGGTCCCTCCCCTACACCTTCAAAGAAAAAGTGGCAGGAAGAGGAGTAACCTGGAGGAGGTTGCCATAGGCCTCTTTTGGAAGGCTACTGAGGCCCTCAGAACACCCCACAGTGTGGAGAAGGACATTGTTGGCATAACTGCATGCAAAATTATGCCGATGGAGGAGGGCCAACGACTCTTAATTTTGGAAGCTCTAAATAAGTGGTTGAGGGGCCAGCTCATATGTGCAACCCACAATTGTCACCTCACCCATAGTCCTCCTCCAGGTCCCCCTCCTCCTCCAGGTCCTACTCCTCCTCCTCCTCCTCCAGGTCCTACTCCTCCTCCTGCCACATCTCCAACACCAGAGCCACAGCTGGGAAGGAAGCGTGGAAGGAAGACCAGAGAGTGATGACCCTGGGTTCAGTCTGGTCTGGCAAAATATGCAGCCTCTTGTAGTACCACAGCCTGGGGACACAGATGTCATCTGCTGTTTTCTGGATCTCTGGGACTTCTGGACCAGACTGCACTCCCTTACATATGGACTCCTCAGGCCACCAATTTTGCTGTAAAATAATTGATGTGTGCCCTTGGGGTCCAAGGCTTCCCCAATTTCTGCTGTTTCTCCAGCGTTGCCTCCCTCTTTGTTTGGTTCTGAGACCTTAATAAAGGAATTTTTGTTTCAATTATACTTGCCTATGTGTGTTTTCCTTCAAAAAGGACAGTTTGTTTGTAAGGATTCAGGTACATTTCAAAAATACAATGTGAAATTAACAAGAGACACCAACACCAAGCAACCTCCTTTAGATTAAATAATACAAGATAATAATCGTGTTGTGGTAACTTGACACACAAAACACACACAAAAATATTTTGGATGTTAAATAACTAAAAAAAAAAATAACAACAAGATCAGCCTTGAAAAAAATACAAACCAAAAAAAAAAATTTAAAAAATCACATCAGGCTTGAAAAAAAAAAACACAAAAAAAATGATATAGATTTCTGGTCAGATGTGACAAATCATAATATATTGAGGGAATCACGATAAATAAGAAAGAAAGAAGTTTGTGAGAAGTCTGTGTGAATATCAGCAGCAAAACTACTTTGTTCTTCCTGCATTATAAAGAAGAAGACAGTGCGCTGTATTAAACAATTTGAAACATTGCAGCCTGACGAAAGTGCTCTATGCATTCCGAACGCTAATTTTACCAGACCGAGCTGTTCTGTCTCGGAATTTCTTCTGAGCATGCGTGGCACTTTGTGCGTCGGAATTGTCCACACACGGTCGGAATGGACGTGATCGGATTTTGTTGTCGGAAAATTTTATAGCCTGCTCTCAAACTTTGTGTGTCAGAAAATCCGATGGAAAAAGTCAGATGGAGCCCACACAAGGTCGGAATTTCCGACAACACGCTCCGATCGCACATTTTCCATCGTAAAGTCCGATCGTGTGTACGGGGCATTAGGGTGTAACATTTTTATTTCACTCCTCACTGCCTATCACAGTTTCGGAGGCCATGGAATACCCAGATGGCACAACCCCCCCCCCCCCCCAAATGATCCCATTTTGGAAAGTAGACACCCCAAGCTATTTGCTGAGAGGTATGGTGAGTATTTTGCAGATCTCACTTTTTGTCACAAAGTTTTGAAAATTTAAAAAATAAAAAAAATACCGGTACATTTTTCTTTTTTTTCTTCATTTTCAAAAACAAAATGAGAGCTGCAAAATACTCACCATGCCTCTCAGGGACAAAAAAAAATATTCAATTGGCTCAACATGCCTCTCAGCAATTTCCCTGGGGTGTCTACTTTCCAAAATGGGGTAATGGGGGGGGGGGGGTTGTTGTGCTGCCCTGCCATTTTATCACCTCAAGAAATGAGACAGTCATAAACCAAAAGTTGTTTAAATTCCAGAAAATGTACCCTAGTTTGTAGACGCTATAACTTTTGCGCAAACCAATAAATATACGCTTGTTGACATTTTTTTTACCAAAGACATGTGGCTGAATACATTTTGGCCTAAATGTATGACTAAAATTGAGTTTATTGGATTTTTCTTATAACAAAAAGTAGAAAATATAATTTTTTCAATATTTTCGGTATACACAGACCAGATACTACACTATGGGAGTCCACATTTTTTCCCTCTATGAGGAACTAAATACAGATCACTACAGCTCAGTTGAAGTCGGGAGCCCATTCTTGACATCGCAACAAAGACGGGGGAATACCGCAGTGGTTGCATCCATACGTGCATTGCCCCTGCAGGGGCATGTGGATTCGGTGAGTGGGGACCCAGGAGGGGGAGCACAGAGTCACTTGAAGAAATTGAGAGCACCCGAGTCACTATTTGTGTTCCATGTCACACCATTTGAAGAAGAGCACAAGCACATTTTATAGATTAATACGTGTACATGCAATTGACTTATATATGCCACATTAGCACAACAATGGATTTATAACAAGTCTGCTGGCTGCGGCATTTTTCTACATAGCACCAATTATTTTTATATTTTTTCAATTTATGGTTTTTTCACAGCATAATATTTTTGTTGTAGTTTAAAACACATTTTTTGGCACTCTTTTGTATACTGAAAGTAATACCTACATATATGTGGGTGAATATCCTAAGGTTTATGTTTTCATCACAGCTACTTAGCACTAAGGATTCGTGAGAGAACCCGCTTTATGATATTGTTTAGTGGGGAAGCTATAGTAATTTATTAGCTGTATTAGATGGGCTTATTTTTCACTTTCACTTATATTTTATTTTCTTATTGTGCAACAACAGATTATACATTATTTATGGTCACATATATATCCCCACATATATGTGGATAACCCCATAATATCTAGGTAGCGCCATTTACCCCATTTACTATACTATATATTAACAGTGATGGAACCCTCATAGGGGTCAATAACATGATCATACAATGGTCCAGAAACAGAGATGAGAGGGGGCTACATCTGTCAATTTAGAGGTATGGCTCACATCAACACTGCTATACACCCGTAGAACAATTAGAAGGTGCACATTAGGCAGGTATGCAATGAAGAGGAGGAATGTCAATGTCTCGACTCCCCTGTCTCCCCTCCTCATTCCCGTTGGGGTGCGGGCGGGAAGTTCTATCCCGCACATCGGTGCTATGCACATGCTGCCTGCCTGTGATGTCTATTGACGCCGGGATGTGGCAATGTCTTTCGTGCATATCATGCCAAGCGGTGGGTGTGTGGGGATACAAGTCCAGGGCATGCGCCAAAGGTGGTCCTGTCCGCGCTCCGTCGCGCTCATTGGCTAATGGCATAGCACTGACAGGGTCCCCCCTGTATCTCAGGTACACGGCCTGAGCTTGTCAGTATATGCCTCTCTATACATGAGGGGCATTACAATTGCAGTCTACTCCATGGAACCACACCTGAAAGATTCACTTTGGGCCCCTAGGTGACCCTACCTATACACTCTTGTTTATGTTTTTGCTTTTTTTGCACTAGGAAAGGTATTTTATTTATTTACTTTTTTTTCCAGTTCTTATCACATTCTGTATATTTTTTATCGTCCTAGCAACCTGATTTCATTCCACCTCATGCACCTGCTACTTCCATGCATTTTTGTATGGTTGGTTTGTCCACATATCACCTATGGTGCTCATTGGCCAATGGCATAGCACTGACAGGGCCCCGCCCTTTATCTCGGGCATATAGCCTGAGCAGGTCAGTATATGCCTCTTTACACCTGAGAAGCATTGCAACTGCAGTCTGTTCCATGGAACACACCTGTAAGTTTCACTTTGGGATCCTAGGTGACCCCACCTATACATTGTTTTTGTTTTTTACACTAGGCACTCTTTTCAGCTCTTGTTACTTTCGCTATTTTTTACGGTTCTAGCAACCTGATCTCATTACACATCATGTACCTGCCTCCCATGCATATTTGTATAGTTGGTTTGTCCACTCAATTTATTATATTTCCTTTTTTTTGTTAGATATAGTTTTTAGACACTTGCACACTTTTTTGCACTTATGCAGTATATACTTACACGTTGGTATATTTTACATACATACACATTTATATTTTTACTTTATATATATCAAACATGTGTATATACTTATTTTTAGATTAGTGTGTATGTGAGCTGTTCCTGCATCCCACTGTTCCATGGACTTTTCTGCTGTTTTCTGACCTGCACCCGTGGCTGTTCCTGTATGGATGGGTCATTCCTGCTTCAGCCACGGATCAGACATTGCTGTCACCCCTTTTTCTCCCTCCCTTTGGGAACCCGGCTAATTTCCAGCTGACTAGTAAGTACCAGACAGCTTGTCTATCCTAGATCATGTCTTTCATTGCTGTTATAGGAAAGTGTTCAATAATTTCTAATAATTGTTCTAATAATAAGTATATTTTTTACTTTTTCACTATTATAGACATTCCTTATACTGTACTCCTGATGAGTGGACATGTTCCATGAAAAGTGTTGAGTTCCATTGCGATTTTTCAAGGATGCCAAGACAGTCTAGTTCTTGCAATTTATACTTATTTTTGGTTGTGACATTATTGAGCATATACCATCATGCATCAATACAATATATATTTATGTGTTATAATATGTGCTTTTTATATGTCAGCTGGTTTTTATGAGTTGTTTGTGATTCATTACCATGTACTGTGTTTTTCTGCGATTATGTAGATTTATTCTTGGATTGTAATAATCTTTCTTTACCATTTACTTCATGTTATTTTGACTCTGGGAGTGACATGCCTCATTTAAAGTCCCATGACCACTGTTTCCTTTTACATAAAATAATCTTTAAGATCCCAGAACATGCTTGGTTTCCTAGGGCAATCAACAACATTAGGGGGCACATATAATAATACATTGTTGTTGTATCTGCATTAGTATGAATAGCTTCTTAAAGTGACAGCGCACCTATTAAGTGAGAAGTATTTTTTGATGTCTAGCATTTGGATATTTCAGTGTTTCTGTTGTCACATATCTTTTTCTTTTCACAAAACAAACATTAACAGTGATGGAACCCTCATAGGGGTCCATAACATGATCATATAATGGTCCAGAAACAGAGATGAGAGAGGGCTACATCTGTAAATTTAGAGGCGTGGCTCACATCAACACTGCTATACACCCATAAAACAATTATGCCGCGTACACACGACCGGTTTTGCCGTTGGAATAAACTCCGAAGGTTTCTCCGACGGAACTTCAATGGAATTCCATTCAAGTGGTCTTGCCAAAAAAACCAGTCAACCCAAAGTCCGACCAAAGTCCCACCGTCCAGAACGTGGTGACGTACAGCACATACGACGACACTAGAAAAAGGAAGTTCAATAGCCAGTAGCCAATAGCTTCCGTCTCGTTCTTGCTTCAAAGAAAGCGCTGTTTTTGGTCCATCGGAACAGCATACAGACGAGCGGTTTTCCTGATAGGAATTGGTTCCATCGGAAATATTTAGAACATGTTCTATTTCTAGGTCCGTTAGAATTTTTGAAAAAAAAAAGTCAGATGAGGCACACACACGATCGGAATAGACGATGAAAAGCTTCCGTCTGACTTTTTCTGTTGGACATTCCGCTCGTGTGTACGCAGCATTAGAAGGTGCACATTAGGCAGGTATGCAATGAAGAGGAGGGATGCCACACATACAATACTGAAAAAAGAAAAAAGGGGACAGACATCACCCCATGGACATAGCAGTGGATGATTCAGCTAGCCATTTAGACTATAACTTGTATTTCCGGGGACAACCACTGTTGATATATGTATCTTTGTACAACAGTAGACTATTGTTCACCAATTGTTTCCAAAATATAATAGATGGAGGAGTGGGCTTTTTCCAATGTAACGTTATTGCTTTTCTAGCATAGAAGAGAAGCAAACTAACCAAGGTATGTTCTGCCACTGTGGGTAGAATATTTTCAACCAGGCCTAGTAAACATACATGCATGGAAGATTGTATGGTAACAGATGGCAATTGATTTATCAAGGATAACACTTCCTCACAGATTTCGGTGATGGATTGACACATCCAGAAAATGTGAGAAAAATCTCCCAGGGCACTCGCACACTATCAGCATTCTGGTGAACATGAAGGATTCATTTTATGTAGTCAGAAAGGAGTGCAGTACACCCAGGGAACATTTTTAAATTGTATTAAACGGTCACGTAGAGGCCAAGATTCAGAAGGGGAGATCCCAATTATCTTCCTAATCATTCATGTCTAGGTCTAATATTTCCCACAGTCATCGGGCCCCAAGTCTCTCCAAAGCAGGTAGGGATACTGTTACTAGATGGGAGTATGAGTGGGAGGTGGGTTTTTTAGCGCAGTACTTTCTGAGTACCTGTTCCAAATCAGATTGAACAATCATTGGAGGGGATTGCAAGATCAGACAGTGGAAAGCATGGGAGAGTTGCAAATAATGAAACTGGTAGTTTGCAGGAATATTGTAATTAGAAGAAAGTTGGGACAAGGAGACAATTTGAGAAGTCAACTTGATGTTATATTTGTGTCTCCAAACGCCCCACAGGGGGCGTTCTGAGACACTGCCAACCTTGGGTAACATTCACATGTCAGGCCCACAATCCAGGCCCTTAGAGTGGTAATCATGAAAAGTGTTAAAGGGTAGGGAGCGTGAGGGCCTTTAAATATTAGAAATTTAAGGACCACTAGGAAATTGACCACTGTAGCTTCTAGAAGTGTGGAAGGGTTGGTAAGGTCCAGATTCAGCCACCAGGCAGCTGTAACCAATTGGGTGGCTAGGAAATATTTAAAACAGTCAGGGAAAGCTAGGCCACCCTGTGAGCAAGGGCGCTTCCGAGTAGACAACTTGTATCTATGAGTATGTGAGCCCCAAAGAAAAGAAGAGAAGAGCCGATCAAGGCATATGAAGGACTTAGGAATCCACTGAGGAGAATGATTAAATAAATACATGAATTTCGGGAGAATTTTCTTCTTTAGTGGATTAATCCATCCAAGTAGGGATAGCGGTAGAGACTTCCATGCTTTCAGCCACAGCCTAACAGCTTGGAGGATTGGGGCCAGATTAAATGGAAGGAAATACAAGGCCTGACGTGAAACCTCAATCCCAAGGTATCTTAATCTCTCAACCCACTGTAATGGAATATTAGGGGAAGCTGTGCCAATAGTTTCGGGGTCAATCACGAATAGCAGTGATTTGGCCCAGCTGCCCTTTAGACCAGTTATTGGGGAAAAGGAAGCTAAAACCCGAAGGGCATCCTGGAGGGATGTGCCAGCATCATTTGGAAACAATAGGAGGTCATTTGCATACAGGGCCACCCTCTCCTCCAACCAGCCGACCCGTAGGCCTTTAATGTGCAGGGAAGTACAAAGGGCCTCTGCCACTGGTTCAATAGCAATAAAGAATAAGACTAAAGAGAGAGGGCAACCCTGCCGATGCCCCTTGGCAAGGAGAAGGACGACGACAAGCAACCACCTAGCAGCACGGCATCTGTGTGACCACGATAAAGCACTTTCAGACAATTAATGAAAATGAAGGGGAAGCCCATTCTCCATAACATCTCTCACTCACAGTGATTTGCATTGACAATCATAATTATCTACTGTTTACAGCAGGAATAAGTATTTATAAGGACAAAATATAAAAATAGAGACTCACAACTACAACATCCTGGCTCAGGATCCCCCTGACTCTTCCCGATTCATACTGTATTGAAAAGCTTGCTCCATTCTTAATGTAGGTGGAAGATTTTGATGAGTCATAACGATTATGGGACACTGTTATGGAAAAACAGTTTTTTAACAATGACTATAAATCCATGCAAGCAGTAGTATATATATCACATAGAAAGAGAATCTGTTTATTTGATAGTATTTTGGATAACTACACAATTGCACAATGAAAAGTAATCGTAAATAAATTACATTACATATTGCATATGGCCTTTTAAAAATAGACAATATCTATAAAACAAGTTCTAACATTATAGCTTCTAGTACAGAAGATGAGCTTTAGAGGTATGAAAGATCATATGCTACACAGTGATGTCAGATAGCTATAGCTCTCTGTTGGCACAGTAGCTTGTGGTCTCAATGGTGGTATATATTACAGAGTGACTATACAGGAGTGCAGTTAAGAAACATTGGTTACACCATAACATGAAGTGCCCTAAACAAAGAGCTTTATGGCAGAACCACCAGGTATTCTTTTGATAAAAGCTGTATTTTAGAAAAACTTTTAAAATTGCATAAACAAGTTAAAGCTTACAATAAAAACACAAAGGAAGAAAAAATGATCCGTTCCTGAATTCCTCCCCACTCAGTGCTACGGATAACCAATAAAACAATATGAAAAACAGTCCTCCAAAGGAAGTAATGTATAAAATAGCAGCCACTTAAGAAAAAAATGACAAATGGATAAAAAAGATAAAAACAATTTGTCACCGATTGATACATCAATCGGTTAGCAAAAAACCTTTATCAGGAAGCAGCGCTCCTGTCAACTACAAATTGTTGACAAATAACCATGAAATAAAGTATACATGCAATCAAACAATTAAATATTGTGCAGATCTGTAACAGGCAGATACACCTAAAGGTAAAAAAAAGTTCAGTTGTGATTCGTTCAGTGGAAACAAGAAAACATGCTGGATAGTGCACAAATCACCGCAAATCCTCCACACAGTGCTCCACACACCCCTCTGGGGTACAAACTCACCACAATGTTGGATATAACAAGCCTTATGTCACATCTACGATATCTTGCTACCCTGTACGGTCTGGGTCTCTCTGGAGGGATCGCTTAAAGAATCTAGGCATCCACGCATATATGGAGAAAAATAAACTCCACATAGAGCAGTTCCGACTTTGAAAACTTTATTCAATATCATCCAGTATAAAATTTATGTGGTAACAAGTTTTTTCCACAAAACAGCTGAGTGTCACGGTTGATCGAGGAGTTAAATGTCAGTATGCCAGATTGTGCTAACAAGTCCTCATACAGACACACGAGTTTTTAACGTGCTGCGGGAGAACGTCTAGACCAGCTGGATCGACTCACCGCTCAGCACTCCCTCATCCTGTCAATTCCGTTACCTCTCTTGAAAGCCTGTTTATAATTAGATCGCCGTGAGGTCAAGCGCTTCCTGATAAAGGTTTTTTGCTAACCGATTGATGTATCGATCGGTGACAAATTGTTTTTATCTTTTATATCCAAGTTAAAGCTTACAGTATAGAACTTTGTGACCTACTTGAGTTAAGTGCTTAGATCTTTACTAAGACAAATTAGAGTCTTTCAACTCTGATTTGTGAGGTTTTATTGAATTTGATTATATATGATATACCATTTGTTCTGATCCTTCACTATCTTATATAATTTGATGTTCGTTTTCCAGGAACTCACTCATGCAATTATCAGATTGAGATATTGGTGATGGTAATTGGGATTATAGCAGTGCCCAAAACAATGAAGAATACATAAGTTATATAAAAGGTAAAAATGTATTACATGAATAGCAACAAAACAATTATAGGGTTCAGTAAAATTACTAATTAGCAGAGAATGATACAGATCATGTTTAATGGTCATTGACATCCATATATAGTGAGTGATCAGTACTTGATGTCATATTCCAACAGGTTTTGCCAACAATGACCTCCTATGGGGATTTTTACGTACCACCAATATTCCATACAGCTCTAGTAATGATAAGATAATTTACATATTGATAATTATTTATTGCAAATACAACAGAAAACGATAATCATATATAATGGTTCATTTGTCCTTCCCCCCATCGCCAAACTCACCAAGTGAGCATCAGAGGAGAGCACTGAGCAAGTCACAGAATGACCAAATAATAGATTTATACAAACCACTATCAAAACAACCAAAGAATTTTCAAGCTCAACTTACCAAACAGCCTGCGACCAACTGAATTAACCTGTCTAACAGTATGCGTTAAAAACAAGGGTTTAGTTGCACACATTTGCAAATACATGCATAAGCTTCAGGCGACGGCAAGGCACCCTGTATCCTGCAGACCCTAACTCTAACTTTGAAGAGTCTCCACAGTGGGAGCACATGTATTCAAGAAATCATGTGCTCCCACTGTGCAGACACATACTGTTAGACAGGTTAATTCGGTTGGTCGCAGGCTGGTAAGTAAGTTGAGCTTGTAAATTCTTTGGTTTTATTTTACATGCGTTTGCCCTTCCAGTGCTCCTTGCTGTGAAGACCAGTTATAGGTGGGTGCAGTGACCTTTTTTTGTATTGTTGACATATTGGTCAGGCAACGCACTGACACCTTTGCTGCCATTGTGCAATGTGCTGGGTGTTCAGTGTGCTCCTGCGCCTTTAAGGAGGGTTGGGCTCCCTCCAGTCATCTGCCCTTCATCTATCCATTAGAATACGTGTGCTCCCACTGTGGAGACTCTTCAAAGTGATGCCCCGTACACACGGTCGGATTTTCTGACGGAAAATGTGCGATTTCCGAGCGTGTTGTCGGAAATTCCGACCATCAGTGGGCTCCATCGGACTTTTTCCATCGGATTTTCCAACACACAAAGTTTGAGAGCAGGCTATAAAATTTTCCAACAACAAAATCCGATCGCGTCAATTCCGACCGTGTGTGGACAATTCCGACGCACAAAGTGCCACGCATGCTCAGAAGAAATTTCGAGACGGAACAGATCGGTCTGGTAAAATTAGCGTTCAGAATGGATAGAGCACTTTCGTCATGGTGCAATGTTTAAAATTGTTTAATACAGCGCACTCTCTTCTTCTTTATAATGTGAGAAGAATGAAGTAGTTTTGCTGCTCATATTCACACAGACTTCTCACAAACTTCTTTCTTTATTATTTATCGTGATTCCCTCAATATATTTTGATTTGTCACATCTGACCCAATTTGTTTTTTGTTGTTTTATTTTTGTTTTGTATTTTTTTCAAGGCTTTTTTTTTTTTTTTGGGGTTTGTATTTGTTTCAAGGCTGATGTTTTTTTTTATTTTTTATTGGTTTGACTCCATAATATTTTTGTGTGTGTTTTGTGTGTCAAGTTACCACAACACCATTGGTATCTTGTATTATTTAATCTCAAGGAGATTGCTTGATGTTGGTGTCCCTTGTTAATTTCACATTGTATTTTTCAAATGTACCTGCCTCCTCACAAACAAACTGTCCTTTTTGAAGGAAAACACACATAAGCGAGTATAATTGTAACAAAAATTCCTTTATTAAGGGCTCAGAACCAAACAAAGAGGGAGGCAACGCTGGAGAAACATCATAAATTGGCGAAGCCTTTGACCCCCAGGGCAGACATCAATTATTTTACAGCAAAATTGGTGGCCTGAGGAGTCCATATGTAAGGGAGTACAGTCTGGTCCAGAAGTCCCAGAGATCTGGAAAGCAGCAGATGACAAGTATTGTCCCCAGGTTGTGGTACTACAAGAGGCTGCATCTTTGGCCAGACCAGACTGAACCCAGGGTCATCACTCTCTGGTCTTCCTTCCACGCTTCCTTCCCAGCTGTCGCTCTGGTGTTGGAGATGAGGCAGGAGGAGGAGTAGGACCTGGAGGAGGAGGAGGAGTAGGACCTGGAGGAGGAGGAGGAGGAGGAGGACTATGTGTGAGGTCACAAATGTGGGTAGCAGATGTTATTTGGCCCCTCAACCCCTTATTGAGAGTTTCCAAAATTAAGAACTCACACAGGAGTCGTTGGCCCTCCTCCATCTGCATCATTTTGCATGCAGTTATGGCAGCAAAGTCCTCCTCCACACTGTGGGGTGTTCTGAGGGCCTCAGTAGCCTTCCTAAAGAGGCCTATGGCAGCCTCCTCCAGGTTACTCCTCTTCCTGCCACTTTTTCTTTGAAGGTGGAGGGGAGGAACCTGGATATCAGGCAGCCTGCTTGGCCTGGCCACCTCCTGGCTGAGACTTCCCTGTGTATGAAAAAGGGACATGGTTTTAGTTTTTGCTTCATCAATCACAATCATAAATTAGCAATCCATACTAACATCTATTTAACATCATTAATTGGACAACCAGAAATATTTAGAAGAATGCTATACCTGGCTCAATCTGGGCTCCTCCACATGTTGCTGCCTGAAAGGCCCAAGTTGGGCGTCAGAAGCCTCAGCTGGGGGGGGGGGGCGTGGAAGGAAGACTGGAGAGTGCTGGCCTGGGTTCAGTCTGGCCTACCAGAAAATGCAGTCTGTCATAGTACCACAGTCTGGGGACATAAATGTCATCTGCTGCTCCTGATCTCTGGGAATCCTGGACCTTCTTGTGCTCCCTTAGATAAGCGCTCCTCAAGCCACCAATTAGGGTCTTCAAATAGATGATGTCTGCCGTGGGGATCACCGTCTTCACAAATTCCAACAAATTATCCAGCGCTGCCTTCCTCTTTGTTTGGTTCTTATATTCAGGGTGGTTTATCTGCCACAGACAGGGCAGCTCCCTGAACATATCTATGAAGATTGGCATAAACTCCTTATCTTTCAAGATATCCATTTTCACTGCAAGACACAACACAAGACAAATCCTAATGTCAGCCTAAAGTCTTCTAAATTTGTGCAAATACAGGCCTCAATCTAGAAGCAGTATAGGCCCAATGTTAAATCTTACCTTCACAATCACGATCGGCGCCTATGTTACTCCTTCCTCCACAGATCGTACGTACTACGCACGCGTGTTACGCTTTATAGACACTGCACATGCATGAAACTCCACCCGCCCCTGACGTTCTTTCTAGTCTATTCCCCGCCCCTTCTCGTTCATCGCAGTGGGGGAAGAGCACATGGCGGAGACACAGCAGGTGTCAGATAATTACACCAACGAGGAGGAGGAGGAGGAAAGCCCGGAGCCTGAAACGTCCCGATCCAGAAGGAGACGATTTAAGGCATCGAATATGTCCTTTGGGGAGATGTTGGAGATGGTGGACATCCTGAAGAGGGCCGACTATGACGGGAACTATGGACCTTACCCCAACCCCAATGTCCGAAAGGCCAAGATAATGGCGAAAGTAGTCAAGAGTCTGCACCGGAATTTTGGGGTACCACGATCGAAAGATCAGCTCAGGAAACGGTGGTCGGACCTCAAATTAAGGGAGCACGAGCAGTACAGAAGGATCCGGAGAGTGTTGCAAAAAAGTAAGTAGTTGTCCTGTGTTCCTATTCTTTATGTTTATTACGTTCGTGCTGCTCCATGTGCTTTTCTTAACTGTTATCCAGTTTAAAATGGCAACTTTCATGTTCATGGGCACATTATTCGTTCGTAAAAAAAACATTGTTCGTTCGGCCTAGAAAACACCATTGTTTTGGCCATATGCATTTGCCCACATTTTTTATGGCCTACTTGTCTGAAAAAAATTTGGTTGTATAGATGGGTTTGTAACTAGAATGAAATGCAAACTAGATTCTGTGTAAGGAGAGGACACTCAGCAGCTGTTTACACATCTGGATGCTGTAGCACTAGAACACAAGAACGCCCTTTTTATTAGGGGGCCCACACAGGTGCTCCAGTGTATACTATAGGGGTGACTCCATCTGTGAAGCTTGTACAAAAGAGGTAAAGTATTGAAGCTTGACAAAGGACAATAAAAATTGTACATCTTGGAACTCTGTCAAAATAGACAACTGTACCCCACTTCCAAGCAATGTTTCATATTTATAGTTCTGCCATCAAATATCTGTGTGCTAAGTATACCTATTTTTTTTTACATAGGGGAGAAAAGACTCGGAGGACATACCTCATCCGAGGAGACCACAGACCCCCCACCTCTGGAAGAAGGGGAAATCCACCCAAGCCAAGCAGAGCAGGAGGAGGAAGACGTGGTGGAAATTGTCACCACAACAGGTGAGTGTCTGCGACCACAGGCTCCGGTAAGAGATGGATGCCGGCATATTTATAATACATGATGTGTTTTTGTTTCTATCTTTTTAGGTGATCGTGATGTTGTGGATCCAGGGCATTTCACCTCTGAAAGTGCACAGATCCTGATCGGGGAGATCATGGGGTGTAATAGGGACTTGGAAAACATCCTTAAAAACATCAATGATGTTCAACAAAAAATGAAGAACATCATTGATGTTTTAGGGAGAGTTTAAAACCCCTCCAAATCCCTTGGGTTTTTTGTGTGCTAAAAATTTTTACCATTTTTTGACATATTTGCGAAAATCCTAATTTTGAAGTTGCACACAGTGTGTCAACATGTGCTATCTGCCATCACGGGAGATCAATGGACGCGTTTAGGGGGTGCAACCCCTTCCTCAATAATAAAGTAGCTGTGAGGAAGGGGTTGCACCCCAAAAACACGTCCCTTGATCCCCCATGATGGCAGCTAGCACATGTTGACATTCGGCAATTTGTGTGCTTGTTCAAAATTTGGCTTTTCCTGGGGTGACTTCACCCCATCTGAACGCAATATCAAACAATATCAAACACAGTTTGTAAATACACATGTCTGATATTGCCTTCAAGTTCTACCAAATGTGAACTTTGTAAGTTTAAGATTTGTGTCTTTCTTGTTGGTTTTAAACATGCCTGTTTTATCCTGAATGGACATTTCTACGTTTTCTAATGTCCCCAAAAATTGTTATACAAAAAACATGTTGGTTTGTTTTAAAAACCTTTTACAAATGCACATGTGATTGTGCTGGTATTAAAAAGCTTGTTAATCAAGAATGTGTGGATTATTGTTTCAACGCTCCAAACATTTTTGTTGTGCTCTAATTGGTGTTTTCAGTGACAATGGGGGTTATTTCCTAAGGGCAAATCCACTTTGCACTACAAGAGCAATTTCAAGTGCACTTGCAGTGCAAAGTGTCTTTGCCTTTAGTAAATAACACCCAACAGTGCTTTGTAAGGTTACACAATCACGCCATTTTCAGGACTCACCACATTTCTGTCAGGGTCAGCTAAAAGAAACACAAGAAGTAAATGTCACCAAAGATTTTAGTAGTTATTTTTTTTTTATTTGAAAAAGGTTTCACACATTGTCTGGCATATTGATAGCCCCTCTACCCGCAAAGTATTCAAGGTATCTTAGCCGGACATCACGGGCACTCAGGGGGGGCAAGCCAGGACGGCCACTTTAAAGCGCCGTCAGGGTTGTTTCATTTAGAATTCCGGCCTCAGGCCCAAATGAACCAGCATAGTTGGCAGAATGTTGCCGTAAAAAGTTGTGTAGAACACAGCACGCCAGGATAATATGATTCAGTTTATAGTCCGCCATGTGTATGGGTGTAAGAAATAGGCGGAACCGGCTGGCCATGATTCCAAACGTGTTCTCCACCACTCTTCTGGCTCTGGCCAGCTGGTAATTAAAAACCCTCTGGTCCGGGGTGAGGGTCCTCATCGGGAATGGCCACATAAGATGGTCCCCCAGCTCAAATGCTTCATCCGCAACGAAGACAAATGGGAGTCCTTCCACATTGTCTTCTGGAGGTGGCAAGTCCAAGCTGCCATTCTGGAGATGCCTGTAGAACTCTGTCTGGGCGAGGCCTCCACCATCGGACATCCGGCCATTCTTCCCCACGTCCACATACAGGAACTCATAAGTACCCGACACCACCGCCAACATCACAGTACTGTTGAACACCTTATAATTATAATAGTATGACCCCGAGTTGGGTGGTGGGATGATGTGGACGTGTTTCCCATCAATTGCCCCTCCGCAGTTAGAAAAGTCCCACCGCTGGGCAAAGTGGGAGGCCACAGTCTGCCATTCCTGTGGAGTGGAAGGAAACTGTGGAGTCAAACGACAACAAAAAATTAGTCATTTTGCACATAAACAGGGAAAGCAGATTAGACACAAACATTCTTGGCCAACATCAAGATAACATTTATTTAAGGGAAACAATGTAAAAGTGGAAACTCCTGCGCTGTCGGGGGGGGGGGCCTACGCTAAAAGGACACGTGACGTGACGATATGCATTAGGATTGGAGCACGGGACGCTGCCACAGACAAACAACAGGAGACGAGCTCGGCGCTCGTAGTTACTACACACTGCAGCATTGTTTTAAATGTAAGTTGATTGGACTTGTTTTATTAAATAAATATACCTTTTATATGGGATCACGCTATGTGCGTCTCTTTCCCCCCTCACACTGTACATCACTACTCTACCTGACGAACACTGAGGAGAGAGGCACGGGGACATATTCCAGTTTCCAGGCACGGGGACAGATTCCAGATTGGTGATACTCCTGGAGGCATATGAGCTCGGCGCTCGTGGATTGATGCCCACACTCACTTCATGAAAGTGAGTGCAACCTCCCCCCTGTGTGTGTCTTGCCCCCCTGCACTGTGGTCGTCGCAGAGTTATTTTGCATGCTGTATACTTTTTATATTTTATATTTTGCTTTGGCATGTCCATCATTGTCACTACTTTATACACGGAACGTCTACACCTGCGGGTCATTTGCAACACAGGCTGTACACCTTACAGCTGTAAGGTAAGCGGCTTGCAAACACGGAGGTGTCCTCACTGAAGATCCCCCTTCCCTTCACGATTGGAATTGTTTTGTGTTTCTCATCACGAGTTTTTGTTTTTGGACTGGATGATAGAACTAATATTCATGTTTGCCCTAGGGATTTGTCACTTGTAGTTCACCACGATTTGGCACATTTTTGCTAATGGGGCATTAGCCCACATATATTTTTCTTGCATTATATATTTTTTTTTTGCATTGTGTCATTATTCATCCTATTTGTGTTAGTATATTCATTTTTGCTTTGCTATATTTAAGCAGTCACTGTTTCACAATTACCTTTATATATTAGGCTTTGTCTGCCCGTAACATTATAGTCATGTTGATCAGCTACGTTGCACTGCACTGCATCTCCACCATGTTCTTTTAGCATGTAGGATCCATTCATGCATTGGCCCGTTTCTGCTTTTTTAGTTCACTTTGCCACTTTAGTCATCTTTGTAGCTCCCCCCCCCACACTTCATCACAGAGCAACTACCATCTTCCCCCACATTTATTTGAGGGAGATTTTAAAGACCAAAGTCTAAGGTACACCTATCAGATTCCCCCTCCCCCCCATGGGCCATTTTTAACATTTTGGGGGGGAGCTCTTGGACAGGTAACCCTCTCCACTTCATTGAGAGATGAATGCCTAAATAATGGGTATTACTTTGGGCAGACCCTCCTTAGTTACACTATTGGCAGCCCACTGGACAGGTAAGAAGTGTCATAATACAAAGATAAAAATACACATTGTACACATTTGAGCACATTTGGAAATTCTACTATTACCTATCAAGATAAAAACTTTAAACAGTACCATTTGAAAGTATACAGGCAGGCCCTTGCACTACATGCTTTGGGGAATTCATCCATAAATCTGACCACTAAAGAGATGGGTATAGTGTGTATGGGTTTGGCAAAGTCAGCAGATAGATGATTGAGGATAGATAGAGATGTGTCATCAGCTGACTTAGCAGTTGGGGGGAGGGAGGGTTCCAAATGATTTGGGGACCCCCCAAAAAAGCCTCTGGCATTCTGTCAGAATTTAAAGCACAAATTACATTTTAAAACATTTTAGGGGGTTTTTAGGGTAAAGCAATACTATGGAGCTGATAAAATACATTGTTAAGTGACTACATGAGGTGAATATAGGGCCAGGAGACCATGCTGGGGAGGTAAGTGAAGGCAAATATGTATGAAGGAAAAAAAAATAATTACATAAAAATCCAGCATGCATGAGGACAAAGGGGACATTCACAGCATATTCCAATCATGGTAATTTGGGAATGAGGAAAGAAATACAATATATTATCAAACATTAAATACAATAAAATGTGATGTTAAAGGATAAATCTTACCTTAATATACGCCTTCTGCAGGACCTGGATGATGGCAGAACAGGTCTCTGGGATAATGATCCCCAGAGCCTGGGGGGAGATGCCTGTTGAGAACTTCAAGTCCTGCAGGCTTCTCCCTGTCGCCAAGTGCCGCAGGGTAGCAACGAGCCTCTGCTCCGGAGTGATGGCTTGCCTCATGCAGGTATCCTGCCTGCTGATATAGGGGGTCAGCAAAGCCAACAAACAGTGAAATACGGGGTCCATCATCCGGAGAAAGTTCCTGAAATCATCAGGATTATTCTCACGGATCTCATGGAGCAAAGGCATGTGACAGAATTGGTCACGCTGAAGCAACCAATTGTTGGTCCATGAACTCCTCCCCACCCTGTTCATGGACTGGACTTGTGTCAAGGTCAGGAACCCAACACCAAGCCCCCGCACAGCATGAACTCTACGAGGAGTACGTATACGCAACATGGCTAGAAAACGGTCGGCTGCTCAGAACGAAGTAACAGAACGCACTGAAGAACAGCAAGGCCTGTGAAGAGCGATCTGAAAAACAGTAACGAACGAACAAGAACACAATGACAAGAGTCACGCGTAACTCGCTGCACACACTGAAGAGCAGATACAAACCCACAAGCACAAACTGAACAGCAGAAAACGATCTGAAAACCACGAGTCTGAAAAAGCGCGAATCGTCTCTCACCAAACCTTTACTAACACGAGATTAGCAAAAGGAGCCCAAAGGGTGCCACGCTTGGTTCGGACCTGCCCTTTTCTAGTCTCATCGTACGTGGTCTACGTCACCGCGTTCTTGGCGATCGGAAATTCCGACAACTTTGTGCGACCGTGTGTACGCAAAACAAGTTTGAGCCAACATCCGTCGGAAAAAATCCATGGATTTTGTTGTCGGAATGTCTGATCAATGTCCAATCGTGTGTACGGGGCATTAGAGTTAGGGTCTGCAGGATACAGGGTGCCTTGCCGTGGCCTGCAGTTTATGCATGTATTTGCAAATGTGTGCAACTAAACCCCTGTTTTTAACGCATACTGTTAAACAGGTTAATTCGGTTGGTCGCAGGCTGGTTGGTAAGTTGAGCTTTTACATGTGTTTGCCCTTCCAGTGCTCCTTGCTGTGAAGATCAGTTATAGGTTTTGGCAGTGACCTTTTTTTGTTTTGAACTATCAAAACAACACCAGTGTTTAGAGTGGAATACATGCACAATCACTGCGTCTCATGACAAACAGATCAAAACGGCCAGTGTGTAATCGTAAAGCTCCTCATTCAGTCCATAGTTACCTCATGCTGTGCAATACATAAGAACAATAGTCGCCCCTGCCCTCCAGCTGATGGTATGCTGGAAAGGCCTGGCCTCATATACCCTGGCCTCATATACCCCCGCTCGGTCGGTGTCTGACATCACCAACCAAGCGTGGACGAGATGTGGCTAATACGCATGCGCCAGTGCAACCCCGCTCGCGCCTACACTGCCCAGAGTTCCAGGCGGCGAAAAGGAGGATGGAACAGGCTCATGACGCTAAGCGTTATCTGAAACACTGCATGACATACTATGGTCAGCAGGGCAGAACAGGTGCAAAGCACCGGGGGCCATGATGGACTAGGGCGGACACAGGGTGAAAAGCCACAGTGGGTATCTGCCAAGGAATTAAGCAGAAGCCCCGGGCATCCATGCGATCACATGCAAGGCCCACCACCTGCCAATGTGGACAATCCACAGGTAACCCCCATGCTACACATATGTTGAAAAGGGGAGGGGAAAAGGGGTGCATACACTCAAATACTGGTGAACCTCCAGTGAGTGAATGACATAATACCTGAACCATCATATTAGAAAATACACTGTCCACATTGCCAGGTGGTGGGCCTTGCGTGTGATCGCATGGATGCCCGGGGTTCCTGCCTAATTCCTTGGCAGTTGCCTGCTCTGGCTGTTCGCCCTGTGTCGCCCTAGTCCATCATGGCCCCCGGTGCTTTGCACCTGGTTCCACCCTGCTGACCATAGTATGTCATGCAGTGTTTCAAGATGACGCATAGGGTCATGAGCCTGTTCCGTCTTCCTTTCCACCGCCTGGAACTCTGGGCCTTGTAGTGTGTAATGTGAGTGGGCTTGTGCTAGCGCATGTGTATTAGCCACATCTCGTCCGAGCTCAGCATACCATCAGCTGGAGGGCAGGGGCGACCATTGTTCTTATGTATTGCACAGCACGAGGTAACTATGGACTGAATGAGGAGCTTTACAATTACACACTGGCCATTTTGATCTGTTTGTCATGAGACACTGCGATTGTGAGTGTATTCCACTCTAAACACTGGTGTTGTTTTGATAGTGGTTTGTATGAATCTATTATTTGGTTATATCCATCTGTGTTTGACTGCAAACCTGGGATAGGTTTTTTCTTTTATGGGGTTGATAGGTTCAATGACATGTGCAGGTTAGTGATGAATGTTGCATTTTGAAGCTCTTTGTATTGGAAATGTAGCTTTGTCCACATATACTGTAATGAGTGGCGGATATTATATTACTAGTAACATTACTGAATTGTTTGTGTTTTGTTTTGTTGTTCTTGGTAATGGTCATTCTGTGATAGCCCCACATTGTATGATTGCTGTCAATTGCTGGCGCCCCTGCATTAGTCTATGTCAAAGCAGAGTTGTGTAAGTATAATAGAGGCTACGATAGCCCAATTTGGACATAAGTTTTATGTCCATCACAACATATATGGAAGTCATTCTTTTCTGCTTTTTTTTGTAGCCTGGTCCCTATATATCCCCTGTGATCACACAGAGCCGCCCCTTACAAATTTTGTGCACTTGCTCAGTGCTCTCCTCTGATGCTCACTTGGTGAGTTTGGCAATGGGGGGAAGGACAAATGAACCATTATATATATGATTATTGTTTTCTGTTGTATTTGCAATAAATAATTATCAATATGTAAATTATCTTATCATTGCTAGAGCTGTATGGAGTGTTGGTGGTTCTTAAAATTTCCCTGAGGAAGCCATTGTTGGTGAAACATGTTGGGATATGACATCAAGCACTGATCACCCACTATATATGGATATCAATGACCATTAAACATGGTCTGTATCATGATCTGCTAATTTTAATGAACCCTATATTTGTTTTGTTGCTATTCATGTAATACATGTTTACCTTTTTATATAACTTATGTATTCTTCATTGTTTTGGGCACCGCTATAATCCCAATTACACTGTTGCCACTATTTTCTATTTACCAGGGATGAAGTGCTGGATACCATAGGGTCACCTAATCTCCCAAGATCAACATATTGTTTTTCTACACCTTTCTCAATGCCCTTGCTCCCACTATACTGCTTCATGCTTTAAATACCAGATTTATTGTGATCTTTCCTGGTATCTCTCTGTAAACTACTCACTTCATGTCCAGCTGTATAGCCATCTTTACAGAGGTCTTAGGAGCTGTCATAAAAGAATGGGTACCAGTGTTAAATGACAGTTTTTATTTAAAATTTTAAAATTAGTCATCAACACAGTAACTAGATTATACAGGAATGAAATTCCCCAATTTCCCCTAGCCACTGTCTAGACTAGCCTAGACTCACTGTCTTTGCATGACATGATTTCTTTTGCAGGAGGCCACCAGAGTTTTTTCCCCTATATCAAACACTCATATTGTCTAGTTTGAACACAATTAATGTCAAAAGAAAAGTCACTTTTCATTTTAGTAAGAGCATGTTGATACATTAAGCCTGTCGCATTTACAACAGGCAAGGGCATCAAAACCACACAACATCAATTTTAAATTGTGCAAGAGGTGTGCACTGAATACCCCCATCCTCCCTATTCCTAAATTCCTCTTACTCTAAATCTTGTGCAGTCAAAAGCAGATGACAGAGAAAATGTAGTGCAGGAAATATGGGAAATCCAACTAAAATTTCCTTGGGGACCTGCCTCCCTTCTATTTCATTATACTTCCTCATTCATATCCCACTGTGATACTCAGACTCTATTCTTTAATAATTCTAATTGTACTGCTTCTCTTCATTCCTGATTAAGTATACATTTGACTTCGTACCCCTTATGTCATTACTCATGCTGTGTTCCTTACCTTTTGTCTAATTTTATTCCACATGGCTATGACCCTATTTTGCTGCTCTCAATTTGTTCTAACCATTGTACTGTAATTACACCAATAACACCATTGTCATGTTGAAGCCGTTGTATTTTCTGTGCCCAAATCTCCATTTAGGGCAATTCATAGAAATCATATTTTAACCTGTATTTTCTTCATCTACTTCTTGTCGCCTATTTTTCTGGATAAATGCTTGTTTGTCTAGACTTTACAAGGTCACTCTTATATAATGCACTTTTGCAGTAGTTTTAATCTGAACTGGTTGTACATGTGTTACACTAACCAAAAAGTTGTGCTACAATAAAAAATAATTCAAAACTCACCAGAGAATTATGTAAATCTAAAGATAAAGAGAAATCAAGGTATACTTAAAAAAAAATATATATATTTCTTTGGCCAATTTGGGCGAGGGGAAGGAGGAACCATTAGCAATATTATTAACCTAAGGCATTTAAAACAAAAAGACTTACCACAGGCACTGTAAAGTGGAGAGCAACCATGAGATGGTACCCACAGGTTGGCAGATCCCGTATCAAATACAACCTTAAATATCTGAGGAGGAGTACCTATACTGATTTCCCCAAAGTATTGAGTCTGCAATATTAAAAAACAAATATTTTAATTTGGCTGTACTCCTAACTTGATTTGTTTACTCTAACGTTTCTACATAAACAATTGCCACATCAAAGTTGAATCGTACACTAAAAAAAATTATATAATTGATGAATGAATTAAAAACAATAACATCTATTGAAAGAGTAACTCCACGTTTGTTGGGGGAAAAAAAATCCCCTCTGGGGGATCTATGTACATTGCAAGGATTATAACAACCTTTGTTACAGATTCCTACCTTTTGTTATCCTGAAGTAATCCCTGTATGTTCCTCAAAGCCTCAGTGATGAGTGGGTGTAATGGGAGTGGTTTCATAATTATCTATCAGGTGTGCACCTGCAGGGCACTAATGAGGAAATCTGCTGGGCCTGCATCCCTTTAGACATGTCCTCACTGGGAAAAATTACATTTTTGTTGCAGGGGATGCCTGAAATCTTCAATTACAATATGACTTGTGTCAGTCTTACAGTTTGAATGACAGCCAGCATTACTTGACCACTTCAGTACCCGCCCATATGACGTCTGCAGATGGGATCTCCTATCCTGGGCGGGCATCATATGATGTCCACGGCTTGCCGGCGTTACAGGGGGCACGTGCGAGGAGCCGATGCGTGTGCCGGTCACCACAATGACACCCGCGATCGCTCGTTACAGAACAGGAATGTGGAATGTGTGTAAACACACAGATCCACATCCTTTTAGGGGAGAGGAGACCGATTGTGTGTTCCTAATATATAGGAACACCGATCGGTCTCCTCCTCTAGTCAGTCCCATCCCCCCACAGTTAGAATCACTCCCTAGGTAACACATTTAACCCCTTGATCGCCCCCTAGTGTTAACTCCTTCCCTGCCAGTGACATTTTGTCAGAAACCATGAACCAGACCGAGACAGAAGTACAGTAAAATCACACTTGTTTAATAATAAAAATAAAAAGGTAAATAGAGTAAGCGTAGTCAAAGCATAGCCAGAGTCCAGTAACCGGATCGGGTAGTCAGCCAAGCCAGAGTTCAGGAACCAGAGCGGGTAATCAGCCAAGCCAGACTTAAGTAACCAGATCGGGTAATCAGCCAGGCCAGAAGTCAGGGATCCAAGTAGAGGAACAGCAAGCAGGATAAGGAGCCAGAAGGGATGTCAGCAAAGCCAGTCTTTAAACAGGAACACAGGAGATGGTTTCTTGTGATGTGACCAAGGCGAAGGCAGGAATGAAGTGAGCTGGAGATCTTTTTTTTTAAACAAACAAAGGTGTTTTATTGTTGTCATATAGGTTGAATAAAAAAGCATATCCATAGGTACAGTACATATCATCACATGGAATACATTTGTGTACATACAGGTCCAGAAAATACAGTGAGCAAGTACAACATGCATCAAAAGCTTGCATACAGGGTAGCATGTGGACTAGCTTAAGACAATCCGCACAGGTGACTAGTAGTTTACCTTTTTACAGTTACCTGTCTTAGAATGTGATGTCCTCAACAGTATGCTAGTCAGAGGTCCATGGAGCCCAAACTTTTTCACATTTTCACTTACAGCCTCTGTTTAAATATGTAATCCTATACATATACACCTTTGATCAGTGCCTCCCAGGAGGAGATGGAGGGGGGGGTCTGGTAGAATCCATTTGAGAAGGATTTCTTTTTTTGCATAAAAAATAGGTATGCAGTTAGTAGTTTTAAATGATGTGGTCTTTGTTCGTCATCGTGAACTCCCAGTAATGCCAACTCAGGTGAGAGCTGGAGATCTTTAAGTAGGCGGGACTGACGAGCAGATCCACAAGAGCTGGTTAACTGTGGAGAGATAAGAGTTGGCAATTAACCGACAGCTGAGCGGCCAGCTCAGAGAAGGAAGGGCTGAACCATCCCTGACAGTACCCCCTCCTCAACCACCCCTCCCCCTCGGAGGACCACCAGGCTTGAGGGGAAAACATCTATGGAAATCACAGAGGAGTCAACAATGGATTGTACCTCATACTCCTCATCAGGGATGAGCCGAACACCCCCCTGTTCGGTTCGCACCAGAACATGCGAACAGGAAAAAAATTTGTTCGAACACGCGAACACCGTTAAAGTCTATGGGACACGAACATGAATAATCAAAAGTGCTAATTTTAAAGGCTAATATGCAAGTTATTGTCATTAAAAGTGTTTGGGGACCTGGGTCCTGCCCCAGGGGACATGAATCAATGCAAAAAAAAGTTTTAAAAATGGCCGTTTTTTCAGGAGCAGTGATTTTAATAATGCTTAAAGTCAAACAATAAAAGTGTAATATCCCTTTAAATTTCATACCTGGGGGGTGTCTATAGTATGCCTGTAAAGGGGCGCATGTTTCCCGTGTTTACAACAGTCTGACAGCAAAATGACATTTTGAAGGAAAAAACACATTTAAAACTACCGCGGCTATTGCATTGCCGACAATACACATAGAAGTTCATTGATAAAAACGGCATGGGAATTCCCCACAGGGCAACCCCGAACCAAAATTTAAAAAAAAAAATGATGTGGGAGTCCCCCTAAATTCCATACAAGGCCCTTCAGGTCTGGTATGGATATTAAGGGGAACCCCAGCCAAAATTTAAAAAAAAAATTGACGTGGGGTTCCCCCTAAATTCCATACCAGACCCTTCAGGTCTGATATGGATTTTAAGGGGAACCCCGCGCCAAAAAAAAAAAAAAACGGCGTGGGGTCCCCCCAAAAATCCATACCAGACCCTTATCCGAGCACGCAACCTGGCAGGCCGCAGGAAAAGAGGGGGGGACGAGAGTGCGGCCCCCCCCCTCCTGAACCGTACCAGGCCACATGCCCTCAACATTGGGAGGGTGCTTTGGGGTAGCCCCCCAAAACACCTTGTCCCCATGTTGATGAAGACAAGGGCCTCATCCCCACAACCCTGGCCGGTGGTTGTGGGGGTCTGCGGGCGGGGGGCTTATCGGAATCTGGAAGCCCCCTTTAACAAGGGGACCCCCAGATCCCGGCCCCCCCCCTGTGTGAAATGGTAAGGGGGTACTTACCCCTACCATTTCACTAAAAAACTGTCAAAAATGTTAAAAATGACAAGAGACAGTTTTTGACAATTCCTTTATTTAAATGCTTCTTCTTTCTCCCTTCATCTTCTTCTGGTTCTTCTGGCTCTTTTGGTTCTTCCTCCGGCGTTCTCGTCCAGCATCTCCTCCGCGGCGTCTTCTATCTTCTTCTCCTCGGGCCGCTCCGCACCCATGGCATGGGGGGGGAGGCTCCCGCTCTTCTCTTCATCTTCTTCTCTTCTTCATCTTCTTCTTCATCTTCTTCTTCTTCTTCTTCTTCTCTTCTTCCTTCTTCTCTTCTTCATTTCTTCTCCGGGCCGCTCCGCAGCCATGCTGGCATGGTGGGAGGCTCCCGCTGTGTGACGGCGTCTCTTCATCTGACGGTTCTTAAATAACGGGGGGCGGGGCCACCCGGTGACCCCACCCCCCTCTGACGCACGGGACATGACGGGACTTCCCTGTGGCATTCCCCGTGACGTCACAGGGAAGTCCCGTCAAGTCACCGTGCGTCAGAGGGGGGCGGGGTCACCGGATGGCCCCGCCCCCGTTATTTAAGAACCGTCAGACGAAGAGACGCCGTCACACAGCGGGAGCCTCCCACCATGCCAGCATGGCTGCGGAGCGGCCCGGAGAAGAAATGAAGAAGAGAAGAAGGAAGAAGAGATGAAGAAGAAGAAGAAGATGAAGAAGATGAAGAGAAGAGCGGGAGCCTCCCCCCTCATGCCATGGGTGCGGAGCGGCCCGAGGAGAAGAAGATAGAAGACGCCGCGGAGGAAATGCTGGACGAGAACGCCGGAGGAAGAACCAGAAGGGCCAGAAGAACCAGAAGATGAAGGAAGATAGAAGAAAGAAGAAGTATTTAAATAAAGGAATTGTCAAAAACTGTCTCTTGTCATTTTTAACATTTTTGACAGTTTTTTAGTGAAATGGTAGGGGTAAGTACCCCCTTACCATTTCACACAGGGGGGGGGCTGGGATCTGGGGGTCCCCTTGTTAAAGGGGGCTTCCAGATTCCGATAAGCCCCCAGCCCGCAGACCCCCACAACCACCGGCCAGGGTTGTGGGGATGAGGCCCTTGTCTTCATCAACATGGGGACAAGGTGTTTTGGGGGCTACCCCAAAGCACCCTCCCAATGTTGAGGGCATGTGGCCTGGTACGGTTCAGGAGGGGGGGGGCCGCACTCTCGTCCCCCCCTCTTTTCCTGCGGCCTGCCAGGTTGCGTGCTCGGATAAGGGTCTGGTATGGATTTTTGGGGGGACCCCACTCCGTTTTTTTTTTTTTGGCGCGGGGTTCCCCTTAAAATCCATACCAGACCTGAAGGGTCTGGTATGGAATTTAGGGGGAACCCCACGTCAATTTTTTTTTTAAATTTTGGCTGGGGTTCCCCTTAATATCCATACCAGACCTGAAGGGCCTTGTATGGAATTTAGGGGGACCCCCACATCATTTTTTTTTTTTTTTTTTTTTTTGGTTCGGGGTTGCCCTGTGGGGAATTCCCATGCCGTTTTTATCAATGAACTTCTATGTGTATTGTCGGCAATGCAATAGCCGCGGGTAGTTTTAAATGTGTTTTTTTCTTCAAAATGTCATTTTGCTGTCAGACTGTTCTAAACACAGGAAACATGCGCCCCTTTACAGGCATACTATAGACACCCCCCAGGTACGAAATTTAAAGGGATATTACACTTTTATTGTTTGACTTTAAGCATTAATAAAATCACTGCTCCCAAAAAAACGTCCGTTTTTAAAACTTTTTTTTGCATTGATCCATGTCCCCTGGGGCAGGACCCAGGTCCCCAAACACTTTTTATGACAATAACTTGCATATAAGCCTTTAAAATGAGCACTTGTGATTTCTCCCATAGACTTTTAAAGGGTGTTCCGCGGCATTCGAATTTGCCGCAAACACCCCAAATTGTTCGCTGTTCGGCGAACTTGCGAACAGCCAATGTTCGAGTAGAACATGAGTTCGACTCGAACTCGAAGCTCATCCCTACTCCTCATGGTTCTCAACCTGTATAGGGTGAGGACGTGGCACCAAGGTAGTAAAGCGGTTGCAGATCAACGGTTTCAATAAGGAGACATGAAACACATTTGAGATGCGCATACTAGGAGGAAGGTCCAACGCGTAAGCCACTGGGTTAATCCTACGAAGAATACGGAAAGGCCCAATAAACCAAGGTGTGAACTTCAGTGAGGGAACACAAAGTCGGAGGTTGCAAGATGACAGCCAGACCCTGTCCCCAACCTGGTAGGAAGGTGCAGGCAGGCGTATGCGGTCAACATGGAGTCTGTACCTATCATTAGCATGACGCAAAGCCTCCTGGACTTGTGCCCAAGTGGAAGGAAGGCCACGGAGATGCTCCTCTAGCGCAGGAATACTCTGCGGAACAAACGAGTCAAGCAACGTGGCAGGTTGGAAACCATAATTTGACAAAAACTGAGACAATCGGGAAGCAGAATTCAAGGCACTGTTGTGAGCAAACTCTGCCCATGGTAAAAGGTCTGACCAGTTGTTGTGATGGTCAGATGGACATAGGAATTGCTCCAAGGACTGATTGGCTCGTTCTGCGGCCCCATTAGACTGCGGGTGATACGCAGAGGAGAAAGCAAGCTGAATTCCCAGCTGTGCACAAAAGGCTCGCCAGAACCTGAACACAAACTGACTACCCCTGTCCAAGACAATCACCTTGGGTAGCCCATGTAAACGAAAGATCTCCCGAGCAAAAATGGAAGCCAGTGCCTTAGAAGTGGGCAACTTCTTAAGTGGAATACAATGACACATCTTTGAGAACCGGTCAACCACCATAAGGATAACTGTGTTGCCTTGGAAGTTGGGCAGCTCCACAATGAAATCTATAGACAGGTGGCTCCAGGGCCTCTCTGCATTGGGTATGGGTTGTAGGAGGCCCACTGGAAGGTGTCATGGAGTCTTACTCTGAGCACACACGGAACAGGCAGCTACGAAGGCAGTTACATCAGCACGTAGACTAGGTCACCAGAATTGTTAGGAAATGGCCCAAACGAGTTTATTCTTACCAGGGTGGCCAGCTGCCTTGGGAGAATGGTAAGTCTGGAGCACGGCAGTACAGAGACACTCTGGGACAAAGCAGCGTTCACAAGGTTTCCCAGGAGGAGCATCGATCTGAGCAGCAAGAATTTTGTCACCCAAAGGAGAAGTAAGACTGGTGCAAACCGTAGCCAGAATATGATCAGGAGGAATCATAGGAACCGGAACCGACTCCAACTTGGAAGTGAAGGAAAGTTGTCATGACAAGGCGTCAGCCCTTACATTCTTAGTACCAGGTAAGAATGAGACAATGTAATTGAAACCTGACAAGAAAAAAGCCCATCGCGCCCTTCTGGGAGAGAGGTGTTTAGCCGCAGACAAGAATGTGAGATTCTTATGGTCAGTAAGAATGAGAACTGGCACAGTGGTACCTTTGAGGAGGTGTCTCCATTCTTTCAGGGCTAAAATGATTGCCAACAGCTCTCTGTCAACAATCTCATAATTGCACTTGGCAGGTGACAATTTCTTGAAAAAGTAGCCACAAGGATGCATAGCACTCTCAGAGGTAGGATGTTGAGACAGAAGGGCGCCAACACCAGTCTCAGAAGCATCAACCTCAAGGATAAAAGGTAACATAGGATCAGGATGTGCCAACACAGGAGCAGAAACAAAGGCAGCCTTGAGACTTTCAAAGGCCTTAATGGACTCTAGAGACCAACTCTATGAGTTACCGTTCTTTCTGGTCATATCGGTCAGGGGCTTGACCAGAGACGAGAAGTTACGAATACACTTCCAATAATAGTTGGCAAAACCCAGGAAACGCAGCAGAAGATGTAACCCCACGGGTTGAGGCCCCTGTAGGACTGCTGAAAGCTCCTCTGGGTCCATCGAAAAACCAGCAGTGGAAATGACATAGCCCAGGAATTTAACCTGTTCCCGATGGAATACGAGAGACCATGAGAAATAGCAGCTATGAGGGCCTCATTGTTCCAAGCAACCTCTGCTGCCAGAGTACAGAACTCAATGGCGTAGTCGGCAACAGTTCTCGTACTCTGCTTGATGGACATGAGGCACTTGGCAGCAGAAGCGGAGCATGTGGGAACGTCAAATACCCTTTTAAAGGAGGCCACAAACTCAGGGTAAACCAAGACAACAGGTTTTTGCATCTCCCATAGAGGGTTAGCCCAGGCCTTTGCTTTCTGAGGTTAGCCTCAGAAAGCAAAGATATCACGAACCCTGCTTTTCTTCTGTCCATGGGAAACACCTGGGGCAGCATCTCAAAGTATATCTGAACTTGGTTGAGAAACCCTCTGCATTGAATACATTGAATACTCAAGGCGGGTGCCTGCATAGAGACTGGCGCAGCAGCAGGGACGGCCTGCAACTCAGGTTGTACCGGAGCAGCCACAGTGGGGGATTCTAGGTGAGCCATGCGACTCAGGAGCGTTTGTAACGCTATGACAAACTGATCCATGCGGTGATCTTACTCATCCAATCTGGAAAAAATATTACCAACAAGTGGATTTACTGTATCTTCTGAATTCAGAGCCTTCGCCTACTGTCAGAAACCATGAACCAGACCGAGACAGAAGTACAGTAAAATCACACTTGTTTATTAATAAAAATAAAAAGGTAAATAGAGTAAGTGTAGTCAAAGCATAGCCAGTCCAGTCCAGTCACCTGATCGGGTAGTCAGCCAAGCCATAGTTCAGGAACAAGATCGGGTAATCAGCCAAGCCAGAGTTCAGTAACCAGATCAGGTAATCAGCCAGGCCAGAAGTCGGGGATCCAAGTAGAGGAACAGCAAGCCGGATAAGGAGCCGGAAGGAATGTCAGCGAAGCCAGTCTTTAAACAGGAACGCAGGAGATGGTTTCTTGTGATGTGACCAAGGCGAAGGCAGGAATTAAGTGAGCTGGAGATCTTTAAGTAGGCGAGACTGACGAGAAGATCCACAACAGCTGGTTAACTGTGGAGAGATGAGAGCTGGCAATTAGCCGACACCTGAGCGGCCAGCCAAGGGCTGAGCCAGCCCTGACACATTTACACAGTAATCATTGCACATTTATAGCACTGATCACTGTATAAATGTCAATGGTCCCAAAATAGTGTCATGATAAAAAAAAAAAATTTATAGGCGCTATAACTTTTGCGCAAACCAATAAATATACGCTTATTGCGATTTTTTTTACCAAAAATATGTAGAAGAATACATATCAGCCTAAACAGAGAAAAAAATAGTTTTTTTAAAAAAAGAATTGGCATATTGATTATAGGAAAAAGTAAAAAATATTGTGTTTTTTTCAAAATTGTCGCTCTTTTTTTTGTTTATAGCGCAAAAAATAAAAACTGCAGCAGTGATCACATACCACCAAAAGAAAGCTATATTTCTGGGGAAAAAAAATTATAAAAATGTATGTTGGGTACACTGTCATTCAAAATGTTACAGCGCTGAAAGCTGAAAGTTGGCCTGGGAAGGAAGGGGGTGAAAATGCCCTGTATTGAAGTGGTTAAATTGGATGTAAACCCAATTCATGAAATTTGAGCTGGGCACAAACATCTGCAGTGTTTTCTTATCTCTATTGTCTATGTCCCATAGCTGTCTCCTACCCTGTTCTTCTGGTATCAGCCTGATAACTCCTGGCAAATTCTCCTTCAAGTGATAAAAGCAGCCGGAGTTTTGTGTTGGGGAGGATGCTATAAATAGATTAGCAGAGCCCTGAACGATTCAACAAACAGAGCTGCAAGTCTCTACCTATAAGGAGAGGGTGTGTGTGTGTGCGCCTTTCCTCCAATCAGCTGTCTTGGCTGTATGCCCAGGCTTCACGGCAGTGCTAACCAGGAAGGAAAAATCTCCTAACATGATGTGCACTTTCTAAACAGCAGATATACATGTAAAACTTATGTAAGGAGATTTATTTCATCCCTGTGTATCATCTGAGGCTGTTCACTTCACTGGGTATATGTGAGGGTTTACATTCACTTTAACCATGGCCTCCAGAAGGTTTTACCCCCTTCGTGAACATGCCATTTTTTTCTATACGGCACTGCGTTACTTTAACTGACAATTGCACGATCATGCAACGCTGTACACAAATTAAATTTATATAATTTTTTTCCCCCACAAATAGAGATTTATTTTGGTGGTATTTGATCACAACTGGGTTTTTAATTTTTTGCGCTATAAACAAAAAAAGACCAACAATTTTGAAAAAAAAAACAATGTTTTTTACTTTCTGCTATAAAACTTTTAAAAGTTCAAATGCTGTGCAAAAGGAAGATATTTGAGAAACTGCAAATGTCACTGAATATAGCAAGATGATGAATATGAAAATGTTTTAATGTTTTAAGATATGTTAAGATGCTTTAAGAGTTAATTTTTGGAAAGGAAATGTACTGATGGAGCAACTGTTAATGTATATATTCTGTGAACAATCTATAGTCAAGGCTCATTCTTTATGTAGCACTGCCCTCTTGAGGGTCGCAAGATAAATCAATACACCTCTGGTTTCCCTGACCCTGTTAGTCCTCTGACACCCTGGGTTACAACTTTTCTTTAGATAACAACAGCAATAATGAGATACACCAGAATTAGTTAAATCAGATATAGTTTACTCAATGAAATGAAAGCAAAGGACAAACCTGAATTCAACTCCAAACAGGTTGTCCTTTAACCACTTCAGCCCCGGAAGGATTTACCCCCTTCCTGACCAGAGCACTTTTTACAATTCGGCACTGCGTCGCTTTAACTGCTAATTGCGCGGTCATGCAATGCTGTACCCAAACGAAATTTGCGTCCTTTCCTTCCCACAAATAGAGCTTTCTTTTGATGGTATTTGATCACCTCTGCCGTTTTTATTTTTTGCGCTATAAACGGAAAAAGACTGAAAATTTTGAAAAAAAATGATATTTTCTACTTTTTGTTATAAAAAAAATCCAATAAACTAAATTTTAGTCATACATTTAGACCAAAATGTATTCGGCCACATGTCTTTGGTAAAAAAAATGTCAATAAGCATATATTTATTGGTTTGCGCAAAAGTTATAGCGTCTACAAACTAGGGTACATTTTCTGGAATTTACACAGCTTTTAGTTTATGACTGCCTATGTCATTTCTTGAGGTGCTAAAATGGCAGGGCAGTACAAACCCCCCCAAAATGACCCCATTTTGGAAAGTAGACACCCAAGGAAATTGCTGAGAGGCATGTTGAGCCCATTGAATATTTTTTTTTGTCCCAAGTGATTGAATAATGACAAAAAAAAAAAATTTACAAAAAGTTGTCACTAAATGATATATTGCTCACACAGGCCATGGGCATATGTGGAATTGCACCCCAAAATACATTCAGCTGCTTCTCCTGAGTACGGGGATGCCACATGTGTGGCACTTTTTGGGAGCCTAGCCGCGTACGGGGCCCCGAAAACCCAGCACCACCTTCAGGATTTCTAAGGTTATACATTTTTGATTTCACTCCTCACTACCTATCACAGTTTTGAAGGCCATAAAATGCCAAGATGGCACAACCCCCCCCCCAAATGACCCCATTTTGGAAAGTAGACACCCCAAGCTATTTGCTGAGAGGCATGGTGAGTATTTTGCAGCTCTCATTTGTTTTTGAAAATGAAGAAAGACCAGAAAAACATTTTTTTTTTTTTTTTTAAATTTTCAAAACTTTGTGACAAAAAGTGAGGTCTGCAAAATACTCACTATACCTCTCAGCAAATAGCTTGGGGTGTCTACTTTCCAAAATTGGGTCATTTGGGGGGGGTTTGTGCCACCTGGGCATTCCATGGCCTCCGAAACTGTGATAGGCAGTGAAGAGTGAAATCAAAAATTTACGGCCTTAGAAAGCCTGAAGGCGGTGCTTGATTTTCGGGGTCCCGTGCGCGACTAGGCTCCCAAAAAGTCCCACACATGTGGTATCCCCGTACTCAGGAGAAGCAACAGAATTTATTTTGGGGTGTAATTTCACAAATCCCCATGGCATGTTTGAGCAATATAACATTTAGTGACAACTTTGTGCAAAAAAAAAAAATTGTCTCTTTCCCGCAACTTGTGTCACAATATAAAATATTCCATGGACTCGACATGACTCTCAGCAAATAGCTTGGGGTGTCTACTTTCCAAAATGGGGTCATTTGGGGGGGTTTGAACTGTCCTGGCATTTTATGCACAACATTTAGAAGCTTATGTCACACATTACCCACTCTTCTAACCACTTGAAGACAAAGCCCTTTCTGACACTTTTTGATTACATGAAAAAATTATTTTTTTTTGCAAGAAAATTACTTTGAACCCCCAAACATTATATATTTTTTTAAAGCAAATTCCCTACAGATTAAAATGGTGGGTGTTTCATTTTTTTTTTCACACAGTAATTGCGCAGCGATTTTTCAAACGCATTTTTTGTGGAAAAAACACACTTTTTTAAATTTTAATGCACTAAAACACACTATATTGCCCAAATGTTTGATGAAATAAAAAAGATGATCTTAGGCCGAGTACATGGATACCAAATATGTCATGCTTTAAAATTGCGCACAAACGTGCAGTGGCAACAAAATTAATACATTTTTAAAAGCCTTTAAAAGCCTTTACAGGTTACCACTTTAGATTTACAGAGGAGGTCTACTGCTAAAATTACTGCCCTCGATCTGACCTTCGCGGTGATACCTCACATGCATGGTGCAATTGCTGTTTACATTTGACGCCAGACCGACGCTTGCGTTCGCCTTAGCGCGAGAGCAGGGGGGACAGGGGTGCTTTTTTTTTTTTTTTCTTTATCATTTTTTTGCTTTTTTATCTTATTTTTAAACTTTTCCTTTCATTTTTTTTTTAAATCATTTTTATTGTTATCTCAGGGAATGTAAATATCCCCTATGAAAGCAATAGGTAGTGACAGGTACTCTTTTTTGAAAAAATTGGGGTCTATTAGACCCTAGATCTCTCCTCTGCCCTCAAAGCATCTGACCACACCAAGATCGGTGTGATAAAATGCTTCCCCAATTTCCCAATGGTGCTGTTTACATCCGGCGAAATCTAAGTCATAAAATGCTCGTAGCTTCCGGTTTCTTAGGCCATAGAGATGTTTGGAGCCACTCTGGTCTCTGATCAGCTCTATGGTCAGCTGGCTGAATCACCGGCTGCATTCTCAGGTTCCCTGTTGAGACAGGAGAGCCAGAGAAAAACACGGAAGACGGTGGGGGGGGGGCATTCCCTCCCACTGCTTGTAAAAGCAGTCTAGAGGCTAATTAGCCGCTAGGATTGCTTTTACATGAAAGCCGACCGCTCGCTAAAAAGAATGATACCAAGATGATACCTAAACCTGCAGGCATCATTCTGGTATAGCCACTCAAAGTCGTGAATGGCGTACCTGAAGTCAAAAAAATGGTTAACAATAAAGCACAGTAAACGGTAAAGTATAAAAAATTGCATACCTGAAAAGCAAACATGATAAAACATAATAACAATAAAACATTGCAGAATATAATACAGTAAAAAAGAGCAGAACAATAGAGAGAGAATAGAGAGAGAGATAACAATGAAACGACAACTATTTTTTTTTATTTTTGTTTGTGGTTTTTTTTTTTTTTTTACACTTTTTTTTGTAACTGTAACTTTTATAACTGTAACCGGTTCCAGGTTCGGGTCTCTCAAAATGCGATGGCATCTTGGGAGACCCTGTGAAAGTGTGCCTAGTCTGTGCAATGCTGTACCCTACGCTAATACTCAACTAGTGAATGGTAGCGTTCAAAACATTCACCAATGCAAAGAACAGGATTGTCAGGACAGGAGGGACAATAATAGCGGGTGTCACGTCTATATCCGCGCTTGCTGCAGGCACAACATCTTTTTTGGGGGGTTCGTTGGGTAGGGGTACTCGGGAGGACATATAAATGCCTCTCATGCAGCCGACTGCATTTGGTTGGGGATGTGAATGGGGGAAGTACGGGCGCTGCAGAAGCGGTGGGTTCCCAATTAGGATTGGCGAATGCAGCAGGAAGGGCATTATGGGCACGACAGGCCTGTTTGTCTTTTTGGTGGCAGCGGGACACTACTTGTGCTTGCCACCTCACCAGCTTGAACTGCACTTATGGGACTCGCCACGTCACCAAGTGTTACTGCAGTGCTGGTATGACTATGACCGGGGTGTACTAGGCCGCTGGTGCTTGCCAGTTCACCAAAACGCTACAAAAAAAAGTGACAGTGATCGATCGATACTGCACTTGGGTGGGCTGGGCCGGGCCGGGCGGAGGGGCAAAACGCAGGTGCTAGCAAGTATCTGGGCTGATCCCACTAACACTGCGTTTTTGGGAACCCTAAACTGCTGGGGACGCTAGTATAGATCTGATCGGATCAGATATTGATCCGATCAGATACTATACCACTAAGGGAGGCGTATGCTGCGTGCGTGGGTATTAGCGGTACTGGCGCTAACCTGACGCTGCCTGGGGCTGGTGCTTGCCAGTTCACCAAAATGCTACCAAAAAAACTGTTAGCGATCGCAGGAATCAGGCCTGACTCTGCGAACGCTGCAGTTATGCGTTTAGTGTTTTGTAAGTGATAGTGATCGATCGATACTGCCCTTGGGTGGGCTGGGCTGGGCCGGGCGGAGGGGAAAAACGCAGGTGCTAGCAGGTATCTGGGCTGATCCCGCTAACACTGCGTTTTTGGGAACCCTAAACTGCTGGGGACGCTAGTATAGATCTGATCGGATCAGATATTGATGCGTTCAGATACTATACCACTAAGGGAGGTGTACGGTGCGTGTACGGTGCGTGCATGGGTGTTCGCGGTACTGGCGCTAATCTGACGCTGCCTGGGGCGACGCATATCACCGCCGGGCGATCAGGGGGCTAAACCTTTATTCGGTAATAAACGGCGGGTGCCCTGACACTATAAAAAATAAACGAACTAACCAGCGTCACCCGTAACAGTTATACGGTGATCAGTGGTGAAAGGGTTAACTAGGGGGCAATCAAGGGTTTAAAACATTTATTAGATAATATATGGGGGTCCCTGTCGCTATAAAACGCTGACAGCGAACCTAAATATTTACGTTCCTAACTAGCGTATTAGCGTCACCAGTGACACTAATACAGCGATCAGAAAAATGATCGCTTAGCGACACTGGCGACAGGGTGTGATCAAGGGGTTAAAACTTTATTAGGGGCAGTTAGGGGGGTACCCTAGACCTACAGGGGACTAACACTCACTGTCCTAACACTGTAACTGTCACAAACTGACACTATGCAGTAATCAGGAAAAAAAAAAAAAAAAGAAAACCTGCTTGGTGTCAGTTTGTGACTGGGGGGGTGATTGGGGGGGGATCAGGGGGCGATCGGACAGGATCGTGGGTGTTTAGTGTGCCTGGCATGTTCTACTGTGTTGTGTGTGAGTGTTGGTGCACTCACATGTCGTCTCTCCTCGGCGCTGGAACGGAAACTGCCCAGCCGAGGAGAGATGACATCACATCCTCTGCCTCTGTGTACTATACAGAGGCAGGGGATGTTTCTCATTGGCTGGGAGCGATCGCGAGGGGGGGGCCACGATCGGATGGTCTCCCCCTCGTCTCTCATCGCTCCCAACCAAATGCCGACCGCCGATGGCACCGGGGGGGGTCTGGTCGGACCCCCCGCCCGCGGGAAGGCAATCACGTACCAGGTACTTGATGTTGCCTGCCTGTGCCGCTCTGCTCACGTATATAGGCGTGAGGCGGTCGGCAAGTGGTTAATATTCTTAGTAGCAAAATAACTGTCACATTTATGATTCAAATAATCAACAGTGCATGCTATAATTACTATACTGAAATAAATGTATATAATATCTATGTGAGTGGGCTACAGGAGAGCAAAGGAATGACTCTTATAAGTGTCAGACCCCTCACTACTGTTCATTCACATTAAAGAAAATAGGAAAGAAGATAAATAAACCCAGCAATCAGTTACTATAGCACAATCCAACCTGCTCTTACAGAAAGTTCTTGGTGAAATGCAGCTTTAATAGTTTCAGCAACACAATTTCTTGAATTAGGGAGGAAAATAAGAATAGTCCAGTGTTGCTGGGTGGCAATCCGGTTAATCTTTAGCTAGCTCCCAACTATTTAATTGCATGCAAAGAATATTGGTTGGTAAGGCAGAATAACTGATCCAATGGATGGTATATAACCAGTAGACAATAGTCCTGTGCAAATCAGAACTGTAATTGAATTCACAGTGATCACTGACTTAAAGATAGTAAACTCTGTGGAACTACAAGCAGCAGTAGAACAATGGTTGGCATGGATGTCTGTGTATAGTGTCTTTGATATGCTGGAACAGATCTTTGAAATAATGATCGTAAGAAGTGCTTTTTATCAGACTCTCAACCAGCCGGCTCATGCCTATATAAAAAGAAGCAGGAGGCATTCCCATTCCAGAAGCATCTACTTCTTCCTCTGACCCAGGACTCATGGAACTCCATCTGAAATGCTCTACCCCTGGATTTCTCACTCCCAGCAAGGGTATCACTTGAGCCTCTAGCCCATAAGCTAAGCTCACAGTCTCTTTCCGAAATGCCATTGGGACACTCTCTCGCCACTCTATCAGGGCATAGGTGTAATCTTCCTCAAATTCAGGCTTTACATCCATGACATAGGATCCTTGCTCTGGAACAGCCCTTCTTATCAGCTGTCTCACCTCCCTCTCAGACCATCCAATTCCGGGCATCTTCACCACACTGGCCAGCTCCAGTTGACTCCCTTGCTCTTGTGCCCAACTGGTGGCAGTGGCTGAGTCCATCTTCCCCTTCTCTCTGTCATGAATTGGTAAGACCAGATGTGTGGATTGCACAGAGAGAACCAAAACGCATGTAAGTAAATAATTACGTTTATTTAAAGATAAGTGATTACAATATATAAACACCTCCAATACAAACAGTGAACAACCAACCACACAGTGACCCACAAACAATAACTATATACAATATAAGGGAAGTACCACAATCTTAAACGTAGCCAGGCCAGGAGATCAGCAGATAAACAAGGGCAGTTCCATAATCAGTAGATGGGGAAAGGTGCAAAGGGATCAGGCTACAGGGCAGGGATGCAAGGTAACAGGAGGGACAGGATCAGAATCAGATGCACAGGGTAACAGGATCAGGTACACAGGTTACAGGTTACAGAATCAGGTCACAGGTAGCAGGTACGGATAAGGGCACAAGGAAGATACCAAGGCAATGAGAGCAATTCAGCCGGGTATTTATATGAATGCCTGTAATTAGCTTCAAGTGACACCTGAACGCAGGAAGTGTTGTCTGCTCCACAGTGTCGGGAAACACCCGCTGGCGGACACCGGTACTACAGCCCAAGGATCCAACAGTGCCACCAACAGGTGAATCTCTCCACTACAGATCCTGAGTGTTGGAAGAAACCCACTGGTGGACACTGGTACTGCGATCCAAGAGACCGACAGCGCAACCAATGAGAGAACCCTTTCCTGACACTCTCTAATTGGTCACAGGACTTGCTTGGGCTTGCCATAAGGGGTATTCCAGACAAGCCCCAAAATGTAGCGCTGCCCTCTTGATTTTCGCAAGATAAATCAATACACCTCTGGTTTCCCTGTCCCTGTGAGTCCTCTGCCACTTCTGACACCCTGGGTTCAAAATTTTTTTCTTTAGATAACAGCAATAATGAAAATACACCAGAATTAGTTAAAGAGGAGTTCCCATTAAAAAAAAAAAAAAAAAAATTAAAAGTCAGCAGCTACAAATACTGCAGCTGCTGACTTTTAATTGAACACTTACCTGTCCCAGGGTCCAGCGATGCGGGGGATCGAAGCCCCGCTCGTCTCCCACTCCATTCGGCGGTGCTGGCATTGCAACTGTGGGCGCCGGGCACCCACTGCGCATGCGCAAGCGGCGCCGCGCGCCGTGATTGGCCGCTCAGTCATTTGGGACCTGTAATGGGTCCCAGATGATTGACAAGAGGGAGGGAGCAGAGCAGAGCCCTTCCTGTGCCGAGGGGAAGTGAAAGAGGCAGACTACGAGGGACCCCCTAGCAAAAGGCATTTAGAGGTGGGTAAAAAAAAAAAAAATTCAAAATGTTTTTTTTTTATTTTTTTTTAGGCACATTCATGTTTTTATTTTTTGGGGTTGAACACCACTTTAAATCAGATATGGTTTACTCAATGGAATGAAAGGAGAAAAAATCAAAGGAAAAACCTTAATTTACCTCCAAACAGGTTGTCCTTTAAATCATTTTATTAGTAGCAAAATGACGATCATATTTATGATTCAAATATTCAACAGTGCAGGCTATATTTTCTATACCCAAATAAATGTATATAATGTCTATGTGAGTGGGCTACAGGAGAGCAAAGGAATGACTCCCATGAGTGTCAGACCCCTCTCTACTGCTCCTTCACATAAAAGAAAATAGGAAATAACAGATAAACAAAAACTCCAGCAAACAGTAACTATAGCACAATTTTCAACCTGCACTTACAGAGAGTTCTTGGTGAAATGCAGCTTTAAGCCCGGTTTCACACATGTGCGGTGCGAATTGAAGCTGCGGTTTCACTACGCATAAAAAAAACAGTTGTTCAGCGGTTCGTCAGCGTTTTAGGTGCGGATCAGCTGCGAATTCGGAAGTAACCAGTGAGTGTCTAATGATAGATGCGAATTTAGAGCAGGCCAATCACTTGTTATCTATTTGTGAGGCTGCTTATAAAAAGCTTGATTTTTCCGGACACTTCCTGGTTGTTGTTGTGTGCTGCTCTGCCTATGATAATGCCAACAATTGTTGCTGTAACAGCAGCAATCTTGCTTGAAGTAGAGAAGAGGAGAAGGAGGAGGAGAAGAAGATCCTGGGTGCATCCCATACTAGCAAATAGGGATGAGAGAGGCCAGTTCATGATCCTGTATGAAGACCTCCGTGGGCATGAAGAAAAATTTTTTAATTACACGCGCATGTCAATAACTAAGTGAGTAATTTTTTTGATAAACAATAATTTTAAAAACATGTTTCCATAGTAGGGGAGTTTTGAAAAAGACACTGGTCCATCAAGTCTAACCTATGTGTGTGACTTTATGTCAGTGTTATAATTTAAAAAATCGTGGTGTTCCCGCCCCCCCCCCCAAATCCATACCAGAATATTATGAGAGCATGCAGCCTAAAAGGCCATGAAAAGGGGGGGAGTGAGCACCCCCTTCCTGGACCAAACCAGGCCATATGCCCTTAACATGCGTAGTGTGTTTTGTGCCCCCCCACCCCCCAAAAAACACCATGCCCCCAAGTTGATGAGGACAAGGTCTTTTGTGTGGGGGGATTCCCAAACATTTTGTTGTCCAGTTTGTGACCAGACAATTGTTATTGTTAAATTCAGCTGCCAGTGGCTAAACATTTGTCCAAATGATGACACAACTGCAAATGACGTTAGATCTTCTTTGTTATGCCACTTCTTTAACATGCATTTTTATTTTGATAAAGGATACAGGCCTTCTTACAAATAAGAATGTTCTTAAACACTTACCTTATTATTTAGAAAAGTGTATGTAAAAATTGGTTTCATACACTAATCTAATAAAAGACTCATTTTTGAATTAGTTATGACGAATTACTTGGAATAATCTCCCCTCGCTTGGAGCGTCAGAACACGTGCTACAGACCAAGTATCCAGCCTGCTGAAAGATTTCTGATCACATTAAGGTACTTTTCACCACTGATGTCCTTTGTCATGTAAATTTAGGAGAATGCAATATTTTTTATTTACAAATTTTCAAACATGTGTCATTCTAAATATATAACCCGACAAAAGTTGGCGTAGTAATTATTTATTCAAGTATACTTAAAAAAATAAAATAAAAATTTGGCACATGTAGCCAACATAAATTAACATTCAACAAAAACAAAAAATATACATGTCTCTCAAGTAGGCCTGTTGAACATATTTTTACAAACATGTGTCCTCTTGGTCCTCAACCTTGGACAGACCTCAGAAATCACAGATTGTGATATGTTTTTTTAAAAGGGGCCCCAGTGGAGTAGTGACTGGCGGAAGCCTGGTCATCACGGGCAGTGCTGGGATCTGGTGTAGCCTCGCCATGTTGACTTGGCACATACATACCAGGATTTGTGGGAGGGGGGGGCCTGATTGAAGGAATTGGGGATGGGATGGGATAGGGAATGTTACTGTGTCTAACTTCATATATGGAGGTTGGCTTTTCAAAGCTAGAAGGATAGGATGGGGGATTATAGGGGTAAGGTTGGTGTTGTTCTGGGTAGTGGACGTATCGGGGGTAGTTCAGGGGAGGTCTTGGTGGTGGCACATATGGCACTTGAAATGAAGCTTCCTCACGTGGCTCTGAGAAGGAGTGCAGCACTTGTTCGATAGTGCCTCGCATTTCAAAGTAGCGCTCAGGTTTGACTTTCTTTATTAGAGGGACAAAACTGAGCGCCAGTATAGTATCCGGACATAAAAAAGCATCCACCTTTTCAGATATGTTTTTCAACATTTCAAGTAGGCGCTCACTTATGTCAGGTTGCGATAGAGGTGGTCGCCTCCGTGGCACTTTGGCTGGCAGAGCAATGTGTGCAGAAGCAGAGGAGGGCCCAGGGATAGCCTCTGCCACTGCAGATTGCTCATCTGGGTTGGTTTCCCACAGATTCGAGGAGCTTTGGATTTGTGACAAATCCTCTGGGCCTTCTTCCAAACTAATCTGGGCTTGGGCCTCCGGTTGTGCCTCCAGTTGGTCATCCATCACATCTTGTTCCTCCCAACTAGCTTCTGTCCTGTTAAGAAAATAAAGAGTGTAACTTAACTAGGCATAATCAAAGTTAAAAGGTTTGCAGATACATAGATGATATAGATGAAAACTTACTCCCTCATCTCCACAATGGGTTACAGAAAATCTAAGTCCTTGGCAAACATATAGGGTACCCTAGGCGCTGCCCCCGAGCCACTCCTTGCTTCTTTGAGATGGCGTATATATTTGGGGTAAGCATCACGCATGCTGCGCCACCTTGTCTGTAAGTAATGCACTGAAAAAAATAAAAATAAAATTCATTTTATTTATGTCTGCTTTTAGGTACCTAGCAACAGGAAATTCGTTTGGAAGTTTGCACTTTGAATTTAAGGTTGGAAAATCAACTATTAGTGGCATTGTTCATGAAACCTGCCTAGTCATATGGGAAGAACTGAAGGATTTGGTTATGAAGAAGCCAAACAAACAAGAATGGTTGCAGGTAGCAGAGCTATTCTGGCAGCGTTGCAACTTCCCCAACTGTCTGGGAGCCATTGATGGGAAGCACATCCGCATCCTCAAGCCTCCAGCTAGTGGTAGCCAATATTTTAATCATAAGAAATATTTTTCGTTGGTATTATTGGCAGTGGCAGACGCAAATTATAAATTTCTTTATATTTATGTGGGTTCTTATGGCAGCAGCTCGGATTCTAGTGTATTTTCACATTTCTCATTTGGCCGCATGCTGCGTGAGAATACACTAGACTTGCCCAGTCATTCTCCCCTGCCAGGAACAACAGATCCTTCCCTCCCACATGTATTTGTAGGAGATGAAGCGTTTGCACTTGCACAGCACATGCTCAGGCCTTTTTCTAGTCGCTCTTTGACAACAGAAAAAAGAAATAAATCTGAGTATTGACCATGCTATCAGTGCTGTTAAAGCAGCCTGTGCACTGCACAACTATGTGCGTGAACGTGACGGATATATATTTGAGGATTCCCTGAGCCATAACATGGAGGCGGCACAGTGGAATGTTACTAGGGGCACCACTAGTGGTACACATATTCGTGGTGAATTTCAAAGCTTCTTTATGTCGCCAGCTGGGGAGGTGCCTTGGCAGATGAATTCTATCTAATCAGAAAAAGTGTGTATTGGTTTGCATTATATTATCAGGGCCTTGACAAAGTTAAGTGTGCTGTAACTAATAATGCTTTTTTCATAATTTTGGTTTAGTTAACTAAAAATAATGTTGTTAACATTTGCATTGTATATTCTTTTGCTAGCCTAAGCGAATCTTAGCTTAGTAGTTAATTTAGGTACCCCTCCGTCGCTGTCTGACGCCGTTATGTGCACAGTGTTGAGGGCATGTGGCCTGGTATGGATTTGTGGGCAAACACACGCTGTTGTTTATTAAAATATTAGAATAAAAATGGCCAACATAACTAAACAATAGGACAGCATCTACAGGTAGTGAAAGGGAATAAAAAACTTACATTTGGCAGCCTGAACTTGGGATGAGCACATGCTCCACTCTGGCAAGATGATTCTGGCAATTTCCAGCCATGCATGTTTTTTCACAATGTTGTCCTTATATTTAGGATGCCGGGTGTCATAAATCATCGGTTTATCCCTCACAAGTCTGATCAGCTCCTCACAATCCACGGATTCCTTCGCCTTTGCTGAAACATTTCTACCCCTTTTGGCCATGCTTGCTCCGGTCACCACACCAAAACAGACAGGAGAGGAACTGGAAGAGGGGGAGGTGTAGGAGGAGGGGAGATCATTTCTGTTCACAACGCAACACAGCTGCGAATCAGGTGCGTGCCCATAGAAGATAATGGCCTTCTAATTCGCACCGCAATGACCAGAAAACGCACACGTTTTTTGTGCAATGCGCAGTGCAAATGCATCGCACATATGTGAACCAGCCTCATTCAAATGAACCTAGTTTAAAATGTCCTGCGAATTGGATGCGTTGTTAGCCGCATCTAATTCGCATAGGTGTGAACCCGGGCTAATAGTTTTAGCAACACAATTTCTTGAATTGGGAAGGAAAATAAGAATAGTCCAGTGTTGCTGGGTGGCAATCTGGGTAATCTTCAGCTAGCGCACAGGCATTTAATTGTATGCAGAAAATATTGATTGGTAAGGCAGAATAGCTGATCCAATGGACAGTATATAACCAGTAGACAATATTCCTGTGCAAATCAGAACTTTAATTGAATTCACAGTGATCACTGACTTAAAGATAGTAAACTCTGCAGAACTACAAGTAGCAGCAGAACAACGGATGGCATGGATGTCTGTGTATAGTGTCTTTGATATGGTGGAACAGATCTTTGAACTAATGATGGTAAGAAGAGCAGGTAACAATGATATCTTGACACAATGTCTATCAAACTGGGCTATTGCCCACTCACCATACTGGAACAGGAGATGATGATGAGGATGATGATCTCTCAGGTGTTTAGCTCAAGGGAAGGCCACACCGTGCAGATTACACGGACCTGATGTCCCCACAGGGTGGATGGAACAGGAGTGGACTCCAGGCTGCTGCCGGACTGTGAAGGGGAACTGTCCGCAGGTGTCCTTCCAGATGTCCACTGTGTCAGTACTAGGATCCCTTTAGGACCCAGCACAACTCACCTGACACAGCCTTTACCTGGGAAACAACAATGATTGGCCAGCTGACCTTTAAATAACTTGCAACAGCCTTCACTCAGTTAAAGAAAGCCTTTACCTCTGCACCAATCCTACGCAATCCTGTTCCTGAGCTACCTTTTATTGTGGAGGTAGATGCATCTGAAGTAGGGGTGGGGGCGCTTTTGTCACAAAAGGATCCTGTATCCTATAGATTAAAACTCCCCCCATCCATGCGCATTCCAAATGTCTTTCATGTTTCATTGTTGAAACCTGTTCATTCCAGCCTCCAAGTGAATGAACCAGAACCTGTGGATGTGTTGGACAGTCAGGAATATGAAGTGGCATTTATTCTTGATTCCAGACGAGTGCGCAATTCCTTACAATATCTCGTTCATTGGAAAGGTTTCGGCCCAGAGGATCGATCTTGGGTCCCAGCTTGTGATCTTCATGCTGACCGACTTAAGATGAAGTTACTAGTGGAATCAGGCAAAACGTAGTCTAGGCAAGCTGGGTCATACACAGGAAGATCAGAGTCCAAGCGGTACCGAATCAGAAGCAAGCAAACAGGGTCAAACGAGCCGGGTCATACACGAAATACACAGAGCAGATATCAACTGGATCAAACACAAGGTAAGCTCTAACACGAGCAATGATTGAATGCTGTTGCAAGTTATTTAAAGGTCAGCTGGCCAATCATTGTTGTTTCCCAGGTAAAGGCTGTGTCAGGTGAGTTGTGCTGGGTCCTAAAGGGATCCTAGTACTGACACACTGGGTAGATCTGCCAAGGCAGGCTGCAAAACAGCTCCAGCTCACTCTATCACAGATTTCCTGCACACAGATCCATGCTGCTCCCAAGAGAGCGCGCTAGGCACCCAGCCTAGTCTCCCCCAGCGGTCTGCTCTTCTCCATCAGCCCGCTGGTAGTTGCAGTTTCACACGATACAGCCAGAGAGCAAATCCTTTCCGTGTGGACTACATGTCCCAAGATACCTTGCTCTGTCTTTAATCAAGAGAGTCACAGGACAGCCAAACTGGAACACTAGAGGGAAACAGCTCCCTCTGAATATTACCACACAGCATTTTCTGATTGCAGGAAAATGTACGTATCCAGCTCCTGACTATATCCTCCCCCCATTTAAAGTCTTTGGTCCCTAAAGGTGCAGGGATTTTCAACTACTGCTAGAAAAAGGGTTAGTCAACTTTAACCAGTATTCAAATTCAACAAATATTGACAAACATCTGGGTTCTGCTTAAACTACTTGTATACATTTTCAGTAATCTCATAATAAGTTTTCTGACAGGTCAGGGCAATACCCGTGTCCCACTCAGTGGTGTCAGAGATTACATCGAGGCCACATTCCACCCAATTGTTGGTAACAGAGTCGGGTGTAGCGTCTGGTTTTTGAATAGTGGAAATTATCCTGTCAGAGTTCTCTCCCAGCATGTCATAGGTAAGGAGGGTGGCTATTTCTCCTTAGTTTGACAGGAGAATGAGTTTCTGGCTTTGGTGTAAGGTTTCTTTCAAGACTTTTTACTGGAGTAAAGTTCCGTTCAGGATTTTTTTCAGCAGTAGAATTCTTTTCAGGACTGTTTTCAAGAATAGAGTCCCTTTCAAGACTTCCCATAGGAGAAAAGTTTCTCTCAGGACTTCTTACAGGAATAGAGTTCCTATCAGGACTTTTCATGAGGGTAAGGTCATGAGTGTCACGTAGGCCGAGGCCAAGATGCTGAGAGAGGCTCCCCTTGCAGCTAAGTGCAGTATAACCCCGAAGGTGATACAGGAGGTACAGTGCTCAAAGAAGCATGGGTTGCCAGCAGGGTTGTAGGGCCCGAGCAGACGATCACTTTGAGACTGCCTGAGGTTGCAGCAAAGATATCAGAGCAAGTCCTTTGTAGGCTGTAACTGTGTACTGATGACTGTGTATACAGGATAAAAATAACAAAGAAAATGCAGCGCTGTGCGATAATAGAATTAATGCTAAAATATTGCTATTACAATATCATCAATACTATATATACAAGAAGAAAAAACAAATATAAATATGGTGCAACAAAAATTAGTAAATCAAGCAAGTTCACAGTGAAAATCAAGCAAGTTCACAGTGAAAAAAATTCTTCCATTGAACAAAATGTGTCCACAAAACACAATGTCCTTAGTAATTTTCAAATTCTCAGATGTTAAAGTGCATGCGTGCAATAATATTCCAAAAAGTGACTCTTGTGAAGAAAAATCCTGTTCAGTAAGAGGGTGACTTTGCACACGTGCTCCCCTCCACTGTATGGCTGCGCTCACCTCAAGCTGTGTGACCGCACAACTAAGTTTGGTCTACATAACCTGTTAAATCACTCCTGGGCTCTGAGTTAAGAAGTTTTCAGTTTATATTTTAACAGAGGTTATTCCCAATGTTAAAATATAAAAAAGAGTCTAGATAGTATATTATCGTTTGTTTGTAAGTTTAATTAGAAAAAGGAACATCAGGGTATTCAAATTTTGATGGTGCTTACAGTGCACCAGACTATAAAATATATAAGGTAGTAAAAATCCTCTTCCAGGTAGCTTCAAATCCTAAGTGTGCCAGTAGTCTGCTCAGACAAGCATGAGACTGCCTCCTCCCCTGTCCTGGCCCCTCCCCTACATGTGACGACACAATCACGTGTCTTCCTCAGGGGAATCTGATTTGATGGTGGAGACTACTAGGTTATATACTGTGTTGGCAGCCATTAAAGTGGAGCCGAATCAGCGCCATTTTGTTGTAGGTCCATGTAACTGATAAACCACAATCACAGCCATGTTTATGGAGCCGTCAGCAGTCATATTAGACGCCATTTTGTTGTGGATATCACCCACGGTATTCAGAATAATACCACTCGGCGTAGCTATTAATATAAAAAATTTAAAATATAAAAACAAAAATATTAAACTATATGCAGAATGGGGAGACCACAATAGGATGAAGCCCCCCCGGAAGAGGAACAATGACAATCTTATCATAATAACCAACCATTGATTATATAAAAATACAATTATAAACGCATCAATTTGATGCAAATATAGAATCAGGTACCCCCGCCCTTACCCCTACATTAATACATCCACCAAAATATGGATATATAAGGTAAAAGTGTATATATATCGTGCATACTGTGAATACCCAGAATTACATCACTGAGTGACATATTGAATAAAATTTAGTTAAAAATAGTGACAAATGAATATATATCCCCCCTTGAACATCAGATGCATGATGTTTACAAAAACCAACTATAAGGGACAGGTACATTGATTGAAAAAAGGTGGGCATAGGTGGACATCTACCAGTATGACAATAGAGGTAATCACCATAACGGAGGTAGACCTCCCCACCCGCAGGGTTATGCTCCTAATAGGGGCCACTGGAATAGAGGTCATCAAGACAACAATTATCAAATGAGAGGAAATCCCCACAGTGGAGCCCCCTATTACAGGGGCCAACATCAGGGGGGACAGTACCAACAAGGTTACCCAAACAGAAGCCCCCAATAGGGTGGACCCAATCTGTTTAGGGGTCCACCTCATGGTGATTATTACTCCTATGGGGCACCACTCCCTCATAGAAGCCCCCCGCAGGGGGATTACCTATATTATTCACCTAAACCTCAGAGATCCAAATCAAATGGACCCCCTCAGGATGCATATGAGGTAGAGACGCACAACAGATACCAACCACTTTATGAAGGCAACCGGAATATTATGTATGATGACTCTTTTTTAGAGAAGGGTTGCATGGATCCTGCCCATGGAGGAAGAAACATAGAAAAAGAGGGGGGAAAGCAGGCAGAAGGGTATAACAGAAAAAGAAGGTGGGGAAATTAGGTTCAGGGATATATAATCTCAGTGGGACAAATTTGACTAGGGTAGAATTTATCACCCTTGATAAGGGGATCAAATATGCTCCCAAGAAAGTTCTCAAGAAGTTTGACACCTATGTAGGGATTCATAAATGTATTAGGAAACTTAATATTAAAAAGTATTATGCCCAAAATCCCATTGAAAGAGCAATAATGGAATGTAGTCACACGCAGGCCTGTGCTGGCCATCGGGACTACCGGGAGTTTCCCGGTGGGCCGATTGGCAGTGGGCCACTACACTTCTCTGACTGTCAGTGTCTCTCTCCGAGTCTCCATTGTCATTAACGCCGGGCGCTGGGCTGCTCTGCTCCTGCACTCGGCGGGCAGCGCCGGCGTCACACAAACACCGGCATCATCACGCTAGCTGCCACTATTCACTCCCCCAGGCACTCCCCCTAACCTTATAGCCTTGGGCGGCCTCTTTGTCCCGGTGCCGTGACGTCACTCACGGCCGGAGGGCGGAGGCGGCCCGGGGACATAGGAGGAGGTGGAGCCAGGGCATAGCGTTGCAAGCAAGCCTGCAAGACTGCAACCAAGAGGAGCTGAGGTCGAGCCAGCGCCGCTGAGGAGGAGGATTCGGAATTTCGGAACCATACCAGAACCAAGTTGCAGGCAGCAAGTACAGAGTACAGTGACAGTCAGACCAAATCTATAGTGTGATTCATCATTCAAGTAAGCACTAATAACTTTACTAATAATAATAGCAAGTAACTGAATATGCAGCATGGCGGGGGGGGGGGTAAATCTGTACTGTAAATGTACTGCCACTGGTCATGGTTAAATTATTCATCAGTTACCGTGGTCAGTGACATTAAATTAATAATTGACCAGTGGCATTAAATTAATAATTGACCAGTGGCATTAAATTAATATTAATGCCACAGTGGCATTAATATTAATTTAATGCCACTGGTCAATTATTAATTTAATGCCACTGACCACGGTAACTGATGAATAATTTATTGCCACTGGTCAATTATTAATTTAATGCCACTGGTCAATTATTAATTTAATGCCACTGGTCAATTATTATTTAATGCCACTGGCCACGGTAACTGATGAATAATTTATTGCCACTGGTCAATTATTAATTTAATGCCACTGGTCAATTATTAATTTAATGCCACTGGTCAATTATTAATTTAATGCCACTGGCCACGGTAACTGATGAATAATTTAATGCCACTGGTCAATTATTAATTTAATGCCACTGGTCAATTATTAATTTAATGCCACTGGTCAATTATTAATTTAATGCCACTGGCCACGGTAACTGATGAATAATTTATTGCCACTGGTCAATTATTAATTTAATGCCACTGGTCAATTATTAATTTAATGCCACTGGTCAATTATTAATTTAATGCCACTGGCCACGGTAACTGATGAATAATTTAATGCCACTGGTCACGGTAACTGATTAGTAATTTAATGTCACTGGTCATGGTAATTGATGAATAATTTAATGTCACTGGTCACGGTAATTGATGAATAATTTAATGCCACTGGTCACGATAACTGATTAGTAATTTAATGTCACTGGTCATGGTAATTGATAAATAATTTAATGCCACTGGTCAAGGTAACTGCGGTAACTGATTAGTAATTTAATGTCACTGGTCATGGTAACTGATTAATAATTTATTATCACTAGTCATGGTAACTGATTAATAATTTAATGTCACTGGTCACGGTAACTAATTAATAATTTAATGTCACTGGTCACGGTAAATGATTAATTTAATGACACTGGTCTCGGTAACTGATGAATAATTTAATGCCACTGGTGAATTAATTTACTGCCACTGGTGACGGTAACTGATGAATGAATTTACTAGTGCCACTGCTGATCATGGTCACTGATCAATGAATTTACTAGTGCCACTGCTGGTCATGGTCACTGATGAATAAATTTGCGGCCACTGGTCATGGTCACTGATGAATTAATGTACTGCCACTGGTAGTCATGGTCACTGATGAATTAATGTACTGTCACTGCTGGTCATGATCACTGATGATGAATGAATGTACTGCCACTGGTCACTGATGAATTAATGACTGACCACTGGTCAGCCATTAATTCATCAGTGACCAGTGGCAGTACATTCATTCATCAGTGACCAGTGGCAGTACATGAGTTCATCAGTGACCAGTGGCAGTACTGGCATTCTTGGCAGCAGCACTGCTTTGGGAATCATTGCTGGGTTGGCTGAGAGCTCTGCTGAAGTGCTCATCCACCAATGAGCTGATATCTCCCTAGAAATATGTGAACAAGACACTTCTGGAGGCCTCTCCTTCTCTGGGCTGCAGATCAGAGATTTTTTGCGCAACTGCGTATAGTTTATATACTGTTTTTGTGTGTGTTTGCAAAATTAAAGTGGGCCGGTCTGTCTGGATGAAGTCCAGAGCCAAATTTTTGTCCCAGTTCAGCCCTGGTCACACGGCACTTAGGAATAAGTTTGTGTTTAAAGATTTTAAACAATAATTTGTTGATATGTTCAAGCGTCTTGTTACAGCTGACCTTGAGGAATTACCAATTAAAAAAAGTATGTGAACATAGGGACATTAAATTGGCATTAAATCATTAGAGACATGTAAGGATATTGTTGTTCGTCCAGCCGACAAGGGGGGGGGGGGAATTATGGTGCTATCTACTGACCAGTATAAACAGGAAATGAATAGGATATTGGATGATAGAGAAACATATAAAATTTTAAATATGAACCCCATAAAGCAATATAAGAAAGAATTAGAAGAGTTAGTTCATTATGGAGCAAATAAAAATATACTGAACAAGCATGAGAAAAATTATCTAATACCTACTGTATGTAGAACTCCAGTCATCTACTATGTTCCTAAAATACATAAGGACAAGATAAATCCCCCGGGTAGACCCATTGTTAGTGGGATTGAATCACTGACCGCTAGATTGGGGGAGTACATTGATCTCCATTTGCAACCCTTAGTAAAGGTTACCAAAGCATTTCTGAAAGATACAAAACACACGCTACAATTGCTTAAATAGTGCAATGCAGGTGGCATCATAATATTGGCAACGGCGGGGGGCGTGGCCTGACCTGGCATGGAGACGGACGTCTGAGTTCAGAGCTCCGTTCACCACAGGAGATTCCTAACGAAGCCTGGAGGTATTTCCACACCATCCTCCCTTCGGGCAATGGGCACTGCTTCCTGATCCTCATCTGCCTCCCGCTCGAGGTCTCCCAGGGACCTAGCCGGTTCACGAAGCCACAATATCCCGGAGATGTTCAGGGCCGGCAGAGGCAACATGGCGCCTGCTCACCAAGGCCCTGCACACTCCGGAGCACAACCGATGCCGCTGAACAGCTCGAAACCACCAGATGCTCTGCACACCCGCTTAGGCGGCAGCGGGGACGGGATTGTACTTAGTCCCCAACCGCCGATCAATATTCAATACCTCCGTTCTATAGCTGATGACATAAAGGACACTTTATCAGCCGCCATCTCTGAACTGCAGCTAGATTTTCGCGCCCTCACTGAACGTGTACAGACGGTAGAGACAGTGATCGATCGCCATGACATTGCCATCCACTCGGTTACCGACTGCCTTGACTCCCACACGCTGCGGATTCGGGACATGCAGCAACACTTGGAAGACCTCGACAACAGAGGTCGGAGGCATAATCTCCGGGTCAGGGGCCTTCCGGAATCCATTGAGGGGGAGCAGATCTCCCAGGCAGTAGTACACGTCTTCAATGACCTCCTCCACCGGCCCCCGCAAACTCCTATAGCCATGGAGAGAATACACCGCGCCCTGCGCCCTAAAGGTAGGGAGAATGACCCCCCACGAGACATGATTTGCTGCATAGTGGAGTATAAATTAAAGGAGGAAATTTTAAAGCAGGCCAGGGGCTGTCAGCAGATTCTTCATGCAGGAGCCCACATTCAAATATATCAAGACCTATCTGGAATAACCCTACAACACAGAAGAGACTTGAGGCCCCTCCTGGATGTTCTCAGGGAGAAAAACATCATCTACAAATGGAAGTTTCCATTTTGTCTTTCAGCCTCTAATAATGGCCGCACAGCCATCCTTAAAGTACCAGAGGATCTGCCTCACTTTTGTGCCTCGCTGGGTATCGCCCCTGTACCAGTGCCTAATTGGTATGCCGCTTTCCGCATTGCACCAGTGGATCATGAGCGGATGAGAGAAGAACCTATGGACACTCAAAATTCTAGAAACCGTAGGAGACGCTCTCCCTCTACCCTCAGGGCCCAGACCGGTTACCGGACCGGTCCTGGGGATGCAAGCTTCAATACCTCCCCACGGTCCAGGAGAGCGCGCAGAGACCACTGAAATCTGGGCGAAGGGAATCCGCCTTATACTCAAGTTTTATTTTGTTTAATACAGTTTTCTGCTTTTACTGACTTTTATTTTTGTTCAAGGTTCCAATCTTTTGAATCTCCCCCAGCGCTAAAGATGTAAGACGCCTGGATACTATGTTTTGAGCCAGCCCTCCATGTTACAGACACCCCCATGACTTCTTTTGGGCACTCCTAGACTTTGTTAGGCTCTACCATTAACATGTCTGGCTGCAGTTCTCAATATCCCGCCCACTTCTTCTTCAGCAGCTTGAGAATCTCTGGCCACAGCCTACGGATACTATACTACGCCACACCCGGCTGGAAACTACATCTACCATGAGGCTGTGCGACCTTTGACTCCACCCCATGACACATACTTACTAAGTTCCTTAGATCGCCGTCCACATTGCGGAAACCTACAGATCATCCTGATGCCACACTTTTGCTACGAGCCTCGGACCTTAGACACCAGCGCTGCCTTTCTCACCGGCGACACCACAACCCTCCGTCAGCAAACCCAGAAGTCCATATTTCATACTGGCACATTCCCGGCTCAGGACGCCCTGATCAGGATGCATCGAGCGGCTGTCTCTCCTCAACAGACGCCTATGGAACACTTCTGCAAGTCACATGCGGACTCACATCTGGACTGCACCGGTATTGTCCTCTTATCAGTATGGTTCTCAAGGCATGGTCCAAAATATAAATACTAGTTTATTAGTTTGTTGTTTTTCAGCATGCTATTGGCACTGTAGCTAGCCTTTGCTGATTGAATCTCTTATCTGTTCGCTGTACATTACTGATTACTAATCTTTTATTGAGTAGTTCTGGCAGTTAGAAATGTTCTGTTAAGATAATGTTTATGTCTCCTAGGCATGGCAGCAACCCCTGCTATGCGTTATGAGTGCCGCAGGTTTTTACCTCCTGCTTACACCGCTACACTCTCCCCCCTCCCGATTGTCGTGGCGATTGTCCTGGGGAAGGGGGCAGAATCGATATAGTGCCCCCTCCCATAGGCCAAGGAGGGTATTCGTTACTTGAATCTCCCCTTCGCAGGTCTCCGCATTAACCACGGCCATGGTCTTTTACACACTATACATTGCTTCCAACAAATTGTCCTGCTAATATACACACCCGTTGGGATAGTTTCTAGTCTCTTCCGGGCGATGCATAACTAATACCTCCTACTCAACCTCTACAAAACATCCTGTGGTGGCAGCTCATATCCCGTTCGCTGCACATCACCCCTTGTTGGTCCCTCACTGCCAGGGTTTTTGGTCAACCCCCACACAGAATTGGATAGTGGTGTAGTCCCCCCTGTTGGGGCTCCCTCACTGCCCATGCTCCGTTCCACGCTGATTACTGACCCCCGAGGTTGTTGGATGCATAGTTCCACACCTCTTCGGATTTTCTCCGGATACATACACCCCTAAGCCACATCCTTCTCCGGTCTACCGGACTTCACCACCCCTCCCTCCCCTATCCCCTTCTTACCTCTCCCCCTCTCTTCCAATGGCGGGCCCGCAGAACACTAGCATTCACATGGACACGTCTCAGAAGCAGCTGCACTCCCTCAAACTGCATTCCATCAACATACGGGGACTTAACATGCTCGAAAAGTGGTCCAAACTCCTCCACTCTCTACAACTAGTCAAAACACATATCACACTTATACAGGAGACCCACTTCCGGACGGACTCTATTCCCAAACTAAAAAAACATTTCTTCCCCACAGCCTTCCATTCCTCCAATTTGGAGGCTAAATCAAAAGGTGTCACTATACTTATTTCTAAACACTGCCCAATCCAAATATCTGACGTACAAACTGATCCGCTAGGTCGTTTTCTCTTCATCAAAGGCACCTTGAACCAATTGCATATCACTATTGCCAACATCTATGCTCCTAACACAGGCCAAGTCACCTTCTTTCGTAACACCCTCCAGCAACTTTATAGCTTCCAATCAGGGACCCTCATCGTGGGCGGCGACTTCAACGTCCCCTTAACCCCCTCTATTGACACGTCCAATGGGGCCTCCTCCCTATCCTACAGGGCATTAAGGTCGATCAAGCAACAGTTACACAACCTACTTCTTCATGATACTTGGCGCACATTACATCCCAAAGAAAAAGATTTTACTTTCTTCTCTACTCCACACAATAAGTACTCCAGACTTGACCACTTCCTTCTTTCACAGACAGATCTCTCGCACCTCGCTAAAGCAACCATAGACCCAGCCATACTCTCAGACCACAATCCCATCTCCATGACCTTACGTTTGAACTCACCCAACATAAAGACACGCATCTGGCGACTAGACAGCACTTTACTGACTGATGAGATGAACATTCAAAGACTGACCACTTGCCTCTCCAACTTTTTTCAAGATAACTTGGCTCCAGACATAGCACCCACGGTCGCATGGGCGGCGCACAAATGTGTCATCCGCGGAGAACTAATGGCCATAGCTGCACACCGAAACATACTTACAAACACCCGCATGGCGGAGTTAACGGCTCGCATCCACACACTAGAACAGACACACAAGGCTTCTCTAGCTATCGCTTCACTGGAAGACCTCTCCCAAGCTAGGGAGGAATTCTTAGAAGCACTGACCACAACGGTCAAACGCAAGTTTGCACTGTCACAAAAACGATACTACGAATTCGGCAACAAAGCCGGTAAACTTCTGGCGAGGGCTCTTCAAACCAAAAAAGCCTCTCATACCATCCACAAGCTCATCAACCCCAATGGAGAGGCAGTGGTCACCAATGAAGGCATCTCGGCGCAATTCGTCCAATATTTTACCAAATTATATAACCTTCCGCCTACCCATACGACAGACACATCGGTTGATCGTAGAAAACACTTACCGACTTCTTAGCACAATTCGGCCTTACTCCGCTCTCCCCGGAGGATTCACATACACTAGATCTTCCAATATCACCACACGAAATCCTCGAGGCCTTAAAACAAATGAAGACAAGCAAAAGCCCGGGGCCGGATGGCCTCACGACAGCCTACTACAAATCATTCCCGAATATCCTTGTACCACATTTAACCAAAGCACTTAATGACCTTACAACAACTTCGACTGCTCACAAAGATTTAAAGGAAGCCCATATTACACTTATTCCCAAACAGGGCAAGGACCCCACATTAGTTCCCAACTATTGCCCCATATCGCTCCTTAACGTGGATTTAAAACTTTACGCTAAAGTTCTAGCCAACCGTATTCTCCCTTTTATTCCAGTCCTAGTCTCTTTTGACCAGGTAGGCTTTGTCCCTGGCCGCGAGGCCAGAGACAACACCACAAAGGCACTCAACATTCACCATTGGCTTACCAAAACAGCTACAAGGATTCTTTCTCTCCCTGGATGGAGAGAAGGCGTTCGACCGGGTCACCTGGGACTACATGGAAGCCACCCTAAGGGCAGCTGGCCTTCCACCAGCATGTTACAAATGATTCTATCCCTATACGCCTCCCCGACCGCTAGACTGCGGATTAATGGTGGCTTGTCAGACGCCTTCTCTGTATCCAATGGGACCTGCCAGGGGTGCCCCCTATCACCCCTAATTTTCATTATGACGATGAAACCCTTACTCCGTAAACTGAGACATAATCCTGCTATCAGAGGGATTGACATCCAACAAAAACAGTATAAACTAGCGGCTTACGCCGACGATATCTTACTCTTCCTGACGGACCCTATAACGACTATCCCTAATCTCCTTACGTGCTTTGCTCTTTTCAAAAACTTATCCAATCTTCAAATAAATTTTTAAAAATCCAAAGCCCTCAATATCACTCTACCAACTGAGACGGTAAACCTTTGCCGTAGTAACTTTCCGTTTGTCTGGGAGAAATTCGAAATCACATACCTGGGGATCAAAATTACTACCCATCTAAGGGACCTTTATGCCAAAAATTTCCTTCCACTGATTAGATCCATCCAAGGTGACCTAAAGAAATGGAATCTGGGTTCATTTTCTTGGATGGGCAGAATCGCAAAATTAAAAATGAATATTCTACCCAGACTTCTCTACCTCCTCCAAGCCATCCCGATCACGCTACCAGCATCTTTCTTTGCCTTCTATAAACTTCTCTGTCGGACCTTTGTGTGGGCCTCCAAACATCCACGCCTTAGCTGGGACAGGTTAGTTCTTCCCAAACAAATGGGGGGACTGGGTCTCCCAGATCTCCAAAAATACTATTGTGCCTGCCACCTGACCAGACTGGTGGATTGGCATGTACACCGTCCCTCAAAGGACTGGATCGCCTTGGAAGCTTCGTTCGCAAACCTCCCCATCGCCAACGCACCTTGGATGAACCACACCAATGTACCCAGAGAACTCACCTCACACCCTCTCATTGGTACCACACTCTCTCTTTTCAAAAGAGCTTGCAAATTGCTTGCCCTCTCTCCCTCGCCAGGCCCCATGACTCCTTTGGACAATAACCCAGACTTCCCCCCTGGACTCACCTTAACCAGTTGCCGACCGCCGCACGAACATATACGTCCTCAGAGCGGCACGGGCAGGCAAAAGGGCTTACAGGTACGTCCTTGCCTGCCCAATCGGACCCCCCGGTGCCTGCGGCGGTCGGCAAATCCTCCCCAGCGATCGGTGGTGAGGGGGAGGCCATCCATTCGTTCCCCCCCCCTCGCGATCGCTCCCAGCCAATGGGGTCATTTCCCTGCCTCTGTATTGTACACAGAGGCAGAGGAAATGATGTCATCTCTCCTCGGCTCTGTATTTTCCGTTCCGAGGAGAGAAGACTGGAATGTGAGTGCACAACACACACACACACACAGTAGAACATGCCAGGCACACAAAACACCCCGATCCCCCCCCCCCGATCGCCCCCCGATCACCCCCCAATCACCCCTCCCCCCTGTCACAAACTGACACCAAGCAGTGTTTTTTTTTTTTCTGATTACTGCATTGGTGTCAGTTTGTGACAGTTACAGTGTTAGGACAGTTAGGGTTAGCCCCCTGTAGGTTTAGGGTACCCCCCTAACCCCCCCTAATAAAATTTTAACCCCTTGATCACCCCCCCTCACCAGTGTCACTAAGCGATCATTTTTCTGATCGCTGTATTAGTGCCGGTGGTGACGCTAGTTAGGGAGGTAAATATTTAGGTTCGCCGTCAGCGTTTTATAGCGACAGGGACCCCCATATACTACCTAATAAATGTTTTAACCCCTTGATTGCCCCCTAGTTAACCCTTTCACCACTGATCACCGTATAACCGTTGCGGGTGACGCTGGTTAGTTTGTTTATTTTTTATAGTGTCAGGGCACCCGCCGTTTATTACCGAATAAAGGTTTAGCCCCCTGATCGCCCGGCGGTGATATGCGTCGCCCCAGGCAGCGTCAGATTAGCGCCAGTACCGCTAACACCCACGCACGCAGCATACGCCTCCCTTAGTGGTATAGTATCTGAACGGATCAATATCTGATCCGATCAGATCTATACTAGCGTCCCCAGCAGTTTAGGGTTCCCAAAAACGCAGTGTTAGCGGGATCAGCCCAGATACCTGCTAGCACCTGCGTTTTGCCCCTCCGCCCGGCCAAGCCCACCCAAGTGCAGTATCGATCGATCACTGTCACTTACAAAACACTAAACACATAACTGCAGCGTCCGCAGAGTCAGGCCTGATCCCTGCAATCGCTAACAGTTTTTTTGGTAGCATTTTGGTGAACTGGCAAGCACCAGCCCCAGGCAGCGTCAGATTAGCGCCAGTACCGCTAACACGCACGCACCGTACGCCTCCCTTAGTGGTATAGTATCTGAACGGATCAATATCTGATCCGATCAGATCTATACTAGCGTCCCCAGCAGTTTAGGGTTCCCAAAAACGCAGTGTTAGCGGGATCAGCCCAGATACCTGCTTGCACCTGCGTTTTGCCCCTCCGCCCGGCCCAGCCCAGCCCACCCAAGTGCAGTATCGATCGATCACTGTCACTTACAAAACACTAAACGCATAACTGCAGCGTTCGCAGAGTCAGGCCTGATCCCTGCGATCGCTAACAGTTTTTTTTGGTAGCTTTTTATTGAACTGGCAAGCACCAAGCTATTTGCTGAGCGGTATAGTGAGTATTTTGCAGACCTCACTTTTTGTCACAAAGTTTTGAAAATTAAAAAAAGAAAAAAAAAAATTTTTCTTGTCTTTCTTCATTTTCAAAAACAAATGAGAGCTGCAAAATACTCACCATGCCTCTCAGCAAATAGCTTGGGGTGTCTACTTTCCAAAATGGGGTCATTTGGGGGGGGGGGTTTGTGCCACCTGGGCATTCCATGGCCTCCGAAACTGTGATAGGCAGTGAAGAGTGAAATCAAAAATTTACACCCTTAGAAATCCTGAAGGCGGTGATTGGTTTTCGGGGCCCCGTACGCGGCTAGGCTCCTAAAAAGTCACACACATGTGGCATCCCCATACTCAGGAGAAGCAGCTAAATGTATTTTGGGGTGCAATTTCACATATGCCCATGGCCTGTGTGAGCAATATATCATTTAGTGACAACTTTGTGCAAAAAAAATAAAAAAAAATTGTCACTTTCCCGCAACTTGTGTCAAAATATAAAATATTCCATGGACTCAACATGCCTCTCAGCAAATAGCTTGGGGTGTCTACTTTCCAAAATGGGGTCATTTGGGGGGGGTTTGTGCCATCTGGGCATTTTATGACCTTCAAAACTGTGATAGGTAACGCGACCAATGACGAGGCTAAGTCCAAAGGGGTTTGCATCCTAATATCCAAACACTGTCCCCTCAAGGTCTCTACCACCCAAACCGACCCGTGCGGAAGATTCCTATTCATAAAAGGTGACCTTTACGGAAAACAAATCACTATTGCCAACTTGTACGCACCCAATGAACGACAAGTCCCCTTTTTTCGCACCACACTCCAATCACTTATGACTTTCAGCTCGGGCACACTAATAATCGGAGGGGACTTTAATGTGCCCCTCAATCCCGCTCTTGATACGTCCAATGGTCACTCCTCTCTTACTTATAGAGCTCTTCGCGCCATCAAAACACTAGTTAAAGACCTATTGGTGCACGATACCTGGCGCACACTGCATCCTGATGGTAAGGATTTCACCTTTTATTCCCCACCACATTCTAAATATACCCGCATAGACTATTTCTTTCTCTCCCAAAATTACCTCCCCCTGCTAAAGACGACTAATATCGAACCAATGTTCCTCTCAGACCACAACCCTATAACTCTGACCCTGCATATGCCCACTGCGAGGACACGTCCCCAAATATGGAGACTGGACAACTCCATACTTTCGAATACAGCACTCGCCAGTACGATCTCCCAACAGCTCACCAACTACTTCACTGAAAATGGAGTAGGTGACACATCACATGAAACAGTCTGGGCTGCACATAAGTGCGTCATAAGTGGCACATTCATATCTATGGCTGCACAACGACACAAACTCAGAAAAGCTAAACTAGACGAACTGACTAACCGCATCACTAAGTTGGAACAAAAACACAAAAAATCTTTAGCATCTGAAGCACTCAGAGAACTGACTCAAGCCAGAAATGAGCTTTTGGAAGAATTACACACGATTGTTAAGCGTAAATACACATTGCAACGAAAATGCTTCTATGAGTTTGGTAACAAGTCAGGGAAACTTTTAGCCAGAGCCCTACAGACTAAGAAAGCTGCTCATACTATTCACTCGATTAAAGACCAACTGGTAGGACCTTTGCCTCATCTGAGGATATTGCCAAACAATTTGTACACTACTATACAGACTTATACAACCTACGCTCCCCGCAAACGACCGCGGCCATTACCGACAGAAAGGAAGCAATTAGCAAATTCCTTTCCCAATATGCCCCCAACTCCCTCACAACGGAGGAATCCGCATCACTAGAATTCCCACTGTCTTCAGACGAACTCATACTAGCCCTGAAACAAATGAAACCAGGTAAAAGTCCCGGCCCGGATGGACTCACGGTAGGGTACTACAGATCTTTTTCTGACATATTAATCCCGCCACTCGTCAAGGCATTTAATAGTTTTGATCCCTCTAATGTAGCCTCGAAGGGCATCCTAGGTGCCCACATCACCCTCATCCCCAAAGCGGGCAAAGACACGACCCTGGTCCCCAACTACCGCCCAATCTCCCTACTTAATGTAGACGTTAAAGTTTATGCCAAAGCTATTGCCAACCGACTCCTACCACTAATCCCCAAATTAGTCTCTACAGATCAGGTTGGTTTCGTGCCCGGTAGGGAAGCTCGAGACAACACCACCAAAGCATTAAACATCCATCATTGGCTAACCACAACAAAATCACGCGGCTTCTTCCTATCCCTGGATGCGGAGAAGGCGTTCGACAGGGTAGCTTGGGACTTTATGGAGGCAACCTTATCCTCTATGGGACTCCCAACGCATTTAATTCGAATGATAATGGCTCTTTACACATCACCCACAGCTAAAGTGAGAGTAAATGGGCACCTGTCGGACGCCTTCTCCATATCCAATGGTACTAGACAGGGATGCCCCCTGTCCCCTTTGATTTTTATTCTTACTATGGAACCCCTCCGACGCAAACTTAGAAAAAACCCAGACATTAAAGGAGTAGAGATTAATCATAAGCAATTTAAAGTAGCGGCATATGCGGACGACATCCTACTATTCCTTACTGACCCAATTACGACCATTCTCAATCTCCTCAAAGACTTTGAAACCTTCAAATTCCTCACAAACCTTAAAATAAACTTCTCCAAATCAAAAGCCCTCAACATCTCTCTACCTAACGACATCGTCACGCAATGCAAACAAAACTTTCCGTTTAGCTGGGAACCCAAAGAAATCACATACCTAGGCATCAAAATACCTTCCAAACTGACAGATATCTTTGGACTAAATTTCTTACCCATCCTACAAACCCTCCAAAACGACCTACAAAAATGGAATATGAGACCCTTTTCTTGGTTTGGCAGAGCAGCTGTCCTAAAAATGAACCTGCTACCTAGATTGCTTTACCTATTCCAAACCATACCCGTACACATTCCTATATCCTTTTTTTCCACACTCAAAAAGCTATGTAGAAATTTTATTTGGTCCTCCAAACAACCTAGACTAACCTGGACTAGATTGACGACCCCCAAATCGTTGGGGGGTCTTCAAATACCGGACATACAAAAATATTATTGGGTCTGTCACCTCTCCAGAATGTCGACTGGCACACTAACGACACCAATAAAGATTGGGTATCTATCGAAAACGCATTCTCCCCAATACCGTTGAGACTTCTACCGTGGATCGATCAAAAGAAAATACCGATGGAAACCTCACTACACCCACTCATTATCCCCACACTGAAAAACTTCACGGCAGCTAGCACATTGCTCCGACTGAAACCCACTCCTGGCCCTATGACACCCTTGGAGAATAACCCAGACTTTGAACCCGGAATACATCCACGCATCTCCTCCTCAGACCCGTATAGACCCAGACTCAAAATACAACAGCTGTTCCATCAAAAATCTCTCATGACGTTCCAGGACTTGACCACCGCATTCCCAGACTACCACATCCCATTTTACAAATATCTACAAATACGTCACTTTATTCAGGGCCTCAAGCCCACCGCAGACATACACAGGGAACTTACACCCTTTGAACTCTTGTGCACTGCTCAAGAACCCCAAAGACATCTCATATCATCCATATATGCACTGCTATTTTCCAACCATGACCTTAAACAAAACAAACTAGTCAGACAATGGGAACAAGATTTGAATATAGATCTCACCACCGAGGAATGGACACATATTCACAATCACATGCATAAAGGCTCCCTCAACACCTCTACCCAGGAAAACAGATATAAAATCTTTGCGAAGTGGTATAGGACTCCTGACAAAATTCACAAATTCAAACCTACTATTCCTCCACTCTGTTGGCGTTGTAACGCAACCAAAGGTACACTACTGCATATATGGTGGGAATGCCCACTCATTCAAAATTATTGGGCTGAAATACACCGCTTGATCATTCAGATAACAACATACTCCCCTGACTTCACCCCTGCTCAATACTTACTTCATCACACCTCGCTCCCACAAAGAACATATAAAAAATCCCTGGTTTTACACCTCATCAATGCGGCCAATTTATGTATCCCAGTACGTTGGAGAAGCTCCTCTCCCCCCACTGTTCAAGATTGGATTCGGAGGGTAGATGGATTGGCTGAAATGGAGAACCTTATCCATCAATCTTCCGACACTCCGTCCAAATACAAACACATTTGGGCGTGCTGGTTTCATTTCAAATCAACCACTGCCGAGAATTCCTCAGCTAATCGCCTTCTCCCGGAGCTCGAGGGACGAACAGACACACAAACATCTGAACACATACACCAATAAACATGTAACAGGCTGACAAAACCTCCGTCCCACCCTCCCATCTCCTCCCCCCCTTACCCCTGTTCCGCATTCCCCACCATCCTGAAAACTCCTCTGCAATTGCTCTGTACATTAGGAGTCTCCTCAGCATTATTATGAGGAACCTGCTCGAATAACACCGACATGTTTCTGTAACAGCTACTCTTATGTTCCCCCTGCTGGGCACAGCTAGTTCCCCTTGGGGGTGTCTGGGAGGGGGAGTAGAGCTCATTTGGACGGTCACCATCGAACATTAAAATTAATGCTTACCTACTACAAATCATTAACCACAAAATCCAACCATACATATCTACAGAGAAAACATTACTGTTGTGGACACCGACGACTCCCCTCTTATGATACACCAGCATTATCATCTTATAATACAGGGTTAGAGCTCACAACTGCACTCACGTCAGATTCATTGGTCTTCTCTTCCTTCAGATACAAATCTGCGAAAAGTGCGGATACAATTGTTGATACTATGCTCCATAAAGTACTGCTTTATCCCTTAGGATTTACTTGTTATACTCATCTTATGTATTCTTATGACATGTACCTCTGTAACTCCTGCTGTAATCTTGTGAAAACTCAATAAAATATCTTTTAAAAAAAAAAAACTGTGATAGGTAGTGAGGAGTAAAATCAAAAATGTACGCCCTTAGAAATCCTGAAGGCAGTGATTGGTTTTCGGGGCCCCGTACGCGGCTAGGCTCCCAAAAAGTGTCACACATGTGGTATCCCCATACTCAGGAGAAGCAGCTAAATGTATATTGGGGTGCAATTCCACATATGCCCATGGCCTGTGTGAGCAATATATCATTTAGTGACAACTTTTTGTAATTTTTTTTTTTGTCATTATTCAATCACTTGGGACAAAAAAAATGAATATTCAATGGGCTCAACATGCCTCTCAGCAATTTCCTTGGGGTGTCTACTTTCCAAAATGGGGTCATTTGGGGGGGTTTTGTACGGCCCTGCCATTTTAGCACCTCAAGAAACGACATAGGCAGTCATAAATTAAAGGCTGTGTAAATTCCAGAAAATGTACCCTAGTTTGTAGGCGCTATAACTTTTGCGCAAACCAATAAATATATACTTATTGACATTTTTTTTACCAAAGACGTGTGGCTGACTACATTTTGGCCTAAATGTATGACTAAAATTGAGTTTATTGGATTTTTTTTAGAACAAAATGTAGAAAATATCATTTTTTTCAAAATTTTCGGTCTTTTTCCGTGTATAGCGAAAAAAATAAAAACGGCAGAGGTGATCAAATACCATCAAAAGAAAGCTCTATTTGTGGGAAGAAAAGGACGCAAATTTCGTTTGGGTACAGCATTGCATGACCGCGCAATTAGCAGTTAAAGCGACGCAGTGCCAAATTGTAAAAAGTGCTCTGGTCAGGAAGGGGGTAAATTCTTCCGGGGCTGAAGTGGTTAAAAGACCCAACCTTAGAGACTCAAATCTCGCAAGCTAGGGTGCAGAACTTCTATCACAGTGGGATTCTCCTCCCTTTCCACACTCTTTCGGCTACAATGCCTAACCATGACATACCCTTTTACAAATATTTACAAGTGAGACATTTCCTTCAGTCATCCAGACAATCTTCTCTCTGGCACAGGGATCTCACTCAGTTCGAATCTCTCTGTACCTCTACAGAACCTCAGGGTCGCCTAATTTCCGTAAACTACTCCCTTCTGTTTTCAGGTCATAAGGTCAAGGAGGACAAAATTGTACAACAGTGGGAAAATGAACTGACATTAGACCTCACTCCCACAGAATGGGATCACATATTCACCCTCATGCATAAAGGCTCCATTAACGTCACGACGAAGGAAAATAGATACAAACTGTTCTCAAAATGGTATGGGACCCCCGACAAGGTACATCACTTCCACCCCTCAGTCCCTCTGACATGCTGGAGGTGTAATGACTCTCGTGGTACTCTGCTCCACATATGGTGGGAATGCACCCTTATACAACCATTTTGGTCAGAAATCCATCGGCTAATTTCCCAAATCACTACATACACCCCAGACTTTTCTCCCGCCCACTACTTATTACACCACACCCCAGGGTCCCCCATCTCCTACAAAAAATCTCTAACTATACATCTGATCAACGCAGCCAACTTGTGTATCCCTGCGCATTGGAGAAATCCCGCCCCTCCCACGGTTGAGGAATGGATCCGCAGGGTGGACAGGATAGCGAATATGGAGCAACTCATTTCCCAAGCCAACGACACACCCACTAAATTCCAGACCACCTGGGCATGTTGGATTCACTACAGACATTCCCAAACACACTCGACCTTGCCCCTTTCATCTCCTCATACTCCCTGAGGAATCTCTGCGGCCTGTCCCCTACAGTCCTCCCCCAAAACTCACCCGCCCCTCTATCCCCTATTACCCCGTTCCCCCCCCCTCGTGCGACATTGAGCTGACATATCCATGCACATCAGAACTGATCATAGCATTTTCTTACACACTCACTATCCCTCCTTATTCTTCACTAATAGATCTCCCCCACGTGACTGACTCACCTTAGGCTCTTATTATTCTTCGGGTGTACCTACCCTCTATCTGTGAATCCCTCCGTAACTCGCCAAACCGTCATAGTTAAACATATCCTACGCCTCGTCCTGTACCTCCCTTTTCGTTCACAGCGAAGGTCCCGTTTAGGGGTGAACGAGAACGGAGTTGTTCACAAAACGGTTTGGCTCATCTCCGCACAATACATCCGATTTCATCGAGCTAACACCCATAGTTCATATATAGTGATATTTACTTTGTTAACTGACAGGGCTTTATGCTCGTACTCGCTTTCTATCAACTGTTCTTGTATTTCCTGTATTTATCTATCGATGCCCATTGAACACTTGCAAACTGCTTCACTGAGATGTATGTCAAATTTTACTTGTTATTCTGTAAAATTTCAATAAAATCTTTTGAAGAAAAAAATAATAATATTGGCAACGGCTGATGTGGCTTCTTTATATACTAATATAGACTATGGTGGGGCTGTGCAAGCAGTCAAGTGGGCATTAAAAAGGAGTCAGAAGTATGCACAAAAAGAACGGAAGTTTATTCTGAAATGTCCAAAATTTTGTTTAACGCATAACTATATTTGATACAGTAATGTTTATTATTTGCAAATAAGGGGGGTAGCAATGAGCACCAAGTTTGCACCTAGCGTGGCTAACTTGTACATGGCAAAGTGGGAATAAGAGGGTATCTTATTGAATTCAGACCCCAGAATCCTTTTGTACAAACGCTTTATTGATGATCTGATCATCATTTTGGAGAGGGAAACTAATGATGTGGAATCATTGTTAACAACAATGAATCAAAATGACCATATTATAAGCCTTAAATGGGAAATAAGTGATCAAAAGATACACTTCTTGGATTTAGAGATTAGGAACACTCGATACGGTATGGAGACTATTACAAAATATTAAGGCCTCATTCCCATGAGGTGGATCCGCTCAGCTCTGTGGGCCAACTGAGCAGGAGTTCTCTCCGTTGATCTCCGCTGAGCCGGTGGATGACAGGTTTGTCTCTGCTCACTGAGCGGGGAGGGGCCTGTCAGAGCGCCGCCGATTCCTATGGAGGGATCGGACGAAAACGTACAGCATGTTCATTTTCGTCAGATCTCATCCGATCCACCAGGATGGATGCGAACATAGGGCCATACGTCTGATTTTAGCGGATCGGATTGGATGTCAGCAGACATCCCTCGCTCCATAGACCCACATGGAGCGTCCGTTCAGGTCCGCCTTAAAAAACTGACAGGCGGACCTGAACGGTCCGTTTGTGTGAAAGGGGCTTTAGGAGACAGATCGTAATTCTTGCATTCCCACAATGAGCTGCCACCACAGGCCCTGGATTGTTAACATCCCCAGGGGACAATACACGCGGATAAAAAGAAACTGCACAAGGGTAGATTTTAATAAACAAACAGATATATTAACTAAGATAATTTTTTTCACTGTGAACTTGCTTGATTTACAAATTTTCTTCTTGTATATATAGTATTGATGATTTTGTAATAGCAATCTTTTAGCATTAATGCTGTTATCGCACAGCGCTGCATTTTCTTTGTTATTTTTATACTGTTTCACACATTATGGAATTGTGATTGATGCATAGCAGCTGTGCACAGGCATTTGATTCCCCTTCACACGGGTTGTTTTTAACCACACCTGATGCCAACTGTAGCTTAGGGCTTGTTTAGGGTAGCTTGCAGCATTTTTTAATTTATGTGTATACAGGATGCTCAGTAAAGGCCTGGGTCAAACACAGATAATCAGGCTGGTAGCTGCTGCAAGAGGTTACTGAGGCAAGCCAGGGGTCATGCACAGGTAATCAAGCAGATAAGTGATAGCAAAGTCTGTGAGCCAAGCTGGGGGAGGAACACTTGTGATCAGGCAGGTATAGGTAGCGGCAGGTCCGTGAAACAGGCTGGGGTCATGCACTGGTGATCAGGCAGGTGATCAGGCAGCAGCAAGTCTGTGAGCCAAGCCGGGGGTCAAACACTGGTGATCAGGCAGGTGTAGGCAGAAGCAAGTCCATAAGCCAAGCCGGAGGTCGATGCCAGGAGAAGAGATCAGAGCAGGACAGAAAGCAAGCCGGGTCACAACAGGAATTACTAGGAAGCAGGACGCAGGTTCAGGAGCAGGTGAGAGCTGAAGACAATCCAGCAATTTATAGAGGATATGGCCAGCCTTTTATAGGCCAGCAGGGTATTCCGTTTGTCATGCTATGCGCGTGCCACCGTTCACGCAGCCGCGCTGTCCTGTTCCGTCATGCACCCGTATGCGCATGCGCGTGGTAAAGCGCCGATAGCTCCTGTTATTGCCATTTCCCTGACATGCCCCCCCCAAGGGGCAGCCTCTGGATGCCCAAACTAGCCATCTTTTATGGATGTCTGTTGTGGAAGGCTTGTACTAGTTGTGGAGCATGCACATTGCTTGGGAGCTCCCAGGAATTATCTTCTGGGGGGTACCCCTTCCATTTGACGGGGTACGGAACTTGTCTTCCTCTCTTTCTGCAGTCCATAATGGCCTCCACTTCAGCTTCGCCTTCTACCAGGACTGGAGGTGGTGGCAGTTCTTCTCTCCTGGGAAAGGGACTTGGAACCACCAGTTCGACTCGAACATCGTCTGTTCGACCGTTCGCCGAATTGCGAACGATATGGGCAGTTCGCGCCAAATCCATGTGGCGCCTCACGGCCCACAATTCACTGCGGCATCACAGTGCATTGCTGGCTGATGATTGGCCAAGCATGCACTATGACCTGCATGCTTGGCCAATCACAGCGCCGTCTGAACAGAGAGCCGTAATTGGCCAAAGCCAATGAGGCTTTGGCCAATTATGGCTCAGGGTATTTAGTACACGCTGCACACTATATAAGGCCGCCTGCACGGCGGCCCTGTGTAGTGTGTTTCGGCATTCATAGAGAGAGAGAGAGAGAGAGACAGACAGAGAGTGTCATTTGATTTAAGTTAGATAGATTAGGCAGGACAGTCAGTCAGTTAGCTGCACTTACAGTGCATTGTGTATATATATATATGCATCCCAGGTGTTGTATGTATATATATATATATATATATATATATTAGGGATGAGCTTCGTGTTCGAGTCGAACCCATGTTCGACTCGAACATCGGCTGTTCGACCGTCCGTCGAATTGCGAACGATATGGGCCGTTCGCGCCAAATTCGTGTGGCGCGTCACGGCCCATAATTCACTGCGGCATCGCAGTGCATTGCTGGCTGATGATTGGCCAAGCATGCACTATGACCCGCATGCTTGGCCAATCACAGCGCCGTCAGTAGAGAGAGCTGTAATTGGCCAAAGCCAGGGTGGCTTTGGCCAATTATGGCTCAGGGGATTTAGTACACACCCCACACTATATAAGGCCGCCTGCACGGCGGCCCTGTGTAGTGTGTGTTCCGGTGTGCTGAGAGATAGAGAGAGAGAGAGACAGTGTCATTTGATTTGAGTTAGATAGATTAGGCAGAACAGTCAGTCAGTTAGCTGCACTTACAGTGTATTGTGTATATATATGCATCCCAGGTGTTGCATATATATATATACACTGTATTCAGTTTAGCTAGATCCGTTCCTGTTATCTTCTATCTAGACTATTTACATTTAGTGCAGTGTGTCCTGCTCACAGTGTTCAGCTAGATCCGTTCCTGCTATTTACATTCAGTGCAGTGCGTCCTGCTCACAGTGTTCAGCTAGATCCGTTCCTGCTATTTACATTCAGTGCAGTGCGTCCTGCTCACAGTGTTCAGCTAGATCCGTTCCTGCTATTTACATTCAGTGCAGTGCGTCCTGCTCACAGTGTTCAGCTAGATCCGTTCCTGCTATTTACATTCAGTGCAGTGCGTCCTGCTCACAGTGTTCAGCTAGATCCGTTCCTGCTATTTACATTCAGTGCAGTGCGTGCTGCTCACAGTGTTCAGCTAGATCCGTTCCTGCTATTTACATTCAGTGCAGTGCGTGCTGCTCACAGTGTTCAGCTAGATCCGTTCCTGCTATTTACATTCAGTGCAGTGCGTCCTGCTCACAGTGTTCAGCTAGATCCGTTCCTGCTATTTACATTCAGTGCAGTGCGTCCTGCTCACAGTGTTCAGCTAGATCCGTTCCTGCTATTTACATTCAGTGCAGTGCGTCCTGCTCACAGTGTTCAGCTAGATCCGTTCCTGCTATATACATTTAGTGCAGTACGTCCTGCTCACAGTGTTCAGCTAGATCCGTTCCTGTTATCTTCCTACTGACAGGCAGGCTTGTCTGGTTACAGTATATAAAGCTACCTGAAGAAAATTACAGGTGTTCTTTTTGATCCTATTAGTACCACGGTCAGGCAGCTAGACTATTTACATTTAGTACAGTGTGTCCTGCTCACAGTGTTCAGCTAGATCCGTTCCTGTTATCTTCCTACTGACAGGCAGGCTTGTCTGGTTACAGTATATAAAGCTACCTTAAGAAAATTACAGGTGTTCTTTTTGATCCTATTAGTACCACGGTCAGGCAGCTAGACTATTTACATTCAGTGCAGTGCGTCCTGCTCACAGTGTTCAGCTAGATCCGTTCTTGCTATTTACATTCAGTGCAGTGCGTCCTGCTCACAGTGTTCAGCTAGATCCGTTCCTGCTATTTACATTCAGTGCAGTGCGTCCTGCTCACAGTGTTCAGCTAGATCCGTTCCTGCTATTTACATTCAGTGCAGTGCGTCCTGCTCACAGTGTTCAGCTAGATCCGTTCCTGCTATTTACATTCAGTGCAGTGCGTCCTGCTCACAGTGTTCAGCTAGATCCGTTCCTGCTATTTACATTCAGTGCAGTGCGTCCTGCTCACAGTGTTCAGCTAGATCCGTTCCTGCTATTTACATTCAGTGCAGTGCGTCCTGCTCACAGTGTTCAGCTAGATCCGTTCCTGCTATATACATTTAGTGCAGTACGTCCTGCTCACAGTGTTCAGCTAGATCCGTTCCTGTTATCTTCCTACTGACAGGCAGGCTTGTCTGGTTACAGTATATAAAGCTACCTGAAGAAAATTACAGGTGTTCTTTTTGATCCTATTAGTACCACGGTCAGGCAGCTAGACTATTTACATTTAGTACAGTGTGTCCTGCTCACAGTGTTCAGCTAGATCCGTTCCTGTTATCTTCCTACTGACAGGCAGGCTTGTCTGGTTACAGTATATAAAGCTACCTTAAGAAAATTACAGGTGTTCTTTTTGATCCTATTAGTACCACGGTCAGGCAGCTAGACTATTTACATTCAGTGCAGTGCGTCCTGCTCACAGTGTTCAGCTAGATCCGTTCTTGCTATTTACATTCAGTGCAGTGCGTCCTGCTCACAGTGTTCAGCTAGATCCGTTCCTGCTATATACATTTAGTGCAGTACGTCCTGCTCACAGTGTTCAGCTAGATCCGTTCCTGTTATCTTCCTACTGACAGGCAGGCTTGTCTGGTTACAGTATATAAAGCTACCTGAAGAAAATTACAGGTGTTCTTTTTGATCCTATTAGTACCACGGTCAGGCAGCTAGACTATTTACATTTAGTACAGTGTGTCCTGCTCACAGTGTTCAGCTAGATCCGTTCCTGTTATCTTCCTACTGACAGGCAGGCTTGTCTGGTTACAGTATATAAAGCTACCTTAAGAAAATTACAGGTGTTCTTTTTGATCCTATTAGTACCACGGTCAGGCAGCTAGACTATTTACATTCAGTGCAGTGCGTCCTGCTCACAGTGTTCAGCTAGATCCGTTCTTGCTATTTACATTCAGTGCAGTGCGTCCTGCTCACAGTGTTCAGCTAGATCCGTTCCTGCTATTTACATTCAGTGCAGTGCGTCCTGCTCACAGTGTTCAGCTAGATCCGTTCCTGCTATTTACATTCAGTGCAGTGCGTCCTGCTCACAGTGTTCAGCTAGATCCGTTCCTGCTATTTACATTCAGTGCAGTGCGTCCTGCTCACAGTGTTCAGCTAGATCCGTTCCTGCTATTTACATTCAGTGCAGTGCGTCCTGCTCACAGTGTTCAGCTAGATCCGTTCCTGCTATTTACATTCAGTGCAGTGCTTCCTGCTCACAGTGTTCAGCTAGATCCGTTCCTGCTATATACATTTAGTGCAGTACGTCCTGCTCACAGTGTTCAGCTAGATCCGTTCCTGTTATCTTCCTACTGACAGGCAGGCTTGTCTGGTTACAGTATATAAAGCTACCTGAAGAAAATTACAGGTGTTCTTTTTGATCCTATTAGTACCACGGTCAGGCAGCTAGACTATTTACATTTAGTACAGTGTGTCCTGCTCACAGTGTTCAGCTAGATCCGTTCCTGTTATCTTCCTACTGACAGGCAGGCTTGTCTGGTTACAGTATATAAAGCTACCTTAAGAAAATTACAGGTGTTCTTTTTGATCCTATTAGTACCACGGTCAGGCAGCTAGACTATTTACATTCAGTGCAGTGCGTCCTGCTCACAGTGTTCAGCTAGATCCGTTCTTGCTATTTACATTCAGTGCAGTGCGTCCTGCTCACAGTGTTCAGCTAGATCCGTTCCTGCTATATACATTTAGTGCAGTACGTCCTGCTCACAGTGTTCAGCTAGATCCGTTCCTGTTATCTTCCTACTGACAGGCAGGCTTGTCTGGTTACAGTATATAAAGCTACCTGAAGAAAATTACAGGTGTTCTTTTTGATCCTATTAGTACCACGGTCAGGCAGCTAGACTATTTACATTTAGTACAGTGTGTCCTGCTCACAGTGTTCAGCTAGATCCGTTCCTGTTATCTTCCTACTGACAGGCAGGCTTGTCTGGTTACAGTATATAAAGCTACCTTAAGAAAATTACAGGTGTTCTTTTTGATCCTATTAGTACCACGGTCAGGCAGCTAGACTATTTACATTCAGTGCAGTGCGTCCTGCTCACAGTGTTCAGCTAGATCCGTTCTTGCTATTTACATTCAGTGCAGTGCGTCCTGCTCACAGTGTTCAGCTAGATCCGTTCCTGGTATTTACATTCAGTGCAGTGCGTCCTGCTCACAGTGTTCAGCTAGATCCGTTCCTGCTATATACATTTAGTGCAGTACGTCCTGCTCACAGTGTTCAGCTAGATCCGTTCCTGTTATCTTCCTACTGACAGGCAGGCTTGTCTGGTTACAGTATATAAAGCTACCTGAAGAAAATTACAGGTGTTCTATCCCAGCTTAGTGCAGCTACAGGCCATTAGTATGTCTGGAAGGCCAAGAAGGAGAGGCAGACAGTCACAAGCCAATAAGAGAGGGCAAGCAGGCTCTGTGTCTAGTGCTGGTCGTGGAGACGGTGCATCCTCATCAGCACGTGGCCATGGGACACGCTTGGCCTTTTTTTCGGCAGCTGGCCGTGTTGAGCCGCAACATGCGGAAGACTTGGTCGAGTGGATGACCAAGCCGTCCTCATCCTCCTCATCCTCTCTCACCCATGCCCAGGGTGCTTTGTCTGGCAAAGCAGCGGCCTCTTCCCTCAGCTCAATGTCATCAGTGACTCCTTCCCTAGCTCCACCATGTCCTCATGAGGATTCCCTCGAACTGTTTGACCACAGTGTTGGGTACATACTCCAGGAGGATGCCCAGCGTTTGGAAGGCTCTGATGATGATACTGAGCTCAATGAAGGCAGTAACATGAGCACGGACAGAGGGGGTGCCCAAGAAGGACAGCAATCTGGCAGTCATGCTCCCCCTGCTGCAGCATACTGCCAGGTTTGCTCCAGTGATGAGGAGGGAGGGGATGATGAGGTCACTGACTCAACGTGGGTGCCTGATAGGAGAGAGGAGGAGGAGGAGGAGGAGGAGGAGGAGGAGGTGGCACATCACCAACTAGGCAGGATGCCCTCCAGGGGCCAGCCTAAGGGCAGCACATTGACTGCATCACACCCCAAAGCTCCACATGTGCAGGGCGCTGCAGTCTCTGCGCGTTATTCAAAAAGTTCTTTGGTGTGGGCCTTTTTTGAGACGAGTGCATCAGATCGCACCGCTGCTATTTGCAACATATGTCTCAAGCGTATCTCGCGTGGCCAAAACATCTCCCGCTTGGGTACCACATGCTTGACCAGACATATGTTGACCTGCCATGCAGTTCGTTGGCAAGCGTATCTAAAAGACCCACACCAAAGAACAAAGACGATCTCTCCTTGCTCCTCATCAGCTGAGATTTCCAACCCCACTAGACCTTCAGTCCTCTCTGCGACCTGCAGTGAGAGGAATGAAGGTGTAGAATTAGGTGTGTCACAGCCAAGTACTTATGGGCAATCTGCTTTTGGTACACCGACGTCAGATTGTACCAGGCAAATTTCCCTGCCCCAGCTGCTGCACCGCCGAAAGAAGTTTGCTCCCAGCCATCCACATGCCCAGCGGTTGAATGCTAGCTTGGCAAAATTGCTAGCACTTCAACTGCTGCCTTTTCAGTTGGTAGACTCTGCCCCCTTCCGTGAGTTTGTGGAATGTGCGGTTCCTCAGTGGCAGGTACCCAAACGCCACTTTTTCTCACGGAAGGCGATTCCGGCTCTCTACCGGCATGTGGAAGGCAATGTCCATGCCTCGCTGGACAGGGCGGTCAGCGGTAAGGTGCATATTACCGCTGACTCATGGTCCAGCAGGCATGGACAGGGACGTTACTTAAGTTTCACGGCGCATTGGGTGACTCTGCTGGCAGCTGGGAAGGATGCAGGACAAGGTGCAGTAGTGTTGGAGGTTGTTCCGCCACCACGCCTCCAAAATGCTGATTGTGACACACCTCTCTCCTCCACCCCCTCCTCTTCTTCTTCCTCCATGGCCTCTTCCTCGGAACCAGCGGTGCTCCGTAGGCGTTCAAGGGGCTACGCAAGTACGCAGGCCAAAAGATGCCATGCGGTGCTTGAGCTGGTGTGCTTGGGGGACAGGAGCCACACTGGGGCAGAGGTTCTGTCAGCTCTGCAGGGGCAGGTTCAAAGGTGGTTGACGCCACGCCAACTTAAGGCAGGAATGGTGGTTTGCGACAATGGCACCAACCTCCTCTCTGCCCTCCGACAGGGACAACTGACCCATGTGCCCTGTTTGGCTCACGTCCTTAACTTGGTGGTGCAGCGGTTCTTGGGCAGGTACCCGGGCTTACAGGATGTCCTGAGGCAGGCCAGGAAAGTCTGTGTGCATTTCCGCCGGTCATATAATGCCAGTGCTCGGCTGACGGACCTCCAAAAGGAGTTTAACCTGCCCAAGAACCGCCTAATCTGTGACATGCCCACCAGGTGGAACTCGACGTTGGCCATGCTGCAGCGGCTGCACACGCAGCAGAGGGCCATCAATGAGTACCTGTGCGACTATGGCACCAGGACAGGGTCAGGGGACCTTGGTTTTTTTTCCCCACGCCAGTGGGCCATGATCAGGGATGCATGCACTGTCCTGTCACCATTCGAGGAGGCCACGAGGATGGTGAGCACTGACAGTGCATGCATCAGTGACACTGTCCCCCTTGTCCACCTGTTGGAGCACACGCTGCGTGGAATAATGGACAGGGCACTTGAGGCAGAACAGAGGCAGGAAGAGGAGGACTTCCTTAGCTCTCAAGGCCCCCTTTATCCAGACAGTGTTCCTGCGTGCCCGCCGATCACACAGGAAGAGGACGAGGAGGAGGAGGAGGAGGAGGAGGAAGATTGTGTCAGTATGGAGGTGGAGCCTGGCACTCAGCATCAGCAGTCTTTAAGGGATCAGTCCCAAGGAACACATGGACTTGTACGTGGCTGGGAGGAGGTGGCTGCGGACGTTGTTGTCCTTAGTGACCCAGAGGACTCCGGACCGAATGCCTCAGCAAACCTACGCTGCATGGCCTCCCTGATCCTGCAAAGCCTGCGTAAGGATCCTCGTATTCGTGGTATCAAGGAGAAGGACCAATACTGGCTGGCAACCCTCCTTGATCCACGTTACAAGGGTAAGGTTGCGGACCTTATCTTGCCATCGCAGAGGGAGCAGAGGATGAAACATCTTCGGGAGGCCTTGCAGAAAGGTCTGTGCAACGCGTTCCCAGAGACTGGGAGGTTACAAACTCCTGTTTCTGGACAACGTGTTGCTGAGGCTTCGGTCAGTCAAAGAAGGAGCGGTGGAGAAGGTGGCCGTCTGACCGATGCGTTCAGACAATTTTTTGGTCCGCAGCCCCAAGGTATGATCGGTTCCAGCAACCATCGCCAGCGTCTGTTTTACATGGTGCAGGAATACCTAGGGGCAAGATCAGACTTGGACACCTTTCCCACCGAAAATCCTCTGGGTTACTGGGTCTTGAGGATGGATCACTGGCCAGAGCTTGCACAGTATGCAATTGAGCTACTGGCCTGTCCTGCATCCAGCGTTCTTTCGGAACGCACATTCAGTGCTGCTGGAGGCGTGGTAACCGATCACAGGGTGCGTCTGTCCACCGACTCGGTCGATCGGCTGACCTTCATAAAAATGAATCAGTCTTGGATCACCACCAGCTACCAAGCACCTGATGCAGATGTAACCGAATAATTTTTTTTGAAATCTCAGATCCCTTCAAAGACTGCCTATGCTGATGCTGAGTGACTATCCCTGAGTAATTATCCTCTTCCTCCTCAATCATCACGCTGATAGCTTGTAAGAACATTTTTGGTTCTGGGCGCCACCACCAGTGCCTAAGGCACAATTTTTCAGCCCCTGTTTAACAGGGGCGTGTAATTACAATTTTTGATGTAATACTTTGCAGCAGGGCTCGTTCCTGCATTCCAACTAGAGTGTCTGTGAGGGGTTGCAGTGTTGTGCCACCAGCACCAGTGCCTAAGACCCAATTTTTCAGCCCCTGTCTAACAGGGGCGTGTAATTACAATTTTTGATGCAATACTTTGCAGCAGGGCTTGTTCCTGCGTTTCAACTAGAGTGTCTGTGAGGGGTTGCAGTGTTGTGGCACCAGCACCAGTGCCTAAGACCCAATTTTTCTGCCCCTGTCTAACAGGGGCGTGTAATTACAATTTTTGATGCAATACTTTGCAGCAGGGCTCGTTCCTGCGTTCCAACTAGAGTGTCTGTGAGGGGTTGCAGTGTTGTGGCACCAGCACCAGTGCCTAAGGCCTAATTTTTCAGCTCCTGTTCAACAGGGGCATGTAATTACAATTCTTGATCTAATATTTCACAGCAGGGCCCTGTGAGGGCTTACAGTGTTTTGGCCACAGCAACACCTAAGGCCCAAATTTCTGCTGAGTATATAGGGCAGGACCCTACTTTCAAACATCTAACTTACAAACGACTCCTACTTGCAAACGGAAGGAGACAACAGGAAGTGAGATGAAATCTACCCCTAAGGAAGGGAAATTCTCTCCTGTAAGAGTTAATATGGGAAAACAATTTCTCCTTTCCACTGATGCTTTCCAATCCTTGTTCCACAAAAAAACCCAAATTTTCCAAAAACATTTTTCATTGGGACAAAAAAGTGAGGTGAAATCTTCTGAAGAGGAGGAAAGACGCAAAACAAATGTCACAGGGGTGATAACCCTTCCCTATGTTTTCCAAAAAGCTTAGAAAAGATTTTTTGGCTGGAGCTAAACACATTAAAAATGTTCAAAATTACAAACAGATTCTACTTAACAACAAACCTACAGTCCCTGTCTTGTTTGCACCGCCTGAATACTGCTGTTCAGAGTATATAGGGACCTTTCCTTATTTTAATTTGGGTGCGGGGTTCCCCTTAATATCCATACAAGACCCAAAGGGCCTGGTAATGGACTGGGGGGTACCCATGCCGTTTGTCTCACTGATTTTCATCCATATTGCCATGACCCGACATGACATTAAACCCGCAAGCAGTTTTAAATGAGATTTTTTCCTTTAAAAATGACATTTGGTGCAGGGACTGTTCTAAACATGGGAAACACGCGTCACTTTACAGGCATACTATAGACACCCCCCAGGTACGATATTTAAAGGAATATTTCACTTTTTTTTTTTTACTTTAAGCATCATTAAAATCACTGCTCCCGAAAAAACGGCCGTTTTTAAAAGTTTTTTTTGCATTGATACATGTCCCCTGGGGTAGGACCCGGGTCCCCAAACCCTTTTTAGGACAATACCATGCAAATTAGCCTTTAAAATGAGCACTTTTGATTTCGAACGTTCGAGTCCCATAGACGTCAATGGGGTTCTAACGTTCGTGCGAACTTGCGGTCCGTTCGCGGGTTCTGGTGCGAACCGAACCGGGGGGTGTTCGGCTCATCCCTAATATATATATATATATATATATATATATACAATGTATTCAGTTTAGCTAGATCCGTTCCTGTTATCTTGCTACTGACAGGCAGGCTTGTGTTGTTACAGTATTTACAGCTACCTGAAGAAAATTGCTGGTGTTCTTTTGATCCTATTAGTACCACAGTCAGGCAGCTAGACTATTTACAGTTAGTGTAGTGCATCCTCCTCACAGTGTTCAGCTAAAGCTACAAGTTAGTTTAGTGTGACCTCTGCACAGTGTTCAGCTAAAGCTACAAGTTAGTGTAATGCGTCCTCTGAACAGTGTTCAGCTAAAGCTACAAGTTAGTGTAGTGCACAGTGTTCAGCTAAAGCTACAAGTTAGTGTAGTGCATTCTCCTCACAGTGTTCAGCTAAAGCTACAAGTTAGTGTAGTGCGTCCTCCTCACAGTGTTCAGCTAAAACTACAAGTTAGTGTAGTGCGACCTCTGCACAGTGTTCAGCTAAAGCTACAAGTTAGTGTAGTGCGTCCTCCTCGCAGTGTTCAGCTAAAGCTACAAGTTAGTGCAGTGCGACCTCTGCACAGTGTTCAGCTAAAGCTACAAGTTAGTGTAGTGCATCCTCTGAACAGTGTTCAGCTAAAGCTACAAGTTAGTGTAGTGCACAGTGTTCAGCTAAAGCTACAAGTTAGTGTAGTGCGTCCTCCCCACAGTGTTCAGCTAAAGCTACAAGTTAGTGTAGTGCATCCTCCTCACAGTGTTCAGCTAAAACTACAAGTTAGTGTAGTACGACCTCTGCACAGTGTTCAGCTAAAGCTACAAGTTAGTGTAGTGCGACCTCTGCACAGTGTTCAGCTAAAGCTACAAGTTAGTGTAGTGCGTCCTCTAAACAGTGTTCAGCTAAAGCTACAAGTTAGTGTAGTGCGACCTCTGCACAGTGTTCAGCTAAAGCTACCTGTAGAAGGTTGGTGGTGTTTTCCTGATCCTATCACTACCGCAGGTAGCTAAATAAGCTACAAGTTAGTGTAGTGCGACCTCTGCACAGTGTTCAGCTAAAGCTACCTGTAGAAGGTTGGTGGTGTTTTCCTGATCCTATCACTACCGCAGACAACTAAATTATTTACACGTTAGTGTAGTGCAACCTCTGCACAGTGTTCAGCTAAAGCTACCTTTAGAAGGATGGTGGTGTTTTCCTGACCCTATCACTACCCCAGGCAGCTAAATAAGCTACAAGTTAGTTTTTTGCGACCTCTGCACAGTGTTCAGCTAAAGCTACCTGTAGAAGGTTGGTGGTGTTCTCATACTACAGGCAGGCAGTTGATTTTGCTAGCTGCAGTATAAGTATCTATATATATATATATATATATATATATATATATATAGAGAGAGAGAGAGATATATATATCTCTATATACATATATATATATATATATATATATATATATATATATATATATATATCCCAGCTTAATGCAGCTGCAGACCATTAGTATGTCTGGAAGGCCAACAAGGAGAGGCAGACAGTCACAAGCCAATAAAAGAGGGCAAGCAGGCTCTATGTCTAGAGGCAACAGTGCTGGTTGTGGAGACGGTGCATCCTCATCAGCACGTGGCCGTGGGACAAGCTTGGCCTTTTTTTCAGCAGCTGGCCGTGTTGAGCCGCAACATGTGGAAGACTTGGTCGAGTGGATGACCAAGCCGTCCTAATCCTCCTCATTCTCTCTCACCCATGCTCAGGGTACTTTGTCTGGCAAAGCAGCTGCCAACGTGGCCTCTTTCCTCAGCTCAATGGCATCAGTGACTCCTTCCCTAGCCCCACCATGTCCTCCTGAGGAGTTCCTCGAACTGTTTGACCACAGTGTGGGTACGTGTTCCAGGAGGATGCCCAGCATTTAGAAGGCTCTGATGATGATACTGAGCTAGATGAAGGCAGTAACGTGAGCACGGACAGAGGGGGTACCCAAGAAGGACAGCAATCTGGCAGTCATGCTCCCCCTGCTGCAGCATACTGCCAGGTTTGCTCCAGTAATGAGGAGGGAGGGGATGATGAGGTCACTGACTCAACATGGGTGCCTGATAGGAGAGAGGAGGAGAAGGAGGAGGCACATCACCAACGAGGCAGGATGCCCTCCAGGGGCCAGCCTAAGGGCAGCACACTGACTGCATCACACCGCAAAGCTCCACATGTGCAGGGCGATGCTGTCTCTGTGCATTATTCCAAAAGTTCTTTGGTGTGGGCCTTTTTTGAGACAAGTGCATCAGATCGCACCACTGCTATTTGCAACATATGTCTCAAGCGTATCTCATGTCGCCAAAACATCTCCCGCTTGGGCACCACATGCTTGACCAGACATATGTTGACCTGCCATGCAGTTCGTTGGCAAGCGTGTCTAAAAGACCCACACCAAAGAACAAAGAGGACCTCTCCTTGCTCCTCATCAGCTGAGATCTCCAACCCCACTATACCTTCAGTCCTCTCTGAGACCTGAACTGAGAGGAATGAAGGTGTAGAATTAGGTGTGTCACAGCCAAGTACTTGTGGGCAATCTGCTTTTGGTACACCGACGTCAGATTGTAACAGGCAAATTTCCCTGCCCCAGCTGCTGCACCACCGAAAGAAGTTCGCTCCCAGCCATCCACATGCCCAGCGGTTGAATGCTAGCTTGGCAAAATTGCTAACACTTCAACTGCTACCTTTTCAGTTGGTAGACTCTGCCCCCTTCCGTGAGTTTGTGGAATGTGCGGTTCCTCAGTGGCAGGTACCCAAGCACCACTTTTTCTCACGGAAGGCGATTCCGGCTCTCTACCGGCATGTGGTAAGGTGCATATTACCGCTGACTCATGGTCCAGCAGACATAGACAGGGACATTACCTAAGTTTCACCGCGCATTGGGTGACTCTGCTAGCAGCTGGGAAGGATGCAGGACAAGGTGCAGTAGCGTTGGAGGTTGTTCGGCCACCATGCCTCCAAAATGCCACTACTAATGATTCTGACACACCTTTCTCCTCCACCCTCTCCTCTTCTTCTTCCTCCATGGCCTCTTCCTGTGCTTTGTCCTCGGAACCAGTGGCGCTCCGTAAGCGTTCAAGGGGCTACGCAAGTACGCAGGCCAAAAGATGCCATGCGGTACTTGAGCTGGTGTGCTTGGGGGACAGGAGCCACACTGGGGCAGAGGTTCTGTCAGCTCTGCAGGGGCAGGTTCAGAGGTGGTTGACGCCACGCCAACTTAAGGCAGGAATTGTGGTTTGCGACAATGGAACCAATCTCCTCTCCGCCCTCCGACAGGAACAACTGACTCATGTGCCCTGTTTGGCTCACGTCCTTAACTTGGTGGTGCAGCCATTCTTGGGCAGGTACCCGGGCTTACAGGATGTCCTGAGGCAGGCCAGGAAAGTCTGTGTGCATTTCAGCCGGTCATATAATGCCAGTGCTTGGCTGGCAGACCTCCAAAAGGAATTTAATCTGCCCAAGAACCGCCTAATCTGTGACATGCCCACCAGGTGGAACTCAACATTGGCCATGCTGCAGCGGCTGCACACGCAGCAGAGGGCCATCAATGAGTACCTGTGTGACTATGGCACCAGGACAGGGTCAGGGGGGCTTGTTTTTTTTTCCCCATGCCAGAGGGCCATGATCAGGGATGCATGCACTGTCCTGTCACCATTTGAGGAGGCCACGAGGATGGTGAGCAGTGACAGTGCATGCATCAGTGACACTGTCCCCCTTGTCCACCTGTTGGAGCACACGCTGCGTGGAATAATGGACAGGGCACTTGAGGCAGAACAGAGGCAGGAAGAGGAGGACTTCCTTAGCTCTCAAGGCCCCCTTTATCCAGACAGTGTTCCTGCGTGCCCGCCGATCACACAGGAAGAGGAGGAGGAGGATTGTGTCAGTATGGAGGTGGAGCCTGGCACTCAGCATCAGCAGCAGTCTTTAAGGGATCAGTCCCAAGAAACACATGGACGTGTACGTGACTGGGAGGAGGTGGCTACGGACCATGTCGTCCTTAGTGACCCAGAGGACTCCGGACCGAATGCCTCAGCAAACCTACGCTGCATGGCCTCCCTGATCCTGCACAGCCTGCGTAAGGATCCTCTTATTCGTGGTATCAAGGAGAAGGACCAATACTGTGTCATGACCTTGCAGTAATACATTCATGACCTGTCTATCCCTTACCTGGTCTGTGTATCAGCCTTGAGGCTTGTACTCTCACACCTGCATGCTTAAGTAATCTTCCCTCTGTGTGGCTCCACCCTAGCCTCAACAGGAACCACTATTTAACACCGTATTCTCCAAGCCTGCCTTGCCGTGCAATATTGTGTGTTTAGCTTCCTGTTTGCCGTGTGCTCTAAGTTTGTCTCTGTCTCTGTTACCGATCTTGGCGTGTTCCCGACTATCCCTGTTTGCCTGTGACCCTGACTTTTGGCGTGTTCTCTGTTATCCTTGTCTGCTAGTCGCCCCGACATTTGGCTACCTCCTTACTATTCCTTGCTGTCCTGGGCTGCTGTTTCCTCTCCATCCTCCTGTAGCCTACCGTGAGCGTGAGCTGGGAGACCCTGGGGGCCGCGACCTGGAGCCAGTTGCAGCCCAGTCCATCCTCACCACTAGAGGCTCTGGTGAACACCAACTGGCTCTTAGACTCCGCGCCCTGGGGAATCTATGCTCTAACTCACTGTGGGATCCGTGTTGGTGCTCCAGGGGACCTGCCTTCCTGAACCACCCCGAGTTCCATCTGCAGCAGTCAGCCTTAGGGTCCACTATCATAGCGGTGCACTCCTAACCCCAATGGAGTGCATCTGTCACCTGGATACAGGTGACCTGACATACTGGCTGGCAACCCTCCTTGATCCACTTTACAAGGGTAAGGTTGCGGACCTTATCTTGCCGTCGCAGAGGGAGCAGAGGATGAAACATCTTCGGGAGGCCTTGCAGAAAGGTCTGTGCAACGCGTTCCCAGAGACTGGGAGGTTACAAACTCCTGTTTCTGGACAACATGTTGCTGAGGCTTCGGTCAGTCAAAGAAGGAGCGGAGGAGAAGGTGGCCGTCTGACCGATGCTTTCAAACAATTTTTTAGTCCACAGCCCCAAGGTATGATCGGTTCCAGCAACCATCGCCAGCGTCTGTTTTACAGGGTGCAGGAATACCTAGGGGTAAGATCTGACTTAGACACCTTTCCCCCCGAAAATCTTCTGGGTTACTGGGTCTTGAGGATGGATCACTGGCCAGAGCTTGCACAGTATGCAATTGAGCTACTGGCCTGTCCTGCATCCAGCGTTCTTTCGGAACGCACATTCAGTGCTGCTGGAGGCTTTGTAACCGATCACAGGGTGCGTCTGTCCACCGACTCTGTCGATCGACTGACCTTCATAAAAATGAATCAGTCTTGGATCACCACCAGCTACCAAGCACCTGATGCTGATGTAACCGAATAATTTTTTTTGAAATGTCAGATCCCTTCAAAGACTGCCTATTCTGATGCTGAGTGACTATCCTGTTATGCTGAGTAATTATCCTCTTCCTCCTCAATGATCATGCTGATAGCTTGTAAGAACATTTTTGGTTCTGGGCGCCGCCACCAGTGCCTAAGGCCCAATTTTTCAGCCCGTTTAACAGGGGGGTGTAATTACAATTCATTGATGCAATACTTTGCAGGAGGACTCGTTCCTGCATTCCAACAAGAGTATCTGTGAGGGGTTGCAGTGTTGTGGCACCCGCACCAGTGCCTAAGGCCCAATTTTTCAGCCCCTGTTCAACAGGGACATGAAATTAGAATTCTTGATCTAATATTTCACAGCAGGGCCTGTTTCTGCGCCCACCAGGAGTATCTGTGAGGACTTACAGTGTTGTGGCACTAGCACCACCACCACCATCAAAGGCCCAATTTTTCTGCCCCTGTTCAACAGGGGCATGTAATTACAATTCTTGATCGAATATTTCACAGCAGGGCCCGTTTCTGCGCCCACCAAGATTAACTGTAAGGACTTACAGTGTTGTGCCACCAGCACCACCACCACCAAAGGCCCAATTTTTCTGGCCCTGTTCAACAGGGGCATGTAATTACAATTCTTGATTGAATATTTCACCACAGGGTCCGTTTCTGCGCCCACCAAGATTAACTGTGAGGACTTACAGTGTTGTGGCACCAGCACCACCACCACCACCAAAGGCCCAATTTTTCTGGCCCTCTTCAACAGGGGCATGTAATTACAATTCTTGATCTAATATTTCACAGCAGGGCCTTGTGAGGGCTTACAGTGTTGAGGCCACAACAACACCTAAGGACCAAATTTCTGCTGAGTATATAGTGCAGGCCCCTACTTTCAAACATCCAACTTACAAACGACTCCTATTTGCAAATGGAAGAAGACAACAGGAAGTGAGATGAAATCTACCCCATAGGAAGGGAAATTCTCTCCTGTAAGAGTTAATATGTTAAAACATTTTCTCTTTTCCACTGATGCTTTATCCCCAATCCTTGTTTCACTAAAAACCCCAAACTTTCAAAAAACATTTGTCATTGGGACAAAAAGTGAGGTGAAATCTTCTGAAGAGGAACACAGACAGCAAAACAAATGTCACAGGGGTGATAACCCTTCCCTATGTTTTCCAAAAAGCTTAAAAACAGATTTTTGGGCTGGAGCTACACTTTAAAAATGTACCAGTTCAAAATTACAAACAGATTCTACTTAACAACAAACCTACAGTGTGCACCACCTGTATACTGCTGTTCAGAGTATATAGGGCCTGGGGGCCCCACACGCCATTCCTTTTTTTTAATTTGGGTGCGGAGTTCCCCTTAATATCCATACAGGACCCAAAGGGCCTGGTAATGGACTGGAGGGTACCCATGCCATTTGTCTCACTGATTTTCATCCATATTGCCAGGACCCGACATTACATTAGAGCCGCAAGCAGTTTTAAATTACTTTTTTTCCTTTAAAAGTGTCATTTTGTGCAGGGACTGTTCTAAGCACGGAAACACGTGCCACTTTACAGGCATACTATAGATACCCTCCAGGTATGATATTTAAAGGAATATTTCACTTTTTTTTTTTTTTACTTTAACAACTTAAGGACCGGACCATTAAGCTGCTTAAGGACCAGAGGACTTTTTCCAATTTGGCACTGCGTTGATTTAACTGCTTATTGCGCGGTCATGCAATGCTGTACCCAAGCGAAATTTGTGTCCTTTTCTTCCCACAAATAGAGCTTTCTTTTGATGGTATTTGATCACCTCTGCCGGTTTTATTTTTTGCGCTATACACGGAAAAAGACCGAAAATTTTGAAAAAAATGATATTTTCTACTTTTTGTTCTAAAAAAAAATCCAATAAACTCAATTTTAGTCATACATTTAGGCCAAAATGTATTCGGCCACATGTCTTTGGTAAAAAAATGTCAATAAGTGTATATTTATTGGTAAGAATTTTGATTCTGAATATGGGAAAAACACCCTCATATCCCTCAACAGCACCGGCGTGACCAGACAGGAGTGCCGGTAGATGGAAGCCAAGTTTCCAGCAGAGTGAGTGACTACTTGATCTACTTACCATCCGAATAATCCTTGTAACCACCATCCTACTGATACTGACGTATATCTGTATCCTTGGTTGCAGTCTTAATCATTTATCGGTCTCCATCTTTCTGCTCCCTGTGGTTGCACTAAGGCCCCCATGCTATCCCGTTTTGGTTGGGTCTGGTCACGCCGGTGCTGTTGAGGCTTTGTTGGGTCAATTTCTTTGGGGAATTGCTAAAAGTGTTGGATGACTCACTTAACAGTTGCATATCCCTTGAAACAATGCGAAACATGTCGGGTTAATATGCAACAACTACCATCTGTGAACTTATAGTATACACCTTTTCCCTACTTGACCACCTTGTTCTTATATTGTTGTAAAAAGAATTTTGTCTGTTACTATATACAAACTATGTTCTCCTTTTAATTGATTGTAAACAATAAACTGTTTTTAAGAAAGAAAAAATCGCACCGTCAAAATCCCTTTAGTCCTTTCCCATGTATGTATATTTATTGGTTTGCGCAAAAGTTATAGCGCCTACAAACTAGGGTACATTTTCTGGAATTTACACAGCCTTTAATTTATGACTGCCTATGTCATTTCTTGAGGTGCTAAAATGGCAGGGCAGTACAAAACCCCCACAAATGACCCCATTTTGGAAAGTAGACACCCCAAGGAAATTGCTGAGAGGCATGTTGAGCCCATTGAATATTCATTTTTTTGTCCCAAGTGATTGAATAATGACAAAAAAAAAAAATTACAAAAAGTTGTCACTAAATGATATATTGCTCGCACAGGCCATGGGCATATGTGGAATTGCACCCCAAAATACATTTAGCTGCCTCTCCTGAGTATGGAGATACCACATGTGTGGGACTTTTTGGGAGCCTAGCTGCTTACGGGGCCCCGAAAACCAATCACTGCCTTCAGGATTTCTAAGGGCGTAAATTTTTGATTTTACTCCTCACTACCTATCACAGTTTTGAAGGCCATAAAATGCCCAGATGGCATAAACCCCCCCAAATAACCCCATTTTGGAAAGTAGACACCCCAAGCTATTTGCTTTGAGGCATGTTGAGTCCATGGAATAGTTTATATTTTGACACAAGTTGCGGGAATGTGACACATTTTTTTTTTTTTGCACAAAGTTGTCACTAAATGATATATTGCTCACACAGGACATGGGAATATGTGGAATTGCACCCCAAAATACATTTAGCTGCTTCTCCTGAGTATGGGGATACCACATGTGTGGGACTTTTTAGGAGCCAACCGCGTACGGGGCCCCGAAAACCAGTCACCGCCTTCAGGATTTATAAGGGTGTAAATTTTTGATTTCACTCTTCACTGCCTATCACAGTTTTGGAGGCCATGGAATGCCCAGGTGGCACAACCCCCCCCCCAAATGACCCCATTTTGGAAAGTAGACACCCCAAGCTATTTGCTGAGAGGCATCGTGAGTATTTTGCAGCTCTCATTTGTTTTTGAAAATGAAGAAAGACAAGAAAAACATTTTTTTATTTCTTTTTTAAATTTTCAAAACTTTGTGACAAAAAGTGAGGTCTGCAAAATACTCACTATACCTCTCAGCAAATATCTTGGGGTGTCTACTTTCCAAAATGGGGTCATTTGGGGGGGTTGTTTGCCACCTGGGCATTCCATGGCCTCCGAAACTGTGATAGGCAGTGAAGAGTGAAATCAAAAATTTACGCCCTTAGAAAGCCTGAAGGCGGTGCTTGGTTTTCGGGGTCCCGTGCGTGGCTAGGCTCCCAGAAAGTCCCACACATGTGGTATCCCCATACTCAGGAGAAGCAACAGAATTTATTTTGGGGTGTAATTTCACATATTCCCATGGCATGTTTGAGCAATATATCATTTAGTGACAACTTTGTGCAAAAAAAACAAAACATTGGTCTCTTTCCCGCAACTTGTGACACAATATAAAATATTCCATGGACTCGACATGCCTCTCAGCAAATAGCTGGGGGTGTCTACTTTCCAAAATGGGGTCATTTGGGAGGGTTTTGAACTGTCCTGGCATTTTATGCACAACATTTAGAAGCTGTCACACATCACCCACTCTTCTAACCACTTAAAGACAAAGCCCTTTCTGACTTTCTTGCAAGAAATTTACTTTGAACCCCCAAACATTATATATTTTTTTTAAAGTAAATGCCCTACAGATTAAAATGGTGGGTGTTTCATTTTTTTTTCACACAGTATTTGCGCAGCGATTTTTCAAACGCATTTTTTGGGGAAAAAACACACTTTTTTAAATTTTAATGCACTAAAACACACTATATTGCCCAAATGTTTGATGAAATAAAAAAGATGATTTTAGGCCGAGTACATGGATACCAAACATGACATGCTTTAAAATTGCGCACAAACGTGCAGTGGCAACAAAATAAATACATTTTTAAAAGCCTTTTAAAGCCTTCACAGGTTACCACTTTAGATTTACAGAGGAGGTCTACTACTAAAATGACTGCCCTTGATCTGACCTTCGCGGTGATACCTCACATGCATGGTGCAATTGCTATTTACATTTGACGCCAGACCGACGCTTGCCTTCGCCTTAGCGCGAGAGCAGGGGGGACAGGGGTGCTTTTTTTTTTTATTATTATTTTTTTGCTTTTTTATCTTATTTTTAAACTGTTCCTTTCATTTTTTTTTTTAAATCATTTTTATTGTTAATCTCAGGGAATGTAAATATCCCCTATGATAGCAATAGGTAGTGACAGGTACTCTTTTTTAAAAAAAAATTGGGGTCTATTAGACCCTAGATTTCTCCTCTGCCCTCAAAGCATCTGACCACACCAAAATCGGTGTGATAAAATGCTTCCTCAATTTCCCAATGGCGCTGCTTACATCCGGCGAAATCTAAGTCATAAAATGCTCATAGCTTCCGGTTTCTTAGGCCATAGAGATGTTTGGAGCCACTCTGGTCTCTGATCAGCTCTATGGTCAGCTGGCTGAATCACCCGCTGCATTCTCAGGTTCCCTGTTGAGACAGGAGAGCCAGAGAAAAACCCAGAAGATGGTGGGGGGGGGGGGCAATCCCACTGCTTGTAAAAGCAGTCCAGAGGCTAATTAGCTGCTAGGATTGCTTTTACATGAAAGCCGACCGCTGGCTGAAAAGAATGATACCAAGATGATACCTAAACCTGCAGGCATCATTCTGGTATAACCGCTCAAAGTCGTGAATGGCGTACCTGAAGACAAAAAAATGGTTAACAATAAAGCACAGTAAACGGTAAAGTATAAAAAATTGCATACCTGAAAAGCAAATGTGATAAAACATAATAACAATAAAACATTGCAGAATAGAATACAGTAAAAAAGAGCAGAACAATAGAGAGAATAGAGAGAGAGAGAACAATAAAATGACAACTATTTTTTTTTATTTTATATTTTTGTTTGTGTGTTTTTGTTTTTTTTTTACACTTTTTTTTGTAACTGTAACTTTTATAACTGTAACCGGTTCCAGGTTTGGGTCTCTTAAAATGCAATGGCATCTTGGGAGACCCTGTGAAAGTGTGTCTAGTCTGTGCAATGCTGTACCCTACGCTAATACTCAACTAGTGTATGGTAGCGTTCAAAACAGTCACCAATGCAAAGACCAGGATTATCAGGACAGGAGGGACAATAATAGCGGGTGTCACGCCTATATCCGCGCTTGCTGCAGACACAACATCTTTTTTGGGGGGTTCGTTGGGTAGGGGTACTCGGGAGGACATAAAGAAAATGCCTCTCATGCAGCCGACTGCATTTGGTTGGGGATGTGAATGGGGGAAGTACGGGCGCTGCAGAAGTGGTGGGTTCCCAATTAGGATTGGCGAATGCAGCAGGAAAGACATTATGGGCACGACGGGCCTGTTTGTCTTCTTCTTGGTGGCAGCGGGACACTACTTGTGCTTGCCACCTCCCCAGCTTGAACTGCACTTATGGGACTCGCCACGTCACCAAGTGTTACTGTAGTACTGGTTTGACTACGACTGGGGTGTACTAGGCCGCTGGTGCTTGCCAGTTCACCAAAACGCTACCAAAAAAACTGTTAGCAATCGCAGGGATCAGGCCTGACTCTGCGAACGCTGCAGTTATGCGTTTAGTGTTTTGTAAGTGACAGTGATCGATCGATACTGCACTTGGGTGGGCTGGGCTGGGTCGGGCGGAGGGACGAAACGCAGGTGCTAGCAGGTATCTGGGCTGATCCCGCTAACACTGCGTTTTTGGGAACCCTAAACTGCTGGGGACGCTAGTATAGATCTGATCGAATCAGATATTGATCCATTCAGATACTATACCACTAAGGGAGGTGTACGGTGCGTGCGTGGGTGTTAGCGGTACTGGAGCTAACCTGATGCTGCTTGGGGCTGATGCTTGCCAGTTCACCAAAACGCTACCAAAAAAAATGTTAGCGATTGCAGGGATCAGGCCTGACTCTGCGAACGCTGCAGTTATGAGTTTAGTGTTTTGTAAGTGACATCGATCGATCGTTACTGCACTTGGGTGGGCTGGGCTGGGTCACTGGTGACGGGGGGTGATCAAGGGGTTAAAACTTTATTAGGGGGGGTTAGGGGGGTATCCTAGACCTAAAGGGGGCTAATACTAACTGCCCTACCACTTCTAAGTGTCACAAACTGACACCATGCAGTAATCAGAAAAAAAACAAAAAAAAAACTGCTTGGTGTCAGTATGACGAGGGGGGGTGATTGGGGGGTGATCGGGGGGGGGGGATCGGGGGTGTAAAGTGTGCCTGGCATGTTCTACTGTGTGTGTGTGTGTTTGTGCACTCACTCAGATGTCTTCTCTCCTCGGCGCCGGAACGGAAACTGCCGAGCCGAGGAGAGATGACATCCTCTGCCTCTGTGTACTACACAGAGGCAGGGGAAGATCCTCATTGGCTGGGAGCGATCGCGAGGGGGGCCACGAATGGATGGCCTCCCCCTCATCTCTGATCGCTCCCAGACCAACAGCGACCGCCTCAGGCACCGGGAGGGGTCCGATCGGACCCCCCGCCCGCGGGAAGGCAATCACATACTAGGTACGTGATTTTGCTTGCCCGTGCCATTCTGCTGACGTATATCAGCGTGAGGCGGTCGTCAAGTGGTTAAGCATCATTAAAATCACTGCTCTCGAAAAAACAGCCGTTTTTAAAAGTTTTTTTTGCATTGATACATGTCCCCTGGGGCAGGACCCGGGTCCCCAAACCCTTTTTAGGACAATACCATGAAAATTAGCCTTTAAAATGAGCACTTTTAATTTTGAACGTTCGAGTCCCATAGACGTCAATGGGGTTCTAATGTTCGTGTGAATTTTCGGTCCGTTCACAGGTTATGGTGCGAACCGAACCAGGGGGTGTTCAGCTCATCCCTAGTAGTGACTATTTAAATGCTACTGGATTTATGATTCTCTTGATTTTGAAAGGACCATGGACTTTTGGTCCTAATTTTCATGATGGACATGAGAGTTTGAGATTTATAGCAGATAACCACACCTTGTCTCCTATTTTAAAAACAGGACTGTCTCTTCTTTTGTTGGCCCCACTCATGCTTGCGACTCTTAGTTATGGGTGGTTTGGAATGAATTTTAGTGGGTCCTGTAGGTCTCAGGGGGATACAGTGCATCCGGAAAGTATTCACAGCCCTTCACTTTTTGCACATTTTCTTATGTTACAGCCTTATTCAAAAATGAATTAAATTCATTATTTTCCTCAAAATTCTACAAACAATACCCCATAATGACAACATGAAAGACGTTTGTTTGAAATCTTTGCAAATTTATTAAAGATAAAGAAACTAACAAAATCACATGTACATAAGTATTCACAGCCTTTGCCATGACACTAAACATTTAGCTTAGGTGCATCCTGTTTCCACTGATCATCCTTGAGATGTTTTTACAACTTGATTGGACACCTGTGGTAAATACAGTTGATTGGAAATGATTTGGAAAAGCACACACCTGTCTATATAAGGTCCCAGAGTTCACAGTGCATGTCAGAGCACAAACCAAGCCATGTGAATTGTCTGTAGACCTCCAAGACAGGACCCCCCCCCGGTGCCAGCGGCGGTCGGCATTTGACTGGGAGCGTCGGGAGGCGAGGGGGAGACCATCCGATCGTGGCTCCCCCCTCGCGATCGCTCCCAGCCAATGGGAATCCTCCTCTGCCTGTGTGTAGTTTCACACAGGCAGAGGATGTGATGTCATCTCTCCTCGGTCTGGCAGTTTCCGTTCCAGCACGGAGGAGAGAAGACAAGTGAGTGCACACAACACACACACACACACAGTAGAACATGCCAGGCATACTTTACACCCCCGATCCCCCCCCAATCACCCCCCCCCCCCCTGTCACAAACTGACATTAGCAGTATTTTTTTTTTTTCTGATTACTGCATAGTGTCAGTTTGTGACAGTTACAGTGTTAGGTCAGTGAGTATTACCCCCCTTTAGGTCTAGGATACCCCCCTAACCCCCCCTAATAAAGTTTTAACCCCTTGATCACCCCCCGTCACCAGTGTCGCTAAGCGATCATTTTTCTGATCGCTGTATTAGTGTCGCTGGTGACAGTAGTTAGGGACGTAAATATTTAGGTTCGCCGTCAGTGTTTTATAGCGACAGGGACCCCCCATATACTACCTAATAAATGTTTTAACCCCTTGATTGCCCCCTAGTTAACCCTTTCACCACTGATCACCGTATAACTGTTACGGGTGACGCTGGTTAGTTCGTTTATTTTTTATAGTGTCAGAGCACACGCCGTTTATTACCGAATAAAGGTTTAGCCCCCTGATCGCCCGGCGGTGATATGCGTCGCCCCAGGCAGCGTCAGATTAGCGCCAGTACCGCTAACACCCACGCACGCAGCATACGCCTCCCTTAGTGGTATAGTATCTGTACGGATCAATATCTGATCCAATCAGATCTATACTAGCGTCCCCAGCAGTTTAGGGTTCCCGAAAACGCAGTGTTAGCGGGATCAGCCCAGATACCCGCTAGCACCTGCGTTTTGTCCCTCCGCCCCGGCCCAGCCCACCCAAGTGCAGTATCGATCGATCACTGTCACTTACAAAACACTAAACGCATAACTGCAGCGTTCGCAGAGTTAGGCCTGATCCCTGCGATCGCTAACAGTTTTTTTGGTAGCGTTTTGGTGAACTGGCAAGCACCAGCCCCAGGCAGCGTCAGGTTAGCGCCAGTACCGCTAACACCCACGCACACAGCATACGCCTCCCTTAGTGGTATAGTATCTGATCGGATCAATATCTGATCCGATCAGATCTATACTAGCGTCCCCAGCAGTTTAGGGTTCCCAAACACGCAGTGTTAGCGGGATCAGCCCAGATACCTGCTAGCACCTGCGTTTTTCCCGTCCGCCCGGCCCAGCCCAGCCCACCCAAGTGCAGTATCGATCGATCACTGTCACTTACAAAACACTAAACGCATAACTGCAGCATTCGCAGAGTCAGGCCTGATCCCTGCGATCGCTAACAGTTTTTTTGGTAGCGTTTTGGTGAACTGGCAAGCACCAGCCCCAGGCAGCGTCAGATTAGCGCCAGTACCGCTAACACCCACGCACGCAGCATACGCCTCCCTTAGTGGTATAGTATCTGATCGGATCAATATCTGATCTGATCAGATCTATACTAGCGTCCCCAGCAGTTTAGGGTTCCCAAACACGCAGTGTTAGCGGGATCAGCCCAGATACCTGCTAGCACCTGCGTTTTTCCCGTCCGCCCGGCCCAGCCCACCCAAGTGCAGTATCGATCGATCACTGTCACTTACAAAACACTAAACGCATAACTGCAGCGTTCGCAGAGTCAGGCCTGATCCCTGCGATCGCTAACAGTTTTTTTGGTAGTGTTTTGGTGAACTGGCAAGCACCAGCGGCGTAGTACACCCCGGTCGTAGTCAAACCAGCACTGCAGTAACACTTGGTGACGTGGTGAGTCCCATGAGTGCAGTTCAAGTTGGTAAGGTGGCAAGCACAAGTAGTGTCCCGCTGCCACCAAAAAGACAAACACAGGCCCGTCGTGCCCATAATGCCCTTCCTGCTGCATTCGCCAATCCTAATTGGGAACCCACCGCTTCTGCAGCGCCCGTACTTCCCCCATTCACATCCCCAACCAAATGCAGTCGGCTGCATGAGAGGCATTTTCTTTATGTCCTCCCGAGTACCCCTGCCCAACGAACCCCCCAAAAAAGATGTGTCTGCAGCAAGCGCGGATATAGATGTGACACCCGCTATTATTGTCCCTCCTGTCCTGACAATCCTGGTCTTTGCATTGGTGAATATTTTGAACTCTACCATTCACTAGTTGAGTATTAGCGTAGGGTACAGCATTGCACAGACTAGGCACACTTTCACAGGGTCTCCCAAGATGCCAGCGCATTTTGAGAGACCCGAACCTGGAACCGGTTACAGTTATAAAAGTTACAGTTACAAAAAAAAAGTGTAAAAAAAAAAAAAAACACATACAAAAATATAAAATAAAAAAAAAATAGTTGTCGTTTTATTGTTCTCTCTCTCTCTATTCTCTCTCTCTATTGTTCTGCTCTTTTTTACTGTATTCTATTCTGCAATGTTTTATTGTTATTATGTTTTATCATGCTTGCTTTTCAGGTATGCAATTTTTTATACCTTACCGTTTACTGTGCTTTATTGTTAACCATTTTTTTGTCTTCAGGTACGCCATTCACGAATTTGAGTGGTTATACCAGAATGATGCCTGCAGGTTTAGGAATCATCTTGGTATCATTCTTTTCAGCCAGCGGTCGGCTTTCATGTAAAAGCAATCCTAGTGGCTAATTAGCCTCTAGACTGCTTTTACAAGCAGTGGGAGGGAATGCCCCCCCCCCAACGTCTTCCGTGTTTTTCTCTGGCTCTCCTGTCTCAACAGGGAACCTGAAAATGCAGCCGGTGATTCAGCCAGCGATTCAGCCAGCTGACCATAGAGCTGATCAGAGACCAGAGTGGCTCCAAACATCTCTATGACCTAAGAAACCGGAAGCTACGAGCATTTTATGACTTAGATTTCGCCGGATGTAAACAGCGCCATTGGGAAATTGGGAAAGCATTTTATCACACCGATCTTGGTGTGGTCAGATGCTTTGAGGGCAGAGGAGAAATCTAGGGTCTAATAGACCCCAATTTTTGCAAAAAAGAGTACCTGTCACTACCTATTGCTATCATAGGGGATATTTACATTCCCTGAGATAACAATAAAAATGATTTTAAAAAAAAAATGAAAGGAACAGTTTAAAAATAAGATAAAAAAATAATAATAATAAAGAAAAAAAAAAAGCACCTCTGTCCCCCCTGCTCTCGCGCTAAGGCGAACGCAAGCGTCGGTCTGGCGTCAAATGTAAACAGCAATTGCACCATGCATGTGAGGTATCGCCGCGAAGGTCAGATCGAGGGCAGTAAGTTTAGCAGTAGACCTCCTCTGTAAATCTAAAGTGGTAACCTGTAAAGGCTTTTAAAGGCTTTTAAAAATGTATTTAGTTTGTCGCCACTGCACGTTTGTGCGCAATTTTAAAGCATGTCATGTTTGGTATCCATGTACTCGGCCTAAGATCATCTTTTTTATTTCATCAAACATTTGGGCAATATAGTGTGTTTTAGTGCATTAAAATGTAAAAAAAGTGTGTTTTTTCCCCCAAAAATGCGTTTGAAAAATCGCTGCGCAAATACTGTGTGAAAAAAAAAAAATGAAACACCCACCATTTTAATCTGTAGGGCATTTGCTTTAAAAAAAATATATAATGTTTGGGGGTTCAAAGTAATTTTCTTGCAAAAAAAATTATTTTTTTATGTAAACAATAAGTGTCAGAAAGGGCTTTGTCTTCAAGTGGTTAGAAGAGTGGGTGATGTGTGACATAAGCTTCTAGATGTTGTGCATAAAATGCCAGGACAGTTCAAAACCCCCCCAAATGACCCCATTTTGGAAAGTAGACACCCCAAGCTATTTGCTGAGAGTCATGTTGAGTCCATGGAATAATTTATATTGTGACACAAGTTGCGGGAAAGAGACAATTTTTTATTTTTTTAATTTTTTTTTGCGCAAAGTTGTCACTAAATGATATATTGCTCAAACATGCCATGGGAATATGTGAAATTACACCCTAAAATACATTCTGTTGCTTCTCCTGAGTACGGGGATACCACATGTGTGGGACTTTTTGGGAGCCTAGCCGCGTACGGGACCCCGAAAACCAAGCACCGCCTTCAGGCTTTCTAAGGCCGTAAATTTTTGATTTCACTCTTCACTGCCTATCACAGTTTCCGAGGCCATGGAATGCCCAGGTGGCACAAAACCCCCCCAAATGACCCCATTTTGGAAAGTAGACACCCCAAGCTATTTGATGAGAGGTATAGTGAGTATTTTGCAGACCTCACTTTTTGTCACAAAGTTTTGAAAATTGAAAAAAGAAAAAAAAAAATTTTTCTCGTCTTTCTTTATTTTCAAAAACAAATGAGAGCTGCAAAATACTCACCATGCCTCTCAGCAAATAGCTTGGGGTGTCTACTTTCCAAAATGGGGTCATTTGGGGGGGGGTTTGTGCCACCTGGGCATTCCATGGCCTCCGAAACTGTGATAGGCAGTGAGGAGTAAAATCAAAAATGTACGCCCTTAGAAATCCTGAAGGCAGTGATTGGTTTTCGGGGTCCCGTACGCGGCTAGGCTCCCAAAAAGTCCCACACATGTGGTATCCCCATACTCAGGAGAAGCAGCTAAATGTATTTTGGGGTGCAATTCCCGATATGCCCATGGCCTGTGTGAGCAATATATCATTTAGTGACAATATTATCTGCTCATATTCAGCAAAATGCTTCAGAACTCATTGGACGGCTCTTCACAGTGCAGATGGACAATGACCCGAAGCATACTGCGAAAGCAACCAAAGAGTTTTTTAAGGGAAAGAAGTGGAATGTTATGCAATGGCCAAGTCAATTACCTGACCTGAATCCGATTGAGCATGCATTTCACTTGCTGAAGACAAAACTGAAGGGAAAATGCCCCAAGAACAGGCAGGAACTGAAGACAGTTGCAGTAGAGGCCTGGCAGAGCATCACCAGGGAGCAGTGGCGGCTGGTGAAGTTTTAGGATGGGGGGGCGCCAGACCACGCCCTTCCTTTTTGACCCCTCCCACTTGGTAAAAATGGGCGTGGTTTCAGCGAAATAGTGGGCGTGGCTCTAAGGTGGTGTGGTTAGCGTCTGAGATGAACGAGGGATGGAGGGAGAGGGAGAGAGGGACAGCAGGCCTAGATCCTACACAACAATAGAAATGTGTATTCTACAAAGTTTAACAATCAGCAGATAAAGATACTCCAAACACCTGGTGTTAGCGCTTCAATCACCCCGCCACCATGGTTGTTATGGTGTCAGGATGATTGAAGCGCATTGTTTCTATTGTTACATTGTAATATAAAATGAAATCATTCAACTCACCATAATGCAGAATCAGTGGGAGCCCCGAGTGTGTCACTAGCCACGTTGCCTACAACCAGATGCCATCAGGTGTCCCCAGCAGTCCGTCCCTACATGCAGCCTGTGTCACATCAAATGCAGCCTCTGTCACATCAAATGCAGCCTCTGTCCCCCCCAAATGCAGCCTCTGCCCCCCCCAAATACAGCCTCTGTCACATAAAATGCAGCCTCTGCTCCCCTCCAAATACAGCCTCTGTCACATAAAATGCAGCCTCTGTCCCCCCAAATACAGCCTCTGTCCCCCCCCCTCAAATACAGCCTCTGTCCCCTTACATCAGAGTTGCCATCAGTGTCCCCAACAGCAGGTGTCCCCCACAGCAGGTGTCCCCCATCAGAGCCCCCCACAGCAAGTGTCCCCCATCAGAGCCCCCAACAGCAGGTGTCCCCCATCAGAGCCCCCAACAGCAGGTGTCCCCATCAGAGTCCCCCCACAGCAGGTGTCCCCCATCAGAGTCCCCTATCAGAGCCCCCCACAGCAGGTGTCCCCTATCAAAGCCCCCCACAGCAGGTGTTCCCCATCAGAGCCCCCCACAGCAGGTGTCCCCCATCAGAGTCTCCTATCAGAGCCCCCCACAGCAGGTGTCCCCTATCAAAGCCCCCCACAGCAGGTGTCCCCATCAGAGTCCCCCCACAGCAGGTGTCCCCCATCAGAGTCCCCTATCAGAGCCCCCCACAGCAGGTGTCCCCTATCAAAGCCCCCCACAGCAGGTGTTCCCCATCAGAGCCCCCCACAGCAGGTGTCCCCCATCAGAGTCTCCTATCAGAGCCCCCCACAGCAGGTGTCCCCTATCAAAGCCCCCCACAGCAGGTGTTCCCCATCAGAGTCCCCCCACAGCAGGTGTCCCCCATCAGAGTCCCCCCACAGCAGGTGTCCCCCATCAGAGTCCCCCCACAGCAGGTGTCCCCCATCAAAGCCCCCCACAGCAGGTGTTCCCCATCAAAGCCCCCCGCAGCAGGTGTCCCCCATCAGAGTCCCCCCACAGCAGGTGTCCCCATCAGAGCCCCCCCCCACAGCAGGTGTCCCCATCAGAGTCCCCCCACAGCAGGTGTCCCCATCAGAGTCCCCCCACAGCAGGTGTCCCCATCAGAACCCCCCACAGCAGGTGTCCCCCATCAGAGTCCCCTATCAGAGCCCCCCACCAGAGCCCCCCACAGCAGGTGTCCCCTATCAAAGCCCCCCACAGCAGGTGTCCCCCATCAAAGTCCCCCCACAGCAGGTGTCCCCCATCAGAGCCCCCCACAGCAGGTGTCCCCCATCAAAGCCCCCCAAGAGCAGGTGTCCCCTATCAGAGCCCCCCAAGAGCAGGTGTCCCCCAAAGCAGGTGTCTCAATCAGAGTCACCCCACAGCAGGTGTCCCCATCAGAGTCCCCCCAAAACAGGAGTCCCCCATCAGAGCCCCCCACAGCAGGTGTCCCCATCAGAGTCCCCTATCAGAGCCCCCCACAGCAGGTGTTCCCCATCAGAGTCCCCCCACAGCAGGTGTCCCCCATCAGAGTCCCCCCACAGCAGGTGTCCCCCATCAGAGTCCCCCCACAGCAGGTGTCCCCCATCAGAGTCCCCCCACAGCAGGTGTTCCCCATCAAAGCCCCCCACAGCAGGTGTTCCCCATCAAAGCCCCCACAGCAGGTGTCCCCCATCAGAGCCCCCCCAAAACAGGAGTCCCCATCAGAGCCCCCCCACAGCAGGTGTCCCCATCAGAGTCCCCCCACAGCAGGTGTCCCCATCAGAGTCCCCCCACAGCAGGTGTCCCCATCAGAACCCCCCACAGCAGGTGTTCCCTACAGCAGTTGTCCCCATCAAAGTCCCCCCACAGCAGGTGTCCCCCATCAGAGTCCCCCCACAGCAGGTGTCCCCTATCAAAGCCCCCCACAGCAGGTGTCCCCCATCAAAGTCCCCCCACAGCAGGTGTCCCCCATCAGAGCCCCCCACAGCAGGTGTCCCCCATCAGAGCCCCCCAAGAGCAGGTGTCCCCCAAAGCAGGTGTCTCAGAGTCCCCCCACAGCAGGTGTCCCCATCAGAGTCCCCCCAAAACAGGTGTCCCCCATCAGAGCACCCCACAGCATGTGTCCCCCATCAGAGCCCCCCACAGCATGTGTCCCCATCAGAGCCCCCCACAGCATGTGTCCCCATCAGAGCCCCCCACAGCATGTGTCCCCATCAGAGCCCCCCACAGCAGGTGTCCCCCCCATTCTCCACACAGCGGTACTTACCTTCAATCTCCTGCGGTGTCCTCCTCCTCACACTGGCAGCAGCATTCTTCCTGTTTCCTCTCTCGGGCGCAATGAAAGAGAGAGGCAGGAAGTGACATCTGACTCAGGGCAGATGTCAATCAAATCTGAAGTGCCAAGTAGCTTCCGCCCGGCGCCTGTAGTATGTATTACTATGGCTGGGCGGAAGCTACTCGGCGCCTCAGAAAACGCCCCAAGGCGGGCTAAACGCCCGCAAATGCAGCGCCACGTCTGCAATCTCGTAATTGCATAGACGTGGCGCTTCCTATAAGTGCACTGTGTCTGGCGTCGCACTGTATCTGGCGTCCGAACACAGTGCACTTAAGGACCTTTTTTTTCCTTTTTTTTTTCTTTTTAATGGGCCAGTAGTAAAAAAAAAATTATTTTTTTTTTTACTTTTTTTTTTTTGCTGCCTTGAGGGGGGGGGCGGCGCCCAGGCGCCCCCTATGGACGGGCCGCCACTGCCAGGGAGGAAACCCAGCATCTGGTGATGTCTATGCGTTCCAGATTTCAGGCTGTAATTGACTGCAAAGGATTTGCAGCCAAGTATTAAAAAGTGAAAGTTTGATGGATGATTGTTAATCTGTCCCATTACTTTTGGTCCCTTAAAAAGTGGGATGCACATATACAAACTGTTGTAATTCCTATACCGTTCACCTGATTTGGATGTAAATACCCTCAAATTAAAGCTGAAAGTCTGCAGTTAAAGCACATCTTGTTCGTTTCATTTCAAATCCATTGTGGTGGTGTACAGAGCCAAAAAAATTAGAATTGTGTTGATGTCCCAATATTTATGGACCTGACTGTATTACAATCAGCCATTAATGACCCACCCCAACATAACACCCATCTCCCATTGAGTGTCGCTCCTATACATACGGCCACAAATAGAGACTTAAGTAGCCCCCAGGAATCACCACCCTCTACAGAGACTAATATATTAATGAGTGACTTTAATAATGATAAGATATCATCTAACTCATCCTCACTTTCTTTTTTAGAGATCAGTCCCCACCCAAAATACAGACTGAAAAGAAAATACACAGACGAGGATGTAGGGGGGACGTAGGAAATCAAAAACCAGGTGTCAAACAGCGGAAACTATAAAACTATTCAATTTGTCCTCCCATATATTGTCATCAGAAGAAATCTCCCTACTATGTAGAGGTCTCAGTTTTCCTCCAACCACACAACCCAATTCTTTTCTGCTATTCAAAGATCTCAACAAATTTATCAGGAATCTTACCCTTCAAAGATTCTTTAACATGAAACCCAATTTGAGCAAACAAAATCCCCCCAATCTAGAAATTACACAGACAGTCTCAGACTTTAATGATCTCCCTCTAGAAGATTCTCCGGACAGCCCTCTCAGTACATATGAACCTTGCTCTGATGTTGATGTTGTTGTGGAAATTGTTATTAATGTATTTTGTCAGATGTCCCCCAGTGTCAGTTTTGCTGTAATGTTCTCATGTGAGTGTATCCGCACAAACAGACGTTGGTGGAAGACTATTGGCTGCAGAAACCTTCTCGTGGACACAGCAGATGTTTACTCTTTTAAAGATGTTTGTTTATGCCTCACCAAGGGACTGGCCACTCCATGGCGACCGCATCTAAACTCCTAAGTAAGCAGATCTGCGTACATGGGAACTAAAGCATAACCATACAAAATTATGGTTTACTGAGCCATGATGGAGTATGGCTCGCGTCATTGGTAGCAGTGGGAATGTGCACACGATTGTGTTCAGAGCCATGTAAGTAGTGTTCAAATTGTAAGTCCTTTGTGTCTCACAAAACGTTTGCTTAATGGCTCTGCACATGGCCGTCTGCACACGTATTTCTATTTGAATATATACATGTGTGTGTGATTGGTTCTTTTGAAAGAATACAAGTGTCTGATTGGCTGAATCTGAAGCCACCACCTTCCTTTGCTATTCATGTTTAGAGTATAAATAAAAGGAGCTGGCTACTCTCTTGAGGATTCTGCTAAGCTCAAGGTGATATAGCATCTGTCTGTGTTACTTGGAGACATACAAGTCACACACTCCGCTTGAATGCTTTCATCATATACCACTTCCTGCCAGTCTGAATATAGATATCAAATATTCAAACTGCTCACAAGCACAAAACAAGACGATACTTCTTTAGTTACTGAACATGGACTCTTTATTAGAACCAAAATACAAGTCTTATATACAGTAGAAGAGGAGGTCCCCCTCCTGCTCATATTACTCTAACAATACAACTGTAACCAGAAACATAATTAACATTAGTTAATTAACTAATCCCTTAAAGCAGCCAATGTGACTCCGTGCCCTCCTGAGCATTGTTATGATTAATCGGGATTTAACTACAGGTCAGACTTGTTGTCAGCGAGCTTCACACAGTAGATCGTACATTAAACACAAGACACGTTTTCACAATAGCAGGAGCTCCAGCAGGAGTCGGCCTGTCTCCTACATTGTACAGAGGCCAATGTGATCAGCTCTCTCAACTAACATGTTGAGTTTAGAATCAAACAAACCAAGAATAGTCTTTACATATATCCTGGGAGATATTGTGGATAAATATTACTGTCCCATTTTAAGTAATCCAAGATATATTTTCTCAGTCACCCTGTGCCAGGGAGGCACAGATTGACTTAGACATAAGAGGTGCATGGGGAGCTGAAACAAGGGTTTCCCAACCTTTCAAAGGGATTCTGGGTTCCACGGGACCTCCCGTCACAGCGTTTTCCCGGCATTATATAAGAGAGCTGTTTGTGCTTTTAAGAAAATAAATGATATGCTTATAGGGAGAAGCTTAGAATTTCCCTGACAGTTTGGCGGGCTAGAAAGGAAGTCAACAGATCTTCCTAATTCAGCGGACCTCGAGTGGGAAAAGACATCCAGAACCAGACCAGAAAAGGCCGACCTATGGTAAGACAACCATACTTTAAGTTTTTTGAACATTTTTGCTGTTCTGTGTTTGGGATCTTCATTCTCTGTCCGCTGTTTGGGGTAATTTCCGCAAGGCAAAGAAACTTATTTTTTTTGTCACTTTCTGTAAAATGACGGGACTTTAATTGTAGGTTATATTTGGTCATTGTAAGTAGGTCTATTAATTGGGGAAGCACCAATATTTAAATCCTCTATAGGTCCAATTTAATACAAACCTAAAGTGAATGCTGTGTATGACTGAGCAGGCTGTGTAACTGTATGCTGTGTAATAAGTTTGTGATGCATATGAGAAATATAAATGTATGAATTGTGATTATTACCTTTGTATGGGATCAAGCCAGTAGTGTATATTGTTTCAAGACCCATGTTCCCATAAGTATAATAATATTTTTTAGTAAAGGATTTGTTTAGAAGTGGCTTAAAATGGCTGCCGCATATTCAAGTGGCTATGTGGCTGAGAGGGGGAAGGGCGGCCATGCAATGCTGGAAACACTTACAATGAGAGCTGTTTCTTGAATGGGCTATGCCCTGTGGATGGTCTCAGGTTCCTAGGTAATAGCATGGGGAGCTCTATTGTTTGCTGTTTGTATTTCTCAAAGTCTTGTTCCTGTAGAGGCTGACATGATCTTTATTTGGGAACAAGAGTGTAAGTTTGAATCCGTGTTATTTTGTGTTTTATGTAACGTTGGCGGATAGGGATGTGTAGTTTCATTGGATAGCATGTGCTCCTATGGGCCCTGGTTGATGTAGCCTAAAGTGTGTGTCTACGGTTAAGTGTGCATTCTCAATTGTTTTAGTCAATCTTTGGGAAGAAAGTGTTGGTTTTCTAGTGAAGAAATCTTGGTTTGTGCTGGTTTTGGTGGGATTAGCAACTGCATTTCATGTGTTGCTACCTACCATGTGGTTCGATGGCCATCGGTCATTTTCTTGTAGTCACCATGTGGCCCAGCTTTCGTCGGTCATTTTCTTGTAGTCACCATGTGGCCGTGGCTTGATTTTCGTTTGTTGCAACTGCCATTTTGTGTCCGCTGTGTTTTGGTTTTGGGTGAAATTGCTCTGCTTTTGGGCCAGGTTTAAAAAGGTGATTTTGGTTTGTAGAGGTGCAGTTTAAGGGTTTTATACCCTTTAGCCTGTAAATCATCCCAGAGTGGTAACTGCTCCAATTTCAGGGGTGGGACACCGGAACTGATAAACTGTTTTGTTTAAATGTTAAACTTACCAGTTTAAATTGTTTTTCCACTGTTGGATTTTGAAGACACCGTTCTGTCATTGCAGATGGTGTAGGCACCATTTCCTTTTAAATGAATTCAATCTTTTCATGCTTAGCTATTTTTGTACTTTTTACATACTTTTCAGTAAAACTATTGCGTTTTTGTATTAAATTTTGATTTTAAGTGAAATCTCTACTTTGCACTGAATTTCAATAGATAGCAAGACTAACTTTAACTGAGGTTTTTGTACTTTTAGCGGTGTGTGTTATTTATATTTTTAATTGTTTGGGCATTTTCAGCGGGCAATTCATGCCCCCGCCCACCCATTGTTTTGGGTTGTATCACTTTAGAAGTTCAGGGCAGATGAAACTAGGCTTCCCCTCCCCCTCCCTCTTCCTGTCCTTTGATATTTAAATAAACCAGTAAGATGTGTTTTTAGAGTTGAGCAGACAACAGGTTGCTGGGAGGAGCTTGGGGTCTTTTTGGAACAAGCATGTTGACACAAAGGGACTCGTGTTTGGAAGGATAATGAAAACCATTTTTGATTTTTAAATTTAATTCCAGTTGTTTTGTGAAGTTTTATACTGTAATACAGTTTTGGGTAGAGAGTAAACAGGATGCATCCAAGTTATTGTTGTAATATCTAGGTACAGATAGAAGCAATAATATTGTTTTGTTTGAAGTTTGTCTGACAAACCTATTTATAGGGCTGTCGATAATCGGTTGGAGAGCATATAAATGTGATGAGTAGTTCACTAGCATACCAGGAGGCCGTGTATAATAATCGGAATACGCCGGTGCCAGTACTGTAAAATTAGTCACTAGGCAGTACTGCTCCAAAAGTTAGTGTGAGGGTGCCCTGGATGCAGTGCAGGGACATGTCATAAGCGATTTGAATCGCCATGGGTAATGTTGACCGTCCATGCGTTGGAGAAAAGAAAATGAGTCTCCACACCAGTCAGACAGCTGCATAGTGCATGAGGTCTGGGTTTGGGGCTCCGGACATGAGACCCCTTAAAGATTGGCAGATATGGTCAGAGGGTACAGTAAGGTGTATTGCTTTGGAAGGTACTTTTGATGTCTGGAGGTACGAAACCCCAGAATAGAAATACCTTGGAAGTAGTTCAGCTGTGGCTTCAGAAATCTGTAATGATGAGTGAGTTGATGGATGTGTAGTACACGTTCGTGTGGCTAAAATTCTCATGCCTGTTTTTGATTTGTGTGGCTGGTCCATGCAAGATTTTGAGATGCTCTCATGTTTTTCCCATTGTGTTTTTTTCTATCGCTAAAAGAGTAAAGGTAGCATTCCGTCTGGTTGTTTTGTTTTTTTAATTTTTGTTTTGAAAACTATAAAATATCTCCCCCACGTTTGTATCTAAATGTTTGTCTCATGTTTTAGTCTGCTCATTGTTTGTATGTAGTGACAAGAATATGTTTGAACCTACCGCGACAACCCTCTTACGTGTCGCCGGGTGTTGTATTTTAGTAGGAACGTGAAAGTAAGGGTTACAGAGGGTTTCGTTATTGTAGGTTTTGAGGAATGTCAGTGACAATTTAGCAATGTACACAAATGTTGTATTGTTTATCATTCTTTGCAGGTTAAATATGAAGGATAGAGTAATACATTTTGTTTTATTAAGTATCTTTTCAGGTCCAAGAAGTTTAATAAACACACACTCCTGAGAAGGTAAAAGTATCATAGGCTATTTCACAGTTTCATTGTTTTTTTTTCTGCACCATTATAAACCCTGCGTGTCTTCCTCCAGTTTGTAATGAAGAAGAAAATGGGGGGATAATGGTAAGAATGACAATTTTCAAACCAATGATACTAACCGCTCTAATTCTAGCTAAGTTTGTGACCTAGTAGGATGACATGTTCCACGACTGTCTTTCTTTGATGGAATTTGAATCAGCAAGCAGCAATCCGGTGAAGGAGGCTCCCAACCCAGAAGCTAAGAAACTTTTTGTCAATGGTTCCAGGTATTACACCCCAGATGGTAAGCCACGCAGTGACCACAGTCCACTGAGTTAGGTTTGTTTGGAGGTCAACCAAAAACGGGGTTGTACTTTCCTCAGCAGCTGTCGACATTCTCAGCTGATGGGGCAGGTGCAGTCACTATAACATGCCACCACAGGGTTCATGAGTCCCTCCTGGACCCTGACACAATAACTGGTTTAACATTCTTTCCACCCAGGTGACTGGGTCATTGTAAAGAAGCTTGAGGGACGAGACAACTGGATCCACGCCAGCCACTGCAAAAAGCTGCTCAACTACACCAAAGGATGAGGAGTATCTTTGTATATTTATATTTTTAAAGTGTATTTTCCAACTAGCTAAGAAAGCGAACAGGACACATTGTTGGGTCTACTCTGAATCTGAGCTTTAGTACCCCAGCGATGACAGCGGTACATGATATATAGGATGTTCATATTAGTATGAGGAGTTTTGACAAACTAGTAAAAACTCCAAACAGACACTTGTCAATAGAATTTAACAATACATTTCTAGAGGGTAAAATTAGTTATAATTTTAACAATAGCTCTGGTTCCTGCCAGCTTTGGTATAACAACTAGGTAGCCCACAAGTGTGCTTCAACTTTAGTTTGGTATTAATGCGAATCTACAGCTTATAAGGTAATTCCCCTAATGCAAGAGGTTCATGCGTGCTGGTGAAACTCGTCCCAGCATCTTATGTCACGGCCGATCGTGAGGATCTGATGGCGCGAGAGGAGGTAAAAATGGCAGGGACAGCTAGAAGGGAATTGTTCACCAACCCCGACCAGGTCTGGGCATGGTTTCCTGCTTGTACATGGTGGGGGCTTGAGCTTATGAAACGATTGAACAATTTCTCATCCATTGTGGATGGGATGTTTAATGTAACTGTAGAAGCTACAAGGAAGTTCCCACAGGAATAACGGCAAATCAAGACTTTCCTATTAAAAGTTTGCCAATGATTATCTGTTGGCATTTAAGGGGGGGTTCTGTGAATTCATAGGTAAAGATTGTTGTACCTGGATCAGGAATACTATTGACAAAGTTTAGGCCCATATGGAAAAGGTTTAGATCCCTGCAAGGTAAAGACAGACCTATAGCTAGTGAAGGTTATAATCCTTTGAAGCGTCTAGGAATCTTTGGGGATGGTGTCACGTACCTGGTAGGTTGTGAGCCTGAAGTGCAGGAAAAGACCTCCCTTACAGCTCCCACTCCCATTCCCCTGGAATGGAGACAGAGGGCCAGGAGTGAAAAGTGGTATGGGTGCCTGGCAGGATCAACAGGCACCCTCTGGAGTCAGTAGTCTGAGGAGTAGACTGAGGACAGAGACTGGAATGCAGGACTGGAACCAGGAACAACAGCAGGTAATAGCAGACTGGAAGCTGGACTGGAACAACAGCAGAAGATAGCCTGGAGAACTGGACTGGAACCAGGAACAACAGCAGGTAATAGACTGGAACGCTGGACTGGAACACAGCAGAAGATAGCCTGGAACGCTGGGCTGGAACACAGCAGAAGGTAGCCTGGAACACTGGACTGGAACCAGGAACAACAGCAGGTAATAGACTGGAACGCTGGACTGGAACACAGCAGAAGATAGCCTGGAACGCTGGGCTGGAACACAGCAGAAGATAGCCTGGAACGCTGGGCTGGAACACAGCAGAAGGTAGCCTGGAACGCTGGACTGGAACCAGGAACAACAGCAGGTAATAGCAAACTGGAAGCTGGACTAGAACCAGAAACAACAGCAGGTAATAGCAGACTGGAAGCTGATGAACACAGCGGAGGGTCAACAAGCCGGTGGTCAGTAACGTTCGGACAGCAGAGGTACCAGGGATAATGCAGAGGGATGGTCAGGCAAGCCAAGTGGGTCTGGTGCAGGCAGATAGCAGGATCGTCAAACAGGAAGCCGGGTCAGATAACAGGAAACACAGATCAGATCAGGTAACACTCACAGAACGCTGTAGAGCAGACAGCGGGGATGGAGTGTGACAGGCCGGTTAAAATAGCCCGCCTGGCACTAGCGGGAGTGCGCGCGCGCGTGCCCGTGTGTGAGAGCACCCGTGAACACGCGCGCATGCGCAGTGGAACCGGCGGCCGTGTCCCCCTGCGTCTGGATCGATGATTATTGGCAGGATCTTCATGACATTGCCCCCCCCAAGGGGCAGCCTCTGAAGGAATTTCTCCGGATGGGCTCTTTTAAAAGATTGTAAAAGATTTTCAGCATGAATATTGTCCTCGGGTTCCCAAGAATTTTCTTCTGGGCCGAACCCCCTCCATTTTATCAAAAATTGATTTTGGTTGCATAGGTTCTCCTATGGTCCATGATAGCCTCCACCTCGAATTCTTCCTCCCCATCCACCAAAATTGGATCAGGAGGATCCGTACTTCGGCCTGGAAATGGGTTAGAAACAGAGGGTTTGAGTAGAGACACATGAAATACTGGATGCACTTTTAATGAATCCGGAAGTTCAAGTTCGTATGCCACCTCATTAATCCTTCGCTTAACAGGAAATGGGCCAAGAAACTTGGGACCCAATTTCTTTGATGGGCAAGCCATCCTGAGATTTACTGTAGATAACCATACCTGGTCCCCGGGTGTAAGTAACAGCTCACCTCGTCTCTTCTTATCAAAAGTTGCTTTATTATACTCCTGGGTCCTGGTCATGGTCTCCTGCAAAACTTGATTGTTGGAAGTGAAGAAGTCCAACCTCTCCTGAACTGCGGGTACTGTGCACTCTGGAAGAGAATTAGGCAGAAAAGAAGGGTGGTAACCATAATTTGCAAAAAATGGGGTTTGTTTGATAGCGGAATGAATAGAGTTGTTGTAGGCAAACTCAGCCAATGGAAGAACAGAAATCCAATCATCCTGGGCAAATGAAGAAAAACAGCGTAAATATTGTTCAAGAGTCTGGTTTGTTCTCTCTGTTTGCCCATTAGTCTGGGGGTGGTAAGCAGATGAAAATGAGAGTTCAATCTTCAATGTTTTGCATAGAGACCTCCAGAATCGGGAGGTAAACTGTACCCCCCGATCTGAAACAATATTAACTGGTACCCAATGGAGCCTGATGACTTCTCTAATGAATGCCTGTGCCGTTTCTGTAGCTGAGGGAGTGCCCTTCATTGGGACAAAGTGGGCCATCTTCGACAACCGGTCTACTATGACAAAAATTGAGGTGAAACTCCCAGCCGGAGGTAATTCCACAATAAAATCTATAGAAAGCATCTTCCAAGGCCTATCTGGGACAGGTAATGGCTTTAGCAAACCCCATGCCTTGGTTCTGTGCCCCTTGTTTCTGATACAGGTGGTACAGGATTCAACAAATCTCCTACAATCATCACGTAACTGAGGCCACTAAAAGGTACGCTGTACCAGATCAGTAGTTTTAGCCACTCCAAAATGCCCAGCAAAAGCATGGTCATGACAGAGTTCTAGTACTGAAACTCGTAGTACTGAAACTCGTAGTTCTTCAGGTATAAAAATCCTATTCTCGTGCCATAATAACCCATCCTTAACTTGGAGTTCTGGCCTAATGGAAGACCCCAATTCTGCGGAAGCCTGCTTAATCCGGGAAAGCAGATCTCCCTGAAGCAAAAGAAAATTCCCCGGGGACAGAATGGTGTCCGGAGGGGAAACCTCTTGGGGCTTTTGAAACATCCTGGATAGGGCATCAGGCTTGGTATTCTTGGAACCAGGGCGATAAGTGACATGAAAAGAGAACCTGGAGAAAAAGAGGGCCCACCTGGCTTGGCGTGGCTTCAACCTTTTTGCAGACCTCAAATACTCCAGGTTCTTATGATCTGTAAAAATTAAGACTGGATGAGCGGCACCCTCTAGCAGATAGCGCCACTCCTCCAACACGGATTTGATAGCCAATAATTCTCTGTCACCTACATCATAATTTCTCTCTGCCGTGGACAATTTACGAGAGAAGAAGGCCACAGGATATAACAGGGCCTTAGTTCCCTGTCTTTGGGACAACACTGCCCCTACCGCAATTTCGGATGCGTCCACCTCTAGTACAAATGGCAGAGAGGAATCTGGATGTTTTAGCACGGAAGCAGAGGTAAAAAGGCCCTTGAGAGTCTCGAAAGCCTTTTGAGCCTCAGCAGACCAGTGGAAACGTGTACCCTGTTTAGTTAGCTGTGTGATGGGTGTGATGATGGCTGAAAACCCCTTAATAAATTTGCGGTAGAAATTAGCGAATCCAACGAATCGCTGGATTCCCTTCTTATCTGTTGGGACTGGCCAGTCTAGTACTGCAGTGACCTTTTGGGGGTCCATCTTAATGCCCTTGCTGGAAATGATTAACCCCAAAAATGGAATACTTTCCTGTTCAAATTCACATTTCTCAGCTTTTGCATATAGACCGTGTTGTTGAAGCCGGGCCAATACACTTCTGACGTGCCTGCGATGGGATTCAAGGGAACAAGAAAAATTAGTATGTCGTCTAGATAGACGATAACAAACAGATCTAGAAAGTCTCGTAAGACATCATTGATGAAGTACTGGAATGTAGCAGGAGCATTGCACAGCCCAAACGGCATCACAAGGTATTCATAATGTCCATTACGGATACGAAAGGCGGTCTTCCATTCGTCTCCGTCCCTAATACGAACCAAATTGTAGGCTCCGCGGAGGTCAAGTTTAGTGAATATGGTAGCTGTCCCAAGTCTTTGGAACAGCTCTGGTACCAGAGGAAGAGGGTAACGGTTCTTTACAGTGATTTTGTTCAGCTCACGGTAATCTACACATGGTCTGAGGGTCTTGTCTTTCTTTTGTACGAAGAAGATACCTGCACCTGCTGGAGACGTGGATGGACGAATGAAGCCTTTCTTTAGATTCTCATCAATATATTCTTTTAAAGCCCCTTGTTCCACTTCCGTTAAAGGAAATATTCTTCCAAAAGGTATCTCGGCACCGGGGAGTAATTCGATAGGACAGTCATAGGCCCGGTGAGGGGGTAAGACCTCTGCCCCCTGCTTGCTGAATACATCTAAGAAATCATGATATGCAGAAGGGATGGAAAGGTGCAGACTAGGATCTGTGTTTAAACAGAGCAAGGTAGGATTCTTCTGAGTGTCCTGAAGTCTACAAGACTGTTGGCAATATGAGGAGGAAAAGGTAACCTCACCTGTGATCCAATTAATGTCAGGATTGTGGGCCTGTAACCATGGCATGCCGAGGATTATGGGGATTATGGGGAACATAGGTGAAGCGATGATATCTAGGCGTAACAGTTCTTGATGAGAATTGGAGATGGAAACGGGTATTGGAACAGTCTCTTGGGTAACAGGCCCTGACTTAATGGCTGTTCCATCAGCTAGATGAATGGAAAGTCCATGGGTCTTAGGCAACAGAGGTATCCGGTGTTGGGTAGCAAAAACAGAGTCCATGAAACAACTGCAAGCTCCAGAGTCAATAATGGCGGCTATTTGCAGGGTCTCTCCTGGAAGCTGTAACAGGAGAGAGAGAGCAAGGTGAGTAGTGTTCTTAACCAGAGGTGCAACATAGTCAGAGGACAGAGATAGGCACTTACGAAGTTTAAGGGAACCCCTAATTGCATTGGCTCAGGTGGGTTAAATGTAGACATTGGTGGTGCTGGTGATGTATGATGGGGAACTTTAGGGGTAACCCAAGTTGGGCGAGAGGTTCCCATCGCTCTCTCAGTCCTTCGTTCTCTTAGACGTTGATCGATCTGGATGGTTAGATCGATCAATGCGTTCAAAGTCTGTGGGGTACCCACCCTGGCCAATTCATCTTTCAGAGAGTCAGAAAGTCCCATTCGAAACTGATAGCGGAGAGCCGCATCATTCCAATTCGTGTCTACACTCCACTTTCTGAATTCCGCCACATAGTCTTCTGCAGCCCTGCGACCCTGCTGAAGGGTGTGCAAAGCCGCTTCTGCAGTCACGGACAGCTGGGGGTCATCATACAGCTGACCTAGTGCGTCAAAGAAGGCGGAAAGATTAGTCAAGGATACGTCCCTTTGCTCCAAGAGGCGGTGGGCCCAGGTTTGGGGGTCACCAGAAAGCAGAGAGATTACGTAGCCCACCTTAGTAGCCTCAAGGGAAAAGGTACGTGACTGAAGAGCAAAGAACAGTTCACAGGAGTTGCGGAAAGCCCTGAATTTGAGGCGATTTCCGGAGAAACGTTCAGGCGTCGGGACCTTGGGTTCTGGAGGGAGCATCACCACTGTTGAGGAAGGCCCGACTGAAGGAGCAGAAGCGGAAGGGACTCCCTGAGCCCCAATGGGATTAGACAAAGTTAACACTCGTTCCTCCAGCCTGGTGTATCCTTGCTGCAGATTCTTGACTGCTTCAGTCAATCCTGCCAGGTGTGCACAGAGTTCCTCCATGAGAGACGTTCCCTGCTCAGGCTCAGACATGGCTGTCTGCTACTGTCACATACCTGGTAGGTTGTGAGCCTGAAGTGCAGGAAAAGACCTCCCTTACAGCTCACACTCCCTTTCCCCTGGAATGGAGACAGAGGGCCAGGAGTGAAGAGTGGTATGGGTGCCTGACAGAGACTGGAATGCAGGACTGGAACCAGGAACAACAGCAGGTAATAGCAGACTGGAAGCTGGACTGGAACAACAGCAGAAGATAGCCTGGAGCACTGGACTGGAACCAGGAACAACAGCAGGTAATAGACTGGAACGCTGGACTGGAACACAGCAGAAGATAGCCTGGAACGCTGGGCTGGAACACAGCAGAAGGTAGCCTGGAACGCTGGACTGGAACCAGGAACAACAGCAGGTAATAGACTGGAACGCTGGACTGGAACACAGCAGAAGATAGCCTGGAACGCTGGGCTGGAACACAGCAGAAGATAGCCTGGAACGCTGGGCTGGAACACAGCAGAAGGTAGCCTGGAACGCTGGACTGGAACCAGGAACAACAGCAGGTAATAGCAAACTGGAAGCTGGACTGGAACCAGGAACAACAGCAGGTAATAGCAGACTGGAAGCTGATGAACACAGCGGAGAGTCAACAAGCCGGTGGTCAGTAACGTTCGGACAGCAGAGGTACCAGGGGTAATGCAGAGGGATGGTCAGGCAAGCCAAGAGGGTCTGGTGCAGGCAGATAGCAGGATCGTCAAACAGGAAGCCGGGTCAGATAACAGGAAACACAGATCAGATCAGGTAACACTCACAGAACGCTGTAGAGCAGACAGCGGGGATGGAGTGTGACAGGCCGGTTTAAATAGCCCGCCTGGCACTAGCGGGAGTGCGTGCGCACGTGCCCGTGCGTGACAGCACCCGTGAACGCGCGCGCATGCGCAGTGGAACCCGCAGCCGTGTCCCCCTGCGTCTGGATCGCTGATTATTGGCAGGATCTTCATGACAGATGGTATTTTTTATTTTTCAGCAGATCATGGTTGAAGGAAGTAGGGGTATATATACTCATGTTGTTTTTGTTTCTTTTCCTTCTATATGCCGTGATAAGTTGCTACTGTTGCCTGATTGGACGAGAGAACAGATCCCGAGCAGATGACCACATCTTCGTCTGAGATGAGACGCCCCGAAGCCCAATCCATGTACAAAACACAGAGGATCCCAGACCGACCGGCCTTCATGTCCTCCTCTAAGTCATCCCTCCTGAAGAACAGAGTCTACAAGTCAAGCCGTGTTATGAACTCATATGGACTGTAAGGACTGACTCATTTCCAGGTGTAAGAATAAGATCAAGATTCATCGAGGGACAAATGGGAGCATATGACAAAGTGGAGGAGCTGTTGTGGAAATTTTTATTAATGTATGTTGTCAGATGTCCCCCAGTGTCAGTTTAGCTGTAATACGCTCATGTGAGCGTATTCGCACATACAGGCATTGGTGGAAGACCATTGGCTGCGGAAACCTTCCCCGGAAACCTGGACACGGCAGATCTGTTTACTCTTTTAAGGATGTGGCCACTCCATGGCGACCGCATCTAAACTTCTAAGTAAGCAGATCTGCGTACATGGGAACCATAACATAACCATACAAAATTATGGCTCACTGAGCCATGATGGATTATGGCTCACGTCATTGGTAGCAGTGGGAATGTGCACACGATCGTGTTCAGAGCCATGTAAGCAGTGTACAAATTGTGAGTCCTTTAGACTTTAACCTACTTACACAACATCTACAGACTTCCCTCCCTATTACACATACCCGATTACAACCTAAATCTGTGTTTTTTTCCACCCAAGCCAAGGGACCATACCTTTAGGCTTTCTATAAAGTGTTTTTTCTGATTTTTAAAAATTGTGTCACCACTCCATGAATATAAAACACCAGTACCACAACCTCAACTCTGAGGAAATGCTGGCCCTAAAACAATTTACAAATAACCCTAACTTAGTCATCAAACCACGGAAAAAGGGAAAAAATAACTGCGCTTCAAAAACATATAAATTAAATAAATAAAGCTGCAATGTCCTAAATATGTCACAAACACACAACACAAGTAAGAAAAATTGGTGACTCGCGCTGAACAAATTAGTGAATATGTGGCTAAGAAGTGCCGCACCAAAAAGGTCTAGATACAACAGATATATGTAGATGGGAATAGTGTAGCACACTATAAACAGTTGGGGAAATTCAAAAAAACCCCTTAGTGAATACATATACAATCAGTGCAATAATATATCACAATTAGTGCAAACATGTTTCATATATCACAATTAGTGCAAACCTGTCGGGGTAGTTCGGGGTGTCAGAGTGAGGCGGCGGCGGGTCTCTGAGCAGTGTCAGTTCTAGACTGGTCATTACGTAAGTTGCAGGTTACTGCTACGAGCAGTTCAAAGTAACAAGCTAACCGACCATTTCATGTAGATGACCACAGAATTCTGCTGTACAGTCCCTGACGTCCTTTCCAGTTTCCATCTGCGCTCCTGGGAGTTCTGGACTAGCAGGATCTCAAAGCCCATCTAGACCCTCTGTAACAGGGGGTCATGGGGTTCTGGTAAGCGGCCAGGCTCTTACTTTTGGTGGTGGACCCACACATCTACAATTCCATACAATTGAATAACCCGGGATTGTCAATCACTGTTTCGGGGTTTTCTCCATATGGACTATTCCTTTAACTATTCACATTCATTTCTTAATTTACATTTATTACACATGGACTTATTTTGAAACATGTTTGCACTAATTGTGATATATTATTGCACTGATTGTATATGTATTCACTAAGGGGGTTTGTGAATTCCCCCAACTGTTTATAGTGTGCTACACTATTCCCATCTACATATATCTGTTGTATCTAGACCTTTTTGGTGCGGCACTTCTTAGCCACATATTCACTAATTTGTTCAGCGCGAGTCACCAATTTTTCTTAGTCATCAAACCAGCAGATAAGGGAGGAGGGATAGTACTCCAAAACAGAACAGATTATGTTACTGAGGCCATGAGGTTGCTTTCAGACCCACAAACGTATTAGAATGTTTCATAGGATCCACTATCTACCTTTAGAGTAAAAGCAAAAAAAATGTATTCAGGTAGCAATTCTTGATAATGTCATTTGCAAAAATGAAGTGTCCTTCATACGAAGAGATTTTTATAATAAGCCATATTTTTACCATCTTACCATCTGCCAAAAGTGCATAAAAATCAACATGAACAGCATCACCAGTGGCTTCTCACAATACATCGACTATTATTTACAACCACTAGCCCAGAATCTCCAATCCTACATACAAGACTCCACACATCTGCTGGAACTTTTGGCCCCCTACTCCTGGGAAGATAGCTGGTTATCTCTAGAAGTAAATTCATTATACAGCTCTATTCCTCATGATATAGGGATGCTATCCATACAACACTTCCTATTGCAGGACCCTATGTTGAACAAACCAAGCAGCTTTCATACTGGATGCTACATGCGTCTGCCTCACATATAATTGTTTCAACTTTGAGGATGACTTCTATCTACAATCTTATGGCACAGTAATGGGGCCAACTTTTCACCCTCACTCGCGAATCTGACAATGGGGTATTGGGAAACTTTGTTCATATGGAAAAATAACCCCTGCGCAACACATGTTTTTTTTAGTAGATATATAGTTGATATCATTGTAATCTGGGGTGGCTCCTCCTCCTTAATAGAGAAGTTTGTCACACAGTGCAACAACAATCAATTAGGTATCTCCTTCACCTCTCTTTGGGATAAGGACACCTTGGCTTTCCTAGATCTGGAACTTGGCCACAAGCATGGCGACATTTTTGCCTGTAATTTTATTAAACCCACTGCGGGGAATTCCTATTTACAATTTAATAGCTGTCATCACCTGCAGTGGTTTAGGAATATACCCAAAGGCCAATTCTGTTGGCTAAGGCAAAACTGCACGAGAGATTGTGATTGTATTTCTCAAAGTATGCATTTCAAGAAAAAATTCTAGGATAAAGGATACCCAGAAAATCTGATTGACCAGGCCTTTAACACCTTTCTTCCTGGGAAATGACCCAAAGTTGATAAACCTCTGCAAAATCCACCAGTCAGTCCACCATCAGTGCAGCCTCATTAGTGCCCATCAGTGTAGCCTGTCCATGCCCATTAGTGCAGCCTTATCATTGCCCATCAGTGCAGCTTATCAGTGCCCATCAGTGCAGCCTCATCAGAACCCATCAGTGCCCATCAGTGTAGCCTACTAGTGCCCATCAGTTCAGCTTCATCAATGCCCATCAGTGCAGCACCATCAGTGCCCATCAGTGCAGCATATCAGTGCCCATCAGTGCAGGTTCATCTGTGCCCATCTGTGCAGCTTATCAGTGCCCATCAGTGCAGCTTCATCTGTACCCATCAGTGCAGCCACATCCATGCCGCATATCAGTGCACATCAGTGCAGGCTCATCAGTGCAGCTTATCAGTGGCCATCAGTGAGTGCCTCATCAGTGGCCATCAGTGGCGCCTCATCAGTGGCCATCAGTGCAGGCTCATCAGTGGCCATTGGTGCAGCCTCATCATTGTCCATCAGTGCAGGCTATCAGTGCCCATCAGTGCAGCCTCATCAGTGCTTAACAGTGGCCATCAATGCAGCCTATTAGTGCCCATAAGTGCAGCCTCATAAGTGCCCATCAGTTCAGCCTGTCAGTGCCTATCAGTGCAGCCTATCATTGCCCATCAGTGCAGCCTCATCAGTGCCCATCAGTATAGCCTATCAGTGCCCATCAGGGCAGCCTATTAGTGCCCATCAGTGCAGCCTCATCAGTGTTCATAAATGCAGCAGAGATCACAGGGAGGAATGAGGAGGATTATCGGATCACACAGAACGGGGATCTCCAGCTGTAACACAGCTTGGAGATGAAATGCATGCATCTCAAGAAAAAGAAAAAAAATATTGGATAAAGGATTCCCAAAAAATCTGATTGACCAAGCCTATAACACCTTTCTTCCTGGAAAACCACCCAAAGTTGAAAATCCACCAGTCAGTCCACCATCAGTTCAGCCTCATTAGTGCCCATCAGTGCAACCTCATCAGTGCCCATCAGTGCAGCCTCATCAGTGTCCATCAGTGCAGCCTCATCAGTGTCCATCAGTGCTGCCTACTAGTGCCCATCAGTGCAGCTTCATCAGTGCCCATCAGTTCAGCTTCATCAAAACCCATCAGTGCAGCCTACTAGTGCCCACTAGTGCAGGCTCATCAGTGCCCATCAGTGCAGCCTCATCAGAACCCATCAGTGCCCATCACTGCAGCATATCAGTGCCCATAAGTGCAGCCTCATCAGTGCTCATCAATGCAATGACAGGGAGGAATCAGGAGGATTTCTAGCCGGATCACAAAGAACAGGGATCTCCCGTTGTAACACAGCTTGGAGATAAAATGCGACCCATGTCAAACAAAGTCCTGCCTCCTGCACTGGCATTGGACCAGTGTGCTGTCTATCATAGGAGCTGGTCCAGGTGGTGGGGCTTTGCTTCACAGCAGCCGGCGGTTTATATCCAAGCTGTGTCACAGTAGGAGATCCCCGCTCTGTTTGATCCAGCCACCTGTCCTCCTGACAATTTCCTGGCTAATCACTTCTAGCAGAAGTGGTGTGGCCTTTTATACAGGGCATCAGAGCAGCCCAGGCCGCTCTGATGCCCTGTAAAAAAAGGCAGCAATGCTTCTGCCAGAAGTGATCAGCCAGGAAACTGTCGGCCTAGTCCACTCCTGATCCACACTTGCCCTCTGCTAATTTACAGCGAGCAGAAATTTTGAGAGCTGTGATATAGCGTGAGGCAAGTAGCGGACCTTCCTAATAAATTTTGCACTGTTCTTTTTAACTCAGCATCCGGTGACCCCTTTTGTCTCACCGAATATGGGGCACTATAGTAGCTTTGAAATACTCCAGCAATTTCTGTTGTTGAATATACTATCTGTACTTTGTTGTTTTTTATTTTAACTAAAAAATTCATCAATTTCTTATTTTTTTTATATTCTTGCTAGATGTTTTCCTGGTTTATTCCCCCACTTGTATTTATCTTTGGCCACTCTATTAAAACAAAAGGATGGAAAGGGAACCAATTAAATGAAGGTACACCACAGTACCGCCAGGTATTTATCCACACACTCAGATCGAGTGGGACTGAGTGTGTGAATAAGAGCGAAAAAGAGCATATGAAAAATAGTGCACTGTACCAGAGAGAGGGCACGGTACCAAGTGCCACACAGAACGAGCACAGAGAAAAAATAACCAAAAAATGCATAACTAATCAAATTTAATTTATTGAAAAAAATAACCAATGTACATAAAAAATTTGCAGGAATCCTACATCTGACACCATATATAGACAATGTTGTCTGGAGCAAAAAAACAAACAACAGACACACACACAGAATAGAGCGTATGAGACCAACCAAATATACAAGTACACCAATGGAGCACTATGGATGAGTGCAGATGGAGGTGACCACACCACCAGCCAGGTAGTTTAAATCGGATATAATAAAGGCAACGGCTGTTGCAAAAATCAAAAAGATCCAAAGAACACCAAACCATAGCTGAAGGAAAGGCCTGCTATTGTGGAACAATCCTGGGGATGGGGAGAAGCCAAACAGCTGAAGTAACAACTGAGTATCCACAGACACTGTAAAATCCACTGAACTGTGAATAACTTGAAAAAAAATAGAGCTGCTGTAGCCTGTCAGGTATTCACTGGGAAAGCATGGTCAATGAATATCCGTTCCCAGATGACTGCACAGTAATCAGAGTTTGGTAAATACAATAGTTCTATGGGCAGAATTGATATGTGGATTGTGAATTAGTAACTGACTGTCAGCAGAAGACTGTGAAAGCAGCACTATGCAGCACAGCTAAAACAGCTGATCGAGGCTCCCGTGATCTCTTCTTGTGGCTGTGTTTCAAAACACACAAACTCCAAAGGGAATAACTCATGGAGTATGAAGAGCGGAGAAATACTACTGGGATTGCTAGCTAGCTGCTGCATGATACCACCGACTCCCGTATTCTGTGTTCCTGGAGCACAGCCCTTACTACGGACCAGAATGGAGCGAAGCGGTGATGCCAGGTGATGCTTGGAATAGTGTCTGCTATTCAGAGGTGTGACGTCAATGCGTTTTGCTGGGAACCCCCAGCTTCGTCAGGACTAGCGCCCCCTAGCTGAGACGAGTATATATACACAAAAGTTTCGTCTCAGCTTCAATGATCTCATATGAAAATCAGATCAAACGTGTGTTTTACCCAGACAGGAAGTGTGTCGTTGATAGTATTAACCCTTTAGAGTTAACCCCTAAAGGGTAGAATCATAATAACGGCAGCATCTCTAACAATATATAAATAGATAAGTAGACTTATATCCACACATAGCGTAATTTAAAACATCACTAACTGCATAAAAACAAAATCCAGATCAAAGTCAAAAGCACAACTAGACATTCGATAGAAAATAAAATAAAAATAAAAATGAAAAATAAAAAAATAGAAAATAAATAAAATAAACCGAGTCAGGATTTTTAAAAAATAATTGTTCGTATTGCGAAACACTCGTTAACCGCATTACTCGCAATCCAAGGTTCCACTGTAACTGGTTTTACCTGCAACTGTAGGTGATATATATTATTAATTGTCGCAACAACTTCACTCCAATAGCATACCAGTTTCGGGCATTTCCAGAGCAGATGGATCAGAGTACCCTGGTGTAGTTGACATTTCGGACACTAGGGGTAGTCTCTTCTACCCCACTTATATAACTGTACAGGGGTTCTGTACACTCTGTGAAGGATAAATAAGTGTGACAGCTTCTGAGCTGCAGAAACTGAGACTATCTATAGGGCCAACATGATTTTTTAGCATAGTCTTTTTGTCTTTCTTATGCAATAAATCTATATTTTAAACCAATTTATTAGTGTCTTTGCTAATTTAAAGTCCCACACTCTTTGGGGGGGTGGGGGGGTGGTGCAAACCACCTTTTCTATATATGTATATACAGGGATGTGGCAAATTCACTACGATATCTGACATGGTGAAAGCCTTCATTTATCTATGTAAGAGACACATCCATCTCTAAACATATTTGCTGGCAGCTCCTGGAATATAAATTGTTGTTGCTGGACCAAACTAGTAAGCCACGATAATTGAGCAAAAATATATAAGGCTTTATTAATGAAATACATAATATCAAAAACAAGTTCAACGAGAGTGGCACAAGGACCAGTTCAGGTGAACCACGTTCCTCCAATGTACCAGTTAATAGATAAAAAGTCACTGTAGAAAATTGACAATATTGTCATTAAACGACTGTATTCAATATGTCCGTGAATTATCGCTGTAATATTTCATTTTTAGGAAGAACTATACAAAGTGTTCACCCTGAACGGGCGCTTACCCTTCCTTTTGCCATGTGATCCTGGCCGCGATAATATATCACTGTTAATGTTCTCAAAAACTGGAACACAGAACTACGGTGGCTGAAATGGCTCAGTGGGGATTTTGGAAGTAGATCACTGCTGAATCCCTAGATGTCAAAAAGTAAGGGTTCACCTTACATCCCTGGATTGGGAGCCATAATGGAGTGCGGGGGTGAGCTAGCGTCAGCTACGTCGACGCGTTTCGTGCACTTAGCCGTGCACTTCGTCTGGACGTTGTATGTAGGTAACTATTACCATTATATAGGGGACAATGTCCAATCACTTTTTATTTACATAATTCTTACTGAGTACTGCCCTCTTGTGGTGACACAAATACTACAGTTGAGTAAAAATAGGTGGATTACCAAAGGGAAGCAGTGCCAGTTATCTTATGTAGGGGATTGCTAGAGTGAACAAACAGTCTTATTAATCATAACTACTCACATGGTTAAATCCTATAGAATTCACAGCGTACGAATGGCTTCTTCTGGATGAAGTGAAGATGGACTTAATCGTTTAGAAGCAGTTTAGCAATGTAAAAAGAAGGGGCCAAACATATTTGGAAAAATGGATAAAGGGGGAGGGGGGAAGGGAGGTGGTGACAGGGGCAAATACGACTATTTAAGGCTCAAGAAAGATCTTCAAGCTCAACTCATTATTCAAGCCAGTTGGCTGAAGAGTATTGAGCTTGAAGATCCAGGATTTTTCCTTACGATCCTTCGTAAGGACAGTATAAGGATAAGGACTGTATCATAGTCTCCCCTCCTATCACTAAGGTCGCGAGAGAAAAAGCCTTTCACCTTCAACCCCAGTGTTTTTCCCTGGTGGTATTGTGAAAAATGTTGGGCCACAGGGGTGTCTTCCTTCAGTCTAATACTTTTCAAATGCTTGTTAAATCTGATGCGGAGCTGGCATTTCGTTTTCCCGATGTATAGTTTTTTGCAAGGACATTCCACGGCATATAGGACCCTGGTTGTAGCACAGTTGATAAATTACTTAATGTCATATTCATGTTTTGCTCCAGAATCTCTAAATACCTTGGTTATGTGCTCGCTTTAACCGAAAGGTTTGATTTACTCCTGGTGCTTTCTGATTTATGCCTGTTCCCAGTTCATCCAGATACTGGATCCGTTGTTATTTGCTCAGTTGCAGATTATTGCTCTTTACCATAGCCTAAATTAAGTTTGGGTTACAGCTTTTGTAAACTGCTCTCCTGCAGATATTGAGGCCTTAAGGCCACTCTAACCCCCCAGCCCTTCTGTGGGATTGGATGGTCTCAAATTATTTTGTTTCAGATATTTACTACCATGACATTTGCAGGGGGGCACATTTGCTGCTGGGGTTCTTTCTATAAGTAGGGGTATTTAGTTAAGTGGGAGCACTTCCGACTCTGCATCATTTGAAGATTTCTTCTCTGTCCCTTCACAGGTATGTCACAGCTGACTCTCATCCACCCAGAATTGAAAAACTGAAAAATAATTGCTTTACTTTGTATGTTGCTATGGTATGTCGCAGCTGACTCTCATCCACCGAGAATTGAAATACAGAAAAGAGATTGCTTTCCTTTGTTTGTATGATGCTATGGTATGTCGCAGCTGACTCTCATCCATGCAGAATTGAAAAACTGAAAAGTGATTGCTTTCTTTTTTTGTATGTTGCTATGGTATGTTGCAGCTGACCCTCATCCACCCAGAATTAAAAAACTCAAAAATGATTGATTTCCTGATGTTTGTGTGTTAGTCTGGTATATTCTTTCTGCTTAAAGGGTAACTCCACTTTCGTGGGGAAAAAATAGCAAAGAAAGAAAAAATAATATAGCATGTACAATTGCGAATCAAGTCATATTGTAATTGAATGTTATTAAAAATTACCTTTCCTTTTCAATCTGCAGCTCTGTAATTTTCTGTAAAGTGCAATACAATATGGATACCTGGAAGTGTACAAAGAATGTGCACAAGAACGCCCCCGAAAAACATAATTTCCTGCTTGTGTGATTGGCTCACCAATTTTCCCAAAAGTCTGCACTAAGATACAAGTCAGATTTCAGGCATCCCCTGCAACAAAATTGTAATTTTTGGTGAGATGCTTCCAATAGGAATACTCCATGTTCCCATTGCACATGTTCCTGGATTAGCTATCAAAAGTTTGGGTGCTGCAGCAACAACCAACTGGAAACTGGTTCAGAAAGTCCCAAAGGAGATATATGCCAGCACACCATGGATCAACAAGGTAGCGTCCAAACGGATTGTTTATTGCATGATCACATCACAAGAACAGTGCAACGTTTTGGAGACATAGCTACATAGGTAAGCTCTAAACAACCTGAACTTCAGAATGAGTTCCCAGGAGCTGTCACTCATGACAAGCAGGCCTCAGAAGGGGATCGTGTCAGCAGTTGGTGGGATTTTCTTTTAGATGGGTCCGAACCCCCCCAAAAAAAAGCTTCACGTCAATCACAATGACCAACACTCTCGAGAGTGTTGGTCATTGTGATTGACATGGAGCTTTTTTTTTGTGTACACAAAATGTGTACACAAAATAGCCAGGAATTCACTTAAAGCAAATTTCCACCCAAATGTAGAAGCTCCGCTGATCTGCTTCCTCCCCCCTCCGGTGCCACAATTGGCACCTTTAAGGGGGGAGGGGGGAACAGGTACCTGTTTTTGACAAGTACCCACCCCCACTTGTGGGAGACTGCGCTGCTGCGCCATCTCTCGGAAGTTCAGCCCCCTCTACCTTCCTCCGTCTCCAGGCCAGTTAGAACCTCCCTTGCCATGAATGATGAAGGCAGCACCCGAGATCTAAAAATTGATTGGGGTACCGGCATCGTGGGCTCTGTGGACAGGTAAGTGTCCTTTTTTTTTTTAATCAACAAAATAGAATTTTATTGAGTGAAACATAAGGCAGGGTACAAATAAGTAGGCATGCAGTCCATAGAAAACAGGATATGTAATGATCAAGACAGAAAATGATCTGTACTAACTGCGTAACCAACAGGCCTATCAAAAGAAGAATGGCCATTGGCCATCTAGCCCAACAATAATATGTCTAGTACCAGCTGCGGGGGTGACACCTCTGGGGTATTTAACCAGCCCTGCCAGATATTTATAAATTTCTTTGGTGAGTTCTTATGATAGTAGGTGTTTTTTTTCTCATACAAGAATATTATTTATCACTTGGATCCACTGCGTGGATATTTTTAAGGATTTTATTCACTGCTTGGATACACTGCGCGGCCGTCGGGGGTTGTGCCGAAAGCCAGAGCCAAGCATTAAGTTTCCTGGCTACATATAGTAGTCTCGTCAGGGCAATGTATACCGGAGGGAGGTACAATTCCTCATTGAGACTGCCCAACAGACACGTCAGCGGGTCCATAGTCAGTTGAACCTGATATATTTCATTGATTGTTGTGTTAACTCGATTTCAATATCTCACAAGCTTGGGACATCTCCAGAGCATGTGGATAAGATCACCAGGATGAGCCTGACATTTAGGGCATATAGGGGACTCTCTCCTACCCCATTTATGTAGAATAAACAGGTTTAGCATTTTCTGCGCCGCGGATACTGACACCAAAGGTGTGAATCTGATCCCACTGTTCAATGGAGATGACACCTCTCTTCCAACCCTCCCCGCAGGGTAAAAGATCAGGGGCTTGTATATGCGATAAGAGGTATGTGTAGATTTGAGAGATAACACCCTTTTTCTCTGCAATATTCGGGGAAGCCCGTACCATGGGGATTTGAATATTTAAGAAAACCCTACAGATATTTAATGCTGTGGAATGGGCAGGGATAAAGCCAGACTGGTCCAAATGCACCAAATTCGCAAAAACGCCCACCTGTCTAGTAGCCAGTAGCTGTGCCAGTAATTTAACATCTTTTGAGCAAAGAGATGGGCCTATATGAGTCAGATTGTAAAGGGTCTTTTCCTGCTTTGGGGATAAATACTATTATAGCCTCATTCATAGATAAGGGTAAACCACCATTCTGAAGGGCATAATTCAGGGTTTTTAACAAGGCAGGTAAAAGAGTATCCCCATACATCTTAAAGGTTTCAGTAGGCCGCCCATCAGTCCCATCAGTGATTTATTATTGGCCATTGTACTACCGCTAAGGAAAGTTCCTCTAGTTTTATTGGGCCATTGAGTGCAACAAAACCCTGTCTAGAAATACATGGAAGGGAGCACTGATCCAAATAGTGATCTGGCGCCTCCTTTGTGGCATGCACCTTGGACGTGTATAGATTCTGAAAAGAGTGTGAAAATACTGCACCTATCTGCTCCTGGCCAGATACCATCCCCCCGTCTACATTTTGGATGACTTCTATATTGGTCGTTCCCTGTTGGGCCTTAGCTATCATTACTAGCAAGTGTCCTGTATTTTCCTCTTCATTAAAGTATCTTTGCTGCATGAAAAATCTCTTTTTTACAGCTGCAGTAGTGGAAACCTGTTGATACAGAGCCTGAGAAGGGAATGATCTGAGATGTTCCCGAGGAGCGTATAACACTGAGTCAGCCATCTGATGTGCCAAACTGTTGCCCAAGCACATATCTATACGGGAGAGACATCTATAAGACGCTGAATAGTAAGAAAAACAGTGCACATTAGGATTTTTGTCTCTCCACACATGTCTTAAGCCTATTTCATTAAGAAATCGAGCAAAAGGGGTAGGACCTCTCTGCTGAGAATTACTGCTAGCTCTGGGATAAATCCATCTGTTTATCCATAACATTATTAAAATCCCCCAGCACCCAAATAGGGGTATTGGAGTAGGAAGCTAAAAAATTGTGTTAGACATTTCAGGCTGTCAAACTAGAAGGGAGGAGAGACATATATATATTTGCAACAATACACACTATCCCTGACAATTTGCATAATAAGTAAATGTGTCATCTCGTCCCTAAACATCCACCAGGGAGTACAATAACTGAAAGGAGACAGCATGTGAAATGAAAATGCTGACTCCTCTGGAGTAGGCTTTGTGAGTGGAGTGGAACTGGGTATGGTAGCTGCAGTGTTTAAGTTCAGATATAGTATCGGCCCATAGATGTGTTTCCTGTAAACACACCACAGCTGGCTTGTAGGCCTTCACCGTAGAGAAAAAAGCCACCCATTTCACTCCATCACCCAGCCCCCTAACATTCCACAATATCAGAGTACATACATTAGCCATAGGAAAAAAAGAGAACATGAAAAAACAAGATTGGTTAAACCCACAATTGCTTTTTTTACCACTATTATTCCTTTATATTGGCTTTTGGCAGACATGGGAGTAAGTCACACATGTGCAAGTCACAAGCAAGTCTCAAGTCTTAACCTTCAAGTCATAAGCAAGTCCCAAGTCACTGTGGCGAAAAGCAAGAAGTCAAGTCGAGTCCCTGCTAGAAGTCAAGCAAGTCAAGTCAAGTCATTTATTTTGGTCAAGTCACAATTTAAGTCAAAATACTGATCTACCCCATTTCCATCCTTTAAATGAGTTAAAAGTCAGTTTTCAGGAAAGGTTTTGTTTTATTTTCAACATTAACAAAACAGCTTAGTGCTTTTTTCTTGGCATATTAAAGAAACACTTTGAATGCCCAAATAGCATTTTCTTGGCATATTAAAGAAACACTTTGAATGCCAAATAGCAGACAAGGAGCAGAACACTCAGCAATTAAATGGCCAACAAGCCTGAAAAAATGTAGTCCTTGCTGAGGGGGAAAATAACTAAGCTCAAAGTTTGAACTTGACACAATGCCAATATCTGGACACTTGAATGGTGAAGAGAATAATAGTATTCCCATCACCATTCTTCAAGTGTCCAGATATTGGCAATTTGGCATTGTGTCAAGTTCAAACTTTGAGCTTAGTTATTAGAATAGAAAAAATAGGGAGAAACACCCGCGCAATGGGAGTCATGCAATGGAATAAAAATTTAAAAATCAAAGAATGTTGTTGGAACTGCTGCCACTACCGATTACTTCCACTAGGTGGAGTAAGATATAAGAAAAAGGAATAGAAGTAGATAGCGCTGTTTCCAAGCCTGGTGAATTCAAATGTGTTATAAAGGTCCTGGATGTGCATAAGTCAAGTTGGTTGTCTGACTTAATAAAGTGCAGTGTGTGCTCTAAAAAAGATATAACTTAATCCGTATAAATAAATATAATATATCCATATATAAATGAACCCTATTTTTAAATTAAAAATATTTGTGCAAAATTATGTGATCCATAACGTAAATCGATAATGTACATATGAAGTGAACAAACAAATATATATAATCAAGTGCTTTCAGTGCTGCTAGGATCTGGTGAGTACAATCAATCACTATATTAGAACACGGATTAAGGCACGCACTGAAAGGTTTGGAATATCCATCAGAATCCAGGGGTTTTCTTTGTAGCAGCACTGAAAGCACTTGATTATATATATTTGTTTGTTCACTACATATGTACATTATCGATTACGTTATGGATCACATAATTTTGCACAAATATTTTTAATTTAAAAATAGGGTTCATTTATATATGGATATATTATATTTATACGGATTAAGTTATATCTTTTTTAGAGCACACACTGCACTTTATTAAGTCAGACAACCAACTTGACTTATGCACATCCAGGACCTTTATACACAATTCCACGGGATAAACATTCACTGAATACTATAGGCAACATCTTTACAATCTTTCCCACTCCATACTGCCCTCCCACTAAGGGAATAACACATTTGAATTCACCAGGCTTGGAAACAACGCCTATCTACTTCTATTCCTTTTTTCTTAGTTATTAGAATAGCCACTTAAAATGCATTGCATTTGCAAAAAATAGTATTCTCACTTCTCAGAATACAATTTTTTGCAAATGCAATGCATGTTAAGTGGCTATTCTCAGAATAGCCACTTAACATGCATTGCATTTGCAAAAAATTTAATTGGAAAGTACTTTCTCGCTCAGTTGTGAGCGATGGTGTCGCATTATCACCCCTCCATGGCTGAACACACGTTCAACAGGTGCGCTTGATGCAGGGACTGACATTACTCTTACCGCTACCCTGAACAAAGAGGGGAGCATATGCCTGTTCATGGCCCAAAACTGAAGGCAGCTCTGTCCATCACAAATGTCTAAATACTGGTTCAGCTGAATTTGGGGACTGGAACATGAATCTCTCTTCTGTTTTTTGCGGTATGCTGTGAACAGCCCAGATTGACTCTCTGACTCTGCCACTGGCATTTGCTCGTCTTCATCGGTGGTTGTTGGGGTGGGCTTGCAGTCCTCTTTGAGAATCAAGTCTGAAAAACACAAGCATAAAACAGTGACTCAATGCACTCAGGTGTTATTACTGCAAACGGGTTATTACCAAAAACATAACATACTTTTTTATCATCGCAGACACAGCCTCCTTGACATTTTCGGTAGCCAAAACATCATGGGTCAACCACATGGTGCCAAATGAAGGATCCAGCAGAGCAGCTTTTAGGTATAGAGGGTCAGAGAAGGGTAAGGTTGCTACATCATTCTGTTCATCTGCCATCCTCACATTGACAAAGATCTCTTCGAATAGTCTTTGGAGTGATTCTTGCAGGCTACGGATCAACCCACCAAGGTAGCGCACGCTCTCTTTATGATTTTCCAAGTGGTGATTCAGAGAAAGGCTACAGGGTACAACAGCACTTTTTGTCACAAGTTTTTCTCCCTGTGAGAGGTCTGTGGCTTCTCCAAAAAGCATGTTGCAGTTTATAATGAGGTCTGACAGGATTGAGTTTGTAATTGCCTTTTGCTGCTGGTGGTTGCAGTGGTATAGCTGCACAGTCCCCTGTGCGATGAATTGTGAGATTTGAGGCTGGGTATCATCAAAAGTCCCTTTGGTATGGATGTACTCTTCATATCTATAGAGTAAACAGAAGAGAGATAGAAAAAAAAGTTAGCTATGTGATTTATTGATTTGAACAACAATACACTCTGCTCCCACCTAAAGTGGGATGTAGGCCTAATTTGCATATATATACATACACGTGACGTTACTGTACCTACTTTTCTTTGTGGGTTTTGTAGTGACGGATGAAGTTGGATGTTGTGGTGGACGTGTCTCTTATTTTTGAGTTGCAGACCTTGCATATCGCCATTCTCTTCTTTTCACCAACATCTAAAACATAATCCTTAAATCCAAATTTAATTATTTTTGGAATCGCTCCCTCCATTATAGCTGCCTTGTGCGTTGGTCTGTCAGGGGCGGATCCAGAGTTTGCTGTCGGGACAGCCCGGGCACTGCCAGAAAATAAGGTGTTGCTGCTTAGTACACTAGTACTTACAGAACTATTTTTAATGTATTATATATATACGGACCTAACCTAACCTTGTTTAAAACAGTGACACGTTTATCATTCCAGATTAGAATATTACATTAGTGACTCACAGTGACACTTTTTGGGCACCAGTGACACCAATACAGTGACCAGTGCTAAAGTTTGCATTGATTTCAGCATGCATGGAGCACTGCAGTACATGAACTTTCACTGGATGTGGACTGTTTAATAAGTTTGTAGTACGCATGGAGCACTTAATTCAGCAATATGATTTTTATGTAATATTTACGTTGAGCACTTTGTACTTCGCACAAGTAATAGTTAATTAGTGAAGGATTTAGGGAGGAACTGGTCTGGGACTGGGGGTCAGTGCAGTGGCTGTTGCAGCGCAGGAGAAAAAAGCACAGAGCCGAGGAGGAGAAAACAAGGAAAGAAGGTTTGTACCTACCTAGGTTTCATAGTTTTAGCATGTGCAATGATATTGATGATTGATTGCATCTGCAATCATATCTGCATCCTGCAATCATCAGTACAGGCCACTGGCCAGGGCCCTGCAGAAGCTGCAGGTCTGTTTGATGCAGTGCCAAGCAAGCTAATGCTTCCCTGCAAAGTTTGCAGGGAAGTTTTCAGGGAAGCATTTGCTTGGCACTGCATCAAACAAACCTGCAGCTTCTGCAAATCTGTTTCCTCCTCCTCGGCTCTGTGCTTTTTCTTCTGCGCTGCGACGACCACTGCACTGACCCCCATTCTCAGACCTGTTCCTCCCTGAGTCGTGTGACTGTCCCTGCTCCAGTGCCCCCTCAGTAGAAGAATAATAGTCTGCCATGACTTACTCTATGGCTGCTGGACTGGACACCACTCAGATTCAGTCAGTCGGCTAGGCTTGGCTGGCTCCTTGGGCAACTTCCAGTTCCTTCTTCCTCCCCCACCGTGAGGCCCGCGACTCACGCTGCTGGCTCTGCACATTTGCACAGAGGCCCAGCCCCTCCCTCAGAGATCACTCCGCAGCAGGAGGGGGGCGGCACCGCGGCCTGGCCAGACGGAATACAGAGACCTACAGCCTAGGTGGAGAGACTGCAGTGCAGTCATCATCAAATAAAAAAAAGTCTGCTGCGGCCACAAACCCTGCAAGCGCCGCTCGCGGACACCTATCCGATCCCCGCCTACAATGTTAGCAAGCTGTATTTGTGCGGGCAGAAGCCGGGACTCGGGGGAGCTTTCTTTTGTGGGGGGGGCGGCTTTTGCCTAGGCCAAGACACAGCACTGGTGGTGCCAAGTCATTGCAAATCATTGCAAGTCAAATAGCCCAAGTCAAAGTCAATTTGCAAGTCATTAGTGGCAAGTCAAAGTCAAGTCGAGTCATTTATTTAATTTTGTCAAGCAAGTCGCAAGTCCTCAAACAGGTGACTCGAGTCCGACTCGAGTCAAGTCATGTGACTCAAGTCCCCCACCTCTGGCGTTTGGAATTTACAAATGCAGCAATTTAGAAATCAGATGAAAGGTTTAGTGCTGGAAAACACTTTTTGATAGATAAAAAGTGCATTTTATATACATCTATATAGATCAGACCAAAATGAGGGACAAATGAGGAGGAAAGATGGACATTGCTCCAAATCAGGGACAGTCCCTCAAAATCAGGGACAGTTGGGAGCTATGCATGAGAAACGTGATCAATGGGACTCTCCAAATAAAGTCTGAATAGGTGGGTGATAACTTCTTCGAGAAAAAGACAAATCCAGTTGGATAATCATAAAAGCGTAAACCATACTCCCTGCAACCAGCAGGGGTCAGTGGAGGCAAAGAAAAGAAAAACATCAATTTACCAGAAAAAAAAAAAGATCTCTGTAGTCTCAGAACAGTCAAGGAGACAGGAAACATAGAGCATGTCCAAGCAGGACAGTATTAAGGGCGGGGCTGGGGCCCCAACGTCACAGTTCAATGTTTGATTCAAAGGGACTTGCAAATCCAAGTCATTGGAAGAATGTAGCAGGTATAGGCTACTCAAAGACTCCTCACCCCCTTAAAGGAAAAATGAAGAGAGGAGAATAACATTTTCAAATCCTCTCCCAGCAAGAACAGGTAGTTTGACAATCAGGCCATGGATGTAGATTTTTTTTTAAAGTGTGCTCCACACGATCCAGCCAATTGGACACGTTAGCAGGGTTATCAAAGAATTGTGTCTCGCCATTTCCTGCAATTCGAAGTTTGGCAGGATACAACATGGCATAGGTGACATCATATCTTCTGAGACGCTTCTTCACGTTGGTAAATTTGTCCCTCAGGCATTGAAGGTCAGCAGAGAAATCAGGGTTGAACGATATGCGCACATTGTCCATTTTCATAAGGTTGCCTTTGGTTCTGGCCTGGTAGAGTATAGCATCCCGATCCTTAAAATTTAGCATTTTGAAAAGGAATGGTCTAGAAGGCTTGCTAGGTTTTGGCGCTCTGGGTGGGACTTTATGAGCCATCTCTATAGCAAACATGGAGTAGAAGGAGTCTTTGCCAAACGTGTTAAGGAGACAATTTTTCTGTAAACGCAACAGGATTTTTCCCCTCTGTCTTCTCCGGTATTTCCACTGCATGGAAATTATTTAATCATTGTTTGTTCTCCATATCTTCCAGACGGCTGCATGACCAGTTATGATCGATTGCATATGGCGAAACTTCTGCATGTCTTGTCTGACTAGATTCAGCAGTAATTTCACCCCTTTAATCTCAGAGGTTGTAATGGATAGGTTGCATGAGGTGACCGCAGCAAAAATGTCTCTAAGGGTAGGTTCAGGGGTATTCAGGTCCTGGCCTGCTAAGTCACTGGCTGTGTCACCAGGGACTGGAGTACTCACTGTGTCCCACGTGGATGCAGGCTCTGAGTCCTCAAGCCAGGCAGCCTCCGGAACCTCATATAGGGGTTCCTGGTCAATGGATTTCAGGGTGAGGGATGGTGTTTTAGGGTAGTTGTCCTTCCCCAGTGTCTTAGCAAAGAGCTTCATGGCTGCTTCTTTAGCTGAACACTGGGCCCGGGCACCATCTTGCCTCACATGGTCTGCTGCTGGCTGTGAATCTTTTCCTCCTCTCTGGGACATGTCCTCCGTGGGATCGCAGGCTACGATGGCTCGGTTATATGCTGCCGGGGTCCCCACAGTCAGATGAGGTGCAAATCATGAGTCTCAGGATGGTAAAATCAGGATGAAAGTCGGGAGTTTTGGCGGAGCGAGCACACCACGCTACCTACTCCATAAGCTGCAAGCCACGCCCCCCAGGAAAGTGTCCTTATATTAAAAGTCAGCAGCTACAGTATTTGTAGCTTTTAACTTTTATTTATTTCTTTCCCCAGGCTGGAACACCACTTTAATCTATACCTCTTATCCTAGATTAGGGTCTGAAATAAATGTTAGCATTTATGTCTGACATTACATTTATGTCAGACCCTAATCTAGGATAAGCGTCTGGTATAGATTAAGTGAATTCCTGGCTATTTTGTGTAGCACAAAAAAACAAATCAATCAGAAGGAAGCAACCAGGAGTTGTCAATGTAGTCATGACTAAGCACCAGTGAGGGTGTGAAATGCATTAGCTAAAGCTGTCCCTTGTGCTTCATTATGCTGTATGTATCATACTGTACCAATAAAGGTGATTGCATTGGAGTGTGGCTATCTGGGATTTCTTCACTACATAGCAAGTACACACTGTTTAGACCAGGGGTGTCCAACCTTTTGACCTTCCTGGACCACATTGGAAAAAGAAAAACAGTCTTGGGCCACACATAAAGTACTCTAACAATAAGGATAGCCGATGAGTAGAAAAAGTCGGGCCGAACAAGTCTGAGTACCTATGTGAGTAATAAAACGTCATTTTTATTGTAATATTTTTTACTATAAAAGTAAAAGAGGGCAACATGTAACTGCCATATTTGACACTGTTTTTGATAAACAAATGCATCAATATCTGGTTCAATGGATTTAGTAAAAAAATAGCAAACATGTCTATACTTACCTGCTCTGAGCAATGGAATTGCACAGAGAAGGCCCGAACCTCCTCTTCTCGTGTCCCCCGCCTGGGCTCCTGACCCCTCCTCTGTCCATTGAAGCGGCTTCCCATGGGGACACTTGTGCGTGCTTGCTCCTGAGCCCCGAGTGTCCATTGACACAGACAGTGGGACTCTGCCCCACCCCCACTCCCCTGTCACTAGCTTTGATCGTCAGTCAGTGACGCAGAAGTGAGGGGGAGAGGAGCTGCAGACGCGCACAGTGCTGGATCGAACGAGGGCTCAGGTTAAAAAAAGGGGGGGGTGAGGGGTCAATACTGATGCCTAAATTTTTTTTACCCTAATGCAAAGAATGAATTAAAGCGCAGCTGCACCCAAAAGGACAATCTCCGCTTGTCTGCCTTCCCCCCTCCGCTGCCACATTTGGCACCTTTCCAGCTGAGTTCACTGCAAAGTTCGGCCCCCTTCCTCCTTCCCCCCGCATCCAGCTCATTCAGAGCACAGCGCGCTTCGCGCATGCGCAGTAGGGTACCGACTGTGAAGCCACAAGGCTTCACTGCCGGATTTCCTTAGTGGTGATGGTAGCGGCAGCACCTGGATTCCGGGTCAGATAAGTGTCCTAATATTATCAGTCAACAAGTACAGTATTTGTAGCTGCTGACGTTTATTTTTTTTCTGAAGGAACCTGGAGCTCCTCTTTAAGGTAAAAAAATGTTTAGTCTTTAGAACCCCTTCAATGAATTCTCAAGCTCTTCGTTCTAATATTTCCCTTTGTGTGCTTCATTCTTGAAAATAGTTGCTCACAAATATAGGTGCTGCTTAAAACGAATAACATGAATAGGGCATAATTGTGAAGAGTGAAATATTTTTATTTGGGAAGATAAAACTCCAATAAAGAGACACTGTCAATTTTTTCTTTGTCCGCATCTGTTTGCTAAGTGTACATGTATTTAAAAAAAAAAAAAATCAACATTTTTAGGTAAGTCTACAATTTTGTGCTGGGCCACATGCGGCCCCAAGGGCCACAGGCATACCTCCCAACTTTTTGAGATGGGAATGAGGAACACCTATCAGCAAAAGTATGCAGGCATAGGACACACTCCTTGCCACACCCCTTAATGGAGAATTGTACAAAAAAATAAGATTGGTTAAATCCACAAGTGCTTTTTTTACCACTACTGTTCCTTTATATTGGCTTTTGGAATTTATAAATGCAGCAATTTAGAAATCAGATGAAAGATTTAGCGCTGGAAAACACTTTTTGATAGATAAAAATGCATTTTATATACAACTATATAGATCAGACCAAAATGAGGGACAAATGAGGAGCAATGAGGGACAGAGGGACATTGTTCCAAATCAGTGATAGTCCCTCGAAATCAGGGACAGTTGGGAGCTATGGCCACAGGTTGGACACCCACCCTTGATTTAGACAACAGAAAGACTTTCTAGTCATCTTGAGTGATGCTTGGCTAAGCAATACATACAGCAGTACTATATGTGCCTCTACAAAAAGTGTGATAGGACCTATTGGGAGATTGCCCAATGTACAAATTATAGACAAAAAGATAGAACACCATTACTGTTGTAAATTTATATAGCAGTAGATATTTTATGCTCACATCCAAATAGTTGGTGAGAACTGTTGGTGCTGTTTTATTGTTCGGATCACGTTCCCATAATTGCTTCTGCATCATTTCTGGGAAAATGTCTGCTGTTTTCACCTTCATAGCTTGCAGTGTTTCTCGAATTGATGGCATTTTTCGGAGTGGAATCCTTTATCAAGGAAAAGAAAAACTTGTCAATATCCCATCCAGTGCTCCTCCTTTCTTTTGTAAATTTAAAACTAAGAATGAGCTCCGTTTGCACACCCCATGTGCAGAGCCCACCAGGAAGTCGGCACTGCTCTGTGCTAATCACAGGCAGTGAGACATTGTCCCAATGCGCGGCTGCAGAGATCGGGAAATGTCTCACTGCCTGTGATTAGCGCAGCACAGTGCCGACTTCCTGGCGGGTTCTGCACATGGGGTGTGCGAACACGCCGGAGCCCATCATTAATTAAAAGAGATGCTTAAATAAAAAGGCAGTACAGTCACCTTAAAGCGGAGTTCCAGTCGTTTTTGTGTTTATTAAGTCAAAAAAAGTGTATGTAGCTGCTGACTTTTAATAAACACACACTCACCTGTTCCATGATCCAGCGATGCGGCTGCCTAAACCCTCAGCTCTCTCCCTGCCTTTCCCCGACGCCGGCATCACAAGTGTGGGCAGCCAGCTGTGACAGCATGCTGACGACACCCAGATCTATCAATGAAAAATGTATAAATGGTGCGCTTGTTTCAGACCCCTTACATAATATTGCACAAAAGACCAAAAAACATGAAAAAAACATTCAAATTATAACTGAAAAGTAAAGGTGTGCTTATTCCCAAACCTAATATAATATGTGAATCAGCCAACCTGTTATGATACACTTAGAGCACTAGAAAAAAAAAACATTTCACCATTCATCATTATTTGCTAGTGCTTAAGCCTTTATTCAGTGTGACAAGATAACATACCGAAATTTAGTATATAAAACAAATTTCAAAAACACAGAAAAAGTATAAATAAGTGGTGGTCCTATAGTTTAAGCAGGTATTCCATCAGCACAAAAATAGTCCCTGCTCCAATCTGTGACCAAAAAGTGCTTAATTCGTGATGCCAAAAAATTTGCCACCACCAGCCACCTTGTGTGAATTGGCCGCTCATCTTCAGGATATGACCAATTTAGGTCAAGCAAAGCCTCTAATTGGTTAAATGATCTTCAATTTCTATGGGTATCCACCTGATGTGATCCGAATCACCTGCAGTCCCAGTTTGGGGGCAGCAGAGAGTCCACTCCTTTATGGCTCCAGTTTGCTCAGGGCATATAAGAACATTTAATTGCGCAATATTGCTTACTAACCGATACGTGAGTGCTGCCCCATCTCTGCCAATCATATAAAATTCAAAATACTAACCACAGGGCCATCCACAACATCGCCCCCAGCTACATCACCGACCTCATTTGCAGATATCGCTCAAATCCTAATCTCTGCTCCTCCAAAAACCTCCTGTTCTCTAGCTCCCATGTTACCTCCTCCCATGCTCGCCTCCAGGACTTCTCCTGAGCCTCTCCCATCCTTTGAAACTCCCTGCCCCAGTATGTCCAGGTGAGCTCCCACCCTGTCCCACTTTAGGCGATCCCTAAAAACTAATTTATACAGGGAAGCTTAACCCCACCACCACCTAAGAACTGTACTTGAGTCACCTCCATCAGATAATCCCCTGCAGCTATTACCTTTTGTACCACCTACTCCTCCCTTTAGATTGTAAGCTCCATGAACAGGGGCCTCCCTTTTCCTTCTGTATTGAACTGTATCGTAATTGTACTGTCCCCCTTTATATTGTAAAGACCTGCAGAAACTGTTGGTGCTATATAAATCCTGTATAATAATATGCCATGCTGTACCTTCCCTTTTCCACGCTGGCTAGTTCCTTATTCCATGCCATACACACTCCATTTTTCAGGGGCCAATTTTAATGTAATGTTGTGCATTTCCTATTTCACACTGGTTTATTTCATTTGCACTGCTATACATCTAGTTTTCCACACCAGTTCAATACATACTGTATGTCATATGTCTCCTATACTGCATTGCCTTCTTTCATATACCATGCTGTATGTTCTGTACTTTGCACTACCTCATTCTGTATATACTTGCCATCTCATTCTTTAATAGGAATATAGGGGTCTTATAATGTTGAGTAATATATATATATATATATATATATATATATATATATATAGAGAGAGAGAGAGAGAGAGAGAGAGAGAGAGAGAGAGAGAGAGAGAGAGAGAGAGAGACTGTCACTTTAAGAATATATAATATGCTTGCTTGTGCTCTTTCTTTTTATAGGTGTTTTTTTTTTTCTTAATAAACAAAACTTCTGAGCCTGTGAAGACATGCATTGCTGATAAAACTAAAAGACTACTCCAAGAGTAGACTTTTGTATCAAACCAGTTTAAACTGACCAAATACTGCTGAAATCTCTTTTTTTGTCAGTTACATGACGTTAACACCCATTTAACTTTTAGATTGCTATTAAGAAGATATGGATTCTGATTGAACTAACCATAAGATCACACCTAGAATACAGCCTAGAATACGCCTAGATCTTATGCATATTCATGACTATAAATTGTTTAGCCTGAAGTTGTAAGAGCAGAAAAACCCTTTCACTTTCACTTATTTCATATGAGCTAAGTTACTGTGTACTGTATTTCTCTATGTGGATTACACCAATTTTGAAATTCATGGGGTTGCATCCCTGGGGAATAGTGTCTGTTACTGGACTTCCATCGCTGTATATCTGGGTCAGTCCACCTCAGCTTCCATGGGCTGATATTTCCTCGGTCGGCCTCTAGCCTTCCATGCCTATGCCCAAACTCATAGGATTACTTGTAAGTAGTTTGGGGAAATCGGTATTGAACCTTATCCATTAATTAGACTGTACCAACTAATCACGGCTACAACTATTTATCATGGAGACATGCTTCAATGAATTTGGTTATCTACAATATTTACAGTATGAACCAATTATGTTTGCTCTACCATGGGAATATGAGCCAACAGTTACCCCCTTATTTTTATAATGGCATCATTACCCTCAATATCAATTGGATTTTACTAATCAACCAGGGATACCATTATTTATAATAGAGAGTTGCCTCTAATGAATTTGGTTTTTATAGTATTTTCAGTATGAACTAATCATGTTATTATCTTTACTTTTGTTATATTTTATATACAATTAGGTCTCTTACATTATCTACATTATGAACTAATTATGTTATTATTTTTATTTTTGTCATATTTTATATACAATTAAACCATTTAATGCCAAATGATGTCATGTATGCTTTTAATGCAATGTTTTTGGTTCTATTTTATTATCTTAGGTACCTGCCATATTCATTGTCATCAGGTTGTTCTCTCTCGGGGTGCATGCCTCATATAAAGTCCCACCTTTTTTCTTTGTTGTTCAAATTATCGGGGATGGAGTCGCTTGGCTCTACATACCTTGCGCCTCATATAAAGTCCCACCTTGCTGCTCTGTTTTTAATTTTAAGCCAGAATAATGTTAATGTTACACAACTTGACCCAAATAACTCCTCTATTTCACTTGTTGCTGAAATAATAGAGCAGATAATAATTATTTTTGGTGGACTGCTGATGTTTTGTTTTTATGCTTGGGGTGTCAATAGATTTGAGACTTGTGAGAAGGTCTGACTAGAGGACTGTAGTGGGAGCCTGTGTGGCAAGTGTAAACCTGTGTGGCAAACATAAGTCTGTAGAGTAGGCCTGTGTGGCCAAGTGTAATAAAGTGCCATTTGAAGGCTACTGTGTGTGTGGCCCGGAGAAACAATTTAAGTAATGACCCAAAATTGTAGTAGAGACTCTAGAGGAGGACTCTAGGAACCTCTCAATGCCAGGAGAGGTAAACGTGGCACAAGTAAACTAAGTCCTTTGACAGAAATGACAGACAGATATGGACAGTGGTTAAAAAAATGGCACCAAGACTATTATAGGTTGGACTAAAAATAGACCAGATCCAATACCAGCAAAAGGAGTTTATGATGTATCAATTTGGGTCTCTGTGTATGTTAACTTCCATGGTAGAATGACAGAGTTGGATAAGGGAATTAAATGTGTACAATATTGGGTTTTTAAAAGTATGCGACGTGATGAAACTTTGAATAGCCTGTTAAGATATTTCTAATGCATATCACTGTTGGGCCTAGCAAAAGAGAATTAGACCAGACAATGCAAGTCCCAGATGTAGCAGGAGAGGCAAGAGTAAAGGGAAGGGGAAGAAAGGTAAAGAAGTAAGTGAGGATGAGGATAGTGGTAGTGACCAAAAAGCTATAGTAGAGTCAAAGACCTTTCCTCTGTCCAAAAGGTCACCCCAAGCTCACCTCTTAGGCTCCATGCACACTGGCTTTAAAAATGTTGCTTCTACAGGAGTTTTGTGTATTGCCTGTAGAAGCAGCTGAATGTTATCCCATGTGTCCATGCACATTAGGACGTTAAAGCCTCGTACACACGGTACGATTGTTGACCAACCAAGCGTCTGATTTTTGTCAAAAGGGCGTGTGCCAGGATCTTGTCTTGCATACTAATGTTACACAATTGTTGTGCCTCAAACACGAATGTAGTAACGTACTACGAGGAATTTCAGCTCTTGACCCTTTGGGCCCCTTCTGCTAATTTCGTGTTTGGTGAGCATTGATTCCAAGCATGCGTGTTTGTACTTTCGACTTGTGTGTGACGGATTTGTCTACTGACCATACAAAAATGTGGAGCCGCTGTCCGCTGAAAATTTACTAGCCTGTCATCCAACATTTTTTGGCTGAAAGTTGGACAACAATTGTCAAAAGGAGCATACTAACGATAAGATTTTAGTACAACAGTTCGTCAACAGACAATCTGCTGCCAACAATCGTACAGTGTGTACAACGTTTTAAAGTCATATTTTGAGCTTAACGTTTAGAGGCAGAAGAAAAAAACCCTTCTGTTTCGCGTTTCTGATTGGAGCTTGGAGGCAGAAAAAACGTAAAACTTTAAAACTCTCCTAAACTTGTGTAAACTTTGTACAAAAAATGCTCTATATTAGTGTTTTTTACTCCCGAGAGAACAGATGTTTTTTTTAAGCCCAGTGTGCATGGAGCCTTAGTATCCCCATCTCCTACAGCACCCTCTTATTCAGATCCTCTTCCTCCTCCTCCAAGTTACCAGGCACACCCTGCACCTAATATTGCAGGGCAAGGACCTTACAGGGGAGTTAAAAGGTATAGCTGCCCAGGAAGAAAATAAAGCTGAATTAGGCTTAAGATACAGTGCATAAAGCAAAGAGAAAATGGAGAATGATCTGGTTGCTTTAGTATCTCAGCATGCCAGAATATTAAAGGAACTGTGTGAGTTAAAGCAGTAGTTGAACAAAGAAAGGAAAGACACGCCAGAAGGGAGAAATCAGAAGGTTATTGATCATTTAAAGAAGCAGATAGAAAACATGAAACTGGAGAAGAATAGACTTACTTCTCAAGAGTCCGGAATGTAGGGCTTGGAAGGTGAATTGTGCATAAGAAGAAAGTCTCTGCCCAGAAATCAACTGTAACTAAAAGGCTATTGACAGAAAGGCAAGTTTTTTTTAGAAGAGGAAATAAGTATGTTATCTTCATAAGTAAGTGATTTATAGAAAAATCTGAGAGGAACAGAGAATGCTCTAACTGAGGTTCCAGAAAAAGCTGAGGATGTTTTGACTATTCTAACCACTTCAGCCCCTGATGGATTTGCCCCCTTAATGATCAGAGCATTTTTTACAATTTGGCACTGCACTGCTTTAACTGGTAATTGCACAGTCATGAAATGCTGTACCCAAGTTAAATTTGTGTTCTTTTTTCCCCACAAATAGAGCTTTCTTTTGGTGGTATTTGATCAATTCTGCAGTTTTTATTTTTTGCGATATAAACGAAAAAATCCCAAACATTTTGATAAAAATTATATTTTATACATTTGGTTATTAAAAAAATACAATAAACTCAATTTTAGTCATACATTTAGGCCAAAATACATTCAGCCACATGTCTTGGGTAAAAAAAAATTCAGTAAGCGTATATTTATTGGTTTGCGTCTACAAACTAGGATACATTTTCTGGAATTTACGCAGCTCTTAGTTTAAGACTGCCTATCTCATTTCTTGAGGTGCTATAATGGAAAGGGCAGTAGGGATGAGCCCGCAGTTCGAGTCGAACGTAAGTTTAACTCGAACATCAGAGCCGAACCGAACATATGGGCCTTTCGTGGGAAATTTGAGTGCCGCAGAATGCCCCATAATGCACTGTGAGATCGCACAGTCTGACCTGACCTGCATACTTTGGCCAATCACAGCACACTCTGCTGCGAGAGCCATAATTGGCCAAAGGCAGGGTGCCTTTGGCCAATCATGGCTCAGGGGGGCTAAGTCCACGCCCCACACTATCTAGTCTAGTATATATATATATATATATATATTATATATGTGTGTGTGTACATATATAATGTGTGTGTGTGTGTGTATATATGTATATATATATATATATATATATATATACAATGTGTGTATATATATATATATATATATATATATATATATATATATATATATATATATATATATATATATATACTCTGCATTTAGTGTAGACTAGATATTCAGTGGAGACTCTACATTCAGTCAGTGCAGGTAGTGTAGTATAAATAACACAGTGTATTGAAGTGATTAAGGGGAACCCCACGCCATTTTTTTAAAAATTGGTGTAGGGTTCCCCCCAAAATCCATACTAGTCCCTTCAGGTCTGGTATGGATTGTAAGGGAAACCCTATGCCAAAATTTAAAAAAAAATGGTGTGGGGGTCCCCTATAAATCCATACCAGACCCTTATCCAAGTAAGAAGCCTAGCAGGCCAGGATAAACCATAAAAGGCCGCTTGCCCTCAACATGGGGAGGGTGCTTTGGGGTCAGAAGGGGTCACTCGGTTATGTCACCGGGTGGCTCCGCCCTTGCCTATATAACAGCTGTCACAGCGAAAAGGGACGCCTCCCATTGAGGTGGACCTTTTTTTTCTATTTTTGATGAGGCCCTTATCACCATCAACCCCTAAGCACCCTCCACATGTTGAGGGCATGTGGCCTGTTATATCCTTCAGGCTACATGTTCGTATAAGGGTCTGGTATAGATTTTAGGGGGGCCCCCACGCCAATTTTTTTTCAATTGTGGCGTGGAGTTCCCCTTAATATCCATACCAGACCCAAAGGGCCTAGAAAGGACTGGGGAGGAGGAACCCACGCCGTTTTATACCTTGATTTTTATCTATATTGCTGGGACCCGGCAATGCATTACAGCCGCAAGCAAGTTTGAATTAAATTTTTTCCTTTAGAAATGCCATTTAGCTGCGGGACAGTAAAACACATCAGACAGATGCGCTACTTTACATGGAGACTAAGGGGACCCCACAGGCATGATATTTAAAGAAATTTTATATTTTTATTGTTTCACTTTAAGCATTATTAAAATCAATGCTCCTGAAAAAACGATATTTTTTAAAACCATTTTTTGCATTAATTCATGTCTGCTGGGGCAGTACCCAGGTCCCCATACACTTTTTATGGCAATAACTTGCATATAAGCCTTTAAAATGAGCAATTTTGATTTTTCATGTTTGTGTCCCATAGACTTTAGCTGTGTTCGCATATTCGTACAAATTTGTTGCCTGTTCGCATGTACTGGTGCAAACCGAACCTGGGGCTGTTCAGCTCATCCCTAAAGGGCAGTACAAAGCTCCCCCAATTTAACCCATTTTGGAAAGTAGACACCCCAAGGAATTTTCTGAGAAGCATGTTGAGCACATTGAATATTTTGCTTTTTTGTCACAAGTGATTGAAAAATGACAAAAAAAAAAAAAAAGATTTTACACAATGTTGTTACTGAAATTATATATTTGCTCAAATATGCCATGGGTATATGTGAAATTACACCCCAAATACATTCTGCTGCTTCTCCTGAGTACAGGGATACCACATGCATGGGACTTTTTGGCAGTCTAGCCGCGTACATGACTCTGAAAACCAAGCACCGCCTTCAGGCTTTCTAAGGGCGTACATTATTTTTTTTTCTCCTCACTACCTATCACAGTTTTGGAGGCCATGAAATGCCAAATAGCACAAAGCCCCCCCCCCCCCCCCCAAATGACCCTATTTTGGAAAGTAGACACCCCAAGCTATTTGCTGAGAGGCATTTTGAGTCCATGGAATATTTTATATTTTGCAAAAAGTTTTGGGAAAATTACAAACTTTTTTTTGCACAAAGTGTCATTAAATTATATATTGCTCAGACATGCTATGGGTATATGTAGAATTACACCCCAAAATACATTCTGCTGCTTCTCCTGACTACAGGGATGCCACATGTGTGGGACTTTTTGGGAGCCTAGCCATGTACAGGACCCCTTTTCTTTCTTCATTTTCCAAAACAAATGAGAGCTCCAAAATACTCACCATGCCTCTTAGCAAATACATTGGGGTGTCTACTTTCCAAAATTGGATCTTTTTGGGGGGGGGGGGGGGTTGGGGGGTTGTGCTATCATGACATTTCAGGGCCTCTGAAACTGTGATAGGTAGTGAGGAAGTGAAAGCACCATTTTACACCCTTAGAAAGCCTGAATGCAGTGATTGGTTTTGGGGGTCCTGTACACGGCTAGGCTCCCAAAAAGTCTCACACATGTGGTATCTCCGTACTCAGGAGAAGCAGCAGAATGTATTTTTGAGTGTAATTTCACATATAACCATGCCATGTGTGAGCAATATATCATTTAGTGACAACTTTGTGCAAAAAAATTTAAACTTGTGACAAAATATAAAATACTCCATGGACTCAACATGCCTCTCAGCAAATAGCTTGGGGTGTCTACTTTCTAAAAAGGGGTCATAATGGGGTTTGAACTGTCCTGGCATTTTATGCACAACATTAGAAGCTTATGTCACACATCACCCACTCTCCTAACCACCTGAAGACAAAGCCCTTTCTGACACTTTTTGTTTACATGCAAATGAAAAGTAACATTTTTAAAGTAATTTTTTTGCTAGAAAATCACTTTAACCCCCAAAAATTATATATATATATATATATATATATATATATATATATATATATATATATGTTAAAAGAAAAAGGCCCTGCAGATTAAAATGGTGGGTGTTACAATTTTTTTTTTCACAGCAAATTTTTAAACGCATTTTTTTTTTAAAAACGCTTTTTTGAATTTTAATGCACTAAAACACACTATATTGCCCAAATGTTTGGTAAAATATAAAAGATGATCTTATGGCGAGTACATACCTATCAAACTGCTTTAAAATTGCACACAACCATGCAGCGGTGACAAACTACATATGTTTTTTAAAAGCCTTTACAGGTTACCACTTTAGATTTACAGAGGAGGTCTACTGCTAGAATTACTGCCCTTGATCTGACATTCGTGGTGATACCTCACATGCATGGTGCAATTGCTGTTTACATACGACACAAGAATGATGCTTGCGTTCACCTTTGCGCACAAGCACGGGCGGACAGGTGCTTTATTTATTTATTTATTTAAGTATTTATTTTTATTTTTACACTGTTTCTTTCATTTTATTTTTTTTAATAATTTGTATTGTTATCACAGGGAATGTAAATATCCCCTATGAAAACAATAGGTAGTGACAGGTACTCTTTTTTTTTTTTTAAATTGGGGTCTATTAGACTTTAGATCTCTCTTCTGCCCTCAAAGCATCTGACCACACCAAGATCGGTGTGATAAGATGCTTTCCCAATTTCCCAATGGCGCTGTTTATATCCGGTGAAACCGAAGGCATGAAATGCTCATAGCTTCTGGTTTCTTAGTGTCCGAGAGCTCACGGTAGGGTGCTCGCGGTGGTGGGCATTAGGGCGCGTCGGCGCACGTTGGCACGCGTGTTCCTGCAGGTCCTATTGCGCGCGTTCCTTGCAGCTCCGATATGCGTGTCCCGGTCAGATCTGTTGTGTATGCCGGTGTGTGGGGGCGCGCGCGGGCGTGTGCGGGGGCGCGTGCCTGTGCGTGCCGGTGCGCGCGCTCCGTTTGGTGCCAAACTGCCATTTAAGCCGGCCTGCCTCTTTGATCAGTGCTGCCTGATCAACAGCTCTGCCGTCCGTAGTACCTGTACCTGTGCCTATACTCTCTAGATCTCCTGACGACCCGGCTTGCTTCCTGAACCTCCCTCTGAACTCTGCCTGCACCCGACCTTTGGCCTGTCTGACTATTCCTTTGCCTGCTCCACTGTACCTCGTTGCCTGCCTGTTGCCGAACCCAGCCTGTCTCCTGACCATTCTGCTCAGTCCCATTGCCTGTGTTCCAGCCTGCACCTGCTGCTAAAGACTGCTCTTCCATCTGCATCTAGACTCCAGTTAACAGGCTCTCATACCACTCTGTACTCCTGTGCTTCCTGTTTACCTTACCAGGGGCTGCGAGTCGGACGCGTAAGGGAGCCAACCCTCTGCGCAAGCGGACTCACCGGTCTGGTAAGTAGGAGTCTGATAGTATCAGGCAGCCATGACCGAGTCCGGGCAGGGGGCCTCCCCTATGGATGAACTTTGCAGACATTTGGCAGGATTAACCCAAGCGGTGAAAAGTTTACAAGAGGGTTATACCAGATTGGAGCAACGTGTTCAGGCCCTGTCTGCACCCACCAGTCCCCAGTGGACTTCATCTGCAACCGTGGCACCCTCCATAGTCATGCTTCCTCCAGAGCCCAAAGTACCTATACCAGAAAGATTGTCCGGAGACCGTAGTAAATACCATGCATTCCGGAATGCACGCGGTCTCTATTTTGCTCTGCAGCCTCGTACCTTCTCCCTAGAAGCCACTAAGGTGGGCTTTGTCATTTCCTTGCTGTCCGGTGAACCTCAAACCTGGGCCCATCACCTTCTGGAACAAAAGTCTGATGCCCTGGAGAATCTGGACGCCTTCTTCTTGGCGATGTCACAACTTTATGAAGATCCTCAATTAACCGCTACCACCGAAGCTTCCCTGCACTCCCTTTGGCAAGGCCGCAGAGCGGCTGAGGACTATGCTGTTGAATTTAGGCGCTGGAGCTCTGATACGGTGTGGAATGACGCAGCTCTGCGCCATCAGTTTAGGATGGGTTTGTCCGACCCACTCAAGGATGAGTTAGCATGGGTTGGGATACCCCAAACCCTGGAAGAACTAGTTAACCTGTCAATCCAAATTGACCGTCGTCTGAGAGAACGACGCACCGAAAGATCTACCAGTACCTTTCGACCCACCTGGATGCTTCCACAGGTTCCCAGTCCTCCTAGTAGGCCCTCTGCTCCACCGACTTCTCCAGCTTTCGACACCCAGGAGTCTGTCAGAAAAGAGCCTGTCAACATCGGAAGGTTCCTGTGCGTTTGCGCGGCGGAGCCGCGCTTCGGCGCATGCGCGTTAGCAAAGTAGCGGCACACGCGGGTTCACTACACGGCGTAACGGCGTAACGGCGTACGAACGTTCGCTCGTCAGCGTCACGCCCCCTTTCTGGCCTATATAAGGACTGACTTGTGCCCTGTTTAATTGCTGGTTTGTCTTTCAGCTTCCAGTGTTCCGTTCCTGATTCCTGCTTCTTGTGTTTACCTGTTTGACCCGGATTTGCCTGACCTACCTTGTCTCTCTCCAGCATTTTGACCTCGGCTTGTTTAAAGGACTTCCCCACGATCTGCTTCCAGTGTTTGACCCTCTGCCTGTCTCCGGATTCTCCTGCCTTCTCGTGTATGACCCCGGCTTGTTTAAACGGACTTCTCTGCTGACATCTCCAATCCCCTACCTCTGGCTTGCCTTCAGGATTCCTCTACTTACCATCTGCTGTGTTTGACCCTCGGCCTGTTTCAAGGACTTCCTCATCTACCAGTCTCCAGTATTAGTTATCGGTCTGCATCATAGACTCTCCACTACTGGGTTCTCTGTGCCTGATCTCCTGCACTTCTCCCAGCTCCCATTGTGTTTGCGGGTTAGAACCCCGGCCGGGTCTTCCTCTCCAGCTCCGGGTCAGGGCCACCGTTGCTCTCATCTCTGCGTGACTGAAGTCCTCCTCTCAAGAGCTTCCTTCCTGCAGGCGACCCGTGCCTCTCTGTGCCCTACACCCTCTGTACCACTACCAGGGGTGTGGTGCGCTTAGCCGCAAGGGAAGCCACTCCCAGCATCTCGGCCTCGGTGAGTACCCGTGATAGTACAAACCAGCCAGATGTCTGAGGCCGACAGAGTGGGTTCCCCTCTCGAAGCTCTATGCCAGCAGGTAACGACCCTTACGCAAGCAGTCCAGAGGCTACAAGATGGCTATTTCCAACTAGAAGGTCGTCTCCAGCACCTAATCTTATCTCCCGGGGATGCAACTTCCACATCCCCCAGTGGGGCCAGCTCTTCACAAGATCACTCCAGCGCAGCTCCTGCAGTTGTTATGACTCTCCCAGAACCTAGGGTGCCCACACCCGTACGATTTTCCGGAAATCGGAAGAGGTTTAGAGCATTTAAAAACGCCTGCTTGTTATACCTGGCTCTCCAACCTAATGCCGCGTACACACGGTCGGACTTTCCGGCATACTTGGTCCGGCGGTGTGTGGGCGGCGGCGGACTTTTCCGGCGGACTTCTTCCCAAATGCCCGCCGGACCTAGGTCGACCACGCCCCCTAAAACGTCACAGTCCCAGCATGCCCAAGGACTGTGACATCATATGGGGGCGCGGTCTCCGCCTATATAAGTCACAACGCAGCCCTCAGAGACCAGTCCAGCCGGAGAGAGCGTCGTGTCAACATCTGGGGGAAGAGAAGAGAAGAGAAGCCAAGAAGCCAAGAAGTCCGGACCTCCGCTGGCAATAGAGCTACATGAAGACAGCGGAGGGGCCGGCCGAAGACCTGCGACACCGGGAGAAGAGGCCGGAGAGCGGAGAAGAACCAACCGGACGCCGGGAGAAGATGAAGCGGAGGGACCCCCGAAGCCGGAAGAAGACCCCCGAAGCCGGAGGAAGATCCCCCCCCCCGGAGCTGTTTAATAAAATATTTTAAAAACCTGTGTAGTGTGTTTTATTACTTGCACTTTTTTCCTAGGTAAATGGGTAGGGGTACCATGTACCCCATACTCATTTACATAGGGTGGGGGGCCGGGATCTGGGGCCCCCCTTATTAAAGGGGGCTCCCAGATTCCGATAAGCCCCCGCCCGCAGACCCCGACAACCAACGGCCAGGGTTGTCGGGAAGAGGCCCTTGTCCTCATCAACATGGGGACAAGGTGCCACCCCCCATGTTGAGGGCATGCGGCCTGGTACGGTTCAGGAGGGGGGGGGGCGCTCGCTCGTCCCCACCCCCTTTCCTGACCGGCCAGGTTGGGTGCTCGGATCGGGGTCTGGTATGGATTTTAGGGGGGGCCCCACGCCGTTTTTTCGGCGTAGGGGTTCCCCTTTATAATCCATACCAGACCTAAGGGCCTGGTATGCCCCGCGACGGGGCTCGCAAGGTGTCAATCTCGCCGATAAAAGCGGCAAGATTGACATCCTTTTCTAGTCCCGTCGCACCTGAGTCACGTTCAAAATGAACGGACTTGTCCGTGTGTGGGCAAGTCCGTTCATTCTGAAAGTCCGCCGGAACTCCGGCGAAAGTCCGTCGGAAAGACGGGCGGACTTAGCCCGCTGGAAAGTCCCGGCGTGTGTGGACAAGTCCGTCCGTTTTAAAGTCCGGCGCACCTGGCGGACAAAGTCCGTCGGAAAGTGTGCCGGACCAAGTAGGATAGAAAGTCCGACCGTGTGTACGCGGCATAAGACTTTCAGCTCTGAGACAGTAAAAGTAGGGTTCATTATTTCCTTGTTGTCCGAAGAACCCCAAGCTTGGGCTCACAACCTCCTGGAGCAGAAAAGTCCCTTACTAAACTCAGTGGAAACCTTCTTTGAATCCATGGGAAGATTATATGATGATCCCCAACGCATAGCCACGGCCGAGTCCATCTTACATACCTTAGTCCAGGGAAAAAGACCGGTGGAGGACTATACGGTCGAATTTCGGAAATGGTCAGGGGACACTGGATGGAATGAGGCGGCTCTCAAATACCAGTACCGCCAGGGACTCTCAGAGACTCTCAAAGATGAATTGGCACGTGTTGATTCTCCTTCCACCCTGGAGGAGTTGATCCAGCTAGCCATAAAACTAGACCGACGTCTACGGGAACGACGTTCTGAACGTCTTCAATCTCCTCGGCCTACATGGATGCTACCCAGGGTCCCCACAGGTCATCCTCTTCCTGCAGTCCCTTCCTCCTCTACCTTGGAGAGCGAGCCAATGCAACTGGGACTGATCCGGGCTCCACTTACACCTGATGAGAAACAACGCCGGCGGGAGGCCAATCTCTGCCTATACTGTGGAGGGTCAGGCCACTTTTTGCGCAACTGTCCTATAAGACCCAGTAAGTCCCAATTACAAACAGCTATGAACTTTCAAGTCAATGGTTCAAGTTCAACTCATCTTGTCCTTCCTGTCTCCCTACAGGTGGCAGGCGAGGAGATCCGGCTACCAGCCATTATTGATTCTGGCGCCTGCAGCTGCTTCCTGGATACATCCCTAGCTCGAAGTTTACGCATCCCTCTGCAAAATAAAAGACAAAGGCTCCAAATCCACCTGGCCGATGGATCATCCCCCTGTTCCGGGCCTGTTACCCAAGAAACTAAACCCATTCTCACCATCACAGATTCGGGACATCAAGAATTTCTGTGCTTTGACATCATCTGCTCCCCCATGTTCCCTATCATCCTGGGACTTCCATGGCTGCAAGCCCACGACCCCCATATCAATTGGAGTGAGAAGAAGATCTCCTTCTCTTCGGCTTACTGCTCCCAGCACTGCTTCACCTCTGGTCCTGTCTGCACAGCTTCCTGTCTAACTGTCCAGCCAGTTCCTGATCACCTTCAGCACGTCCCTGCAGCCTACCATGAATTCATGGACATTTTTGATAAAAGGAGAGCTGACAGTTTGCCTCCTCACCGACCATACGACTGTCCCATTGATCTCTTACCTGGCTCCGAGATTCCTTCTGGTCGTATATTCCCTCTATCAGAAAAGGAGTTGGAGGCTCTGCGGTCCTACATCAACGAAAACCTTGAAAAGGGATTCATTCGTCCTTCCTCTTCTCCGGCTGGAGCAGGGATTTTCTTCGTTGAAAAAAAAGATGGTACTTTAAGGCCTTGTGTGGACTACAGGGAAATCAACAAGATCACCATCAAGAACCGTTATCCACTTCCCCTCATCCCAGAACTGTTCCAACGGTTTCGAACCGCACGAGTTTTCTCTAAACTTAACCTGAGGGGCGCCTACAACTTGGTGCGGATACGCCCAGGGGATGAGTGGAAAACGGCTTTTAGGTCTAGGTTCGAACATTTTGAATATCTAGTGATGCCATTCGGTCTGTGCAATGCCCCAGCTACATTCCAACACCTAGTAAATGATATTTTTCGTGAATACTTAGATGACTTTGTGATTGTTTACCTTGACGATATTCTGATTTTCTCTACAACCATTGAGCAGCACCAAGTCCATGTGAAGAAGGTACTCACGATCCTCAGGAAGCACGGACTTTACCTAAAGGGAGAGAAATGCGAATTTGAAAAAACAGTAGTCCAATTCCTAGGGTTCATTATCTCCACTGAAGGGGTCTCAATGGATCCTCAGAAAGTGAAGTCTATCCAAGAATGGCCAGCCCCTACAGACAAAAAGGGGGTCCAACGATTTGTGGGCTTTGCCAACTTTTATCGCAGGTTCATAAAAGGATTTTCATCGATCATTTCTCCCATAACCCAACTGACTCGCCAGCAAAGTCGATTCCAGTGGTCCTCAGAAACTCAGGAAGCATTTGATAAACTGAAGAATCTATTTACTTCTGCCCCGGTACTACTGCATCCAGACCCCGCTTTTCCCTATGTGTTGGAAGTAGACGCCTCAGAATCCGCTTTAGGAGCAATTCTATCCCAAAGACGAGGCCAGAAGGCCCTTCTTCATCCTGTGGCATTTGCCTCCCGGAAACTGTCCCCGCCGGAAAGGAACTATGACGTGGGGGAGCGTGAACTACTGGCCATCAAATTTGCTCTTGAGGAGTGGAGATATCTTTTGGAGGGCGCTTCTCACCCCATTATGATCTTCACAGATCACAAGAACCTGGAGTACCTTAGAACAGCAAAACGCCTCAGACCCCGGCAAGCCCGCTGGGCTTTGTTCTTCTCCAGGTTCAACTTTCACATTTCCTATCGGCCTGGTTCCAAGAATGGGAAAGCGGACGCCCTATCTCGAATGTTCCCAGAAACCTCTCAAACAGCAGAACCTGGTACTATTCTATCCTCACAGAATTTTCTTTGTTCAATCCAGCCAGATCTAAGAACTGCCATTGAACAGGCCTCCAGCCAATGCTTAAACCCTGAAGTACCCACACTGAGGAAACAGGATGGTTTACTATGGGCCCAAAACAAAATATTTGTTCCAGCGCAAGTAAGACCCTTGGTACTAAAAACATTTCATGATAACAAATTTGCAGGACATTTCGGGGTACAAAAGACCTCGGAACTAATACATCGTTCCTTCTGGTGGCCAGGGTGGAGTCAGGACTGTAAGAACTACGTAAACTCTTGTATTATTTGCCAACGCAGCAAGGGATCCAATGCAAAAGCCTGGGGTCTATTAAGACCATTACCCATTCCAGAGCAACCCTGGAAGGAAGTGGCTATGGACTTTATCGTTGACCTACCACCTGCTGAAGGATTCTCCACCATTCTGGTAGTAGTCGACCGCCTTTCAAAAATGGCCCACTTCTTACCCATGAAGGGCACACCCTCTGCCTCAGATACCGCGGATATATTCATCAAGGAAGTGGTTAGGCTACATGGAGTACCCGTTAGCATTGTGTCAGACAGAGGAGTCCAGTTCACCTCAAAATTTTGGAGAGACCTTTGTAAATCCCTGGAAATCAAGGTATGCCTATCCTCAGCATATCATCCTCAAAGTAATGGCCAAACAGAGAGGACGAACCAAACGCTGGAACAATATCTGCGCTGTTTCTGCTCATGCTCTCAAGACAACTGGGTTTCACTCCTCCCCTGTGCAGAATTTGCCTATAATAATTCCATACATACAGCAACCAATCAAACTCCTTTCTGGGCTAATTATGGATTTCACCCCTCTTTTTTGCCTAATTCTTTTTCAGAAGTATCAGTTCCTGCGGTGCAAGACCGAATAAATTCCATTCAAGCCAATTTTCAAATAATTCAGGAAACCATGAAGAAGGCTCAGGACAGCTACAAGAAATACTATGACAGGGGGAGGAGGAGCAACCCAATTTTTAAGATTGGGGATGAAGTCTGGCTATCTGCAACAAACCTCAAACTTTCTTGTCCTTCACGCAAATTAGGCCCAAAATTTATTGGTCCCTTCAAGATAAAGAGAGTAGTGAACCCCGTGGCCTTTGAGCTCTCTTTACCCAGCTCTTACAGAATTCATCCTGTCTTTCATACTTCCCTTTTGAAACCAGTAACTCCCAGTTCTTTTCCAGGAAGGGAGGAGTTGCCACCTCCTCCAATTAATATTGAAGGCGAAGATGAATTCGAGGTTGAGGCTATAATGGACTGTAGAAGGAGGGGGGGTCATATCCAGTACCTGGTCAAGTGGAAGGGGTACCCCCCAGAAGATAATTCTTGGGAACCCTCCTCCAATATACACGCCCCACGGTTAATACAAACATTCCACAAGAAATATCCGGGAGTACTGGCCAGATTGGGCACCCGGAGGTTGCCCTTTGGGGGGGGGCACTGCCAGAAAAGAGCCTGTCAACATCGGAAGGTTCCTGTGCATTTGCGCGGCGGAGCCGCACTTCGGCGCATGCGCGTTAGCAAAGTAGCGGCACACGCGGGTTCACTACACGGCGTAACGGCGTACGAACGTTCGCTCGTCAGCGTCACGCCCCCTTTCTGGCCTATATAAGGACTGACTTGTGCCCTGTTTAATTGCTGGTTTGTCTTTCAGCTTCCAGTGTTCCGTTCCTGATTCCTGCTTCTTGTGTTTACCTGTTTGACCCGGATTTGCCTAACCTACCTTGTCTCTCTCCAGCATTTTGACCTCGGCTTGTTTAAAGGACTTCCCCACGATCTGCTTCCAGTGTTTGACCCTCTGCCTGTCTCCGGATTCTCCTGCCTTCTCGTGTATGACCCCAGCTTGTTTAAACGGACTTCTCTGCTGACATCTCCAATCCCCTACCTCTGGCTTGCCTTCAGGATTCCTCTACTTACCATCTGCTGTGTTTGACCCTCGGCCTGTTTCAAGGACTTCCTCATCTACCAGTCTCCAGTATTAGTTATCGGTCTGCATCATAGACTCTCCACTACTGGGTTCTCTGTGCCTGATCTCCTGCACTTCTCCCAGCTCCCATTGTGTTTGCGCGTTAGAACCCCGGCCGGGTCTTCCTCTCCAGCTCCGGGTCAGGGCCACCGTTGCTCTCATCTCTGCGTGACTGAAGTCCTCCTCTCAAGAGCTTCCTGCCTGCAGGCGAACCGTGCCTCTCTGTGCCCTACACCCTCTGTACCACTACCAGGGGTGTGGTGCGCTTAGCCGCAAGGGAAGCCACTCCCAGCATCTCGGCCTCGGTGAGTACTCGTGATAGAGTCCATGCAGCTTGGTCTGCTCCGTCCCTCCTTGACTCCTGAAGAGAAGTTACGAAGACGTACCCATAACCTATGCCTCTACTGTGGGGAACCTGGGCACTACGCCAGCGTCTGCCCCAACAAGACGCGTAAGTGTCGTTCTTCTGCTCCTATGTGTGCAACTATCATGCCAAAACCTAGTACTCACCTTACCATCTCTGTCACTTTGCAGCTTTCCGAAAAGGCTATCCAAGTTCCAGTCATCATTGACCCTGGAGCATGCAGCTGCTTCATTGACCAGGCCTTTGCAGCTCAGCATGATATCCCACTCCAAATCAAGACCCAGAGCCTGGCTGTTCACCTTGCAGACGGTTCCGCCCTCCGTTCCGGTCCTGTCATTCAGGAGACTATCCCCTTAGTAGCTACTATGGACTCTCAACACCAGGAATTCCTCTGTTTGGATGCCATTTCCTCTCCCCTGTTCCCTGTCATCCTTGGAATGCCGTGGTTGCAGACCCACAATCCCCATATTAACTGGGCTTCTGGAAAAGTGGAATTTCTCTCTGACTATTGGCAACAACACTGCCTGCAAAGAGTTACCCACGAGATGCCCCAACTCCTCTGCTTACACCCTGATGCCAACTCACACCAAGCCATCCCAGAACCCTACCAAGATTTCTCTGACGTATTCAGCAAGAAAGGTGCAGAGATCCTACCCCCACACAGGCCCTATGATTGTCCTATAGAGCTGCTACCCGGAACCGAGGTACCCTTCGGCAGGATCTTTCCATTGACTGAGCAGGAATTGGATACATTAAAACAATATCTTGACGAGAATTTAAAAAAGAAGTTTATCCGCCCGTCCACATCTCCGGCCGGCGCCGGCATATTCTTTGTGGAGAAAAAGGATCATTCTCTTCGACCATGCATCGATTACCGGGAATTGAATCGGATAACGATTAAAAATCGCTACCCGTTACCCCCGGTGCCTGAGTTATTCCAGAGGCTGGGAACGGCAACTGTCTTCACAAAATTAGATCTTCGCGGAGCCTATAATTTAATCCGTATCTGAGAGGGGGACGAGTGGAAAACCGCTTTTCGCACTCGTTTTGGGCATTTCAAGTATCTCGTTATGCCCTTCGGTCTATGCAATGCCCCAGCCACATTCCAACATTTTGTGAACGACATCTTCCGGGAATTTTTGGACCTCTACGTCATCGTTTACCTTGATGACATTATCATTTTCTCCTCTTCATTGACTGATCATCGCAGGCACGTTCAGAATGTCCTTGCTCGGCTCAGGCAACACGGACTGTATGCTAAACTTGATAAATGCGAGTTTGAACTTAAATGCATCCAATTCCTGGGGCTCATCATTTCAGTAGAAGGTATTAAAATGGACCCTCAAAAGGTGTCCGTCATCCTGGACTGGCCCGCACCTACAGACAGGAAGGGGGTCCAACGCTTCATTGGATTTTCCAATTTCTATAGGAAATTCATCAGAGACTTTTCCAAGATCATCGCCCCCATTACAGAACTAACAAAACAGTAGACCCGATTCTGCTGGACTCCCAGGGCTCAATCGGCCTTTGAAAAATTAAAGGGACTATTCACATCGGCCTCCATCCTCAAACATCCTAATTCTGCCTTGCCATTCGTGTTGGAGGTCGATGCCTCAGAAGTCACAGTAGGGGCAGTACTCGCCCAACGTCAGGGCCCCAAGGCCCTTCTGTTCCCAATAGCTTTTTTCTCTCGCAAACTATCTGTGTCTGAAAGGAACTATGATGTGGGAGACCGGGAGCTTTTGGCCATCAAGACGGCTCTGGAGGAGTGGCGCTGTCTTTTGGAGGGTGCTGTACATCCTATTCTAATCTACACGGACCACAAAAACTTGGAGTATTTGAGATCTGCCAGAGACTAAAACCACGACAAACCAGATGGGCACTCTTCTTCTCTCGCTTTCAAGTTCACATAACCTGCAGACCCGGCTCCAAAAACATCAAACCAGACGCACTCTCGCGAATGTTCCATGACTCCAAAGAGACCGTCCCTCTGGACACTATCCTGCCTGCGAGAAATTTTTTACTTCTTCAGGGTGATTTAATCTCCAGAATAAGGCAAGCTTCCACAACTATACCCCAACCTACCGAGACCAGCCTAAGAGATGGTTTACCTTGGCACAAGGGGAAGATCATGGTTCCTGAGAGCCTTAGGGTGCCAGTACTAAAGCTTTGCCATGACCACAAGCTGGCAGGTCATTTCGGGGCCCAGAAGACAACCGAACTGGTGCAGCGCACCTTTTGGTGGCAACAGTTGGCCGAGGACTGTAGGAGTTACGTCAGTTCCTGCCACACCTGTGCCCGAAGCAAGAGTAACTGGACGAAGGCCTGGGGCTTATTGAAACCCTTGCCCATTCCTGACAGACCCTGGAAAATGATCTCGATGGATTTCATCGTGGAGCTACCCCCATCTGAAGGCTTCTCTACCATCTTTGTCATAATTGATAGATTGTCGAAAATGGCTCACTTCTTGCCCATGAAGGGCACACCCTCAGCCGTGGAAACGGCGAAGATCTTCGTTAAAGAAATTGTGAGATTACATGGGGTTTCCTCTAATATCGTCTCGGACCGTGGTGTTCAGTTCACCTCCAGGTTCTGGAAGGCGTTGTGTGGTTCCCTCGAAATTGAACTAGCAATCTCTTCAGCCTATCAGCCCCAGACAAACGGCCAGACGGAGAGAACCAACCAGACCCTGGAGAATTACCTCCATTGTTTCTCGGCCTTTTCCCAGGATGACTGGATTTCTCTGCTACCAGTTGCGGAATTTTCATACAATAACTCCTTGCATTCAGCCATCAACCAGACGCCGATTTTTGCCAACTATGGATTTCATCCCTCCTTTCTACCCAGCTCGATACCTGAATGCTCCCTCCCTGCAGTGACCGAAACATTGGAGTTCTTCTCTACCAATAACAAACTTCTGCAGGAAACAATGGCCCAATCCCAGGCTTCTTATAAAAAGATGTTCGACAAGAAGAGGCATGGGAAACTTATCCTGGAGCCTGGCAATCAAGTGTGGCTATCTACAACTAACTTAAAAATGGCTTGCCCCTCTAGGAAACTAGGGCCTAAATTCATGGGACCCTTCCCAGTGAGAAGAAAGATAAACGACAAAGCGTATGAGCTCAGCCTGCCGGACTCCTTTAGAATACACCCGGTTTTGAATGAAGGTGAGGTGAGTGAATGTTTAAAGAACAAATAAAAAGTGAAAAAATCTGTGAATATATATGTAGTGTGCAATTGAAAAAAAGGGTGCATAGTGTTACAAAGTGTTTAGATCTGCGGCATCCAAAACTGGTGTGCGCATAAGTAAAAATTGGATAAAAGTGAAAATAATAATCTATGAAGTCTGATAAGACATTTATAAACAAATAAATAAGGGATTGTTACTTACTCCTACGGTTAAGGAAAAGGGTCTGGCCGTCCAAGGAGGAATGTGAGGGGATCTCAACCGGATCAACCCTCATTCCAAAATTAAATAGTGTCCTTAATTACAGGGACACTAATAAGATTAACTACAGGTGTCGATTGTTCCGCCACCCAACCCCGGTACACAGGGGGAGACCATGGCCGCTACCAGCAGGCCTTGTGTGGCTCCCTCGGCGTCCCTGAAGGCGAATCCCCGACCACTGTCGTCACCTCTGCCGTAAGATACGTGACGTCACGACGCCGCATGCACCGCACGCAATGCCGGAGGTGATCAGGGATGCCACCGGCAGGGTGATCACACCCATAGGTGGCAGATCCGGGAAACCCGGCCACCCAAAGGGGAGAAAAAATGGGAGCGCAGATGGCAAAACTCCCCACCCTGCCGGGAAGACACATCGAGAAACATGATCCCGACCCGGGGAGCATGCGGCCATGCAGGCATCACAGGGATCCGATGGTCCGAGCTGCAAACGGGGAGGCGCAGATCGAGAGGCACATGAACGAGCTCACACATTTAATACATTTGCATATGTTATAACCTTTTCAAATAAGTTGGATATGTTATTATAAATCCTTTTTTCTCCTTAGCAAACTCATCCTCTGAAGAGACCCCAAACTTCATGGGTCGAAACGCGTCAGTACTGTTATGCAATAGTTTTATTATATGCTGTGTATAACCCATATGTTTGCTATTATCTGTATTTGGTATGGGAATTTTCCCATTTGAGCTCATAATTTAACACTCATTTATCAATTCACTTATTTATTACTTTTTAATAAAGAATTCCAACGCTTCACTCAATGTTTTTCTGCTTTTTTGCTCATATCTATAGCTAGCTGCCTAAAAACCCCGCCGGGGGACTTTTTTCCATTTTTTTTTAATGCCAAGATGGTACCTAAACCTGCAGGCATCATTCTGGTATAACCACTCAAAGTCCAGCAACGTCGCTGATCCCTGTTGGGCATATATTGTAATGTTCTTTATTTCATGCAGCCTGCGGGCTGAACGAAAAAAGAGATCAATCGATGGTACGCCCACCATTAGAATACCACCCTGCATCTACCCGCTTCTAATGATGGGCAGGCATGCACCATTTTTTTTTACCTGTGGTTGTTAAATTAACTCCTACAGCACTGGAGTCGCTGATTTATATATCGTGAGAGCAAACCCTATTGCTGTCAAAATAAATAAAAACATGCTGCAGCTGAATGGCATACCTGAAAAGCAAACAATGGTAACAATAAAACATTAACTGGAAGCATGGGGGCAATCTACCCTAATGTTAGGGGCAAATCCCCCCTCCACCCCTGCCCCAATGCTTCAGCATATATGCTCTTTTTTAACTGTGGTGATGAAATCACCTCCTTCAACATTGGAGTCGCTGATTTACGTATTGTGAGAGCAAACGCTGTTGCTGTCAAGATAAATAAATCAGTGCTGCAGCTGAATGGCGTACCTCCAAAGAAAATACTGGTTAACAATAAAACACAGTAAACAGTAAAGAACAGAAGAACTAAACATTGCAGTTAAGCATACAATGCAATAAAACAGAGCAGAACAATAGAGAGAAAAGAATAAGAAAAATACAACTGTTTTTGGCTTTTTTATTTTATATATAAATATTTATTTTTTTAATTTGTTTTTTTACACTTATTTGTAACTGTTACTGTAAAGGTTCCAGGTCTTTAGAAATGCGATGGCATCTTTGTAGACCCTGTGAAAGTGTGCCCTAGGACTGTGCAGCGCTAATATTTCACTAGTGTGTGGTAGCGACGGAAACATTCACTGATGCAGAGAGCAGGTTGGCCAGGACAGGAGGGACAATAAAAGCAGGGGTCACTCCTGTATCCACCTTTCCTACAGACACAACATGTTTTTTGGGGTGTTCTTTGGCCTGAGGTACCACGGAGGACTTCTGGGAAGTGCCTCTCATGCAGCTGGCTTACTGCATTTACATTGTGAAGTTGGGGCACAGCACCGTCTGGAAACAGAAGGGCTGTGATGATCTCTTCCTGGAATTTTAGGAAGGATCCACTTCGTCCTGACGCTTTGTATAGCACATAAGCGTTCAGCAGAGCCAATTGAAATATGTATAGAGATACTTTTTTTACCAGCGTCTGGCCTTATGGGCAATTAAGTATGGAGTCATCAACTGGTCATTGAAGTCCATCCCTCCCATATTAAGGTTGTATTCGTGGACACAGAGGGGCTTCCCAACAACACCAGTCACCGTTGAAATTTGGACAGCCGTGAAGGGAGGACAGAATGAAAGCATTTCGATTATCCCTCCACTTCACTGCGGGCAAATTATTACATCTCAAGCAGGCTCTCTCACCCTGTCTAATTCAGGAATCTACAAGCAGTTGTGGGGAAACCCCTGCGATTAGATCGCACGGTGTCTTGTGAGCCAATTCCACAATCGAAAAGGTGACTAAAATGTCAAAATATGTAATAATTGTCCACATACAAGTGGTACCCCTTTCCGAATAAGGGTGCAACAAGTCCCAAATAATCTTGCCAGCGCTCCCTATGTGGTCTGGGCAGTTGGGGGGTTCCAGATGACTATCTTTTCCCTCGAAAACCATAAAACTATATGTATAGCCTGTGGCCCTGTCACAGAGCTTATACATCTTGACCCCATATCTGGCATGCTTGCTAGGGAGATACTGTTTGAAAGACAAGCGGCCAGAAAACTTAATCAGGGACTCGTCAGCGCAGACATCTTGATCAGGAATAAACAAGGCTCCGATCTATTGGTTGAAGTGGTTTACAAGGGGCCAAATTTTGTAGGGCCGATCAAATCCAGGGTCACCCCGACCCTGGATTGTTGTTGCAGTGCATAAACCGCAAGATCTGCTCGTACCTAGCCCTGGTCATGAAAGCAGAGAACATGGACATATGGTGAATTGGGTCGGTGGACCAATATGACCTCAACTCACTTTTTTTAGTTATGCCCATGAGGAAGGATAGGCCCAGAAAGGTCTTAAATTCGGAAACTGTAATAGGGTTATATTTTCTGGCAAGGGTCAAATGGGGATTAGCGGCGATAAATTGACCAGCATACAAATTGCTTTGGTCCACAATAGATCTATAGAGATCTTCTGTGCAAAATTAAGTGACGTAAAATCAACTGTTTCCACCTGATTTCCGGGTTGGCCAGTGTATGTTGGAAGTAAGGGCGCTGCAGAAGTGGTGGGCTCCCAATCAGGATTGGCATATGTAGTGGGAAGGGCACTATGGGCTCTATGGGCATGTGAAAAAAGAAAAGAGGGCGCACCGACCTTGTGCATTACCACTAATAGCGTTTATTAAAAAAGTAAAACAGCAAATGGATACTCACAAACAAGCGTGTACATTAAGCATTGACAATAGCTGCATATGCGCAGTAACGGGCATCAGAAAGGAATCGGGACCGGACATCAGATGGATGAGGCAATGGCTGACGCGTTTCGGGGGAGAACCCCTTTCTTCAGAGCCTAAGCGGGTGGTGACTGCTCGCAAGTGAGAGCTCCTCTATTTATGTGTGTATGTGCGTATGACCATGTGTCAGCCAGCACCAACCCACAAAAAGCCACTCCCACCTACCCAAAAGACCCAGCCCTCCAAGATGTAAACACCCACCCTGATGTCACTAGGTCGCCACAGTAGAAACACCGGCGACATTCCCCACACATCCATGACAAAGATGTGCCAATCGATCATTGACAACCCATTGGTAGAAAATGGCAAACCACACCACATTTCACCACAATGGACCTCTCAGGCTAGCAAGCGGAGACGGCCCAACAAGGACAACGTTAGGGCCACATCCCATGTGCAAGCAGCAAATGGACGGAGGTGGCCAGGCAACAGCACCATCCGTACCACTCAACCAAACGCAGCATATTAGGGGATGCCACAGGGGGACCTCACTTACCAGGGTGGATGCCAGGGGACCTCCGAACGCCATCTATCGCCGGTGGAACGCACGTCGTATTGATGGACAGGAAGTGCGGACGCGTTTGCGCTCCACCATGGGCCTGTGTTTAAACTCTTGGTGGCTGCAGAACACTACTTGTGCTAGCCACTGCACCAGCTTGAGGAATGATGGGTGACCCTGTGCTACGGTATCTGTCAAGCGAATGTGTGTGGTGATAAAAGGATCAAGGTAGGTAGGTGTTCCAGTTACCAAATATGTATAGGAAAAAATATATGTATAAAAAAAGAAAGAAAAGAAGGAATTGCTGCCTCTACATATTGCTGCCACCTAAGTGGAGCAGGAAATTAGATTAAAAAGGGTAGGAATGGCACTATTCCTCCCTGGTTTCAGTGTAGTGGAAAAGAATTGCCTTGCAATTTGTAAAACCTTTGGTCTATCCCAAACCAAACCCAATAAAAATGAAGAAAAAAGAATGGAAGGCTGTGAAAGAATACCCTCTGCCTTTATAAATCAGGCTGATAAACCAAAAAATTAAACATGTGGGATGATTTGGCCTTCCTAAGAAGATGTTATGGGATCCACATCCCAAAACACCTATGGTATCAAAAATACCGCAAATGTGTTAGACCCCCCTGTCTATCTCAAACAGGGTGAAGATAATAAATATTCACAGTGGCGTAGAATTTGTGCAATACCTAATGCAAGAACTAACAAGGTAAATAAGGTGGGTGTTAGGATGATTAGAGTATCAAAAACGGAAAAATCTTAATCCAAAATTTAAATAACAAAAATGAAAAATAAATAAATAAATAAAGCAAGGTGAACTAATATGTTGCCACCTCTAGGGTAGGAAATATTAAATATGTAAATCTTAGTGCGTTCAGGAAAAAACAAAAGGACATGTGTGTTTGATCCTCTGTATCAGAGCCCAAGATGATATACAAAATAATAAATAAATATTCTCAGTGACACCGAATTGTGTTGTGTATCTAATGTGAAAAGCAGCAAAGTAGAGATAGTGTGTTGCACCCTCTGGTGGGTGTTGAAGTGATTAATGTGTCAAGAACCAAACCGGTTAAATCTAATTGTAAATATAAATAGAGCAAGATAAGCTAGTGTGTTACACCCTCTGAGATGGAGGGTGTTGAGTATGTAAAACTTAGTGCAATCAAAAAAAATAAAAATGAAAATAAAAATGACATATGTGCTTGAGGTTTGTGCGTGTCAGAGCACAAACCTCAAGCAGGTATACCTGGATTTAAATGGTAAATACTTCATAAGACACGTAAATACAAAGTTAGCTGAATAAACAAAATTAAAATTAAAATGAATGGGATAAATAGTTCAACACTTTTGGGTGATATACAAAAAAAGTGACTTTGTGCTTTAAACCAGTGTTCAGTGACTATTCATGAATCATTCTGGTTTTTCTCTCAGTGACAATGGTGCCAGGTGACTCTTATCCGTGCTAATGATATATTGCACTCACCATTACCCTCCGGGGGTATTAGGCGTTCACAGTCTTAGCCACTGTGTAGCTCTGACTTGCAGACCAGATGGTCTGCAAGTCAGATACTGGCTTTCCACCTGGTTGTCACATGCAAGAGAGAGGAATGAACATAGCGTGATATTGTTTTTAAAAACATTTTATTTAGGGTAAACATATATGGGTGTATACTCACATTAAGTCAACATACAACATGCAGCAAAAAAGTGGAATAAAAATGGAGCCGGCGTTATGTACAAACAATCGCCACTCAGACCGGAAATGATGCAAAGACGTACGGTACCGCCCTACGCGTTTCATCATCCCAATGTCGTCTTGATGATTGTTTGTACACAACGCCGGATCCATTTTTACTCCACTTTCTGCTGCTGTTCTTTCACAGCTCTCCATTCTTTTTTCTTCATTTTTATTTGGTTTGATTTGGGATAGACCAAAGGTTTTACAAATTGCAAGGCAATTCTTTTTCACTACACTGCACCAGCTTGAACTGCTTGGGACTCGCCACATCACCAAGTGTTACTGCAGTGCTGGTTTGTCTATGACCAGGGTGTACTAGGCCGCTGGTGCTTGCCAGTTCACCAGAAGGATGAGCGGCACTAGTACTAACTCTCTGCTCCATATGAGAGCCCTGCGGTTGTTGTACCTCAACAACAGAAGAATGGGGTTGGATACGCCTGACCTTAGCAGGGACCATTACTCTGTCGTCAGAGCTATCTGTCAGGGTGCCGCTGCTCTCTACTGGTTTGTATACTGAGCCTCACAGGCAAAAGAGCACCTGATTGTCAGAGCCTGCTTCAATCTCTACCAAAAAACTGTTAGCTTTCGCAGGGATCAGGCCTGACTCTGCGAACGCTGCAGTTATGTGTGTTGTATTTTGTAAGTGACAGTGATCGATTGATACTGCACTTGGATGGGATGGGCTGGGCTGGGCGGAGGGGCTAAAAGCAGGTGCTAGCAGGAGTCTGGGCTGATCCTGCTAAGGCGTTAGCAGGATCAGCCCAGACACCTGCTAGCACCTGCATTTTTGGGAACACTAAACTACTAGGGACGCTAGTATAGATCTGATCAGATCAAAGATATTGATCCGTTCAAACACTATACGTGTAAGGGAGGTGTATGGTGTATGTGGGTGGGCAGTTTGCTGGCGCTGCCTGGAAAGACTCTGACCATAACTGATGCTAAAATCTCTATTTGAGGGCGATCAGGGGGTTAAACCTTTATTAGGTAATGTATGGCGGTTAAGAAAAACAACTGTGAGCCTCACTGGAGGAGAGGTAATATGACTCAGAGGATTTCTAAGAACGAAACTCAATAGATTTACAAATTAAAAACTCTCACTCCCCTAGGTATGAACATCGATATTGATCTCAATAGTTTTATTGCAAATTATTAAACTTAAATTGTGATGGTGTTCCAATCCTCTTTTTTCCTCTAGTTGTATTTATATTTTTAATTATTATTTAATTATTGCATTGTGTTTACAATATACAATGCAGTTTTGTACTTTGTCCACAAAATGGTATCTGATGGTTTATCCATCATTCATTCCACATGGCAATTCATTAAATCTCCACTGGGGGAGTTTTCCATAGTGAATTGCCAGTTATAGATTATAGAACATTTATAAATGTATTGTTTTTAGGTTTTAATAATATATAGAGTTGCTAGCTTATGATATCTATATTGGGTACTGATTGTTTCTCAGCATTTAATATAAGCTGGCTGTAAGGATTGCAGCGGATTGGATATCCTTGTTTTGTGGCGATTTATAAATAGGAAGAAGTGACGGGCTCTATTACATGACCCCTGATGATGTCAGATGCTGCTGACGAAATGCATTGGGTCCGGTTATACATGCTACGCCATTTCCGCCACTCGCTGGAACGCAGGTGATGCACTGACGGTGTCCCTGCCATTCTCTCAAACGCATTTTTTTCTTCTGCTTATGTAAGTGTAACCTGTATACTTTTAATAAATGCTTTTAATGGTGCTGCACTATGTTCTTGTCTTTTTGATATACACGCCATTTCCATTCGGTGATTGTGCCAAATTTCTGAGCTTCCATTTTCTGGACGCCCTGTTTGCTTTGCTGATTTGTCATTGTCACATTTGATACAATTAAGAGGAATCACCAGCACTTTATGTGGGTTTAATACAATTGTGACGGTGGATTATTGGACTTTCATATGTAGGAAGGCCAGTTTGGTGGCCTGAATTTATGGGAGGAGCCCGGGGGGTATTTAAGCAGCCCGCTCACCTGTGGTGCTTGTCGGTTTCCTGTGCGCGATATACGTCACTAGGCCGACTATTCCGATTTCAGCGTTCGCAAATACTTGGCTCACAAGTTCCCGCATTTCGTGATCTCCGTGCCCGAGAGTTTTTGAAGTCCGCGTTTACCGATTCGTTCGTACCACGCGTCTGGCTGGGCGGTAGGGTCCCCTCGGATTTTTGTTTTTACGTACTTTTATGTCATGTCACTAAACCGTGATATTAGAATTACGAATCACTCGCAAATTTCACGAACGTAACCGCATGTGTATCACTCGCACTGTCGTCATGTTACCATTTCGCATTATCTGAGGAAACCACAGTGACGCAAGCGTCGCTTCATTTCAGACAGGTCTAAGTTGTTAAACATGTGTCAGTAGACAGCCATAGCGATTCGTAAATGCATAAATCTTTTCGAACCACGTCAGTTCGATACCAATCATTTCTCATTTCTGAAACATTTCTAAAGACATTTCTAACATTTCAAACCATTTCAAATCATTTCTCATTTCAGTCACGTACCGCGCTCCGATCCGAATCCAGTTGCACCTAAAAGATGCACCGATTCGCTCCGGTGTGCCCCAGTAGTTACGGCCTCATTTCAGTACATGCTCCAGAGTCATGTCATTATCAATCGGTTCGTACCTCTGTCATGGTTATCATTTCATTGCCACGTATCACGCTCCGATACGAATTCAGTCGCATGGAAATGCACCGATTCGTCTCGGCGTTCCCCAGGTATTAGCCACATTTCAGTACATGCTCCAGAGTCCGATTTGTAGTCAGTCGCTACAGCAGCACGACCGATTCGCGCCTCTGTCATGGCAAACAATATGTTACACCTGCACTTACCGCGCTCCGCTTCGAATCCAGTCGCATCCTCCATGCACCGATTCGTTACGGCGTGCCCCAGGGCTCGGCCTCATTTCTAAAACATTCTCCGGAGTCTGGATCATAGCTAGTCGCAGATATCGGGCGGCCGATCCGCATCTCTTTCATGGAATTACTACCATTTCACTCCCACAGCGCATCACCGTTTCGAAACCAGTCGCATCCGAGATGCACCGATTCGTCACGGAATGCCTCAGTTGTTTCGGCCGTATCCATACCTATACCAGAGCTCGGTGCGTTGCCAGTCGCAAAATGCGGCACAACCAATTCGAGCCTCGGTCAAGGTAAACATTTCTCTCATTTCATTTCATACTGCGCTCCGATTCGAATCCAGATGCATCAAACATGCACCGATTCGTCCCGGTGTGCACCAATGTTTTTCAGCTGCCTCATTTCAGTACATGCTCCAGAGCCCGGTTCACGGTCAGATCAGTCACGACACGACCGAGCCAGACCTCTGTCATGGAGTTCGCTCATTTCATAACCAAGGCAAACATTTCAAATCATTTCATTGTCACAAAATTGTAAGCACCATACAAGTCATTGCTCCAAGTTAGTCAGCAAACCCTTCACGAATTATCACCTTTCATTTTCCTCCAGGTCAGTCAAAGTTCAGTAGGTCCACCCTGCACCAGGTTGGACGATATCCCCTCAGGTAAAGAAAAAAAAAAAAAAAAAAGTGGGAAAAAATAAGTCGGGTAAGTATGACTCAGGGGATCAAAGAAAAAACTTGAAATTCATGTCACCCCCAATAGGTTACAGTCAACCAAAAATAAGAGCTCAAAGACAGGACATTCTCACCAGATCAACCATGTCTCAGGCCGGCAGCGAAGATTTCACGGCCCCTCTGTCACCTTTCCCGGTCTCAGAGAGCGGCAGCGTGCAGTCCCTCAGGGGATGGACTATCCCCAAACTGACGGCAGAGCTAAGACGCAGAGGTGTGCCCTTCCCCGCCACAGCAAGGAAAGGCGAGCTGTTCAAACTCCTCTTTCCCCCACCAGCAGCAGGACCCAGTACCCAACAGGCATCCCTCCAGTCAATATCTTCAGGCATCTCACAACTTCACACGATGGTGTCGTCCCTGTCTACCTCGGTCACAGACGTACAAACCAGGGTGGCACTCCTGGAGGCACGACCGGCCGCGGCTATCCCCAACCCTACCGCAACCCAAACCTTAACACCCCTTCCTGCAGGTACCTCAGGCTGGAGCCCCATTGTCTACCCCTCCCATTTGGTTCCAACCAGCATCAGGAAGGACATTTTGGACGGCAGGGACGTCAACCTGGCCTCTCTCCTTATTTCTGTGCACGATCTGGCAGAAAATAAGGCCTACTCCTGGGGTGACATATCGGTGGTCCTTAAAGCCAAAGACCCCAGACTGAACCGCAAGTTATCCGTCCCAGAATTCACCCTGGCCTTTGGCATGCTGAGAGACGTCCTATGCTCTGCCGCCCCCAGCAGAAGGGAAGAGCTGGACTTGTACCTCCATACGGTAGTAGACTTGGGCTACAAGTATGGAGGATTTTCCTTTTACGACTACCACCGTTCCTTTTCCGCAAAGGCTGCTGCCAGACTCACACAGTTCCAAACAACAACAAATTGGAGTCTCATGGACACAGAGCTGTTCTGCCGCCATTTTGCCGGCTTACGCTCACCCCTGTGCGCGATTTGCCAGTCCTCCACCCACACTGCCACCTGGTGCGCCAATGCGACAATCAGACGTCCCTTCGAATTTCCCTCTACCTCCGGTGCTCTTCAGGGTCAGTCGGCCCCTGAACAAACGCCTCAGGTGGACAAATTCAGACGCCCAGTCCGAACCGTGGGAGGGGCAGCCATCTGCAATAATTACAATTACGGGTCCTGCAACTTCAGTCAGTGCCGCCTACTCCACATCTGCACCTTATGCCAAAGAGCGCACCCAAGAAACTTGTGCGAAGTCAAACAACAGAAGAGGGCATGACTAAGCCGGATCAACGTCTTATGGCTAGGACTCTACCTCACCTCACATCCCACCCCCTCCCTGGCCACCTACCTTATCCAGGGCTTCACAGTAGGCTTTCACACCGGCCTCATTTCACTATCCCACAGTACTTACGAATGTGGAAATCTTCGTTCAGCAGCCATTGACGAACAAGCCATAGATCGGCTCCTACAAGCAGAAGTAGACCGAGAGTACGTTATAGGCCCTTTCACTCAGCCCCCTTTCAGCACTTGGAGAGTCAGCCCTATTGGGCTTGTCAAGGGCAAATTCACAAATAAATTACGTTTGGTGTACGACCTGTCTGCGCCTCATTCTTCCCACATCCCCAGTCTCAATTCCCTGATCCCCTCCGAAGAATTCTCCCTAAAATATTCCTCCGTGGACATGGCGATACAAGCAATCATCAAAGCAGGTACAGGTGCCTGGCTTTCCAAAGCTGATATCTCGGATGCCTTCAAGCTCCTGCCTATCCACCCATCCCTTTGGTGCTGGCATGGCATCAAGTGGAAGGAGGCATATTATTTTGCCACAAAACTGACGTTCGGTTCGAAGAGTAGTCCTTGGCTCTTCGACACATTCGCTCAGGCCCTTGCTTGGATACTGTTACACAAGGCTCAGTGCCAAGAAGTCATCCATTACCTGGACAACTTCCTACTAATAGAACCTCCCAGCAAGCCCCCAGAAGACCTCCACAAACTCAGAGCGATATTCGGAAATCTCAATGTTCCCATCGCCGAGCACAAAGTCGACGGCCCAGCACACAACATCACTTTTCTCGGGGTCAACTTAGACACCTGCGCTATGCAAGCCAGTCTCCCCCTCGACAAACTAACCCACATTAGGGCGGTCCTTCACAAATTCACCCACACCAAAAAGCAGTTGCAATCTCTCCTGGGAATGCTTAATTTCGCCATGCGAATTATTCCACAAGGCCGCACCTTCGTGTCACGCCTGCTGAGATTCCTGTCAGAAACACAAGACCCCGACCAGATCCTAAATCTAGACTCCGCAGCAATAGCGGACCTATCTATGTGGGAGGAATTCCTGTCCGCCTGGAATGGCATATCCCTATTTATACCCATAATTTTGGCCCAGTCACCCCAGGTGGTGACAGACGCTGCAGCCTCCACAGGTTTCGCGGCAATTTTTGGCCACCAATGGATTTCAGGACCCTGGCCTCAACAGATACTGTTGATACCCGGCTTTATTCAAACATCTTCTCTCTTCGAACTCTATCCCATAGTGGCAGCTGCACAACTCTGGGGTCACCATTGGACAGGGCAAACCGTAGTCTTCACCACCGATAATCAGGCCACGGCAGACATCATTAACAAAGGCAGGTCCAAGTCCCTAGCAGTCATGTCCTTCCTGCGCAGATTGGTACAACTGTCTTTACAACATCAGTTTAACATACACTGTACATTTATTCCCGGCAGATACAATTTAGCTGCTGACGCACTGTCACGTTTTAACTACACCTCCTTTTTCAAACAGGTTCCCGGAGCCGAACCAGTGTCGGCCCCTATCCCTGTCTGGTCATAACTGACCCTGGACTAGTTCAACATTTACAAGGAGCAACGCAGCTCATCAATCACTCACTCTCTCATAATACACTCAAAGCCTACCAGACAGCTTGGAAGGCGTTTAATAAATTTCTCACATCCTGCCGTAAAGGACCAACAGATGTCAAACAGGTACTGGCCTTCACTTCATACTGCCACGCTCAGCTGGCCTTATCTTACAATACCATTCGGCTATACCTAGCCGGCATACAACATTTCTTGACGCTTCAAGACCCCACAAAACCTTCACTGTTCTCATCACACGCCATACGAGCCATCCTAAGGGGCATTCAGAAACAACAACCAGTGACCAGCTCCAAGCGCTTACCCATTACGGGGCCCATCTTCAGGGACATGTCGACTATTCTGGCTACTTCGCCATTCGGTCTGCTCCCCAGCACAGTCCTACAAGCAGCCATATATTTGGCTTACTACGGGTTCTTGCGACCTGGCAAATTCACCTATAACAACCCCACAGACCAAGTACTATGCAGACGGCACTTGCTTCCCTACCAAGACCATTTCATCCTTCACCTCGAGGTCTCTAAAAACCCAGCAAACAGGCTCTGGAGTGGACATTCACCTGTACAAAACCAATAACAGCTGGTGTAAAGTCACCGTACTCAACCGTCTCCTGTCACTCCTGCCTGAACAACCGGACACCAGTCCTCTTCTACCATTCCCAGTTAAACCCTTAAGCGCCTGTCAGTTTGTAAAACACATAAGGATACTTCTCCGCAATCTTCACCTTAACCCCAGTCAGTACTCCGGACACTCTTTTCGCATCGGAGCAGCCTCCGCAGCATCTCGCCATGGGGTTCCAGACCACGTCATCAAAAGACTAGGCAGGTGGAAATCAGCCTGCTTCGCCCGGTATATCCCCAATCCTCAAGTAGAGATGGCACAGGCATTCTCCAAATTGGCCCAATGAATAACTGAAAACCAATAAAATATTATACCCCTACCTGAATGTTTTTGCCCCCTTATTTTGGCATACCGGCCATTAGACCAAGGCACACTTTCAGGTCCATTTCATATGGTAAGTCCACACTTCCAGGTCTATTTCCGATGGTAAGTCTTATCTTATTTATAAATGTTATCTATGTCCATATCGGACATAGGGCTCCAACCATAAGTAGGAAGGCCAGTATGGTGGCCTGAATTTATGGGAGGAGCCCGGGGGGTATTTAAGCAGCCCGCTCACCTGTGGTGCTTGTCGGTTTCCTGTGCGCGATACCCACCCTCCCATCCCCATTTCACAGCATTTCTCAACTATTCATTTCTCTTTACAGAATAATAATTTTTTAAACCAGGGTATGCCCCCTTATTTTGGCATACCGGCCATTAGACCAAGGCACAGTTTCAGGTCCATTTCATATGGTAAGTCTTATCTTATTTATAAATGTTATCTATGTCCATATCGGACATAGGGCTCCAACCATAAATATATGTATATATATATATATATATATATATATATATATATATATATATATATATATATATATATATATAATTTTATATAATTTATTTTAATTTTTATATTATTATATACATATTTATAATTGTGCACTTTAATGTTTTTAGCACGGTATGAAATCACAGTTGTTTTTCTTCACACATTGAGGCTTTGAGCCTTACTACCAGCTACTTTGATTATACACTGCTTTTGTTAATATTTCGATACCATATTCACATTGCACTGTATACTATCTAATTTAAAATCCAGGGTGCGCAGGTATAAGGGATTTTTAGATCCTTTTTTTCTTCTGTCAATATATGGCGGGTACCCTGACGATATAAAAATGAACTAACTAACTAGCGTCACCTGTGACACTAATACGGTGATCAAAAAAAAGATCTTTACTCTATACTAGTGACACTGGTGACAGGGGGTGAAAGGGTTAACTGGGGGTGATCAAGCAGTTAAAACCTTATATGGGGGTACCCTGATGCTATAAAAGACTGACGGTGACAGTAACTAACTAACTGGCTAACTAGCGTCACCTGGGACACTAAATACAGTGATCAGAAAAGAGATCTGTACACTATATTAGTGACACTGGTGACAGAGGGTGAAAGGGGGGTTATCAAGGAGTTAAACCTTTATTAGGGCGTTAATGGGGGTACCCTAGACCTACCTGGGCCTACTACTAACTGCCTTAACGCTGATTAGTGTCACAAGTGACACCAGTACAGTGATCAGTGAAAAATTTAAAAATCTGCAAACTGCCATTGGTGACACAGTGACAGGGAGTTTACTGGGGGTCAATCGGGGGGTGAAAAGTACTGTGTCAGTGTAGTGTTTGTGTAACTCACATTTAGATGTCCACTCTCCTCTCACTGGAACCGAAAAGGGCTTCATGAGGGGAGGTTATATCACTTCCTCTGCCTGTGTTAACATTCACAGGCAGAGGACAGTCTCTCATTCGCCAGCACCAATCACCGGGTCCAGGCCAGAAATCATTGGACTAGGCCTGGAGACTGATCAGTTCTGGAATGAATCCGATCACCGCGGGGATGGTGCGGAGCGCCATACAGCTATGAAGATTTGCGCAGCAGTACCAACCTGCCACCGTATAGCATTGTACGGCGGCTGGTCGGCAACTGGTTAAGCATGTCCAGACCATGGCAGAGACAGTGGGAATAGATGTGACTGATCGCACTAACATTACTGCCCTAGGCTGCAAGAATGCTGCTGTGAAGAATCAACAAGGAAACGGTTGATATCAACAAAGCCAGAGTGGAGGGGGATTTGAATGGGCTTTGCTGAGGAAAGTGTGCAGCAGCATTGAGGCACAAGAAGAGGAAATGAAAGAGAAAAAAGCTAAATGCTTTTCAAAGAGAAACCAGGAAATGTTTTAATTGGGGTAAAATTGGGCATCTTGCCAAGAGGTGCAGAAACAAAGGAATATTGTGAACAAGACTCTCTTTCTCTGTTAAAATATCTCAGTGAACAGAATTGCAAGGTGTCAAAGGAAAAGGTACAATGGTGTAGACCTCATTTGAAATTCCTTGGTCATTGTCTAGGCTCTGGAACCAAACACATTGACATTGAAAGGAAACGGACAACAACCATAATGCCTTAGCCGAAAAATCACAAGCTCAGAGAATTCTGTGGGATGGTGTCATATGTGAGACACTGAATAGCAGATGCTAACACCAAATTGAAACCCTTGTATACTGCCCTGACTATACCCTTTGAATGGACAAAGGAAGTGGAGGACATCTTCAATCATTTGAAAGCTGATATCCAGATCGCGCCTGCTTTCAAATTGCCTGACTAGAACAAACCCTTCCAACTGTATTTCCCTGTCAAGGGAGCCACAGGCAATGGAGTCCTTATCCAGAGGTAACCATCAGGAACACACATAGTGGCCTATCAAAGCGTACAACTGGACCCAATCCTCCAAGGAATGCCAACCTGTGTAAAAGCAGTTGCAGCCGCTGCAGTACTAGTTGAGAAGCAAGAAAGACGAATGGCTGCACTCTCACACGATGCAAAAATGGGCTTTATTTTTCAAACTTGATAAAAACAACAAAACATAGATCAATTAAAGAAATATATCCAGCATCATTCTTAGGTATTAATGCATGTGTGTGTGACTATGAAGGATCTGACATATACAGTAAATACCAAATAGGTATAATAAGGTACCCATCAAGAGAAACAAAAGAAGGTTCTTATGGACACACATGCACACATATGCACATATATGTCCATACATATGTGTCTATATCTACATTAAATATGTCAAAACATCAATTAATGATGCACTACAACCAATAACCTATATATACTGTAGTCTAGACACAAAACAGACATCTATGTGAAAAAGACAAATTGCAAACCTAACCCCAAAAACGAGAGACAATATATATTTGCCTCTATTAGTATGCATGAACATGCACATGAGCATGAATGCATGCAGCCACATCTCACAACATTAATCATATCTATGAAATACCTGTGTGTGTGTGTGTGTGTATATGTATATATATATATATATATATATATATATATATATATATATATATATATATATATATATATATATATGTGTGTGTGTGTGTAAGACGATGTGGCTGCACACAATGTGCACATGCACACATCCACAGACACGGGCACTCGTACATTCGTGAGGATCCAAAAAACAAATTTTTATGCATACAAATTTTGTACGAAATACGAAATTTCGTTTATAAACTTTGGATCCAAATTCCGTTATGACAGAATCGAACAAAATAAGAATGTTCGTTAATTACGATTATCCGTTATGATGAAGTTAAAAACCCCAGGAAGTAAGCACAGCACAGGGAACTCAGCACAGGGATGGTGGGAGCCCCTCATATCGGGCCTAGCGGGTGTACAGACCCGGGAACTCAGCACAGAGATGGTGGTAACCCCTCATAAAGGGCACAGTGGGTGTACAGACCTGGGAACTCAGCACAGGGATGGTGGGAACCCCTCATAATGGGCACAGCGGGTGTACAGACCTGGGAACTCAGCACAGGGATGGTGGGAAACCCTCATAATGGGCACAGTGGGTGTACAGACCTGGGAACTCAGCACAGGGATGATGGGAACCCCTCATAATGGACACAGCGGATGTACAGACCCGGGAACTCAGTACAGGGATGGTGGTAACCCCTCATAATGGGTACAGTGAGTGTACAGACCCGGGAACTCAGCTCAGGGATGGTGGAAACCCCTCATAATGGGCACAGTGGGTGTACAGACCTAGGAACTCTGCACAGGGATGGTGGGAACCCCTCATAATGATAAATTCAACATAACGAACATTCGTAATTGTTAAGAAAAGTTAACAAACCTAAAAGTTAAAAAGTTAAACCCAGGAAGTCAGCACTCAGCACAGCACAGGGATGGTGGGAGCCCCTCATAACAATAAATTTATCATAACGAACATTCGTAATTGTTACGAAAAGTTAACGAACCTAAAAGTTAAAAAGTAAAACCCAGGGGGTGCGTGGCCTGGACATGGCTGAATAGAGACGTGCATTAGTTGAGCTCCCGGCCAGGCGGCCGGGAGCTCAACTAATGCACGTCTCCTATCCCGGCTATTTCAGCTTGAAAATTTAAACTATGCACTCTTCCAGAAGGAAAACGGCAAAGAAAAGCAGCAGATCGACTAAATCCACTCCTCAGGCACCCACATCGAGCGAACTTAGAAGGAGATTCCAGCTCTCTCTCCTCGGTTCCCCGGAGCTCAAGATGGCGACGCCACGTGGAGAGCACTCAGGGAGACAAGCAGCAAGCGGCTCCCTGTCACCACATAGAGACACACAGTCGGCAGACAACTATGCCGGCTTCCCCGTGGACCTCCGCCCCGTTCTCAGTGAGCACTCGCAGCCCTCATTTCAAACTCCCGGAGTGGACACAGAGCTGCGCGCCCTATTACAGGCACTACCTACCAAGGCAGACATTGCGGCCCTCATAGCTACGGTGGAAGCCGCTCACCGCAAAGAAATGAATGCAGTGAGGGCACATGTTTGTGCACTGACTTCCAAAATAGAGTCAGGGGAGAGATCCCTAGCGGCGCTGGAACGCCGAATGTCGGAAGTGGAGGAGAGCCAGGACACACAAGCAGAAGCACTACAAGAACAGCAGTTACGCTTAGAGGAGATGGAAGACCGGAGTCGTAGGAACAATCTGCTGAAGATCTGGCTGATACAGCAATCGCTATCTTCCGCAGCCTTCCAGGTATTGATCTACCAGACCGTATTGTAATTGACAGGATACATCGTGCACTAGGCCCTAAACCAACTGACCCCCTGAGACCAAGAGATGTAATTTGCAGGGTACACCATTATGTGCATAAAGAACAAATACTGCGTAGAGCCTGGGAAACGGAGGACCCGGAACTGGACGGTGTCACGATAAAGATCTTTCCAGATCTATCTCACGCTACCCTGCAGAGGCGCGCGATCCTGAAGCCACTACTGGATCTGGCTAGGCGGAAAGGAGCTACATACCGCTGGGGGTATCCCCTATCTGCCACATTTAGGAAAGACCGAGGGATCTTCACCTTGCGCAAACCAGATGCCCTACCAGCCTTCTTCACCTTTCTGGACACAGACCCTATAGATGTTCCCAATTGGCTGGGCCCTCTCCCGCGCACACCAGGATGCCCGACCATGTCGCGAATGGGAAGCAATCTCCCACCGAGACAACAGCGGAACCGCCGTCGACCCAGAGCAACTTCTCAGGAAGACGCGCGTGAGTCGTGAAACATATGATTATCTGCAACACATCCACTTTCTTAGAAGTGGCATTCTAGTTGTTCTGTTCCCCACTGTTTGGGTTGGATTGTCACTATCATTCAGCAGTTGTCCCTAACCTATCTCGGCCATATGGCGGTCAAAAAATCATCTTAATTTTGCCGGGTGAGAGGCAGCTTGAACCGTCACTACAGGCGAGCCGTACTTTTATCTCCACCCCTATAGTTGCTATATTTAAGCAAATTATCTGTTGCTCTGGATGCTTTCACATTAAGATAGGCCGCTAGCCTATGCAGAAGACACAACAACATTGGAAGGCTACCATAGCCTGCGGAACTTTCGAGGCGGTAGGCCCAGCCATCTGCATTTTGTCTAATGGGAACTGTCCCAAAACTTTACAGGTATTCCTCCTATCGCCCTGTAAGCTCACATAGGTGGCCAGCATCTATGGACGGAAGCTCAAGCAGAAACTTTACATGAAGGAAAAGCTGATGGGCACTTACCCTTAGATGGCTGGCGTGAATTATGGCCTGAAGAGCCTGTCCTTGATGGCTCCAGGGGTGGACATGCCGGCTCCTGGTTGGTGGAGATATGTGGTGTCCACCCTGCAGACATGGCACAGCGCTCTGAGAAACAAGGAATCTCCGAGATGTAGGATATATGCTAATGCAAAGATAGGTTACAGTGACAGGAGATGTTATTTATGCCTAGCTTTGAGTCACAGTTTATGTTAAGATGCTGTACTCCAGAATTGGGTCGGTTTGCTTGACATGTTTTGTTGCAACAGTAAAGTTACCCAATTCTTTGACTGAACCGTTGATAAAAGGGGCTTACAGTGTTTGTCCATTTAGTTATAATGAGTTGATCTGTTGATTGATCTGTCTGGAAAGATGCATAGTAATTTTTTATGGTTATATCTTCAGACATGCTGGGGTGGGGGGGCGGGCAGGAGACTCGCCTTTTCGAGCCTTGTCCTACCTCTCTCCCGATTAGGTCAGCATATCCCCCTGGAGAATGGATTTGTACCTTCCGGGGGTCATATGCAGAATATACTCCCCGATTTTACAAGGGGTTTGTAACAGGCAAGACACTAGGCCTTTTCTGTCTCTTTTATTTTTCTGCTAACTATCTGTCTATTCTTCCTACCTTCACTTCTCTTTCTATTTTCACTTTCTACCCCCTCTTCCTTTCCCCTCACCTGTACCTACTCCCCCCCCCCCCCCGTCCCATTATAACATGGCGGCCAGCAAAATTAAAGTGATGTCTCTAAATGCTAAAGGACCTAACGTACCAGAGAAGAGACGGATGTTGATAGATGATTTAAAGCGCAATAATACCGATATAGCCTTTATCCAAGAGACACACTTTAAGACCAATAGATTACCGTACTTACAAAACAGACATTTTCCAGTAACCTATCACTCCATGAATCCAGAGTCTAAATCCAAAGATGTTTCCATTTTAATTTCAAGTAAAATCCCCTGGCAGCTTCAGAGCTCTAAAATAGACCAGACAGGTAGATAAATTTTCCTCAAAGGCCTAATCGGTGCGGTAAGGGTAACACTAGCAACAATATATGCCCCTAACAAACAACAAGCCACGTTCTTAAGAGAGACTTTAGAGGAACTAAATGATTTTAGGGAAGGACAACTGATCGTAGGGGGAGATTTCAATACACCAATAATTCCCTTGGTAGACACGTCGACGGGTAGAACATCGATCCCACCGAACCAACTCAAACGAATAGCTAAAACGTTACACAAATCTCAGCTAATTGACGTCTGGCGCTTACAACATTCAGGAGAGCGCGACTTCACATTTTACTTAAACGTGCACCAGTTATACACCAGAATTGATTAGTTTTTAAACCCCCATACACAGCTACACGCTGTGGAGCAGACTTCATTTGGAAATAGGACATGGTCAGACCATGCACCTGTATTTTTGAATTACCGCTTGTCGGATACTTACTCTCTAAGACAACGCTTTTGGCGTCTAAATGAAAGCCTTCTACAAAACCCTGAGGTATTGACAGATGTGACTAGAGCAATTAATTTATATTTTCAAGAAAATGACCAACCAGACTGTGACCCGGGAATACTGTGGGAAGCTCACAAAGTAGTCCTTAGGGGGATCCTTATATCCCATGGGGCCCATATCAAAAAAGAGAGGAATAAACAGCTATCCCAACTTTTACAGGAACTTGCCACCTCAGAAGCCAGACACAAACACGCCCCTACAAGATCTTCTGAGATAGATCTGACCACTATTAGACGACAGATCACTGACCTCTTGCACTATAGAGCAAAAGCAGCCCTACAGCTATGTCGTAAAAAGACGTATGAATCAGGGGATAAATGCGGGAAACTATTAGCCAGAATGGTTAGAAACCATAAATCAGTGACCTATATCCCACAAATCACCACCTCTAGAGGCAAACAGGTAACCTTACCCGCACAAATCACTGAAGAATTTAGACAGTTCTACTCTAGTTTATACAACTTGCCACAGGTAACTCCCTCCACTACCGAGATAGAGAACTACATCATGTCCTCCCAAATGTCATCTCTACCTCAGGAGATCAGAGATGACCTAGATTCACCCATAACCCTGACAGAAATACAAAGTGCTATAGGGAAAATGAAACCAGGTAAAGCCCCAGGCCCTGATGGCTATACACTACAATACTATAAAACACTTTTTCCTATACTGGGACCCCGCATGGTCACATTGTTTAACATGATAGGAGCGGGTAAAGCCTTTGCTAGAGAAACCTTGGGGGCCCATATTTCGGTGATTCACAAGGAAGGGAAGGACCCGGCAGCATGTGGTAGCTACAGACCCATATCGCTGTTAAATCTTGATCTTAAGCTATTCACTAAAATTCTGGCTGTTCGGCTGGCGCAACACCTCCAACAACTTATCCACCTAGACCAAGTCAGATTCATTCTTTCTAGTGAGGCTAGAAATAGCACTACAAAGGTGCTAAATCTATTACATATCACCAGGTCCAGAAAAATTCCATGTGTCTTCCTTAATACCCACGCTGAGAAGGCGTTCGACCGAGTAAGCTGGCAATTCATGTTTGCGGTACTCAGACACATAGGCCTGGGGGGGGGTTGATGCTCAGCCGAATAGCCGGTATATATTCCACTCCCACAGCACAGGTGAAGGCGAATGGAGTTCTGTCGGATCCCTTCCCAATAACAAACGGGACGAGACAGGGATGCCCTCTATCCCCTCTCCTCTTTGCCCTTTCCCTAGAGCCCTTTCTCTCCAAAATAAGATTAAATCCTGATATACAAGGAATATCACTTGGTCCCATGCAACATAAGATATCAGCCTATGCAGACGATTTACTTTTCTCCTTGACCAACCCGGTGGTGTCCCTACCCAATCTCCCTAGAGAATTCGAAATATATGGGAAGCTGTCAAACCTAAAAATTAATTTCTCCAAGTCAGAGGCGATGGGAATATCTATACCAGCCAACAGTCTTACAAATTTGCAATTGAGCTTTAGATTCAGGTGGACTGATTCTGCTTTGATTTACTTAGGTACGAAAATACCATCAGATCCGGCTCTACTGTATAACAGCAATTTTCCTCCCTTACTAATCAAGACTAGAACATTAATGGATGATTGGAATACAGGTCTACACTCCTGGTTTGGGCGGTGCAATTTAATCAAAATGAGTATATTACCAAAATTTTTATACCTCTTCCAAGCCCTGCCAATTAAGATACCTTCCACATACTTTAAACAAGTGCAAACTCTTTTTACGCGCTTTGTTTGAGCACATAAAAAAACGTGCATCCCAAGATCTCAGCTATCCTTACCAAAACACTATGGGGGTGTTGCGCTCCCAGACATCCGGGAATATTACCAAGCAGTCCATTTAGGCAGAGTAGTAGATTGGCACAGACATAAAGAGTCCAAACTATGGGCATACATAGAACAACATCAATCAAATATACCTTTACAGACGGCAATGTGGTGCTGGGATTCCCTTCCGTTAGAATTGAAGTCTCATCCCCTCATAGGAAACACTATTAAGCAATGCCTACAGGCAACGTTACAGGCCTTATTAACGACCAAAGAATCTCCTTTGACCCCGATTCTGGGAAACCCCAAATTTCTCCCGGGAATCACATCTGGGCAGTTTCAGGCATTAAGGAGTTCTAACTATATCGGAGCTTCGCAATTTGTGAAACAAGATAAATGGCCCTCCATTTAAGAACTAGTGGACCCGATAGGCCCGTTCAAACTTGTATTCTGGAGCGCAGTACAACTCCACCATTTTCTTTAGGCAATTCCGAACCCTCAATCTAACACTAGACCTTTGACCACGTTTGAAGAAATATGCTCAGACACAGAACCACTACCACAGGCCTTATCCAAGATGTACACCTTATTAAACACACCCCCACAACCACCTAGCTTGCCATGCATCACAAAATGGGAAACAGACCTTCAGTGTACTTTTACGGCAGTACAGAGGCAAAACATGATCGTTCTCTCCCTTAAATCCTCAATATGCACTAAAATACAAGAGACGAACTACAAGATCCTGACAAGGTGGTATTTAACACCTAGCCGCTGCTACCATGTTTCCCGGTATGTCAAAATACTGCTGGCGATGTCAGGAGGAGGAGGGAACGATACTACACATGTTTTGGTCCTGTCCTAGACTGACGAATTTCTGGACTACAGTCCGTTCCATTTCCCCAAAATTCACTGACTTTCAGATCCCGAATGACCCAGCATTCTTTCTACTCCACCTATCCACCATACTGCTCAAAACTTATAAAAAATCCATATTACGCCACCTAACAAATGCAGCCAAGTCCTGCATCCCCATGCTCTGGAAGCAGCAGTCCCCACCAACCACATTGATGTCGCTACGGAAAGTAGAGGACATAAACAAAATGGAAGATCTCATAATGACGGCCTAAGATAGACAAACAATCTATAAGAAAACTTGGACACTCTGGAATATGTTTAAATATTCAGAGGAAGGAAAATCCCTTTTTGGGAATCCAAATCAATAACAACTCATGGCCCATCTGACATAGAATGACTTACTTAAATAAAGGCCTCAGCTGACCCCCCCTCCTCCCCCCCCAATCTTCCCTTCCCACTTCCCCCCCACCTCCCCCCCATCTTTTCTCTTTTCTTTCCTATTACTTGCCTTTATATCTCTCTATTTAGCTCTCTGGTTGCTGCCTCCTGATTGAAGTAGACAGGTCTTCACACGGAAGACTGGATACTTAGCTGGAGATCTAGTTCGATGATCTCTACATGTACCCACAGAATTTAAGTTCTAAGACGGAAGAACAAAGAATACATGTATGTCTCAGTAACAGTAGCATGCTAACAGACCTTGTTCAACAAGTTTTCCAAAATGTAAGATATATTGTAAGATGTAATGTCGGGAGGCTGCGAGCCCCCCCCCCCCCCAGTTTGTTTTATACTATTGTGGTATTTTCTGGGCTCTGCCCTTTTCCTTAAAAAACTAATAAAATATATATTTGAAAAAAAGTAAAACCCAGGAAGTCAGCACTCAGCACAGCTCAGAGATGGTGGGAGCCCCTCATAATGATAAATTCATCATAACGAACATTCATAATTGTTACGAAAAGTTAACGAACCTCACGAAAATTTGTATTTCGTACGAATTCAAATAAAATTTTGGACACGAATTATGAAATACGAATTAATTGTAATACGAAACGTAACAAAACTAAACAAATTTATTGACGGCGCACATGTCTAATAGTGGGTCAAATCCCACTTGAAGTCCAAGCCCCTTGGAATTCTAGTTTGCAAACTGAATATCCAAAAGTTTATGCAAAATCTCAAATCTGTCACCCCCTCTTCCTAGGTGTAATGATTCTTTCTGTATTAGTATTAGAGATGTGTTCCCATTGTGAAGCTCATTGTGTCTAGCAACGTTAGTGGCATGTCCCTTCTCAGTATCCCGGACATGATCAGTCAATCGATCTCTTAATCTCCTTGTTGTGCGACCTACATATTGAATGTGACAGTCTTTACATGTATTTAAATAAATCACATATTTGGTGTTACAATTAATATACCTCCCAATACTGTAGGACCTGCCACTAACGCTGAAAGAAAAACTATCTCCCCCAATGTTAGGCGGGCAACACAGAGATATATTAGCCCCACATCTATAGTTGCCAACAAAATCAAGCCATGTCCTATTAGGACCATGGGAACAAAAATCACTTGATGATAAAACATTACCCAAAAAGGGGGCCCGTCGGGATACAGTTTTAATCCCCCTAGAGAGGATATTGGCATACACATCATCCTCGTATAGGATCGGTATATATCTTTCAATAATCCTCTTGATTTTATCAAATTCTAAACTATAGTGAGTTGAGAAAACTGGTACACTGACTGATGGTCGTTTATGTTTCTTATCTCGCAAAAGGGATTCCCTTTCAATGGTTTCAACAATATTAATTGCTCTCTGAATAGTACCTGGCCCATATCTCCATGAGGATAACCTGCCATCCATAAGCTGTTTCTCATCTTCATATGTTTGATGTTTACTACATATTCTCTGCAATTTGATAAATTGCCCCACAGGTATTCAGCGTATAACATGTTTGGGGTGCCCAGACTCAGCATGAAGCAGCGTGTTTCTAGAAAGGGGTTTCCTGTATAAGCTGGAGACAATCCGACCCTCCCTGTTGGAAAGCAACACTTCCAAAAATGGAATGGAACCCACATCCATCTGCCCAGTAGAACGCAGGTCAAGACTATTATTATTCATATAATCCAAAAATGTATCAATGTCATTAATGTCTCCTGAGCAGATAAATAACAGTTCATCAATGTATCGACAGTACATTTTAATGGATGAACCAAACGGATTCACATCTCCAAAGATGCGGACCCTCTCCGACCAACCCATGTATAAGTTGGTGAGAGAGGGTGAAAACCACGCCCCTTTCAGGTTTCCGCAACTCTGGAGATAAAAACCACCATTAAAAGAAAAAAAATTGTGGGACAATAAATCATCCAAACATTCTAGAATAAACTCCCGATGTATCAGTGAATAATTACTGTATAAATCCAAGAAAAAACTCACTGCCTGTATACCCAGCCCATGAGGGATGGATGAATATAGGCTAGACACGTCGCAGTTGACTGTTTTTCTGTTCATATCATCATGAGTACTATCATCGACAACATTAACAGATTGGCAGGGGAAAAGTATAGTAGAACTCTCGGTACGGCTCAGGACAATCCATTGAGATCAGCTGCCGGCCAGAGTTTGCATGATTCTGTGGAGGATGGATTAGGATCATTCAGACTACTATTCCGCAAAATGGAAAGGTCAATGATCAAAGAGATGAAAGCTTTTTGGGATAAAAAGACTCTCTCGGAATATTTGTCTTTAGAACGGGTCCCACGAGCACTGAGGATAAAGAAGTTCTCGAAGTTTGAGTTGATTGATGATAATTTGAGAAAGCAATGGGCAGATATACTTACCAATTGCTCATTTAAGCTAATGAGAGTCATCATCAGTTATAAAACAGATGAGATTGACAAACTGCAACTAGAGATTTGCAGCATCAAAATGGAGATTCTGCCATCTAAGGAAACCCCATTGTTTAAAGATCTTAATTCCAAATTGAGCAAAAGTTGGATTGTATGGAACAAGTTATTATCAGTAACAAGAAGGCAAAGCTATTGCGTGTCCCAAGCATAATTTGATTATGAAGCTACTACTGGGTACATTTGAAGAAGCCGCAGTTTCAGTACAGACACTGTAAAACATCTAGCAATGCAGGGAAGCATGTCAGTTTTTCCCAAACTGATACAGAGGTGCTGGATTACATGCTGGCCGGATCAGGTTCAGAATCGTCCATTGAAAACATTACGAGGAGAGATACACAGTTATCTAATGACACCCATTTAAACATATCGCACGGCCCACAATCTAAAAAGAAAAAGGGAAAAAAATATTCCGTGGTAAAACAAGGAGAGGAAGCAGGAGGAAAAAGCATCTACAATCTAAACGGGCACGGGCGGAATTTCCGACAGAAAGAGTCCGATGGGAGCTTTTCATCGTATATTCCGATCATGTGTATGCCCCATCGGACTTTTCCCATCAAAAATTCAGACGGACTTAGATATAAAACATGTTTTAAATTTTTCCGACGGAACTAATTACTATCGGTAAAACCGCTCGTCTGTATGCTGTTCCGACGTACTAAAAACAACGCATGCTCTGAAGCAAGTACGAGACGGAAGCGGTCGGTCTGTTAAAACTAGTGTTCGTAATGGAGATAGCACATTCCTCACACTGCCAATTCTGTGATCTTTTTGCAGCGCATTCTTTTGTGCTTTATAAGGAATGAAGTTGTTTTGCTGCTGACATTCACACAGAGTTCTCACAAACTTCTTTCTTTATTATTTCTCGGGATTATTATTATTTCTCGGGATCTCATGAATAATCTTTTATTATTTTAAAGCCAGATCTCCAAAATAATGTTTTGAAATATTTTTTATAGTCATCTTTTTTTAGAATTTTTTATTTAATCAAGATCTCCTTTTTTTGGATTATTGCAAAATTAGTTTCTAGTGATCTCCATAATATTTTTTTTTTGGTGTGTCAAGTTACCACAATGACATTATTATGTTGTATCTTTTATCTTTGGCTGTGGCTCTGGTGGTGGACTCATGGCAGGAGGAGGAGGATGGGTGAGATCATATATGTGACTGTTCTCTGTCAGCTGGCTCCTCGACCCCTTCTGAAGGGCCTCAACAATAATTCCCTCACAGAGGGAATTGGCCCTCCTCCAATTTCAACAATCTTGTGGACTTGATAGCAGCCATAGGCCTCCTCAGCGTCGGGTTGGCTTCTGAGGACATCAGTTGCTTTCCTATTGAGGCCCAGTGCTGCCTCCTCCCTCCTCGTCCCCTTCCTGGGCCGTTTTGTTTAAAGGCAGAGGCGAGGCACCTGGGATTGGGTGAGGCTCCTACTGGGCCCAGCCACCTCCTGGCTGACACTGGGCCCACCCACCTCCTGGCTGTCACTGGGCACAGCCACCTCCTGGCTGACACTGGACACGGCCACCTCCTGGCTACCGCTTCCCAGACCCTTCTCCTGGCTGAGCTCACCCTGTGTATAAAAAAGGGACATAGTTTTAGTTTTTGTTTCATCAATCACACACAATTTTTAGCTCATGACTTGCAAATTGAATGTTAATAAATAGAAAAGACTATCATTCTGACCCCAGCATTTTTCTTTCTTGTCCCAATCATTTTTGGCCACTACTGTCTATTGATATGTAAATCACTTGGTTTTAAATCATTAATTAGTTATCAATTATAACATCTAGTTAACATCATTAATGTAAGGACAATAAATATGTAGTAAAATAATATACCTGGCTCCAGCTGGGCGCATCCACTTCTTCCAGGATGGAAAGCCCAGGTTGTTCCTCGTCAGCCTCTGCTGGGGTTGAGGGAAGGGTGGAGGGAAGGCTGCAGGGAAGGGTAGAAAGCGATTCCCTTACTTCAGTCTGGTCTTCCAGAAACCGCAGTTTGTTGAAATACCACAGCCTGGGTACATACACTTGCGCTGCTGATGCTCCTGATTTGAGTTATTTCTAGATCTTATTATGCTCCTTCTTATACATGTTCCTCAAGATCCCAATTTTACTTTCCAAAAACTGGATGATTGCATCAAAGAGCCGAGTCTTCACAAATTCCAGAAGTTTCTCCAGCTTTGACCTCCTAGCTTGTTTATTATAATATAAGGTGTTTTTCACCTCCCATAAATTCCTCATCTCCCTGTATCTGTCTATGAAACTGACCATGAATTCTGGGTCCTTAAAGTGAATAATCTTTGCTGTAAGACAATACACAAGACAAAAACACTAATGTCAGCCTAAACTCTCATTATCATATCCCAATATAGACCTCAATCTTGAAGCAGTATAGGCCACTGTGATGGGCCAAGTTCAAATTTTACCTTCTTTTAGGACGCTCGCCACTTCCGTTTGTTTTTCCTCCTCACACAGTTCGTATGTACGACACATGCATGTTAGCTGTATATACACTGCGCACGCGTGAAACTCCGCCCGCGTCACCTGCCCCTGACGTTCTTTCTAGAATATTCCCCGTCCTTTCTCTCTTCGGCCAGTAAAAGCAACATGACGGATAAAGAGCAGGCGTGTTACCACTAGCGAGGAGGAGGAAAGCCCGGAGCCCGAAACGACCCGATCCCGGAGGAAGAGATGGACAGTACCTAAACCCTAATTTGAGAAAAGGCCAAGATCATGACTAAAGTTGTGAAGAGTCTGCGGCAGAATTTTGGGGTACGACGATCCAAGGAGCAATTAAGGAAACGCTGGTCAGACCTGAAACTGAGGGAGCAGGATCAGTATAGAAGAATAAAGAGTATGCTTCTAAAAAGTAAGTAGTTGTCGTGTGTTCCTATCATTATTATTACTTGCATGCTGTTCCATGTGCTTTTCTTTACTGTTGTACAATTTAAAATGGCGACTTTCATGTTGGTGGTCAAAGGGAAACATCGTTCGCTCATTAAATACAATGTTTTGGGCACATACATTTGGTCATGCCTATATGTATAAAATTAAGTTTTGTACATTGCTGTCTAGATGTGTTTGTAACTAGAATGAAATGCAAGCTTGATTTACTGTAATGTAAAGGAGAGGACACTCAGCAGCTGTTTACACATCTGGACTCAGGAGCACTAGTGTGGGACACAAGAACAAACTATTTAGGGTGTCCCACACAGGTACTCCAGTGGATACTTGGTGTGAAAATTGTCAGAAAAAGGTAATTATTCCAGCTTTGGTAAGGTAAAAAATCATGTCTTCAGCTTGGAACTCTGCCCAAAACAATTGTACCCCACTTCCAAGCAATGTTTCATATTCACATTTCTGGACACAAATAACTGTGTGTTAAGTATACCTTTTGTTTCATTCTCATAGGGGAGAAAAGACTCGGAGGACACCACTCAGAGGACACAAGGGACCCCACACATCACTAAGAAGGGGAAGTAAGCCCAAGACAACACCCCGGGGATCTGGAGGAAGGAGAGGTGGAGGAAGTGGGCGAGATTGTCACCAAAACAGGTGAGTGTCTGACACCCCAGCTTCAGGTAATCTATGTATGCCTGCATATTTATAATACATGTTTTTTTAATCCAATTTTTCGGTGATGTGCTGGTTGTTGAACAGCAAGCTGAACATTTCACAAATAACAGTGCCCAAAGGCTCATCCACGACATCATGGTGTGGAATGGTGAAATCAATATTATAAGGAAGAAACTGAATGTTATGGAACAACAAATGAAGAACATGATAGATGTGTTGGGGAGAATATAAATTTCTTTCAAATCCCATCCATTTTCACTTTTGTTGGACTAAACCATTTTTTTTTTGTAAATTTTAAAAGCCAAATTTTGAAGAAGCACACGGTGTGTCAACATGTGCTATCTGCCGCCAGGGGATCTCAATGTACGCGTTTTGTCGGTGCAACCCCTTCCCCGTAGCTCTAGTAGGTGAGAGGAAGGGGTTGCACCCCCAAAACACATACATTGATTCCCCATGATGGGAGATGTTGACATTAGATGTTGACGTGTTGACAATAGGCATGGGATCAGGAGGGAAATACCCATTTTGACTCCCAATTTGTGTGCATCTTCAAAATTTGGCTTTTACAGTGACATCACCCCATCTGATGAAGGCAATATCAAGACATTTTTGACACTATAATGTCTGCTATTGCCTTCAGTTTTTAGACGTGGAGGCGTGGAGGCAGTTGCTGCCACTTGCCTAACCACGCATGCACGCCTACTAGTAGAAATTGGGACTATCTCGGCACTTATCATAAAATAGGGTTGAGAAGATGTATATAAAAAAGTATAAACTTTAATAATTGCAAAACACATATACAAAGTAATACATATAGAACATACTAAAACAGATTAGATACACTGCACTTAACACAAACATAAACAGATAAAACCGTAGAGTTTCTTGTGGAGAGGGGCGTCTAAGATTGTTTCCTCAACCGGTTTTGCGGTTGAAACCGCTTCTTCAGGAGGGATAGGGCTACAAATAATAAATTTGAACTTAGACAAGAGTAAGGTTAACAGCAAGGAAATTATAAACACAATAAAATACAATAATGTTGGCAGAATAGAAGGCTTGCTTACCGACTCAGACGGATTCACTGGGATAGTGGGACCCCATACAAACCCCCCCCCCCCCCGGCGGACACAGGGGATTGTCAACAATTTCTGGTTGAATAAATGATATCTATAAGTAGGTAACTATTAAAAATGAGAAAAAGTGTTCACCCGGGTGGGTGGAGAACTGGGAAGGTTAGGTAGTAGGAAAAGGATAGAAAGGACAAGGAGAGTAGACGGAAGGTAGGGTAAGAATGGTGGGGGGGGGGAGAAAGGGGGGTAGGGGGGCAGGGGAATGAAGAGGGGGAAAGGGAGAAAAAGGGGGTGGGGAAAGGGGGGAGGGGGGGAAACAGAGGAAAGGAGGAAGGGTAGGGTAAGAATGGAGGGGGGGAAGAAAGGGGGGAGGGAAGGAAGGGGGGGGGAAGGAAGGGGGGGAGGGAGGAAAAGGGGGGGAAAGGGGGGGAACAGAGCAAAGGAGGAAGGAAATGGGGACAGAGAGACTGGGGGGGAGGGAAAAGGAAAAAGTAGGTAGGGAAGCAAAAGGAATAATCCCAACTCACCATAGACATACAGTGATCAAAGACAAAAGCAAAAAGCAGTCAAAAAGTTACTCTAAAAGATAGACATTTATTAGGGGTGGCTAATCAAAAATGATGATGCGTGGGCTGCCTGTATCAGGATATCATGTGGTAATGGTAAGTAGTTGAGAGCTGTCCCAAAGGGTAAAAATAAAAAAAACGGATTTCAGGGATGAAATAAAGCAGGACCAGTTACAATAAATGGGACCCTCAATTGAAAGCCAGATCTGTAAAATGCAAGGGGTATAGGATCAAAGCCTCAAAAGGTCGGCGGACAAGGGGGGTGGATAGAAAAAGAACAGGAAGGAACAATAAGGAGAAGGCATGAAAGTAGAAAGAAAGAAACAAGGAAGAAAAACACAAACAAGTCCCCAAAAGTAGCTAAACAGAGTGTGAGAACACCAGAAAGAAAGAAACAGCAAGTGGGTACCAATATCACACACAGAGAGACAACAGAACACCAATGACAAGCTGTCAACGTGCAGAGTGAGAGATGCAGTGAGTGAAGACAGGCTGGAGTGGGTAGGATCCCCAACCTCAGGCATACCGACCTTGAGAGGAAGAATGATACCAGAAGGGCAGCCCAGCCACAACGTCCGTTCAGGCTCAGAAAGCGGTCCCGAATGGGGCTGCTAAATAAGCTCCCCAACGCAGAAGTCAGACCCACGCCGTCGTGGCGGTGTCTGACTTAGCCGGGTCTGTTTATCCGCACTGCACAGGTGCACGGGAACAGTGCTACTGCGCAAGCGCGCGCTGATGTCAGAAGGATCGATATGATCCAAGACTGTGCAGTGCAAGCAGGTATGACCTGCCAGGGTAAACACATGTCCGCGGGGGGAGAGGAGACAGGGATAACACAGCACCAGAACCGCTGAGAGGGAGGAGGGGGGAGAGGGGACAGGGAAGGGGAGGAGGGAAAAGAGCGAGTCTTCTTCACAGCAGAATTGTAAAAATTATTTAAATGAACATAGTATAAAGAAATAGTACAAAAAATTCAATAGTAAATAATATATAGAGTTCTGGGAATAAAGAACACCAGACGCGTCACCACTCTTAAAATACAGAAGGATCATTGTCAAAAATGAAATGCCCTTGGGAGATACATGGGCATAATGTGATGAGTGGAGGGAGAAGGGAGGGGGGGGAGGGGGAAGAGGGGGGGGAGGGGGAAGAGGGAGGGGCGGGGAAAAAAAAGGGGGGGGGGAGGGGGAACGGGGAAAAAGGGGGGAAGGGAAAAAGAGGGAAAGGGCTGGATAGGAGGGAAGGAAGGGAGAGGGATGGGAGGGGGGAGGGGAAAAAAGGGGGGAGGGGGAGGGGGGGAAATTGGACCGCAAGATCACAAAAAGGTTTGTAGGATATTGTTTCACTGAGGCCAGGAGAGCATGTGGCATTGAGCCGTTCTATCCATAAAGTTTCCCTCTGAAGGATAGCACGATCCCAGTCTCCTCCCCTGGGATTAGGCTGCACCACATCAAGAACTACAAATTGGACAACAGAATTGTCAAATCTATGGTATAGTCCAATATGTCTACCTATTGTTGTCAATTTACCATTCTCTGAGTAGTAGTGGTGGTCGCCAATCCTGTGTCTTAGTTCTCGAATAGTCTTTCCAACATAAAAGGCTTTACAGATACATAACATCAAATAAACCACACCTCTGGTGCTACAATCTGCAAAGGTTTGCGGGACAAAAGGTTCCCCATTGGGTAGGATGAACCGTTTCCCCTCACGAACCCAGGGACAGCGGAGGCAATCCCCAAATCTAAATGTGCCCTTAGATCCTATCCTAGGAGATTTTTCAAAGGTATAGTGACTGGAAGTGAGTTGGTCCCGCAGGGACCATGCCCTGCGGAACACCACCTCTGGGGTAGACTGCACATGTTTACCTAGGATGTGATGTTCCGTCAAATAGTGCCAATTGTTAGATAAAATATTTTGAAGTACATTGTGGTGTGCTGAATATGTAGTAATAAACCTCACGGGAATGCCTTTCTAAGGTTGGTGGAGGAGTATCCTCGCAGTAAAAGACGTTCACGTAACGCCTTGGCCTGGATCCTAAAATCACTTTCCAGCGTGCAATTTCTGCGTAAACGGAGATATTGTGCATAAGGTATGCTACGCATCAAGGAACTAGGATGGCTGCTGGTAGCAAAAAGTAGAGTGTTACCAGCAGTAGGTTTATGGTATAAATCCGTACCAAGGGTGCCGTCTTGTTGTTTGATGATATTAAGATCTAGAAATGAAATCTGATCAGAGTCAATTTTAAAGGTGAATTTGAGGTTAAGGTCGTTATCATCCAACTCACAGAGGAATTTCAAGAGTTTCTCTTTCGCTCCTGTCCATACTAGGAGTAAATCGTCAATGAAACGATACCAAAGTAAGATGTCATCAAGATATTCTGTGTATCTATCATACGAGTGCATACATCTTTCCCAACCACCTAGATAGAGGTTTGCGTAAGCTGGAGCACAAGAGGTCCCCATGGCCACTCCTTGAATTTGTAGGAACAGTTGGTTATTAAAAGGTAAAATAGTTTTTCGTTAGGATAAAGTGTAGTAATCTAAGAACAAATTGGCTGAGAGGCCATGTGGTAGTATCCTGCTCAAAAAAGAAAGGAACCAGCCATCCGTACGCCCTGCTCGTGGGGGATACTGGAGTAAAGTGCCTCAATATCAACTGCCACGAGCAGGGTGTCTAGAGGGATCTGGATTCCCTCAAGGCGCTGCAGCAAATCGGTGGTATCCCTAATGTAGGACGGGAGGCTCCGTACATGAGGCATCAAAAATGCGTCAACGAATTTACTGGCGTTGTCGGTTAGAGACCCTATCCCCGAGACAATGGGCCTTCCTGGAGGGGTACAAACATTTTTGTGAGTCTTGGGAAGGGAATAAAAGGTGGGGACATGGGGAAATTTGGGGATAAGGAACTCCAGCGTGTCTTTGTCAATGAGGCCTGAATAAAAGGCCTCAGTGCAAAGAGTCTGGAGTTTCTGTGCAAAGGACGACACATGCGATTGGGTGATGGGTTGGTACTAGTTATGATTGTTGAGAATGGCAAAACACATGGATTGGTATTGCTTGTGTGTCATGAGAATGATATTGCCGCCTTTGTCAGACTGTTTAATGAGGACACCGGCACGTCTCTGCAGAGATTTGAGAGCTTCAATTTGGCTGGGACTGAGGTTAGAAGAAAATTCAGGCCATTGTTGTTTTTTAAGGTCTCTTATAATGGCTTGAAGAAAGGCCCAGATCTCTGGGCAAGTGTTTAGGTCAGGGAATCTGTGTGACCGTAATCGAAATAATTTAGGTTGTAATCGTTGATTAGACGAAACAGTGTGGCCAAAAACATTGGGTGGGAGCGCAGAGTGGGAAGGGGTCCCTGAAGGGGGCATTCCCTGAGAGGGAACAGATGAAGAACGAGAAACCAGGGTAGAGTCCGAGTCACCAGTATCCCCCTCATCATACAGGAGCATGAGATCACGGAGCACCTGAAACTCCTCCATAGTGAAGTGTCTGGTACGCTCCGTGAGCTCAAGCTCCATAGTATGATTGGTGCGATCGGTGTCAAAAATAAATCGGTACGTGAGATTCAATGCAAACAAATATAGATCCTTTATGGTCTCAGTGACTTTGAGGGCATCAAGAGGGCAAAAGCCCAGACCCAACTGTAATAATGAAATTTCCTCATTGGTCAGCTTATAAGAAGTGAGATTTATAATGCTGAGGTTGGTGTCACATGGGACGTGTTTTGTGAGGGTTGTGTGGGTTTCAGGACATAAGTGTCTAGGTTGCCCTGTTGCCTCTTTAGGTTTAAAAAAATTAGACATTCGTTGATCTTAATATACCTTTTTGTCATCAGGGCTGAACCAAGAACTTTTGGAATGGTGCCATGTAGTGTGGAGTGTTAGAGCTCTAACGCTACACCAGCCAACACTTCCTCGCGAAAAAGACTACGTTTTGGTGGAGGTACTCCACCTACTAATCTTAAAAATGATAAGAAAGGCCCTAAAGGTCCCAAATCTGTACGTGCCCCCCCTACACAAACTACAACTGATACCACTACCCCTCTGGAAGGGGCTGTGGGACACTCCACACTACATGGCACCATTCCAAAAGTTCTTGGTTCAGCCCTGATGACAAATAAGTATACTAAGATAAACGAAGATTTAATTTTTTTTGACTGCTTGAATCCAGTTTAGCATGGTACTGCCCAGGCCGATTGTCTTCATCGTCCTCATCATGAAACCCCAGTCTACTCTGTCGAAAGCTTTCCCTACGTCAATCGACAGAAGTAGTCCAGCATTAGTAGTCGAGCATTATATAAATCTCCTTCGTCTTTTGTTAGAGTGAACGGTAGACCATCGGCGGAGTTCAAAATTGAAAACGGGACCAGGCAGGGTTGCCCCCTGTCCCCCCTTTTGTTTGTTTTGACTCTGGAGCCCTTACTGGCCTTGATCCGAAAAAATCCGTATATAAGCGGATGTGTGGTGGGGAGAGAAGAACACAAGTTATCAGCTTTTGCCGATGATGTGCTGTTTTACATTGTCAAACCAAGAATCTCGATCCCAAACCTCCTTGAGATCCTGAGGAGTTACGGAGAGTTATCTAACTACAAGGTCAACCTTAGTAAGTCAGAAGTTTTAAATATCAACATCAATAGACAAGAAGTAACTAAGCTCAAGGAAATATTTCATTTCCCGTGGAGCAAAAAAATCAGCTATTTGGGAGTTACATTAGCGAACACCTTAAGGAAAATTTATCTCCTAAACTATATCCCACTCCTAGACGAGATTAAGCAGGAAACTAAAAAGAGCATGCATCTTCCGATCTCGTCGATCAGACGAATACACACTGTTAAAATGACTCTGGCCTCGAAGATCCTGTACAAAATGCAGTTGCTCCCAATTCCTCTTCCGCAGACCTATTTCAGGGCATTGAACAAGATCATCACCAGATTTATATGGAAAAACAAGAAGCCATGGATCGCTTACAAGATCCTGAGTAGGGATAAAGCACAGGGTGGTCTGGCACTTCCAGACTTTAAAAGATATCACAGGGCAATAGTATTATCACGGGTGATAGATTGGGGAAAGTACTCGATAGATAAAAGATGGGTGAATTTAAAAAAAGATATGAGCAATGCAAAATTAAATCATCTAATATGGAATCCCCCTCACTTTAACATTCACGATTGGCTATCAAGGGTCAATGAAACCTATATCTTACTCTTTAAAAAAACAGGTAGATTTGCTAAGTTGTTTTTGTGAGAATGTTTGCCCTCATTGGCGACACCACTGCAGGATGGGGGGGGGGGGTTGGGGTGAGATTTCAAGCAGCATATAATGGGTTAGTCTTAGGATGTACGGTTTGTATTTTTTTTTTTAAAGGATAAATAAAGAACTATAAAATATAAGATTTCAAAAAAGTAAAGGCTATGATACTATGATGTGACGATAATGAGATGGGATAAAAATTAGCTATTTATGGTGATTTAAAACCTCTCAAATGAACTCGCTGAAGTAGCAACAAAAAAAAAAAAAAACAATTGGGTCTGGGCTTTTGCCCTCCTGATGCCCTCAAAGTCACTGAGACCATAAAGGATCTATATTTGTTCGCACGGAATCTCACGTAGCAATTTATTTTTGACACCGATCGCACCAATCATACTATGGAGCGTGAGCTCACGGAGCGTACCAGACACTTCACTATGGAGGCGTTTTGGGCGCTCCGTGATCTCATGCTACTGTATGATGAGGGGGATACTGGTGACTCGGACTCTACCCTGGTTGCTCGTTCTTCATCTGTTCCCTCTCAGGGAATGCCCCCTTCAGGGACCCCTTCCCACTCTGCGCTCCCACCCAATGTTTTTGGCCACACTGTTTCGTCTAATCAAGGATTACAACCTAAATTATTTCGATTACGGTCACGCAGATTCCTTGACCTAAACACTTGCCCAGAGATCTGGGCCTTTCTTCAAGCCATTATAAGAGACCTTAAAAAACAACAATGGCCTGAATTTTCTTCTAACCTCAGTCCCAGCCAAATTGAAGCTCTCAAATCTCTGCAGAGACGTGCCGATGTCGTCATTAAACAGTCTGACAAAGGTGGCAATATCATTCTCAGGACACACAACCAATACCAATCCATGTGTTTTGCCATTCTCAACAATCATAACTGGTACCAACCCATCATCCAATCGCATGTGTCGTCCTTTGCACAGGAACTCCAGACTCTTTGCACTGAGGCCTTTTATTCAGGCCTCATTGACAAAGACACGCTGGAGTTCCTTATCCCCAAATTTCCCAGTGTCTGCACCTTTTATTCCCTTCCCAAGACTCACAAAAATGTTTGTATCCTTCCAGGAAGGCCCATTGTCTCTGGGATAGGGTCTCTAACCGACAACACCAGTAAATTCGTTGACGCATTTTTGATGCCTCATGTACGGAGCCTCCCGTCCTACATTAGAGATACCACTGATTTGCTGCAGTGCCTTGAGGGAATCCAAATCCCTCTGGACGCCCTGCTCGTGGCAGTTGATATTGAGGCACTTTACTCTAGTATCCCCCACGAGCAGGGCATACGGACAGCTGGTGCCTTTCTTTTTAAGCAGGATACTACCACATGGCCTCTCAACCAATTTGTTCTTAGATTACTACACTTCATCCTAACGAAAAACTATTTTACCTTTAATAACCAACTGTTCCTACAAATTCAAGGAATGGCCATGGGGACCTCTTGTGCTCCAGCTTACGCAAACCTCTATCTAGGTGGTTGGGAAAGATGTATACACTCGGATGATAGATACACAGAATATCTTGATGACATCTTACTTTGGTATCGTTTCATTGATGATTTACTCCTAGTATGGACAGGAGCGAAAGAGAAACTCTTCAAATTCCTCCATGAGTTGGATGATAACGACCCCCCGCTGTCCATGTGTTCGTGAGGGGAAACAGTTCATCCTACCCAATGGGGAACCTTTTGTCCCACGAACCTTTGCAGATTGTAGCACCAGAGGTGTGGTTTATTTGATGTTATGTATCTGTAAAGCCTTTTATGTTGGAAAGACTATTTGAGAACTAAGACAGAGGATTGGCGACCACCTCTACTACTCAGAGAATGGTAAATTGACAACAATAGGTAGACATATTGGACTATACCATAGATTTGACAATTCTGTTGTCCAATTTGTAGTTCTTGATGTGGTGCAGCCTAATCCCAGGGGAGGTGACTGGGATCGTGCTATCCTTCAGAGGGAAACTTTATGGATAGAACGACTCAATGCCACATGCCCTCCTGGCCTCAGTGAAACAATATCCTACAAACCTTTTTTGTGATCTTGCGGTCCAATTTCCTCCCCCCCTCCCCCTCCCCCCTTTTTCCCCCTCCCATCCCTCTCTTCCCCCCCTCTCCCTTTCCCTCCCCTTCCTTTCCCTTCCCCTCTTTTTTCCTCCCCCCCTTTCCCCCCCTTTTTCCCCCCTTTCCCCTCCCCCCTTTCCCCCCCGCCCCCCCTCTCCCTCTTCCCCCCTCCCCCCTCCCTTCTCCCTCCACTCATCACATTATGCCCATGTATCTTCCAAGGGCATTTCATTTTTGACAATGATCCTTCTGTATTTTAAGAAAGGTGACGCGTCTGGTGTTCTTTATTCCCAGAACTCTATATATTATTTACTATTGAATTTTTTGTACTATTTCTTTATACTATGTTCATTTAAATAATTTTTACAATTCTGCTGTGAAGAAGACTCGCTCTTTTCCCTCCTCCCCTTCCCTGTCCCCTCTTCCCCCTCCTCCCTCTCAGCGGTTCTGGTGCTGTGTTATCCCTGTCTCCTCTCCCCCCTGCGGATATGTGTTTACCCTGGCAGGTTATACCTGCTTGCACTGCACAGTCTTGGATCATATCGATCCTTCTGACGTAAGCGCGCACTTGCGCAGCAGCACGGTTCCCGTGCACCTGCGCAGTGCGGATAAACAGACCCGGCTATGTCAGATGCCGCCACGACGGCGTGGGTCTGACTTCCGGGTTGGGGAGCTCATTTAGCAGTCCCATTCGGACTATGCCTGAGGTTGGGGATCCTACCCACTCCAGCCTGTCTTCACTCTCTGCATCTCTCACTCTGCACGTTGACAGCTTGTCATTGGTGTTCTGTTGTCTCTCTGTGTGTGTTATTGGTTCCTATATACCCACTCGCTGTTTCTTTCTTTCTGGTGTTCTCACACTCTGTTTAGCTACTTTTGGGGACTTGTTTGTGTTTTTCTTCCTTGTTTCTTTCTTTCTACTTTCATGCCTTCTCCTTATTGTTCCTTCCTGTTCTTTTTCTATCCACCCCTCTTGTCCACCGACCTTTTGAGGCTTTGATCCTATACCCCTTGCATTTTACAGATCTGGCTTTCAATTGAGGGTCCCATTTATTGTAACTGGTCCTGCTTTATTTCATCCCTGAAATCCGTTTTTTTTCTTTTTATCCTTCGGGACAGCGCTCAACTACTTACCATTACCACATGATATCCTCATACGGGGAGCCCACGCATCATCATTTTTGATTAGCAACCCCTGGTGAGTGTCTATCTCTCAGAGTAACTTTATGACTGCTTTTTGCTTTTGTCTTTGATAACTGTATGTCTATGGTGAGTTGGGATTATTCCTTTTGCTTCCCTATCTAATTTTTCCTTTTCCCTTCCCCCTCCCCCCCTCCCCAGTCTCTCTGTCCCCATTCCCTTCCTCCTTTCCTCTGTTTCCCCCCTCCCCCCCTTTCCCCACCCCCTTTTTCTCCCTTTCCCCCTCTTCATTCCCCTGCCCCCCTACCCCCCTTTCTCCCCCCCCTCCATTCTTACCCTACCTTCCGTCTTCTCTCCTTGTCCTTTCTATCCTTTTCCTACTACCTAACCTTCCCAGTTCTCCACCCACACGGGTGAGCACTTTTTCTAATTTTTAATAGTTACATACTTATAGATATCATTTATCTAACCAGAAATTGTTCACAATCCCCCGTGTCCGCCCGGGGGGGGGTTTATATGGGTTCCAACTGAGGCTATATAATTGTGGGCATTTTTTCTTAAAAAATTGTGCAATATGCAGCAGGATAAAATGATGCGGTTGAGTTTGTATTCCGCCATGTGTATGGCTGTCAGAAACAGGCAGAACCGGTTGGCCATTATCCTGTCATTCTCAACGACTCTTCTGGCTCTGGCCAGCCGGTAGTTAAAAACCCTCCTCTCCGGGTTGAGGGTGCTCTGGGGGAATGGGCTCATCAGGTGCTCACCCAGACTGAACGCTTCATCAGCAAGAAAGACGAATGGGAGTCCTTCAACATTGTTCACATCAGGTGGCAATCCCAGGCCACCACTCTGGAGCCGATGGTAAAACTCCATCTGGGCGAAAACTCCTCCATCCTCCATCTGGCCATTCTTCCCCCACGTCCACATAGAGGAACCCATATTGTGCCGACACCACCGCCATTAACACTATACTATTAAACCCCTTATAGTTATAATAGTAAGACCCTGAATGGGGTGGGGGCACGATGTGGACATTTGTGCCGATCAATTGCAGCCACTGTGCCCGTCAAATGCAGCCATTGTGCCCATCAAAGGCAGCCACTTGTGCCCTGTGATGAACCCCTGTCCTCAAACAGGTCTCTGTCCACCGTAAATGCTTCCTCTGTCCAGAACCAACACTATCCAAGACCCTTTAGCCCACCCAGTCACCAGACAACACCAGTCTTGGAGTGGCAAACAACAAACTCATTTATTATCACACATGGACACAACAGATAAAATAACTCAGAGACTCTTTCCCCCCACGCTTGGAAAACAGGGCAGGTTAGACTGTCCAATGACAATAGACAGACAGGTCAGATGTGTTCAAACTTCTCCTCAGTAAACAGTCTTAGCAGGGGGCTGCTGGAGGAATCCCCCCTCCCTCCATAGAGATAAACATCCCATAATGTCCAGAGCAGACAGACACGATAGAACATTGGAATACAGCCACACCCTAACCGATCACAGCAATGAGTCCACAACAAAATGAGACAATATACAATATATACCTATATACAAGACTGAGTCCGATTAGTACAGATCAGACTGGATTTCTCATTCACCTTGCAAAGAGTATTGTTCCCTTAAAATCCAGGGCCCATAATCGGTAGGCAAGAGGCTTGCATTCAGTCCTCTCCAAAAGCCTCTGTCCCGGCTAGGTCTGTCACATGCCCATCATATGCAGCCATTGTGCCCATCAAACGCAGCCACTGTGCCCATCATATGCAGCCACTTGAGCCCATCATATGCAGCCACTTGTGCCCATCATATGCAGCCACTGTGCCCATCAAATGCAACCACTTGTGCCCATCATATGCAGCCATTGTGCCCATCAAATGCAGCCACTGTGCCCATCATATGCAGCCACTTGTGCCCATCATATGCAGCCACTGTGCCCATCAAATGCAGCCACTTGTGCCTATCATATGCAGCCATTGTGCCCATCAAACGCAGCCACTGTGCCCATTATATGCAGCCACTTGTGCCCATAATATGCAGCCACTTGTGCACGTCATATGCAGCCACTTGTGCCCATCATATGCAGCCAATTGTGCCCATCATATTCAGCCACTCGTGCCCATCATATGCAGCCATTGTGCCAATCATATGCAGCCACTTGTGCCCATCATATGCAGCCATTCTGCCCATCAAATGCAGCCACTGTGCCCATCATATGCAGCCACTTGTGCCCATCATATGCAGCCACTTGTGCCCATCATATGCAGCCACTGTGCCCCATCATATGCAGCCACTTGTGCCCCTCATATGCAGCCATTGTGCCCATCAAATGCAGCCACTGTGCCCATCATATGCAGCCACTTGTGCCCATCATATGCAGCCATTTGTGCCCATAACATGCAGCCACTTGTGCCCATCATATGCAGCCATTGTGCCCATCAAACGCAGCAACTGTGCCCATCATATGCAGCCACTTGTGCCCATCATATGCAGCCATTTTGCCCATCATATGCAGCCACTTGAGCCCATCATATGCAGCCATTGTGCCTATATAACCCAGCCACTGTGCCCAACACATGCAGCCACTTGTGCCCATCATATGCAACCACTGTGCCCCATCATATGCAGCCATTGTGCCCCATCATATGCAGCCACTTGTGCCCGTCATATGCAGCCACTTGTGCCCATCACATGCAGCCACTTGTGCCCATCATATGCAGCCATTGTGCCCATCAAATGCAGCCACTGTGCCCATCATATGCAGCCATTTGTGCCCATCATATGCAGTCACTGTGCTTATCATTTGCAGCCACTGTGCCCCATCATATGCAGCCACTTGTGCCAATCAAATGCAGCCATTTGTGCCAATCAAATGCAGCCACTTGTGCCCATCAAATGCAGCCACTTGTACCCGTCAAATGCAGCCACTTGTGCCCGTCATATGCAGCCACTTGTGCCCAGTATATGCAACCACTTGTGCCCAGTATATGCAGCCACTTGTGCCCATCAAATGCAGCCAGTCTCAGCTGTCACTTCACTAACCTGCCCCCCATGCGGCCAGTCTAGTGGCACTTACCTCTAGTGTGGCGGGGCTATCCACTTCGGTGGCTCTGCTCCTTTCCTGGAGTGACGGGGCTCTCTTCCTCGACAGGAAGCGGCGGCTGTGGCTCCTGTGTCCACTCGGTTCGCCTTCAGGCTTCCTCCACTGTGTCTCCTCTTCCACCAAAGCGTTAGGCATTCAAAGGATCGCCTAATGCTTTGGCCAATCGGGAGACAGGTCTCACTGACCTGCCTCTTGATTGGCAGGGAGAAACGTTAATGTGAAAATAGCGAAAATTAATTCGCTATGCCACACAACAGGGTGGGATTGGGACACAGTGCTCTGCACCCCGAGCCCACCCTATTTTGAAGCCTATTAGAGCCTCTGGCTCCAATCACATGCTTCAAAATACACACCCCCACCTATCCCCGCCATAGTATTTCATGTGTCCGGCATCCTGAAAGGGGCCCGGACACATAAATAGGGAGGGCGGCGGAGGTGTGAGGGGAGGCGGCGCCCATGAGCCCACAATGCATAGCTGCCACTGCTGCTTGTCAAATGTTTGAACTTTTGCCCATTAAGACACTTTAATTTGTTTCAAACAGTTTTGAATGTTAACAAATTTTCTCATAATTTAACCTTAACCAATTTAACCTTTTTTTTTAGGATCAACAAGATGATGTGTTGTCTGGGGTGTCTGGGGATATTTCTTCTGATACCACTGACACCACTTCTGTTGACGTGTTTATATGTAACAATTTTGAGGATTTGTGTGCTTTACAATGTCTTGAGGAGCTGCAGGATGAATCTGCTGTTGTACATCATGGGGAACATGTTCCACCTATACAGGCTCGCCTTGAGTTGCGATCTGATTTTTATCCGATCAATTCCAAGGGTAAATGTTTGGATTTGTTCCAAAAAAATGTTGAAAAGGAACTCACTAGGCTGGTCCTACATGCTAACAATAGAGGTTATATTCATAATGATAATCTCACTGTAGAAGAACGCAAGGTGTTAGAAACACTCAGTATGGATACTTCTATTGTTATTAAAATGTCAGACAAGGGAGGTCTAGTGGTTGCTCAGGATGCCAACATATGTAAGGAGGAGGCTCTCAGACAATTGTCAGATCTAGACACGTATCAGACATTAACCAGCAATCCTACTATTAAATATAAAAGCATTTTACACACACTTGTGGAGAAAGGGGTGCGTTTGGGGGTACCGTTTAGGAAGGAGGGTGAGGTTATGGTCCCTGATACCCCGAACATGTCTATTTTTCACCACCTTCCAAAAACCCACAAAGGTCTTACCCCTTTAACTGGGTGTCCAATTGTGGCTGGGATTGGATCTCTCAAGGAACAACTTGGTTGTTGGGTTGATTACCAGCTACAACCATTAGTCAAAGATCTCCCCAGTTATCTTAGGTATACTTAGCAACTTCTTAACATTATGGATAAGATGACATGGGAGTTTGGATATGTGTGGATAGTCTGCGATCAGGGCAGTCTTTAATATTGATTGGACCCTGGGCAAACATTTTCCTGGCCCCCTCCTCCATGCAATTTTGTTCTCCACCTGCCTGCACACCATGGACTGGGGGTGGTGAGGGGACTCATCAATAGACAGAAAACTCCTAGGGATCCTAGAACTCCTGGGATCAGTGGCAGTGCTGGGGGGAGGGGGGTGTGATCAACAGCAATGCTGATTTTTTTCACTGACTACCGATATAAAGAAGAGTCTCAACGCTGGCCACCAATGTAATAGGGGTTTACACTGACCACTAATGTAATAGAAGCATTCACAGTAACCACCAATGTAAGGAGGGGGACTTTCACACTGGCCACTAGTGTGAATAAAAGGATTGTACACCAAGCCCAAATGTAATGAGAAGATTTACACTGATCACCAATGTAAAGGGTATTTATACTGACCACTAATGTAATAGAAGCTTTCACAGTAACCACCAATGTAAGGAACGATTTACACTGACCACCAATGTAAGGGGGACCTTCACAATGGCCACTAGTGTGAATGAAAGGATTCTTCACCAAGCCCCAATGTAATGAGAAAATGTACACTGACCACCAATGTAACTGAGACATTTAGCCTGCTTTCACATTTGTATGTGTCAGGAAGGCACACAAAATTGCTTTCCTGACACCACAGAAATGTGCTGCCCTTTAGCAGATACACAGCAGTGCCATTAACTGTTAATGACGCTGTGACGGGAGGGCCCCTGGAACCCAGAATCCCTTGGAAAGGTTGGGAAACCCTTGTTTCAGCTCCCCATGCACCTCTTATGTCCAAGTCACCCTGTGCCATCCATCATGTGCACAGGGTGACTGAGAAAATATATATTGGATTACTTAAAATGGGACAGTAATATTTATCAACATTATCTGCCGGGATATATAATCTACTGTGTGAAGCTTGGTGACAACAAGTCTGAACTGTAGTGAAATCCTGATTTATCATAACAATGCCCAGGAGGGCATGGAGTCACATCGGCTGCTTTAAGGGATTAGTTAATTAGCTCATGTTTATTAGGTTTCTGATTACAGGTGTATTGTTAGAGTAATATGAGCAGGAGGGAGACCTCCTCTTCTACTGTATATAAGACTTGTATTTTGGTTCTAATAAACAGTCCATGTTCAGCAACTAAACAACAATAAAAACAATATCTGATATCTATATTCAGACTGGCAGGAAGTGGTATATGATGAAAGCACTTAAGCGGAGTGTGGGACATTTCGTTTTATTTGTGGCAGCAGTGGGATGCAGATACAGCACAGAGAACCAGTATCAGAGCAGGTCCTGCTGGGATGGTTTGATTCTATCTGCTGCAAACTCTGAAAGGAAGCACTAGCCCGTGAGCAGCGACACCAGGGAAAAGTTCTCCCTTCCATCCAGGAAAGGTACTGGTCGCAGTTTGGATTGCGGTGCTGTCTTTGGGAGAAAAACTGCACAAGGAGCAGACAGCTGAATTAAGCAGGCTGGTCTGGGCAGAGATGCGGCTGGATGAGAGCTACAGAGCCCTCCGGTGGCATGTATCCCAAGCATGCCCTTGGATAGCGGATGACAGCCCAATGGAAGGCTTTGGCTACGGCGGGCTGGGACTGTTGTATGTGAGGCTGACAGGAGACCCTAAGTTTGGTAGTGATTTGGAGTGGCAGTTGGACGAAATCATGGATTTCAGAGAAGGGTTGCTGAACGTCACTGGGCACTGGAAGATATAGAGTTTCTGGCCATTTAGGAATGGGAGCTGGAGATTGCCTACAGATGGCTGCTAGACTCTGCTCAGTGCCAGGGCTGGGCTCCCTTTGCCTGGGACTATCGGGAAATACCAGTTAACAGCTCTGAAATCCTGGCTGGATGCAGCAAGTGCTGACTGACCTTGATGATCCTGTTTCTGCACAGGATGATCTTGGATGGAGGAATGTGCCTGTCCAGCAGCATGCCAGAGAATCGGCAGTGGAAAATCTGGCGATAGCCATCCCCAAAGCTGAAGTGCTGAAACAGGGCAGAGCTCTGCTAACCTCTGCCCAGTACCGACAGCATCTTCTGGGTTCCACGGACAGGAGATGGTGAACCTCTATCCCCAGACACCATTTGCAGAGACAGGGGATTTGATAGACTTTTCTGCTGAGGAAGAACAACCTGATGAGCCTCCAGCAGAAGAGCTGGTATCAGGGCCAAACTTCACTGTTCTCTGCCCAGCACCAACAGCAGTATCTGTGGAGTTGCAAGGAACTTCCCCAGCTGAAGTGCTGGTCACCAGACAGAGGGTCCTAGACCTCTGCCCCACACCTGTGGCACTTCCGGAGGCTCAGGGTGAGAAGGTGGCAATCACTTCACAGCAGTAGATACAGGGGGAGAAGGGAGAGGAGAAGGGAGAGGAGACGTTCTTTGTCCCTCCTCAACAGTCTGCCAGGGTGGAGAAAGAGGTCTTTCCTTCCCAGCAAAGATCTGTGCACCTGGGAGACAGTACCATAGACATGTTGTCCCAGCAGCCAGATGAGGGAATGGAAAAGGAAGCAGCCAGCTCACCTTCCCAATGGCAGCTACACAGTTTGGGAGTGGAGGAATCCAGCCTCCTGCCCCAACAGTTAGCCGAAGCGGATGATGTGGAGTCCCCAGCAGAAGTGCTGGCAACAGGGCAGAGTGCTATCAAACTCTGCCCAGCACCGGCAGCAACTGTGGAGTTCCAGGGAGCTGGGGCAGTCGGCTCATTTCTCCAGCCACAGATTACAGAATGTATGGACCTAATGGACTGTTCATCAGAGGATGTTATAGATTATGCATCACCTGCTCAAGTACTGGCAGCAGGACAGAGTACTGCAGACCCCTGCTCCACACTCGTGGCAGTTTCAGAGGCCCGAGGTGAGAAGGTGATGGTTCCTCTTTCCCAGTGGATTTCAGAGATGCAGGGAGGAGAAGCGGCCATTTCCCCTCCCCAACAAGGGTTCTTGCACCTGGGAGACAATACCAGTGAAAGGGAGTTCCAAGAGCAGACGGCGCCCCAGAATGATGACACCAACACAGATGAAGCGCTGACAACTGGACAGAGGGTCAAAGTTCTGGAGGCCCAGGGTGAGGAGGTGGCAGTTACTCCCGAGCAGCAGATCAGGACCCAAGGAGAGAATGCAATCGGCACCTCACAACTGCAGCTTGATCTGGTGTCTGTGGATGGGCCTGCTGTCTCCCCTAGCATAAACCCAGCAGAAGTGCTGGCAACCAGGCAGAGTGCTACCAACCTCTTCCCAGCACCGGCAACAACTACAGAGTTCCAAGGAGCCGGGGCAGTCAGCCTCCCTAACCAACAGTTAGCCAGAGCAGATGGTGCAGGGTTTCCAGCAGAAGGGCTGGCAACAGGGCAGAGTGCTGCTGGCCTATGCCCTCAAATATCAGAGGATGGATTTCCTGTAAAGGTGGATGGGACTTCAGTCTTCACCTGTATACCCCAGGTATGCTGGGCAGTCGGCGCAGATGCCCAACAGCATGATGGACTGAACCCAGCCACCATGTCTTCTCTCCTGCGGCTAAAGGGACTCCAGGGGGAAGGACCAGTCCGCACTTCCCCCCCAGCAGCGGGTATGTTCTATGAGAGAGGCAGAGGTTGGCTTGGTGAGTAATGCTCTGTTAGAAACAATTTGTTTGGGGTACTGAGTGGGTATAGGCATTAGAGGATTGGAACTATGGACTAACTTCGGAGTCAACCCATCTGGGGTGTCCTCCTGTGTTAGTCTTCTGTCGAAAGGGGAGAGATGTGACGGGAGGGCCCGTGGAACCCAGAATCCCTTGGAAAGGTTGGGGAACCCTTGTTTCAGCTCCCCATGTACTTTTTATGTCTAAGTCACACTGTGCCAACCTGGCACAGGGGGACTGAGAAAATATATCTTGGATTACTTAAAATGGGACAGTAATATTTATCCACAATATCTCCCAGGATATATGTAAAGACTATTCTTGGTTTGTTTGATTCTGAACTCAATATGTTAGTTGGGAGAGCTGATCACATTGGCCTCTGTACAATGTAGGAGACGGGCCGACTCCAGCTGGAGCTCCTGCTATTGTGTGAAGGTGTCCTGTGTTTATACTTATGATAATGTATAATCTACTGTGTGAAGCTCGGTGACAACAACTGTAGTGAAATCCTGATTTATCATAACAATGCCCAGGAGGGCACGGAGTCACATCAGCTGCTTTAAGGGATTAGTTAATTAGCTCATGTTAATTAGATTTCTGGTTACAGTTGTATTGTTAGAGTAATGTGAGCAGGGGGGGACCTCCTCTTCTACTATATATGACTTGTATTTTTGTTTTAATAAACAGTCCATGTTCAGCAACTAAACAAGTATCATCTTGTTTTGTGCTTGTGAGCGGTTGGAATATCTGATATCTATATTCAGACCGGGAGGGAGCGGTATATGACGAAAACACTCAAGCAGAGTGTGGGATGTTTCTTTACAGATGCCCTCACACATCTGCTGACATGTGCTGTGCAATCGTGTGATTTTGAAAAAGCATTAGGGAATTTTCTTCTGCATTTCTAGAGCACAGAGCAACCCATTGAAATAATTGGGCTTCCCTACACGTGACCTACATCTTTATCCATTCTGTCAGTACACCTTTGCATCCTAAAACCCCTGCTAACCTCTGCACCCCAAACCTCCCCCATCCTCTCCACTCGAACCCTCCACCCAACTCTACCTGCCTCTTCTGCTCATCTTTACACCCACCTTCCTTACCTCTAAATATCCCCTCTTTGCTCACCTGTGCACCCCAAACTGTAATTCCTTCTCTGCCTACCTCTGCACACCCCACACTACTTCCCCCCCACCAATTTGCTTACCTTTGCAGAACAGTCTGATGTTAGGCTGAATGACCACATTTGTAGGCAGGACTTTTAAGCATGCCCCTTTATCTCCCCAGTGGGCAGCATTCAGTATAGGTGATGGTGAATATGACCTCAGGGGGGCATGATATACATTTGAATGCTGCCTCTATTTACATATCAATGCAGTTGGTCCGCGGCTATTTACATATGAATGCAGACACTGTTTACATATCAATGCAGGCTATTTACATGTAAACACAGGGTCTGCAGGTGAGTCATCTGTACACAACAATAGGGCAGAGCTAGGCAGCATTAGTAGCAGCACTTCACACTGAGCTATTGGGACACAGCACAGGAATAAAACTTCAAGGGAATTTAAACTGAAGTAGTTAGCAAGTATGAGGTAGCTGCTTTGGGCCCTACAACAATGACAGGGCCCAGGGCAGTTGCCCCTTTTGCCCTGCCTTAAATACGGCCCTGCCTGTGATGTGTCTAGACTATATTTATCCATCCCTCATGGGCTGGGTATACAGCCAGTAAGTTTTTTCTTGTATTTATACAGTAATTACTCACAGATACATCGGGAGTTTATTCTAGAATGTTTAGATTATTTATTGTCCCACAATTTTTTTCTTTTGATGGTGGTTGTTATCTCCAGAGGTACGGAGCCCCAATGGGGGCGTGGTTTTAACCCTCTCTCGCCAACCTATACATGGGTTGGTGGGAGAGGGTCCGCATCTTTGGAGATGTGAATCCGTTTTGTTCATCCATTAAAATGTACTGTCGGTACATTGATGACCTGCTATTTATCTGCTCGGGAGACATTAATGACATTGATAAATTTTTGGATTATATGAATAATAATAGTCTTAACCTGCGTTTTACTGGGCAGATGGATGAGGGTTCCATTCCATTTATGGGTGTGTTTTTTTCCAACAGGGAGGGTCGGACGAAGTTTTACTTCTGATTTTCGCATCGTGTGTACAGGCCTTAACAGGTTTTCTTCTAAGGTTGCCCTGTATTTGACTCCATCCATCTTCCCATCAACTCTGACCTGCTTCCCTGTCCCTGCTGAAGAAAAGCATCTCCACAATATGATGCTGCCACCACCATATTTCACGGTGGGGATGGTGTGTTCAGTTTGATGTGCAGTGTTCGTATTCCGACACACATTGCATTTTGGTTTTAGGCCAAAAAGTTAAATTTTGGTCTCATCTGACCAGCGCACCTTCTTCAATGTGTTTGCTTTGTCCCCCACATGGCTTCTTGCAAACTGCAAACAGGACTTCTTATGGCTTTCTTTCAATAATGGCTTTCTTCTTACCACTCTTCCATAAAGGCCAGAATTGCGGAGTACACGAATAATAGTTGTCCTGTGGACAGATTCTCCCACCTGAGCTGTGGATCTCTGCAGCTCCTCCAGAGTTACCATGGGCCTCTTGGCTGCTTCTCTGATTAATGCTCTCCTTGTCCAGCCTGTCAGTTTAAGTGGATGGCCATGTTTTGGTAGGTTTGCAGTTGTGCCATATGCTTTCCATTTTCAAGAGATGGATTGAACCGTGCTATGTGAGATGTTCAAAGCTAAGGATATTTTTTTATCACCTAACCCTGCTTTAAACTTCTCCAAAACATTATCCCTGACCTTTCTGATGTGTTCCTTGGCCTTCATGATGCTGTTTGTTCCCTAAGGTTCTCTAACAAACCTCTGTGGGCTTCATAGAACAGCTGTATTTATACTGAGATTAAATTACACACATGTTGACTCTATTTACTAATTAGGTGACTTCTGAAAGCAATTAGTTGCAGTACATTTTAGATGGGGGCTGAATACAAATGCACGCCACACTTTTCAGATATTTATTTGTAAAAAAATTTGAAAGCCATTTATCATTTTCCTTCCACTGCACAATTATGTGCCAATTTGTGTTGGTCTATCACATAAAATCCAAAAAAAATACATTTACGTTTTTGGTTGTAACATGGCAAAATGTGGAAAATTTCAAGGGGTGTGTATACTTTTTCAAGGCACTGTACAAAGGAAAAAAAGTTTAGCAGCTTCAAGGGTCTGCTATGTACTTTGGGTATCTTTAGATGGCAATGAATGTCATTTACTAATTTCTTTTGTGTAAATATTGCAGCCTACAGTGAGATTTAAAAATACATTGCGCAGGGTACTAGGGTATTTGGGTCTGGATTTACGGGGGCTCCAAGCAAAAACAAAAACAAGATGTGTACGTGTCAGGTCCCCTAAAACTGTATACAAATCCTTATTCTCAGCATTCAGCATGTGCCCCAACCCCCTCCTGAGTCAAGGCACATGAATGAGTATGGGATACATAGTACGTGATGACCCGGCATACACAACTGATCCTGACAGTACTTAGAGTTGAATGACATCTTCCTGAGCTATCAGCAACTATATAAGCATAGCCGTGCGCACGGGGTGTGCTGGGTGTGCCTGGGCACACCCTAATCATCCCGTGCACAGCTGTTCTGTCCTCTTGCAACCACCTGCATCCGTGGTGTGTAGTGTTTCAGGTTCCCCTGTCCCCACCTGCTGCCTATCAGACCGGTGTAGCACAAGAGCGGAGTGTTTTGGAGTTCCTTGGCTCTGTGTTACACGGGTCTGATAGGCAGAACTGTCAGGCCAAGCAACATGCACTAAGCTCTCCTAATAGAGCGGTGCAGGTGTAGCAGCAGCTGCATGGGTGGAAAGCATTTATGAAGAAATGAGAGCCGTGTATGGAAGGTGGAGGGTGGGTATGACTGGATCTAGTGGGGTGCTGGGGTGGGGTCTACCCCCAGATTTAACCTGCACCCCACCAAAGCCAACAGAAACCCCTTTCACCCCAGGATTCTGTGTCCAACCCCTGAACTCTTTCACCCAGGGCTGGGACAAGGACAGTGCAGTGAACAGAGGCAAGTATGCGCTGGGAGCTTCAGCAGCTCCCTTCTCACTCTTCTTTCAGGCCTCATTGCACAATCTACAATTTTACAGCTGCTGTTTTTGGCGTCAGACATTTTTTTCTGCAGCCAGTAAACTCCCCAGCATGTTATCCTATGTGTCCATGCACACATAGGCTGTTATAAGCAGTTTTTGGCAGGGGAGTTTTGTAGCTGGAAAATAAACCCAGAACTAGTGGGTTTGAGAGGAGTTTTTCAGCTGTAAATAGGCTCTAACTTTGATAAAAGCTTAAAAACGCAAAAAAAAAGTGGCTATTCAGCTTTTATCTGCCTTTTTGAGCCATAAGCTTTTATGGAAGTATAGTTTTGCTTAAAAGAAGCTAAAAAACGCTACAGCTGCAAAAACACTGAAAAACTACAGCTTTCTAAAGCTAATGCTACTGGCTTTTTTTTTATAACATCCAGTGTGCACAAGGCCTAAAAGACAACAAAAGCACAGCAATAAAGTTCACCTGATAACAGAACTCAAATAAGGCAAACAGCCTTATTTACTGCATGTCTGTGTATCTCAATGATCTCCAATGCTGAACTGAACCCTCACAGTCAGCACAGCAGTAAAGCTGAACTGGAAGGCTCAGTGATCTTTTATCTGTTTTACAGAACCTGTCAGCATGGACTGGAAATCTGGCAGTAAATAAGTCTTATGCATTGAATGTTCTGTTATCAGGTGAGAAGGTTTACTTTGTGTTAGCCCTTTACTTCTGTGCAATTGGCTACTATTAAGCTGGCAGTGGATGGATCGAACCTCAGCTTGTTCAACAAGAACCAGCCGAGATTCGATCCATCTTTGGGTAGGCTGGTTGTACTAATGTTGATCCATCGATCGACTTGGGTACAACCAGCCTGTCTGATTTTGTACATGTAATTAGCAGTAGTCACTGTGTTCTTCCAGCAGGGATGGCTCTCCGTTGGCAGAGCATGATTCCTCCATCAACACTAACTATGAGGAAACTGATTTTCAGGGTTGCAGGGAAAAAAAATTAATTTTCTATGGCTTGCTTTAGGCTGGTCATGCATTAGGCAATTTTCTTACCTTTAACTAATGGTTGAAGAAAATAAAATAGCTTCATTCCGCTATCAGCACATTAAGCGTTGATGAGCGAATCCCTTTACTTGCGCTATTATATTCTGACAGCTCTGACAGAACACAATGATTACTGCTGTCGGTGGCAGTAATCATACAAAAAAAACTTGACAGGCTAGTTGTACTGAAGTTGATAGATCGACTTCAGTACAACCAGCCTGCCCATAAAAGGACAGAAATTTGGCCAATTCAGCAGGAATCAAACAAATATCAATCCATCTATGGCCAGCTTTAGAAGCAACCCCCCTCACTTTTATTCTTGTTGCCATAATTTAAGAGGGGCTCTTGGGACCCTGATGTAAAGAGCTGAGGGTACCCTGATGTAAAGAGACGACTCTGACTAGGGAAATTCCTGGGACTCTCCTTTATCGGAGTGACTTTAGGGACCCTGATGTTAGGGGAGAAACTCTGGGGATCCTTGTGTAAGGTGGGTGGTTCTGGGGATCATACTGTAAGGGGGTTGACTCGGAGGATCCTACCTTAAGGGGGGTGACTCTAATGTAGAAGGGGGACTCTATTTGAGGGGGAACTCTGATGGGGATTCCTGATGTAAGTGGGGTATCTGATGTGAACAGGGGGGCTCATCCTGATGCTGCACTCTATAGGTTGTTTTGATGTTACTTATTCCTGACCCCTGCACTCTATACACTATGTTGTACATAGTCTGACCAAAGTGTCCAGTGTCCCAACAGTTAATGGTTTTAACGACATTCTTCTTTAAGGTCAGACAAAATGATAGCAATAGTGTCACTGCGCTATCCCAGTGGAAAAACATAAAGCTATACAAAAATGTGACAAGTATTCAAATGGGATAGTGTGAAAATGTGGCGCTAAAACCAAAACAAAAACAAAATATATATAAGTGAATAAAGTTCAAGAACCAGTGGGTAATATCCACTATGAGATGAATATAAACAACAAAATTGATAAAGTCCCAAAGTGCAATAAGATATAGAATCCAGTGCAAGTGAAAAATCTTCTAATGTATGATTCATCAATATGGAAAATCTTGAAGTAGAGAGAGGTGAAACACTCTTACCAGAACGGGTGGATTCGGATGTCAGCAACATCGAATCAAACAGGCTTAGAGATCCAGATGGATGATTGATCTGGGAAGAGATAAAAAGTCCCGGATCTCAAAGGACATCTCCTTTACGCTGGACCTGCTGCGATGGTGTTCCTCAATCGGAAGGGACAGTGCATGGAGTGGAGGGCATCGAAATCTCGTGTCCAATCCAAAGAGTGTAAGGAACGAAAAATGGAGTGCTCCAATGGTGCAGGTCAAAAGGTAGATTTTATTGGATCAAACCAATATACAAATGATTAAAAACGTGATCACATAAAATAAAATGAAGTGTAGAGAATGATGATGATCATTCTCTACACTTCTACACATTCTCTACAATCTCGTGGATTGGACATGAGATTTGGATGCCCTCCATCCCATGCACGGTCCCTTCCTGTTGAGGAACACCATCGCAGCAGGTCCAGAGTAAAAGAGATGTCCTTTGAGATCCGGGACTTTCATCTCTTCCCAGGACAATCATCCATCTGGATCTCTAAGCCTGTTTGATTTTGTGTCACTGACATCCAAATCCATCCGTTCTGGTAAGAGTGTTTCACCTCTCTCTACTTCAAGATTTTCCATATTAATGAATCATACACTAGAAGATTTTTCACTTGCACTGGATTCTATATCTTATTGCACTGTGGGACTTTATCACTTTTGTTGTTTATATTCATCTCATAGTGGATATTACTAGGGATGAGCTTCGAGTTCGAGTCGAACACATGTTCGACTCGAACATTGACTGTTCGTAAGTTCGCCGAACAGCGAACAATTTGGGGTGTTCCAGGCAAAATCGAATGCCGCGGAACACCCTTTAAAAGTCTATGAGAGAAATCCAAAGTGCTAATTTTAAAGGCTTATGTGCAAGTTATTGTCATAAAAAGTGTTTGGGGACCTGGGTCCTGCCCCAGGGGACATGGATCAATGCAAAAAAAAGTTTTAAAAACGGCCGTTTTTTCAGGAGCAGTGATTTTAATAATGCTTAAAGTCAAACAATAAAAGTGTAATATCCCTTTAAATTTCATAGCTGGGGGGTGTCTATAGTATGCCTGTAAATGGGGCGCATGTTTCCCGTGTTTAGAACAGTCTGACAGCAAAATGACATTTGAAAGTAAAAAAGCTATTTAAAACTACTCGCAGGTATTGCATTGCCGGTCCGACAATACACATAGAAGTTCATTGATAAAAATGGCATGGGAATTCCCCACAGGGGAACCCCGAACCAAAATTTAAAAAAAAAAATGATGTGGGGGTCCCCCTAAATTTCATACCAGACCTGAAGGGTCTGGTATGGATTTTAAGGGGAACCCCGCACCAAAAAAAAAACAAAAAACGGTGTGGGGTCCCCCCAAAAATCCATACCAGACCCTTATCCGAGCACACAACCTGGCAGGCTGCAGGAAAAGAGGGGGGGACGAGAGAGCGCCCCCCTCCCCCTCCTGAACCATACCAGGCCACATGCCCTCAACATTGGGAGGGTGCTTTGGGGTAGCCCCCCAAAACACCTTGTCCCCATGTTGATGAGGACAAGGGCCTCATCCCCACAACCCTGGCCGGTGGTTGTGGGGGTCTGCGGGCAGGGGGCTTATCGGAATCTGGAAGCCCCCTTTAACAAGGGGACCCCCAGATCCCGGCCCCCCCTGTGTGAAATGGTAAGGGGATACAAAAGTACCCTTACCATTTCACTAAAAAACTGTCAAAAATGTTAAAAATGACAAGAGACAGTTTTTGACAATTCCTTTATTTAAATGCCTCTTTCTTCTTTCTTCCTTCATCTTCTTCTGGTTCTTCCTCCGGCGTTCTCATCCAGCATCTCCTCCGCAACGTCTTCTATCTTCTTCTCCTCGGGCCGCTCCGCACCCATGGCATGGGGGGAGGCTCCTGCTCTTCTCTTCATCTTCTTCATCTTCTTTTCTTCTTCTCTTCTTCATTTTCTTCTCCGGGCTGCTCCGCATCCATGCTGGCATGGAGGGAGGCTCCCGCTGTGTGACGGCGTCTCCTCGTCTGACGGTTCTTAAATAACGGGGGGCAGGGCCACCCGGTGACCCCACCCCTCTCTGACACACAGTGACTTGACGGGACTTCCCTGTGACGTCACGGGGAATGCCACAGGGAAGTCCCGTCATGTCCCGTGCGTCAGAGGGAGTGGGGTCACCGGGTGGCCCCGCCCCCGTTGTTTAAGAACCGTCAGACGAGGACACGCCGTCACACAGCGGGAGCCTCCCTCTATGCCAGCATGGATGCGGAACGGCCCGGAGAAGAAAATGAAGAAGAGAAGAAGAGAAGAAAAGAAGATGAAGAAGAAGATGAAGAGAAGAGCGGGAGCCTCCCCCCATGCCATGGGTGCAGAGCGGCCCGAGAAGAAGAAGATAGAAGACGCCGCGGAGGAGATGCTGGACGAGAACGCCGGAGGAAGAACCAGAAGAACCAGAAGAAGAAGAAGAAGAAGATGAAGGAAGATAGAAGAAAGAAGAAGCATTTAAATAAAGGAATCAAAAAGGAGTCAAAAACTGTCTCTTGTCATTTTTAACATTTTTGACAGTTTTTTAGTGAAATGGTAGGGATACTATCCCCTTACGATTTCAAACGGGGGGGTCGGGATCTGAGGGGCCCCTTGTTAAAGGGGGCTTCCAGATTCTGATAAGCCCCCCGCCCACAGACCCTCACAACCACCGGCCAGGGTTGTGGGGATGAGGCCCTTGTCCTCATCAACATGGGGACAAGGTGTTTTGGGGGCTCCCCCAAAGCACCCTCCCAATGTTGAGGGCATGTGGCCTGGTACGGTTCAGGAGGGGGGGCGCTCTCTCGTCCCCCCCTCTTTTCCTGCGGCCTGCCAGGTTGCGTGCTCGGATACGGGTCCGGTATGGATCTTTGTGGGGACCCCACGCCGGTTTTTTTTTTTTTTGGCGCGGGGTTCCCCTTTTACTGTCTGTCTTTTACTGTCTTCTGACTGCTATGCTCTGTGACCTTGCGTTGCCTCTCTGGAGTGTACTGGGATTGATTGGCTTGGCTGGCTGAGATACCGAGATACCGAGGTGGTGGAATGCTTCGGCTTCAGACACTAGATTGTGGAGCGCGCAAGCGACTGATCAGAACAGGAATACAGCAGATCGATCGATCGAAATACAGCGGATCAATTGAAAGTGGGAGCATTACTCATTCCAGACCAGTCCAGGAGGGATTAAAGTGCTGAAAAGTGTGGAGAGTGTTCTGGTCTCCTTGTCTGTGAGCCTTAAGGTATTGCTGTGGATTTGTGCTGAACAGAGCTAAACTGTGCTAAACTGTGCTGAAACTGTGCTACGCTGTGCTAAATTGTGCTAAACTGTGCTAAACTGTGCTAAACTTTGCTAAAAAAGTGCTGATCCTTGCTAAACTGTGCTGCACAGAGCTGAACAGGGCTAAACTGTGCTAAATGGTGCTGAACTTTGCTGAACAGTGCTGAACTGTGCTAAACTGTGCTGAACTGTGCTAAACAGTGCTAAACTGTGTGGAATGGTGCTGAACAGTGCTGTACAATGCTAAATTGTGCTGAACTGTGCTAAATCGTGCTGATCTGTGGGGAACTCTGCTGAAACCATGCCAAAACTGTGCTAAATTGTGATGGACCGTGCTGAACTTTGCTAAACAGTGCTGAACTGTACTGAGCAGTGCAGAATTTTGCTGGGCGGTGCTGTGCTGTGCTGAACAGTGCTAAATTGTGCTGAACAGTGCTGAATAGTGCTAAATTGTGCTGAACTGTGTTGCACTGTACTGAATTCTTTGTAGTTACGGCACAAGGGCATCTCTGGAGCCTGAAATACCTGAGCTGTAAGATTTGGTGTGAATAAAACTCGAGATAACCACTAGAGCTATGCAGAGAAGAAATAGAGGGGAAGGAACAACATCGGCTCAGGGCACCCCTGATAGTAATGATCCGTTCTCACAATGGATACAGATAAAATACAAAGGTTTGGGGGTGAAATCGCAAAGCTCTGTAGGAAATGTAACTGTGGAACCTTTGGTAATACAGCACACACAGCATATACCTGCGCAGATATTGGAGAAGCAAGATTTTCAGGAGTTGATCCCAGAGCCTACACATGCAAAGGTACAGGAGATTGATGTTTGTACAGAGGGGGAGAGGGGGAGTGAGGAGGAGGTGAAGAAGAAAGGAATTAAAACTGTCAATAAAGAGACTATACAAAATGTACAGGGGGGAGAGCCAACTCTAAAAGGTGTATCCCAAGCAGTACAGATATGTAACACTACACTAACTGCGTTATCAAATCAGTTTCAGTACTTACGTGAAGATGCTACTATTATACGTCATGAGCGCACAACGGCTGTGTAGGATAGGGTCAGTTACTGTTGAAGATAGCTTGGTTTTTATGCAGCGCAACCTCAAAGCGGTGGGACTACAGTCAAAACATCATGCTAATTACATAGATAATTTAGAAAACAGGCTCCAAAGAAATAATGTGAGGATATTGGGCCTCCCTGAACAGATAGAAGGAAGAAATTCTGTAGATTTTATGGAACAATGGTTGCTAGAGATTTTTGATAAAAAGCATTTGTCTTCATTTTTCTCTGTTGAGTGTGCACATAGGATACCATCAAGACCCCTCCTCCTGGAAAATTTCCACAACCAATTATTGTAAAAATGCTACACTTTAGAGACAGAGACAAAATCCTGGCCATGGCACGAATAAAGGGTAATGTAGATGTAAAGGGCTCAAAAATTTCCTTTTACCCAGATTACTCAATTCAAATACAGAAAATGAGGGCTCAATATACAGAAGTTAAAAAGCGTCTCCGCAAGCTTCAAATATCGTATGGAATATTATACCCGAATGTTATACAGTTGAGGATTGCTGTTATTAAGGATGAGACAATTTTTTTTGACAACTCTAAGATGGCCACAATGGGGGTCATTTACTATAAAGTAACCGCAGTAATTAGCATTAATTAGCACTAGAACGATATTCACTATAGCGCTGGTGAGAAAATACTCCAAAAATCTAATTTACTATAGTTCCCTAAAACCAAATAGCGCCGAAACCCTTACTCTGCTAAAACCTGGAGAACTGCACATGGAAATATTGTTTAGCCCATGATATAATTGCCTAAATAGTACTGAAATATTCGGTATATTATTTAAAGGTAATCTGCTTTTAAACTCTGTGAAAAAGGGATTTCTACACTGAAATACAGTGGGGACGAAAAGTATTCAGACCCCCTTAAATTTTTCACTCTTTGTTATATTGCAGCCATTTGCTAAAATCATTTAAGTTAATTTTTTTTCCTCATTAATGTACACACAGCACCCCATATTGACAGAAAAACACAGAATTGTTGACATTTTTGCAGATTTATTAAAAAAGAAAAACTGAACATGGTCCTAAGTATTCAGACCCTTTGCTCAGTATTTAGTAGAAGCACCCTTTTGATCTAATATAGCCATGAGTCTTTTTGGGAAAGATGCAACAAGTTTTTCACACCTGGATTTGGGGATCCTCTGCCATTCCTCCTTGCAGATCCTCTCCAGTTCTGTCAGGTTGGATGGTAAACGTTGGTGGACAGCCATTTTTAGGTCTCTCCAGAGATGCTCAATTGGGTTTAAGTCAGGGCTCTGGCTGGGCCATTCAAGAACAGTCATGGAGTTGTTGTGTAGCCACGCCTGCGTTATTTTAACTGTGTGCTTAGGGTCATTGTCTTGTTGGAAGGTAAACCTTTGGCCCAGTCTGAGGTCCTGAGCACTCTGGAGAAGGTTTTCATCCAGGATATCCCTGTACTTGGCTGCATTCATCTTTCCCTCAATTGCAACCAGTCATCCTGTCCCTGCAGCTGAAAAACACCCCCACAGCATGATGCTGTCATCACCATGCTTCACTGTTGGGACTGTATTGGACAGGTGATGAGCAGTGCCTGGTTTTCTCCACACATACCGCTTGGAATTAAAGTTCTATCTTGGTCTCATCAGACCAGAGAATCTTATTTCCCACCATCTTGGAGCCCTTCAAGTGTTTTTTAGCAAACTCCATGCGATGGTATTATCCGTTCCGGCGCCGAGGAGAGAAGACATCGATGTGAGTGCACAAACACTACACACACAGTAGAACATGCCAGGCACACATTACACCCCCGATCAACCCCCGATCACCCCCCAATCACCCCCCCGTCACACTGACACCAAGCAGTTTTTTTTTTTCTTATTACTGCATTGGTGTCAGTTTGTGACAGTTAGTGTGGGAGGGGAAAAGGGAGAGAAAGGCATTGAATGAGAGAGATGGGGATGAGAGAGAGGGGGTGAGAAAAAGGGGAATAGAGAGAGGGTGGTAGGAAGGGGGGTTGAAGGGGGCGAGAGAGAGAGAATGGGGGATGAAGGGGGTGAGAGAGAGAGAACAGGGTAAAAGAGGGGATGAGAGAGAGAACAGGGTGAAAGAGGGGATGAGAGAGAGAGGGGGGTGAGAGTGAGGGGGTGAGTGTGTGGGGGCACAACATAGTACATTACATGGGGGGGGAATAGCACAGTACATTACATGGTTGGCACTACACATTACATGGTGGATACATGGATACAGCACATTTAATGGTGGGCGAAGCACAGCACATTACATGGCGGGCACAGCACATTACACTGTTGGCACTGCCCAATAGAGCACATTACAAGGTAGGCACAGTACATTATATGGTGGGCACAGCACATGACATGGTTGGTACTGCACAACACGGCACATTGCATGGTGGGCACAACACAGCACATGCACATGGTGGGCACAGGACCTTATATGGTGGGCACAGCACATGACATGGCGGGCACAGCTGAGCACATTACATGGTGGGCACTGCCCATTACAAGTGGGCACTGCACAGCACATTATATGGTGGACACAGCATATTATATGGTGGGTACTGCACAGCACATGACAAGGTGGGCACTGCATGACACCACATGATATGGTGGGCACTGCATGACACAACACAGCACATTACAGTGTGAGCTCCATTAATTGGTGGACACCGCACATGACATGGTGAGCCCTGCATAACGAATTCCATTGTGGGTACTGCACGGCACATGCCATGGTGGACAATATACA